>CM062810.1:376966350-377566350 GCA_031772625.1 Pinus tabuliformis
TTGATTCTTAGTTATATATATCTCTTTGGTTCTCACACTTATTTTTACTTTCTTTTCCCCTTTATAATTTTAATCGTTTCTTCGTAATGTTCTAATCTATTAAATATGTAAATAATTCCTTTATAAAAAAAAATCTCCTTTCTCTTTGGTTTTTATATTTCTCCCTCCTCCATTTCCTTTTCTTATTTCATCAAACACCCCTTCTGTCTTTTACTTAATTTTATTTTTCATATTATAGTTCTCCCCTCTGCACTTTCTTTTGCTTAATTTTTTTCCTTCATATCATTGTTTCTCTAATCATACTTATATCCTCTCTTTTCTTTTTCCTTCCTTTTCGGAGTTTTATTTCTTATTTTTTAGATTTGACTTTCATCTTTTTGAGATCTTATTTAAATTTTCTCTTTTGATTTTAATTATTAATATATTAAATTTATTATATTAATTTAATTTTACTATAATTATCTATTTATTAATTAAAATAATTTTATTATAATAATTTAATCTTCTCATTATTTAATATTTTAATTTTAATATTCGTTCCATTCCATTCTAATAAATATTTTTTTTATTAATCTAATGTTATTATAATTAACTTTCAACAATTATTTTTATTTAATCAATTTCTTCTAATAGCCATTCCCTCCTTATGACATATCTAGTTAGACGCACGCATTCTCTCATTAATATAAGCTTAGCCGTTGGTCTTGATGATGGAGGGAAAGTCCATACAAAACATTGGATGTTTAAAAAAAATAATTAATTAATTATATATATATATATATATATATATATATATATATATATATATATAAATGTTAAATATATAATATTTTTTTAATATTAACTATTTTTAAAGTTGGAAAAATTTGAAATAAACTCTGTTGTTTTATTTTTCTGTTTAGTTTTGTAAATGTTTAATTGAACTAATAACTCAGCCAAAAGAAATGTATGTTTTTAGTTTCAAAGCAAAAAAAAAAACTTTTGTTTTACATGAAATTGATAATTTTGCGTTCAGTTGAAGGGTTAATTTCACATCTTCAAATTGTTTCATGTTATTTTAGGACTTAATTATAGGTGTAATCTATTTTAAGGTTGACTTTCTTTTGGACAATAGAGTTTTAAAGTTTTTAAATTATATTTCCATTATTTTTTAGAATTATATTTGTAATTTCATTTGAGGTTGAAGGCCTTTTTGGCTGAAAATTATATTTACAATTTTACTTATGGTTGAAGGCCTTTTTAGCTATAACATTTTGTAGCTACAACTTAAACTTGCAAGTTGTTTTGATTTACATAATATCAAAGCTTGAAAGGTAGATGGAAGATCTTTTAGGTTTTAAAGTTGCCACCTCCTGAAATTCTCCTATTGTATCATAACATGATGTAAGTTGTGTAGTCACTACCTCTAATGTACCATCATGATGTCGACTTTGAAGTCATAATGCTCTCAATGGATTGCATCCCTGATGACCCCCTAGCCTTTCTTGAGCACTCCATTCTCTAGGATGCATTCTCGCCCCCTCTATTAATTAAGACTTAGCCTAGGTATGTCACAGTAATAGGTGATCCACCTTCACTCACACAAAATTTATTTTCAATGAAAATGATGAGCCCTTGTATAGAAACAAGAATACTACAACTCCTAGAGTTACCAACTTAAATTATCAACCTGGGGTTCGTACAAACTTAAGAGGTGTCAATACTATATTTGCAACAATATGCAATGTGTCATTCTTTCATTGATATGATTCAATGTCATACAAACTTAAGGGGTTTTAGCATTATATGTGCAGTAGGTGGTGTACTTCTACCTAATTTGGTGCAAGGTACTAAAGTACTTTATGTTCGTAGAAAGAAAAATCACAACTAATCCTAATTGCAGAAAAGAAAACCTACTTAGTTTTGTAGAAAGAAGCCCTAATTACTTTTGTAGAGAGTAAACCCTAGTTACTTTTACAGAAAGGAAAGGTTATTCTACTTTGCATGAATGTAAATGCTAAGATTACTTGTAGAAATGTAAACATTAAACTATTTACAGAGTGTAAATGACACATCAAAAGGAAACATAGCCTATGCAATAGAAATAACAATGTTGGAAATGGAAACCCTAGCTTAAGATCCATGAAAAAAAGCCTAATCATGAAATCATTCTTTTATCACTGCATTCAAAATAGATTTTATCAACAGAGTTCACAAGATGCTTCATAAAGTAATCATGAAAATCATCATTATGCTCTTCAAGTCATGAATTTGTCTACTAACCCTAACTATAGAGGTGAATTGCAATGGAGAGGAGGCAAGGCTTATGAGGTCTTTGGTCTTACTTAATCATGGTTTTGGAGCCTAAGAGTCATTGTTGAAGCCTACGAGGAAAAAATCAAGCTTCAATGACAATTTTGGCCAAGTTTAGAGAGCTTTTACATGGTGCTATAGGATTTCTATAGGATTGATACACGATTACCTTATTTTGCTACAGGATTGATCCATGAGAATTTTGAAGGTGTAAGAGGTGATATGAAGGTGGGAAAGTGTAATAGATTGTATATTAAGGTTTTATGAGGCCCTTGCTAATCCTAGTACCCTTTAGGAGGCCATCTTTCACAAGAATCAATGCACATGGTGGCCTTCAATAACCTAGAAATGTACTTTCGGTGAACAGTGCGTTGAAGGAGTTGTTAAGGTAGATAGAAGGAGATGTTGGTAGAATAAGGAGCATAAATAAAAATTCTAACCCTGCAAATCAACAGTAGCACCTGCGCACCACAAAAATATTATGATTTTTATACTTGAAAGGGCTAAATTCCTGGCATGCCATCTAGTCTAGCCTTAGAGTTATCTCACCAATGACTAAGCAAATTAAATGAAAATTAGATTGGGTAAATTTTTTTATTAAGTAGGATGTCTTAGGAATCTAATATAAATGGAATCGATCAAAAATACCCTTGTTAACATGTGCTAAAAATTAGCAGAAAATTACTACTCTAGAAATGAGAAATTCAAGAATCAATGAGCTAGTCACCCTACCAAACACCTAACCTAATCAAGTGAAAATGTCATGGGGTGAATTTTTATATTAAATTGAATTTTTTTATGAATCAATACAAGTGCAATAAACTCAAAAGAACTTTATTAACATGTGCTAAAATTCAGCATAAAATTACTACTATTTTGCTACAAGAGACTTCTAGAAATTCAAGAATTGTGAACTAATAAACCAATCCAAGTAGCTCAATCATGGATATGAGTTTAAAAAACTATTATAGGAATGAAGTATACTTGTAGCTATAGAAATGGCATACAAAACAACTTACTTCAATCATTTAGCCAATCTAACCTACAACAAAAGAAGCATGAATAGTAAATGTAGAAATAAAAGATGCAAGTGAAAAAGATATTAAAAAATAAATAAAGAAATTGTACAACAGGGCTCTAAGGCTCATGGGATGGAAAATCCCAAGGATACTCAGATTCTTACGAAGGAAACCAATATTTATAAGCTAAAAATGAAACCAAACTTCATTATTAGAGTCAATCGAAGTACATCCCTGCTAGAAATGAAAGTGGAGTTGCTAAATATAAACAAGTTAAATCTCCTCAAGAAGACTAATAAACACATGCCCCTAGAGGAAAATTTGAATTGGTACTTATATAAATTGATGGGGAAGAATCCTCTTCTAAAGGCGGTAGCTTTCCCCTCTAAAATACCTTAAAACGTGGATTTGGTTCCCAATAGGAGGAATCTTCATTTAATGGCAGGGAACACATTCCTAGATTTTCTCAATCAGTGGAGCTCCTGAATTTGTCAATGATTTCAGTGCATTCATTTCATTTATTATCCAATCTTGGTCCATCATGTAGCAGGGCGCAAGTTCCTATATTATATCATTCAAAATTTACTCGATATTCTACAAAAATAAATAATACTAGGTACATAATTATAAGAAAGGATAAATCAAACTCCTAAGAATAGATTAATTCTACGAATTAACTCTATAATTTGCAAGGGGGTCAAGTGCATATTTTAGGTCTCTAGAAATAATCAAATGGGCCTAAAATTTTGGGGCCCATCATATCCCCCGTACTAGAAATGTTTCTCACCCCTGAGAAACTCAATCCTTTTCCTTCCAACTATCCTCCACTTGTCTCTATTGTTGTGGTGTCCTTGGCTGCCCTATATAGTTCTGTATCTACTATGCTTTCCATTCCATTTCCCGCTCCTCTAACTATTTTTCTACATGTTTCTCTAACATTTGCACATCCTTTCTACCATCTCAGTCTTGCAATGGCACTTCACTTGGCAAAAAGAAAGATTTCTTGGCATTCATTTCTAGATTGTTTGTCCCAATGCATTCTTGTAGGCATCACATTCATTGAAATATATTGACATTCTTCTCATTTATATTACAAACTCTTGGGCACTTGGAGTGTTGGAAATAATATTGAGAGGGGGGGGGGGGGGGGGTGAATCAGTACTATCAGATCAGATAAAACTTTTCAATTTCATACTCAAATTCATACACGCAGCTTCAGTTAAGGATATCAGCGTATATACGCGACTTCGTTAAGGGAACCTAGCGTACATGCAGTAATCTTATGATTCAGTTAGCTTATCTTCAGTAAATGCATCAGAACATTATTAACCATATTAACAGTAAACAGGTGCAGTATAATAGAACAGATCATCACACATAAGGCACACACATGAACACCATGATATAAGGTGGAAACCCAATGTGGGTGAAAACCACCTGCTGCAATTTGTTTCTTTCTTCCTTTAATAAGAAACTTCTTTTACAATGTACTGGTGCAGTCCTTTACCAGCACGCAGGCTACAACCTGCAGAGGGCTACAACCCTCTTAGCTCTTGTACTAGCCGATCCATTTACTAGTACGTAGGTGCCTGCCTATAGAATGCTCCAACCTTTACTCGTTCTCCAGCTGCTCCTGGAAGGGAGCTACAACCCCCTGGCTTTTGTACTGGCTGATATGTTTACCAGTACGTAGGCACTAGCCTACTGAACACTACGATCTTCCCAAGACCACGTTTCATTCATTTTCATACTGGATCCATAAAACAACCTGCATCATCAATCTCTGAATCACCCAATACTGAGTCACTGAAACCCTGTCAACAAAATAGACAACATAACAATAACCAGATCCAACTTCATCTTCAAATATCATACATCTCATTGTATACGCTACTTGGACCAACCCAACCTGCGTGTATACACTCTTTTGCCAAAGACACCCTGCGTACAGATCTGCAAATCCTAACTTATAATTCCGCAGCTATATCAGACATCAAAACATACCCAGATCATAACAATAAACAGGCGTCAATAGATCTAGTCTATCCACAGTCAAACCATATGAAGATAATCATTCAAATCCTTGAGATCCCGTTCCATAGTTCATCATCCTCCACATGAGTGAAACCATGGTTCAGATCACCAACCCATAACCAGCATTTGGATCTCACACTTCATCAGATATTCATTGCTCACTCACCACATTTGGCCTAATGATCTTCTCCTTATATAGGTTTAGGCCTTTCATAATACCACGGTCCAAAACCATAGTAAAACAATACCATCAACTTAATACTAGGGATCAACACATCTGTCGAGATACTTTGGTCCAAAAAACATAGGCTCAAGTACCGAGGACTAACTACCATGGACCAAAAGTAAGCTTTCCGACACGTACGCTCTTTTCCATTCATGATCCTGCGTGTATACCCTACTTGGTATATAGCGAACCTACGTATACACGACTTGGTATATAGCGAACCTGCGTGTATACGCGACTTGGGCTTAATGAACCTACGTATATGAATTTTCTCTTCTTCTTATAGTCTGATCATCAATTCCTTGCTGCTATCCTTCTGCACTATGATTTGTCATCAGTGTGATTTTCCATCAAGGACAACACTTGTCTCATAATGCCAACAATCTCCCCCTTTGGACTTGATGGAAAAGCTAACTTGTCACACTTAGAACTTGATCTTCTTGTTCCTTTGAGTTGTCCTGCATCCCATGCATTTAGTCACATCTGTAGATTGATCTAGTTATATGTAATTGAGATGCTCTTCTATGAGAGGGTTGCCATCAAGTACAACACTTGTCTCATAATGCCAACAATCTCCGCATTTGGACTTGATGGCAACAACACCAAATCTCTCTCCCCCTTTGACATCAAGGGCAAAGGGTGGACCAAGATATTCTCTTTCCTTGATAAACATTCTGCTGTCCATACTCCCCCTGAGTACCTGCTGAAATCTCCAAATGTGCTCCCCCTTTGTATATGCCAAAGTGTACCAATCTGTCCATGCCAAGTCTCTGTACTGCTGAAGTGTGCTCTTCCTGACTGAAGGCAAGATCTGCAAAAAGATGTTCTACAAGAAAGAACACAACTCTATACATCATAAGTGACCTTCCTAACACCAAAGACTCATACATACATCCTTCACCCAACCAAGTGGGGATCAACCTCCCAACTAAGTGGGGATACATCAGAAGTTTACATATGACAACCAATTACATTACATCTTCATCCCAGGCATAGTGGGGAAACCAATATAGGTCGTTACATGACCTTGACACCATGAAAGAGATACCACATAAAAGAGATATATGACATAGAGATGAAATATCAAGACTATGCAAATCATCAATAACTACTATCAGCAGCATCTGTCAATCACTGTATATATCAACAATCATGTTCTCCTTCTGTTCTCCATCTTCCTCTGTTCCACCTGAAACCAGCAACAGTTGTGAACTAGAACCAAAAGCCAACAATGCATTATTAGATGTTAATCTGCTCCCCCTGAACCTGTGCCAGATGGTCTCTGTTAGACCCATATCAGAATATTCTCATTCTGAGTTTGACCCACTGATTTCCTTCAAATTATCATATACGCAACTGTATCTACATAAACCAGCGTATATACGCGGATAGTCCTTATCCAACTCACGTACACAAATTTCCATATCAGCAACCTGTAAATGTCCAGTAGAGAATAAGTCATCAACCTATAACAAGGTATGTCTGCATCAATTCATCCCTTTGACCAGAATTCAGAGTCATTCACATTATATCATGTGTGAAACCACCATAGCCATTTCATCAAGCTCTACATGATCCAAGTATCATTACTTGGGAACATCTGCATCAACCAACATATGTAAGTATCAACCTATCATCATATAGATATGAACTCATCATCATGTCTCCAACAAAGTGACTTTGAGGAGTCATCCATGTATCAGCACTATGTATCTTGAGCTCAAACTCTTTTGACAAAACTTCTTGATATCATCAACAACAACAATCCTTATCCCCATGAGTGCCTGCATCATAACTGTATGATCTTTATGCATATGACGACAGCAGCATATGAGTGACTCATCATCAAGTGAGGAAGATGTGTATTCAAGCTTTGTACTTCTCCTTATCCTTATGAAGATCACCATGTAAGCACTATATATGCATCATCAATGAGTCAACCATAAATCTGATCTGAACATCAACTATGAAACCCCAAGAATCATATGAGATTTTATCATGGACTACTCACACCCACATCATAGCAAGATATATCATTTAGCCATATAAGTAACATCACCAAGGACTATTAATCCATAATGCCAACAATGCAATATTAAAGGCATATTCTCCCCCTCAACCTGTGCCATCTGTTTGATGTTAGATCTGAACATGCATACATCAGTAGTAAGCATCAAGACATCATCATCATCAAGTTAGGATTAAAACACTTCTAGCATCTTACAAGTATCAAGTCATTTCTAGACATTCTCAGCAGACTGTAACTGTTGACCAATAGAGCAGATACTGGATTGAATCATATCAGACCCCTTTTCTGAGCCTGTCCCCATTGCTTTTCCACAGACTGACATATACACGATTTTGTAGTGTATAACTCGCGTATATACGCGACTTCAATTTATGAAACTTGCGTACGAGTTTCAGGACACTGAAGTTTTACACCTTCAGCTCCCTCTAAGTTTATTATGTCTATGTTGTGCTGAACCTGAGTATTTTGTGCTGTGCCACATCTTTCTAGCTGAACTTCCTTCTTCTTCCATATCTTCAAGTGTGATGATGTTTTCTCCTTTTGGTGTGACGTCCGTCCTTTGTTCCTGCATTCCTTTGCTATATGTCCAAGTTTGTTACATGCATAACATCTTACATGTTTCATATTCCTCCTGTAGCAATCAGCAGCTTTGTGACCAAACTTATTGCAAGCAAAGCAATATCCATTAAAGTACCTTGAATGTGATGATCTTTCTGCATGATGGTCTTGAACTCTTCTTCTTCCACATCTGGCTGCAACATGTCCAAGATTATGACATACATAACATTCAACATTATTCATAGGAGAAGTAAAAAAATTTCTTTGAAGAATCTCTTTTCTTGGTTGATGATGAGATGGATCTTTCATTTCTTCATTGATCACTTTAGATTTCTCTTTAGAGTTCCTTGCCTCACCTTGTGAACTAGATTCACCTTCAATAGATTCATGGAAGCCAAGACCAGTCTTTATAGCAGGAGATCTTTGACTACTAAGAATATCATCCAAGACTTTAGAGCTATCTTGAAATCGTAAAAGCTTATCCTTTTCTTCTATTTTACCTTTCAAGATATTTACCTCATCCTGAAGCTGCTCTTCTTTTTCAAGAGATTGCTTTTTCAAATCCCTTAGTTTGAGAATCTCCTTTTCTTGTTCTTCATTCAGATCCTGCTGCATTTGACAAACTTGGAAGGCACATTCCAGCTGGGATTTTAAGCTGGTGACTTCGTTTTCTTGTTTTGCAATAGCTTGGAGTAGATCTGTATTCTGCTTCTTTGATTCTTCAAGATCTCCTTTTAGTGAGAGGATTGTAGCTTCAAGATTTTCATAGTAGCTGGATCTATCTTTGAGTTTCTTGATGGTTGTGCTTCTTTTGTTGACTTCTTTTCTTAATGATGTCACTTCATGCTGCAATTTTTGACACATGGTCTTCCTTGTCCTTGAGTAGCTTTCTTACCTTATTTCCATCTTCTAGTTGGGCCTTTAGTTTGGTAGCTTCTTCTTTGAAATCACATTCCCTTTTGTTCAATAGATCTTGTTGATCTCTAATTTTGTCTGTCAGCCTTTTAAATTCTGCCTCTATTTGATATCTTTCTTGTTCACCCATAAGAGCAAATTCAGTAGTTTCGCTATCATTTTCATCTCTTCCAAAAGGAAAGATTGCTGGAACATCAGAGGATAATATATTCATACCTGATAATGATTCTGAATCTGATTCTGAATCTGAAGAGCTTCTTATACCTAATCCCCAATCGATTCTCCCACTGTCATAGTTCTTCTGAGATGACTTCTTTTTCTTAGGTGCTTTCTTCTTAAGCTTCTTTCCCATTGTTCCACGGATCTCCTTCAAGCGATCAAGCTTCTATCAAAGGACCTGCTCTGATACCAATTGTTGGAAATAATACTGAGAGGGGGGGGGGGGGGGGGGGGGTGAATCAGTATTATCAGATCAGATAAAACTTTTCAATTTCATACTCAGATTCATACACGCAGCTTCAGTTAAGGATATCAGCGTATATACGCGACTTCGCTAAGGGCAAATAGCGTACATGCAGTAATATTATGATTCAGTTAGCTTATCTTCAGTAAATGCATCAGAACATTATTAACCATATTAACAGTAAACAGGTGCAGTATAACAGAACAGATCATCACACATAAGGCACACACATGAACACCATGATATAAGGTGGAAACCCAATGTGGGTGAAAACCACCTGCTGCAATTTGTTTCTCTCTTCCTTTAATAAGAAACTTCTTTTACAATGTACTGGTGCAGTCCTTTACCAGCACGCAGGCTACAACCTGCAGAGGGCTACAACCCTCTTAGCTCTTGTACTAGCCGATCCATTTACTAGTACGTAGGTGCCTGCCTACAGAATGCTCCAACCTTTACTCGTTCTCCAGCTGCTCCTGGAAGGGAGCTACAACCCCCTCGCTTTTGTACTGGCTGATATGTTTACCAGTACGTATGCACCAGCCTACCGAACTCTACGATCTTCACGGGACCACGTTTCATTCATTTTCATACTGGATCCATAAAACAACCTGCATCATCAATCTCTGAATCACCCAATACTGAATCACTGAAACCCTGTCAACAACATAGACAACATAACAATAACCAGATCCAACTTCATCTACAAATATCATACATCTCATTGTATATGCTACTTGGACCAACCCAACCTGCGTGTATACGCTCTTTTGCCAAAGACAACCTGCGTACAGATCTGCAAATCCTAACTTATAATTCCGCAGCTATATCAGACATCAAAACATACCCAGATCATAACAATAAACAGGCGTCAATAGATCTAGTCTATCCACAGTCAAACCATATAAAGATAATCATTCCAAGCCTTGAGATCCCGTTCCATAGTTCATCATCCTCCACATGAGTGATACCATGGTTCAGATCACCAACCCATAACCAGCATTTGGATCTCACACTTCATCAGATATTCATTGCTCACTCACCACATTTGGCTTAATGATCTTCTCCTTATATAGGTTTAGGCCTTTCATAATACCACGGTCTAAAACCATAGTAAAACAATACCATCAACTTAATACTAGGGATCAACACGTCTGTCAAGATACTTTGGTCCAAAAAACATAGGCTCAAGTACCGAGGACTAACTACCACGGACCAAAAGTAAGCTTTCTGACACGTACGCTCTTTTCCATTCATGATCCTGTGTGTATACCCTACTTGGTATATAGCGAACCTGCGTATATGCGACTTGGTATATAGCGAACCTGCGTGTATACGCGACTTGGGCTTAATGAACCTGCGTATATGAATTTTCTCTTCTTCTTATAGTCTGATCATCAATTCCTTGCTGCTATCCTTCTGCACTATGATTTTTCATCAGTGTGATTTTCCATCAAGGACAACACTTGTCTCATAATGCCAACAATCTCCCCCTTTGGACTTGATGGCAAAGCTAACTTGTCACACTTAGAACTTGATCTTCTTGTTCCTTTGAGTTGTCCTGCATCCCATGCATTTAGTCACATCTGTAGATTGATCTAGTTATATGTAATTGAGATGTTCTTCTATGAGAGGGTTGCCATCAAGTACAACACTTCCCCTCTAAAATACCTTAAAACGTGGATTTGGTTCCCAATAGGAGGAATCTTCATTTAATGGCAGGGAACACATTCCTAGATTTTCTCAATCAATGGAGCTCCTGAATTTGTCAATGATTTCAGTGCATTCAGTTCATTTATTATCCAATCTTGGTCCATCATGTAGCAGGGCGCAAGTTCCTATATTATATCATTCAAAATTTACTCGATATTCTACAAAAATAAATAATACTAGGTACATAATTATAAGAAAGGATAAATCAAACTCCTAAGAATAGATTAATTCTACGAATTAACTCTATAATTTGCAAGGGGGTCAAGTGCATATTTTAGGTCTCTAGAAATAATCAAATGGGCCTAAAATTTTGGGGCCCATCATATCCCCCGTACTAGAAATGTTTCTCACCCCTGAGAAACTCAATCCTTTTCCTTCCAACTATCCTCCACTTGTCTCTATTGTTGTGGTGTCCTTGGCTGCCCTATATAGTTCTGTATCTACTATGCTTTCCATTCCATTTCCCGCTCCTCTAACTATTTTTCTACATGTTTCTCTAACATTTGCACATCCTTTCTACCATCTCAGTCTTGCAATGGAACTTCACTTTGCAAAAAGAAAGATTTCTTGGCATTCATTTCTAGATTGTTTGTCCCAATGCATTCTTGTAGGCATCACATTCATTGAAATATATTGACATTCTTCTCATTGCTATTACAAACTCTTGGGCACTTGGAGTCCTTATGTTGAAAACTCCTTTCAAAGAAAAAATTGGTTAGTGGAAGGAAAAATTGCATGCCCAACTAAAAAACAAGGCCATTTTACTACTATAATGCTCAATTCACAAGAAATACTCATGCTCCAATTTCCTTTTGTTTTCAGAGATTTGCTACAAGATGTTCTATGGGAAAAATTAAACGATTTTGTAGGCTTTTTGTCCATAGGAGGTGAGAAAAAATATGTACTTACTTTTCCCTTGGATGTTCCTTTGTGAATATATCATTTTGTGGCTAAAATTTCTCAAGATTGGGCTATTTTGTACCCCTTTGGACAATCATGTAGCACTTGAGAGGAATCTTTTAGCACACAGTGTGGATCCTGTAGCAAACTGCCTCAACCCTATAGCAGAATTGTTTAACCCATATCTGTCAAATGGTAGATTGTTTTCATCTAAATTTTTTTGAGCATGTTACCATCATCCTTATACATCTCCCCATAAAAGACATTGACCAATGGATGCATGAATATCAAGAAAAATGAAAAGCAGATGTAGGTTATGCCGACTAATTTCTTGAAAAATGTGCATTGGAATTTGTTGATTTTTTTTAGCATGTTACCATCATCCTTATGCATCTCCCCATAAAACAACTTAGCCAATGGATGCACGGTTTTTGAGATATGGTCAAAATAATTTATGCCCAACCTTTGTGAAAACTCCTTTTAGAGAAAAAATTGGTTAAGGGAAGGAAAAAATGCACGCCCAACTAAAAAACAAGACCATTACACTACTATCATGCTCAATTCACAAGAAATACTCATACTCCAATTTCCTTTTGTTTTCGTAGATTTGCTACAGGATGTTCTATGGGAAAAAATGAATGATTGTGTAGGCTTCTTGTCCATAGGAGGTGAGGAAAAATAGGTACTTACCCTTCCCTTGGAGGTTCCTTTGTGAATATATGGTTTTGTGGCTAAAATTTCTCAATATTGGGCTTTTTTCACCCCTTTGGACAATCTTGTAGCACCTGAGAGCAATCCTGTAGCACATAATTTGGATCCTGTAGCAAATTGCCTCAATCCTATAGCAGAATTGTTTAACCCATATCTTTGAAATGGTATATTTTTTTCATCTAATTTTTTTAGCATGTTACCATCATCCTTATACATATCCACATAAAATATATTGGCCAATGGACTCACAAATATCAAGAAAAATGAAAAACAGATGTAGGTGATGGCAGCCAATTTCTTGAAAAATGTGCATTGGAATTTGCTGATTTTTTTAGCATGTTACCATCATCCTTATACATCTCCCCATAAAACAACTTGGGCAATGGATGCATGGTTTTTGAGATATGGTCAAAATAATTTATGCCCTCTGTTCTTTTTTTCAATCTTGTAGCAATACAAACTTTCATGTAGCAACTATAGGACAATGAGAAAAAATAATGGGAAAGGATTTGAAATCATGGATGAAGGTTGAAAATGGATGAGGTTGATGGAAACGAGGCTAATGGTGATGGAAACGAGGTTGGTGGTGATGAAAACAAGGTTAGTGGTGACGAAAATGAGGATAATGAGAATGAAAATGGGGCTAGGTAAAGATTGAGTTTGGATAAGAATTTAGCTTATGGATGGCTGGCTTTACTAACCCCCCATACTTAGACACACAAAAGAGGAATTGCATAGTACTCATGAAGCCCAAAGGATTCAATTACATATCTTTCCTACCTGGGTTAGCTTCTTGATGGTGTCAATGCTTTGGATTTAAGACTTGTTTTGCAAGTGTTGTTGGAGCTAAATACTGTGTGGCAAGTGTTGCATGGAGGCAAGACTCTTCATTGATGATTGCTATCAGGGGTTTGCTTCTTCATGGCTAGATGCTTGGCTTCATGGTTGGATCTTATTCTCATTCTTGCATGGTTGTCCAACCTTCATTTTCATGTTCCATGAGTCTT
Source organism: Pinus tabuliformis (assembly GCA_031772625.1). Taxonomy (NCBI): domain Eukaryota; kingdom Viridiplantae; phylum Streptophyta; class Pinopsida; order Pinales; family Pinaceae; genus Pinus; species Pinus tabuliformis. The sequence goes on from CM062810.1 coordinate 376,980,215, forward strand.
CTTCAAATGCAATTGATGATGTCAAGACCCTATTGTCCTCTTCTCTTCAATTCTTGCTAAGTAGTGGTGGTTTTGTTGGGCTTTTGAAGGTTTCTATAGGAACGATTTTCCTGTACTAATCACAAAGACTCCATAAAATCACCATTTCGTGGAGCTCTTGTTGTTGTGGGAACTTAATGGAGATCAAGGAAGGCGATGGTACATGTATCCATGGCTAAAATAAGGAAGCGGAGGGATCAAATGCTGATTGTGACGAGGCAACAAAACGAATGCATGAAAAAATGCCAAATTTTGAATGTGGTGGAAATAAAAATGTGCTTGATTGGATTGATGGGGAAGGTAATTAAGAGTGTCAAAATGCCTTTATTTTCCTCAAATAATGAAGAAAACTAGATCAATTTTTTTTTTTTTGTGTAATCAGGCTAGAAATGTATGGGGAAATTTTAGGCCAAAAATCAAAGTACCTAAATTCCAATTTTGACTTGGGAGATGGGAAAAATATTAATTTAAAAGGCCAATGATTCCTTCCCCAAGTCAAATTGGCAAGAAAAAATTGTTGTAGCACTTTGCTAAAATGAACCTATAAATGAGACTACAACGAGCTTGAAATGATGGTGTAGGATGGCAGGAGTGGAGTTTTGGCACTTGGGATAGGTGGGAATAATTTTTTTGAGTTCAAAGACACCTTATTACCATTTAGAAATAAAAAAATTGGCCCTATTGTGTCCTTTTAACAATACCGCTTATATATCTTATAGCATTATAGGGAAATCCTGTAGCATTTCAGGATTGTGCTTCTAGTGAGCTGGAAATTGATGAAATGGAAGGGGAAAATGTATGGAATCATGTTAGGAGGATGAAAAGAGGTGAATTGACCTTGCAATGACCCTTCTTAAGAAATTTTCATAGGAGGTAAGAATCCCAAGGTTGATTGTTCTTGAATCTCTACTTGCATCACTACTCACTCATTTGTTTTTTTTCTTCTTTTTTCTTTTTGGGGCACTGACCTATTCTTTCCCTTAGTTAGGTGGAGGAGTAACTGCATGAAAACACATAGGTGCAATTGGAACAAAAAAATCACATTTTTTTTTCATTTTTTCTTTAGTTCTACTGGCCACCTCAGTGAAGTTTTCAACCAATAGGTCTTCCAAGGTGCCTCAGAGGATTTTTTCACCTAGGATGTTATTTTTTCTCTTTTTTCCAACCTCTTTGACTGCGTCATGGAGGTTTTCAATTAGTGAGTCAATCTCAAGCATCTCAAAGGAGGTTTTCACCTAAGATCTTATTTTTTCACTTCTTCTTTTCTTTTCTCTTTTTCCATTTTTTTCTTTTTTCTATCCTACTCTACTTGAAAAAAAACAAATCTCTTCCAAGTATAGGAATACTTCCAATGGAGCCATGTGCACATCAAGATGACACATAAAATTGTGTGTAGGCTCGACATATATGCTTTGACATTTAACTAAATATGAGAGACCAACTGCTTTGACTAAGATGAGATTAGGAATTGTTGAAGAGGAGTGCATTGCTGCAACTTAATGATTGTTTAGAACCACTTTCAATATAGTTGTGATGCCCTTGGTTCACTTGAACATTTGGATCACTTTTTGTGTCTTCTGTCATGAATTTCAAATATTATTCTTTTTGTTGACTATGTTCTCGAACACATAGAGGATTTGATGGTAAACATGATGGAATTTTCTGAATCTCCGATTCTAATGTCTACTCTGCATCAAGTGCAGGCCATGATTATTTGGCCTCATAATTTGATTCTTATTTTTTTGAATGTTGTCCTTCAATGACATTAAGAGAATCCTTTTTTTGCAATAGTCTTCCTAAGCTAAGATGGATACCGTTTAGATTAACATGAGTTGTTTGGAAGTGTTGTACATCAACATTACAAGTGGGATGAGATACTTTATTGTTTGGGTTTGGAAGTGGTTTTACAGGTAGTTGAGTGGGAGTGGATCTTTGAGATTGATGTGGTTGGGGCTATGGTTGTGGTGGAGGTGGATGGTATGGATAGCATGGAGTTGGGTATGGAGGATATTGAGGAAATGATTGAGGATATTGTCGATTTATCCCATAAAGTACTTCCTAACCTTATTGCCAAGATTGGTTTTTGGGTTGAGATGGCTAAGATTGCTAAGGAAAGGGTGTGTTCCAATTACTTTGAGATTCTTTTGCATAACCTTGAAGTTGTGAATTAGGATCTTGTACCATACTGCGTTGACTAAGTTTCCATGGTCTTCTTGGAGCTACATAACAAATCTACTTTGGTATTTGATTTTCTCCATTGTCCTCTTGGTGAACTTCCTTCAACCTTGGTAATGATGGGAAATATTGAGTAGCATGTGATTATGTATAGATAAGACACATTTTAACATCCTCATTTTACTCATTTTTCATTCTTAACACATTTATATTTTCACTTAGATTGCTAAGAATTTTTGTTTTAAAGTTATCAGGAAAATTTGCAAGTTCAACTTTACTTACCAATCTCAATGCTAATTTACTTACTCTTGCCCTTGCTCTTGATATGAACTTGCATATTTCACAGATTTCTTCAAATGATAATTGGTATACATCACCTCTAATCATGAGCTCAAGGAGATCATTCAAATAATCCCTAATTGTTCTAAGTAAGAGGCTTTTTAGTGTGTCAAATCGTAAACGATGTAATTTTCCCCTCTTAACATTATACATGAACCTCTTTATTAGATCCTCAAGGCTATCATGTTCTTTTTTAGTCATTCTCAGTATTTCCTCTTTAAGATTACAATATTTATATATTTCTAGAAATATATTTTGCATATCATTCCATGATCTTATTGAATTAGCCCCTAAAATAATGAACCATTTAAGAGCTCTATCCTTCAATGTTGCTGGAAACGATCTCATTTTTTAAGTGTTCAATAAGTAACCATGAGATCCACAAAGGATTTCAAATTCAAAGAGACAGGTTTCTAGATCCTCTAACCTCATATAATGGAAGATGGGAAGGATGTATGGAGGGATGTTCTTCATATGAACATTGAATCAATATCTTTAATGGGAAATCCAAGAGGATCTTCCTCATTTTCATCCTCTCCATTCATTTCTTCTACCTTCTCTGCCACTTATTCTTCTTCTACCTGCAAAATTGGATGGCGACGTGGTTCTTACTTCACCACATGATCGAGTGGGGAGGTGTGGTTTTCTGTTGGAGAAGTATTTCTCCTCTTTTTACAATATTTTTAAATAAGAATTCTAATTCAATTCAATTTTCCATTTTTGAAATGAAATATACCTAATGAATTTTTTTTGTTTTTGCATAAAGTAAAACAAATGAATCAACTAGGGAAGAAAATAGTGCATACTTTGACACCTCCTAGGAATGGCACCTAAAAGTGATGAGCCCTAGTATTGCAACAATAATTTTGCAATTCCCAAGACTACCAACTTAAATGATCAACCCAGGGTTCACACAAACTTAAGAGGTGTCGACAATATATGTGCAACATGCAATGTGTCCTTTTGTTGACATAATTCAATGTCATACAAAATTAAGAGGTTGCAACACTATATGTGCAGTAGGTGGTGTACTTCGACCTAAGTTGGTGCAAGGGACTAAAGAACTCTATGTTTGTAGAAAGAAAAATCACAACTGATCCTAATTGTAGAAAAGAAAACCTACTTAATTTTACAGAAAGGAAACATAATTAATTTTGTAGAAAGGAAAGGCTATTCTACTTTTCACAAATGTAAATACTAATCTTATTTGCATAACATTAACTAATTTTCAGAGTGTAAATGGCACATCAAAAGGAAACCTAGTCTACGCAATAGAATAATAATGTTGCAAATGGAAACCCTAGCTTAAGATGCATTAAACAAAACCTAATCATGAAATAATTCTTCAATCACTTCTTTCAAGATATATTTTGTCAACACAGTTCACAAGGTTCTTCATAAAGTAATCATGAAAATCATCATTATGCTCTTCAAGTCATGAGTTTTTCCACTAACACTAACTGTAGAGGTGAATTGCAATGGAGAAGAGGTAATGTTTAAGAGGAATTTGGTCTTACTCAATTATTTTTTTGGATCCTAAGAGTCATTATTGAAGGCTAGGTGGAAAAAATCAAGCTTCAAGGATAATTTTGGTCAAGTTTGGTGGGATTTTACATGGTGTTATAGGATGCTACAAGATTGCTACATGATTTCTACATGATTAAATCCGTGAGAATTTTCAAGGTGAAAAAGGTGATATGAAGGTGGGAAATGGTAGTGGAGGGTGTATTAAGGTTGTATGAGACCCTTTCCAAGCCTAGTACCCTTTAGAGGCCCATCTTGCATAAGAATCAATGCACATGGTGGCCTTTAATAGCCCAAGAATGTACTTTTGGTGAACAATGCTTTGAAGGCGTTTTTGAGGTAGAAAGAAGGAGAAGGTGGTGGAATAAGGAGCGAAAATGAAAATTCTAACCCTACAAATCAATATTATTACTTGTATACCACAAAAAGATTATGATTTTTATACTTGAAAAGACTAAATACCTAGTATGTGAGGTAGTTTGTCCTCTGATTTATCTCACTAATAACCAAGAAAATCGAATACAAATGATATTAGGTAATTTTTTTATTAATTAGTATGTCCTAGGACTCTAATCCAAGTGTAATGTCTCAAAATAACCCTTGGTAACATGTGTTAAAAATTAGCAGAAAATTACTACTCTAAAAACCAAAAATTCAAGAATCAGTGAGCTAGTCAACCTACCAAATTCCTAACCTGATCAAGTGAAAATGCTATGGGGTAAATTTTGTTATTGACTTGAATTTTTTTATGACTCAATACAAGTGGAAGAAGCTAAAAAGAGCTTCATTAACATATGATAAAATTCAGTAGAAAATTACTACTATTTTGGTACAAAAGACTTCCAAAAATTCAAGAATTGTGAAGTAGTAAACCAATCCAAGTAGTTCAATCATGGATATGAGTTTGCAAAGTTGCTATAATAATGCATCATTATTTAACCTATATAAATGACCTACAAAATAACTTAATTCAATCATTTAACCAATCTAATCTCCAACAAAAGAAACATGAATAATAAATGCAGAAATAAGAGATGCAAGTGAAAAAGACTTTCAAAGGAAATAAATGAATTGTACAACTAGGCTCTGAGGCTCCTAGGATGTGCAAGCCCAAGGAAACACACAATCCTATGAAGGAAACCAAGCTTTAGAAGCTAAATATGGCACAAAAATTCATTATTAGATTCAATCCAAGTCAATGTCTGATAGAAATGAAAGTATAATTGCTAAATAACTCCTCAAGAAGACTAAGAAATACATGCCCCTAGAGGAAAATTCGAATTGGTACTTATACAAATTGACGGGAAAACATCCTCCTTGAAAGGAGGTAGCTTTCCCCTCAAAAATATTTCAAAAAGTGGATTTATTTCTCCTCATGCATGACACATGGTAGTAGGTGATTGGCCCTCAAGAGTTGAAGTGGAAAATAGAGTCAACATGATGTAGAAGTGCGATGGACATGTGGCAGCATGTTTTGGCATTTTTGGTGGCCTAATTGGGAAATTTCTGGTGACAAGTGTCACCACTCAGGAGGTGCCACATGGAGAGATGATGAAAGCATGAGGTCATCTTGGAGGTCAGCATATTAGATGTTGAAGACCTCATAACTCCTATGCAAATGGTATTTGAAAAAGGTTACAATTAAAGGGGATCCAATGTAAAATTGGCACTTGGTCCTAGAGTTCAAAGAACCAAAAGTGTATACAAGGCTTAGCACCAAAGTGTTATGCCCCCAGTCATGGCACCCGGTCCTATGATGGAAATGTGATAAAGGGCTAAGAAAAGGGAGCTAAAAGCAATAACGACTTTGAAATTCCGTAAGGACTGTTCAATAAAAGTTACGATATGCAAGGGCTCCAATATTAAATGGCACATGGTCATGTGGAGACCAAAGGAACTAAGGGCTAAGTACCAATGGGTTAAAGGTATCATAACTTTTTGTTTTCATAACATTCCTTTTATATGATTCATGATATGTTGTGGCTCTAAGGTAATAGTACATAGAATTAAAAGGATGAATGGGTCAACAAATAGAGATTAAATGAAAATCAGCAGAGTTAGTTTATGGAGTCAGTAGGATTTGCAAAATGTATTGAGACATGGAAACGAGGACAATGGTCCATAGATAAGAACTGATGAGATGAGTAAATCTAGCTCCTACTTCCCCTGCATTTCTTGTAGATTTAAATAAAGAAATAAGTGGCCATTCCTAAGTACTTTCAAGCCCTAAGGATCAATGAAGAAGCATGGGAAGTCATGGTAGAGTGTGAAGGTTGACTGAGATTAAATTCTCAGTATGGAGGATTACACAAGGATTTATTGAAGAACTTGGCAACCCATTCTTATGTTTAATGCCATGACAAAATTCAACCATCAGATGCAACAAAAACAGGAGGATCCATACTGAGGTACACTCGGGTAGTGTGGAAACATACAACAGAGACAACATTGTGTAGTGTGTTGCAAATGATCAAAACCATCGATTTCCATCGAGGAAAGTGGGGTGTAGAGTGTATTTTTGATATGTTGAGTAGTGTGAGCAGAGAGTGTGATGTGAAACAAGCACAAGAGCAGAGTTTAAAGTTGTGTAGCAGAGATCCTATGTGAGAGAAGGAAAAAAGCTAAGGATATGCAGTTTTGAGCAGAGGACGGAGTGATGATGTATGAGACCAAAGGAACCTGTGGAACAATAGAGGGCCGAGAGAAGAAGTTTTTTCTACAACAAACCAGATTGGTATTTTTCCATAATTGTATATGCCTCTATTTTCAGTTTGAAAATTGTATGAAAAGTAGAATAGTGGAAAGAGAAAATGGTGGCCTGCATTTAGAAGAGGTTGGTGCCTCTTGGAAAGTAGGCTATTTCTAACCTAAGGGGGTTGGTTCCTCATGTGAGTGGGTTCTCACAAAAAAATTGATGGAATTAAGTAGTTGATTAATTTACATCATAAAATAAAACAAATTGGTGGTTTTTTTCCTTTGGGTTTCCACATGAAAAAATGAGTGTCAATATGTGTGTGCTATTCATGTGATAGATTGTATGAAAATATGAATGCTTAAGCTTGTTTCTCACTTTATTTATGACTTAATTCTCTCATAAGTAACAGAAAATAAAGGAAAGTTATAAGAGCATATTCAACAAAAATATTTAAGAATATCACTATTACTATTTCATCTCCCCCCTCTCAGTAATTCCTTATTCCAACAATAGGTATCAGAGCCATGTTCCTTCAGGAAAAATCTAAACACTAGAAGGTAGATATATAAGGAATTATTTCTAAGCAAGAGAGTCAAGAGGATTACTCAAGAATAATACTAATATTTGATGGGAAAAACTATGCCTTTCGGAAAGTAAGGATGGAAGTGAAACTTATGTCCCTGGGAGTAGATTTTTGGACTTCAGTGCTAGTAGACTACAATGTCCCTGATATTCCTCCCACTTATGAAAATGGTAAAAAAAGGTATGGAAATAATGCTAAAGCCAAGAATTCCATTCTCTTTGGTCTTATCAATCAGAACATGTAAAGGTTATGCACTATAAGTCTACTAAGGATGTGTGGGTAAAGCTTAATCATAGTCATGAAGGAGATGATAAAGTCAAGCAAGTGAAACTTCAAACCTTCAGAATGAGGTTTGGGAGTTTAAGAATGAGTGAATATGAAAGCGTAACAAAATACTTCCTAAAAGTTGATGAAGTAACCAATATGATTAGAGGACTTGGTGAAGAAGTCAAGGAAGAGATGATTGTTTAGAAAATATTAAGATCTCTTCACATGTGATTTAATGCCAAAGTTTTAGCTATTGAAGAAATGGCTAATTTAAAGGATCTCAAGATGGATGAGTTGCTAGGTAATATCATAGCATATGAGGTGAGAGTAGGAAGAGAGAAGTATGAACCTAAGGAAGTAGCATTCAAAGTATCCAATTATGAATCTAATCAGGAGTTGGCTCAATTGGCCAGGAAACTAAAGTGTGGCTTAGGAAAATACAAAGGGAATTTTCCCTTTAAATGTTTTCATTCTAGAAGAGTTGGACATTTTTCATCCAAATTTCCTTACAAAGAAAGGGATGAAAAGGAAGATGATCAAAAACTTGGAAAAAATTCTCAGAAATATTAGAAGAAAAATTTCTACAATAAAAGTGGGTTCTACTCCAAAGAGGATAACATACCACCATAGTCAAATAATGAAAACTCTTCGAAGGATGATTAGGATAAGTATTTACTTATGGATGTTGGAACAAACTCCAAGTATTATTAACTTTGAAGAGGAAGAAGAAGTGTTGGTCAGGGGTCCCCTAGGTCTAAGTTTTGTTCAAGTCATGTAAAGTTTCTGCATTTTAAGGAGCAGAGTGCGATTAGCGCAACGTTCTAAGAGTCAAAGGGGCTTTAGGGTGGGTCAAAGCCCCTTCTTTTGTAAAGGGATGAGATTAATTAGAGGATTTTGAGCGCTGCCCATGGTTTGCAGACCATGGTATTGTAAGGATAGAAACATATATAAAGGGATGTTTCTGCAAGTCTAAGGCATAGAATTAAATTGATGAGATATTTTTGAGTCCGTTTTGTAAGATATTTCTATAGTCAGGTGAACGGGAAGGCTCCTATAGCTGTGTGCATGGGGAATTTGGTAAGTTTGCAGCTGAGTGCGCAGGCCCTTGCAGATGTGTGCACAGGGTCTGAAAGATTGTAACTGGGAAGACTTGATTAATAAAGAAGACTTTTGAGCATAAATCTATGTATTTCTATATGTTCACATAGTTTCTGTGTTTTAAGCTTGTTTATGGTTCGTTTTATATATTTCTTCTAAAATTGCATCGTGAAGGTTCAAATATTGTTTTATATGATGAATAATGCATGTTAGTCTAGTTTCACGCAGTTTACTAATCTGTTAAAGTAGAAAATGATTTACGATGGTAAGAATAAGGTCAAGAGTTCACGAAGGTTGAATTAAGTCCTAAACTGTTAAAAAATTTATAGCCACACTACGTAGTCCCTCTGGATGCAGAAACCTAGTTCTAGCATCACCCAATATTGCCTCGGGTGAGACTACAGTCTGCACAGGGAGATTGTTTTCAAAAGGGCCAATGGTATAGGGTTTTGTTAGTTAGCATAGTTAACTCTAAACCTGGGTCTAAGCCCCTGAATCCAACAAATGGTTTTGTTTCCGGGACCAAGATCTATCTGAGGGATGTATGATGTGGCATCTGACTTGAAAAGAGATAAAAAATTGGGTAGATAAAAACTTGCACGAATTTGCAGCACAGGAACGAAGAGATTTGTGCTAGTCGAAACAAAGGTGGTTATAGAGGTATATCAATACAGAATAGCACGAGATATTTTTCACACCATTCACTAATGAGCTGAACAAGTGGCTTTCAAAGCTAGTGGACAATGAACCTTGTTGGAAATACGACGATCCTATTTTCCCCAGAGTTGATTAAGAAACATAAGGAGTTCTACTATAAGGTCACAAGGGTTGTTGATTACTGGGTTGATAGTATCCTCAGAATCTTTATTACTGAAAGTGAAATTAACACAACAGTATCCTATAGTGAAGCTGAGCGTGGATTTTTCAAAGGTCCACGAGGTAAGTATTTGAATTCCCACAAGCTCGAGATTAATATGTTCTTATGTGAAAAGGGTGTTATTCCTATAGATTGATTTTTAAAAAGGTCATAGTGGATCTATGTGAAGAGGAAAAGGATTCAGATCTGATCATGAAAAGTATGTTGAGGGTGAGTATAGTCCATTATTGGGTGAATCAGACAATGAAGAAGAAAGGAAAAACCCTAGTACACCTATAGGTGTGACACAATTAGAAACTCGAGGCACCTATAGGATTCCCCACCCATCCACTCCACCTCCACCTTCACCTCCACCTGTACCTCCACTATTCAACATGGTTAACGTAGCGAAGATGCCTATTTTTAAGGGTCAGGGATCAAAGGATCCTGATAAATTTTGGTTTGTCAAAGAAGCTATGTGGAAGGAACATCAGATCAATGATGACGATATGAAGAAAGAACATCTTGTCATAGCGTTGCAGGACAAAGAATTGTCTTGATATATCAAGTATAGTACGGAAAATCAAGTTGCTTCACTAGCTGCGATGAAGAACGCACTAAACGCGGAGTTTAAGAAGCCCAAGTCGCAATCGCAGTGTATCACAAAAATAAAACAGATTAAGCAAGATAACAATGAAACTACCTGGGAAGAGTATCACAAGCTAAAATGTTTGATGGGACAAGCCAACTTTTAGATTTCTGATGAATTGCACAAAGAGTGGTATATAGTTGCATTATTACCACACCTTATATTACCACTATCACAAAAAAAATTGGGACGCAAGCAGAAGCATTACAAATCATGATGAAATTAGAATATTTTCGAGTACAAGACATTCACATAAGGGTTTAGCAGATATAGTCCTAGTTGGAAAGTTTGCATATGGAGCTGCAAGACCTAAAGAAAGGAAAGGATGTTTACTCTGAAATGCACTCAGAAGTTTAGTGCCTGAAATGTAAGAAGGAAGGTCACTATAAGGATCAGTTCCATGTCTACCCTAATTATTTGGCTTCTGGAGATCCCAATCCTTTGAAGCCAGATCCTAGTGCTAGACCAGGTACCAGATCAAGTGTATGGTGTAGTATTTGGCAAGTTGCAGGTCAGCACTCAATTGATCACTTTTATTTGCTACAAACATATGTTCAGTCATTGCAACAATTATTTTGTAAGTTCTATCGATCAGTAGGACATGATGAGATACATTTTTATAGCTATGACTTGATGATAGATCAAACCCTAGCATATAGGATGCAATTTGAAGGTCGCACGCATGAAGAGAATGGTTCACCTGCGGATTGCAGAGGATTTCAAGGTCGAGGACATGGTCATGGAGGAGGCGTTGGACAAGGAAGTGGTCAAATCATATGTTATAATTGTGGTGAAACCAAAAATTATGCACGAGATTGTCAGAATCCCACTCACCCTTCATGTCAGTGTTGTAGACAGTTTGGCCATGTGATAGACGATTGCCCTATTTTAATGACTAAGATGCAAGAAAAGAAGAATTAGCAGCCTGCGCAGAATATACAAATTATGCAATCTGAGCCGCACGAGGATGATCCAAGCATTAATATAGTGACACGAAGTGGTGTGTCTTCCAGAGAAGATAAGGCAAAAGGTAAAAATTCTAAGGCAAATACATGGGTTAGGAAGGCAGGAGAAAAGAATATTGGGTTTGATATGCAAAAGGAAAATGAAAATTTTTTGTAGGAAAAGAAGAATTTCATGGACATGGGAGCTTCGACATCAAGGACGCATATGCAACTAGTACCAGAGAAGAATGCTCCTGAAGTAGGTACCATGACGATATTCGACTGTTCTAAATTCCTTTCTGTAGACATGTATGAAGTTGTTAAGGGACCAAAAAGAAGTAGAAGGGTTGCAAGAACTAATCAACAACTTTTCCAGTAAAGAAAAACCACAAACTAAACAACATGCAGTAAATAAGGTCAATAAGAATAAGAAAAGGACTAGTTGGGAGATGCGATTAATTACGCAAATTGGATAATTAAATGGATCAAGTAATTCTGGAGTTGGGATCAGATGCAAATGTGTTGTTGAAGAAGACTTGGGAATGAATGGGGCAACCAAAGCTATAATGGCCACCTATTCAGCGTCGCATGGCCAATGAATAGAAGATTATCCCGATGGGATGGTTGTTGTTAGAGAATTATATATTACAGAGCAATGGAACACATAAAATATTGCAGAAATATAAACACAGAAAAGGCATAAAACAAGAGAGACACAAATATACGTGGTTCACCCTATTTGGGCTACGTCCACGGAGAAATAGCCAATCCTTCTTTTTATATTATCCAACAAAATGAAGAGATACAACCTAAAGCAGATCCACTGTAATTCTCTCTTCACTCTCAATCTCCTCTCTCTTCCTCACTCAGAATACAGATATATGTAGATGTAATACAATTCCCTCATATGTAGCGAGGGGTTGCCTTCTAGGGAAAAAAGCCCTAAATTAAACATAACTTCTACCGTCAGATCTACACCTAATGAATGGCCCAGATTGACTTCGAAATTACAACATTTTACAAGGAAAATTTACATCTATTCTTAGCTTCAGGGGTGCTACCCCTGATCCCCCCGCCAGGGGGGGCTCCCAAAGGTCGCAACCACCCCCCCTGGACCCCCCCTGTAGTGAATATTTTATGGGTGGCGTTGTTGCCCCATTACGAACTAGGGTCTAATGCGGTGATACCTTTGAATAAAGAAGATAATTAGGCTCCACACCAAACAGTTGCAAGGTGTTATGGTTGATATTGAAGGAGAAAGAGTGAGAGTGGATTTCGAAGTCATCGAGATTGTGGATGATAGTAATCCATATCCAAATTTTCTTGAAATCGATTGGGATTTTGATATGGATGCCATAATCAATCTAATAAGGAGGAGTATGGTATTTGAAAAAAAATGATACCAGGGTCATTGTTTCCTTAGATGCCTCTGAAGGAGTGCAATATATAGAACCCGTCCGCGAAGAATATGGTGATGACAATATTAACCACATATATAAGTTAACTGCACGTGATGAAGATTGGATCAAACCCATTGCAGATGGATGAATAAGTAAGGAGAAGGATAGTTCATGTCATTCAAACTCGGATGAAGAACTAGAGAACTAGCAGAACCAATTGCACAAAGTTTCTACTCTGTGTTGTAACGGAATGACGAAATGTCTTTGCTGCATATCAACTGAGGTATGTAACTTACCATATTATGATGGGATAGGTGATGTCAACATATTTATGGATAAAATTGAAAGGGATAAACCAGAATCACAACAATTTTAGGCCTTTGATCTTCCTTTAAGGGATACACCTACACGCTGGTGGGGTACACATAAGGAAAATATTGGAGATTGGCGAGAGTATCGGTGATTGATGAGGCTCAGGTTTGGTCTTGCAAACACAATAATCACAAAGAAGTACAATGGCAAAGATGATCCTCGAAATCATTTGTCTCGTTAGACTAATGCATGGGGTGAAGAACCTCGATTAGAATGGGTACATGTATTTGTTCACACTTTGGATGTGATACCAATGAATTGGTATCTTGAAATGGAGTTGTGCCATGGTACTACCAATTGGAACGATATGAAGGAAAGTTTTATTTTGACCTTTAGCTTTGAGAGTGGTTTTAAGTGTTTAAATGATGCTCTTTGAGAAATTAAAGAAGTCATTTTCTGAACACCTAAGGAGCCAATGACTTGGCTATAGTTCGACTGGAATGCACAGTTGCAAAATGCACTGGACTATTATAATATGACCGTTCAGGAAAGTGAGGAAGACCTGCGAAGCATTAGTATTCCTGAGTCTGAAGGATAACACGAAGTGGAAAGACTAGATGTTAGAACACCTATTGTAACACAACCTTTTAAGACGAGCTAGGTCAACATAGGCTTAGAGACAAAGCCTAAGTTCGCATGCATAGGAGATTATTGGTACGAAGATATAGTACGAAAGGTCGCCGAGTTACTACATGAGTACTAGGAGCTGTTCCCAATGAATTTTACGGAGTTAAAAGGAATTGTAGGAGACGTGGGTGTCATGAAAATCAATTTGAAGCTAGATGCGAAGCCTGTAAAACAATGACTATATAGGCTCAAACCAAAGTATAGATAAGGTAAAGGAGGAACTTGAAAAGATGGTCACAGCTGGCATAATCAAACTTGTGGAAGAATCTGATTGGGTGAGTCCAATGGTAGTACAAGAGAAAAATACCAACAGTGAAATAAGGATTTGTGTCGAGTTAACGAAGTTGAATAACGCATGCGTACATGACCCGTTCCCAACACCATTCGCAGATGAAGTTTTGGAAAATGTAGAAGTACAAGAGGCTTACTCCTTTACAAATGGGTTTTTTTTATATAATCAGATTATGATAACACCAAAAGATAGGAGTATGCCCACCTTTGCCACTGAATGGGGATCCTTTCAACATACAGTCATGTTGTTTGGGTTGAAGAATGCACAGGTGATATTTTCCATAGTTGTCATTGTAGCATTTAAATAATTCAGTCACAAGTTTCTGGAGGTATACTTTGATGACTAAAAAGTCTTTGGGCTGGTAAAGAAGCATGTCTTGAGCCTGTGCTTGATGTTGGATATCTACAAGAAGTATCAAATCTCATTAAACCTAAAGAATTCATTTTTTGTGTACCTTATGAGATTTTACTGGGACATGTTGTCTATAAGTAAGGGATAATGGTAGATCCTGCAAAAATTGTTATTATTATTAATTTGGATCTGTCAAGGAATGTGAAGTAGCTACACGCAATGCTTGGACAAACTAGATATTATCAGAAATTCATTAAGGCATACGCACAGATCACTGTGCTGATGGAGAAACTACTAAAGAATTATGTCACCTTTTGTTGGGATGATGAGTGTCAGAGGAATCTAGATGTCTTAAAAGAGAAAATGGTCACCGCACTGATCATGGTGTTTCCGAATTGGAAGAATGAATTCCATGTTCATGTGGATGCATCATGTATAGCTTTGGGAGTTGTCTTAGCGCAACCAGGGGGCGTGGATATTGATCACCCCATTGCATTTGCAAGTGATAAACTATCTAAGGCAGAGTGAAATTATTCGACGACGAAACGAGAAGGCCTAGCTGTGGAGTACACTACAGAAGTTCAGGCATTACTTGTTGGGTGTGCACTTCAAGATGTTCATGGACCATTCCGTGCTAAAATACTTGGTGAACAAGCTTGAGTTTTGGGGGAATATTTGAAGATGGCTATTACTATTTCAAGAATACGATTATGAAGTAATCATAAAGCCAAGATGACTGAATGTTTGGCCAGATCATCTATCTCGGATTGATAATGGTGAAGAACCGACCAACATTGAGGAAGGATTACCTGATGCGCAACTCTTCCCCGTAAGGGTTTCTAATTTGCAGATATTATTTACTTTTTGACTATTGGACTCACCCCTAAGGAGTATACAATGCAACATAAGAAAGAACTAGTAGTAAGAGCAGTGAATTTTTCTCTCATTTATGGGCATCTGTATAAAATGGGCCATAATGAAATGTTGTGCAGGTATGTCCTTGAGCATTAAAGACACAATATTTTTGTTGAAGCACATGATGTTGTTGCAGGAGGGCACTACGTGGGAAAATAAACTGTGCAGAAAATTTTGCGGGCAGGAATATGGTGGCCCACGATGCACAAGGATTCTAAGGAATATTGTAGTGCTTGTGATGTTTTCCAGAGAACTGAAATACCATCGTGGAGAGATGAATTGTTGTTGAATCCACAAGTTACTTTACAGAATTTTGATAAGCGGATGATTGATTTTGTGGGACTAGTCAATTCGCTAGGCAAGTATCTAACCAGGTGGACTGAGGCACAACCAGTAAAGGACTACAATGCATACACTACTGCACATTTCATCTTTGAATATATATTTTCGAGGTTTGGGTGCCCAAAGATCCTGATGAGTGATAGAGGAATGCACTTCCTCAACTGCATGATTGAAGCATTAACAAAAGAGTTTCAGGTACATCACCAGAAGAGCATGCCTTATCATCCTCAGGCGAATGGCACGGTTGAGGATTTTAATAAAATTTTGGAGAACGCTCTGACGAAGGTGTGCAATGTCAATAAGAATGATTGGGATGTGCACATACCTGCAATATTATGGGCATACATGACTACTTTCAAGAAGCTGACAGGGTAGACTCTGTTCAGGCTGGTGTATGGACAAGAAGTTTTCATACCAATGGAATATATAGTACCTAGTCTTAGAATCGCAGTAGTCATGAATATGAAAGACAATGATATTATAGAAGAACGATTCGAACAACTTCTCATCCTAGAATAAGATCGCTTTCTTGTAGGATTTCACTAAAAAGTGAAAAAATATTGGGAAAAGGAATGGCACGATCGACATATTAAGCAACATACTTTTAAGTGTGGAGACTTGGTCTTGGTGTATGATAGTAAGTTCGCATAGTTTCTTGGTAAGTTCAAGATGCATTAGTTAGGCCCGTATGTTATTAGGGATATCTCGAATGGTGGCATAGTTTAGCTCACAAAGCTGAATGGATAATTATTCACTGGCCGAGTAAATGGGAGTAGGTTGAAACTCTACAGGGACAACTCCATCTCTGGGACTATGCGATGACTATATGAATGGAGGACAGTCTTAGTGCTACAGGAAGTTGGAAGGAAGCACAGGACTATAAAGTACTCTGCCAATGAAGGACCTTTTTGAAGAAGGAGGGTTGCACGACATTCAGGAGGATGACACAGGTGGAGAAAGTTATGATGAAGAAGGGGTAACTGCACTGCAGGGAGGACTCTGATGTAATTCGTCCAAAATATGACCATTGGGGTTGATTTGACAAGGAAATTTTCATTAAAAGGAGTGGGGGAAACACATTTAAGAGGCATATATGGGAAAATATTCCACCAAATCCACATTTATGAGGAAGATCTGGAGGGAATTGAGTGGTTTGAATTTGAAAAAGGTTATAAATATGGCACCCCACTCCACATTTAGACACTTTGTTTGCTAAGAATTCATTGCATAATTTTGTGCCTAAGTGTGAGTAGAGCTTTTTGCTACATGTATGGTTGGAGTTGGAAGAAACTTGAGCAATAGTTTTTTATTCAAGGGCTAGAATCCATTATGATTGCCTCCCAGCCCCTACATACTACTACACCTAGATCTCCAAGAACAAAGCCTACTTCCACAATAGTGGCTAAGAAGCATAAGAAGCCCCAAAGGACCCCAGTTAGACAATCATCGAGGAAAATCGCCACAAAACTATGAAGGAGAAAATGGATCCACAAAAATAGCCAATAGAGCGCCAAGGTCTGGATGAGGAAGAATTAGCTGACATATTTGTGGATATCAATGCAGATGAAGTGGAACCAATCTCCAGGTTTCCAACCTATATGCCACTAGGCAAGCCAACTGTGAAGGTGACAAAGGACCTAGATTCTATTAAATACAAGGTGTTTACACGTCTCTTATGAGAGGAAGTGCCAATTGAGGGAGAGTTGTTGGCCAAGGTGCCACACCTACACATGTAGGACTAGGATTTGAATTATCGCAACAAGTATCCCCAACTCGAGCCCAACAAGTAATTCCAATCTGTTTATTACAAAGAAGCTAGAGTGCCAAGGGTTGAGCCAATGAAGTGGGTAGCTGAGATTTAGCACACTAGGATGTTGAACATGCTTTATGTTCCACATTTTTGGCATAGAAACATAAACACAATCTGTGTGCACCAACTACTTCCATTGGTACTTGATGGGCATCATCAAGAAATCCTGGGGCTATGATATTAGTACTATTAACAATGAGGCTGTGCGTCTTTTTCATATATTTTGTCCTGTAAAATCGTGAGGAAGTGTCAGGTAAATGAGGTCTCAGCCCTAGTTGTATCCTTCACTACGCAGTTCAGCAAGGGGGTTTAGTTTAATTGGGCTGGGTATATCCATCTTGAGTTTTTGGATGACTATCACGAAGCATAGGAAGAAGGGAAGCCATTCCACTACACGTGGTTGTTACTCTTAATTGTGTTGGTAGCATGGCGAACACCGGAGGATTCACAGTTCCCTAATGTGGAACCTGATGTGTGTGAGGCTGTGAAGTTTGCCTCATTATGGGCCTCTAAGGAACCGACCCGGGTTATGGAGAACAAAATATTCTAGGTTCTCTTTGTGATGGACCCTCTCACAATCATCAACTAAAGGCTACGGTTGTCACCTGCATTATTTCAGCACTTTGGTGACATTGTTGATTTTAAGGCAGACTTCCACAGTTTCTCTATCCATGGTAGGAAATATTTGGAGAAGATATGGCATCAGCTACCATACTTAGTGTCTAAAGATGACATCTTGATGGTCATCAGTAAATGGTACAGTAATTTGGCTTACCCCAACAACTGTAAAAGTGATAAACAAAGCAAGAATGAGTGCGCAGGCTGAAAAATTAATAGCCAAGAAGGATACCGAGAAAGTGCATACGATGGTCACAATTGACCTCAAGGGAAAAACTGTTGAGCCCACAGTTGAGCAGGAGACTGGTGAAGGGGAACAGGGTGATGGAGACCCTAATGTGGACATGGAGGACATTGATTCCCCATTTATAATAGAGAATAGGAAGAAGTAGAGTGTTAGCAGTGCGCAGAAGAAGCAAAAGTCAGATAAATATACCAGCGTGGAAGATTTGGTCCTCATTGAGGAGGACTTTGAAGAAATTGGTGACATTGTTCACACTGTATGGAGGAGATGTGGGGGAACATCAAGGATCAATACAAGGCAGTTTTGACAAAGGTCCAACAATGCCTTAAAGAATTGCAGGTTTACAAGAGTATGATTCAAGCAAGTGTGGTTCAAGCGAGTGCGAAGCAAGCGAGCATGGTACCTTTGACAGTGGAGCTTATTGCAAACCTTTGTGCAGTCCAATTTCTAGAAGGATCGGTACACATCAAGGCTATAGAGGAAAGGGAGAGCGTACAAAGCTTGAAGATTCTAAGCCTAAATCTTGTGGTTCTCCCCCTTCAGTCGTTGCACGAGCTTCATCATGGCATCACAGATGAGCTCAAAACATGAGAGCAGTGAGCTCTATTAGTCAAAAATGAAGTTAAAATCAACAACCAACAAATGTTCGAGGCGAAGAATAAAGAAATGAAGGATCGCGAGGAGGTAGCTACACGTAGCCAGTAGCTGGAAGAGGCCATAACCAGAGCATGCAGTGAGCTTCCCAAGCTCCTGATCCCAGCTGAGGCATCTTGAGCAGAAAAGACTCAAAAACTGGTAGTAGCAGCTAGAGAATCAAAGGAATAGGTGGGAAAGGTTTGATTTGAACTATATAAGTAGACCATAGAGATTCAGATGAAGCTGCGACCTATAACACCACTGGAAGTTCACGAGCAGCACGAAGTTACCATCAAAATTGGTAAGGTTTAGATAGAGACTGTAGTCAAGGACTGTAGTGAACTTTTGGAAGATACAATGGAAGTGTGCACCTTGTTTCAAGAGGAACCACATATGCATAATATCAAAGCCAAGATCAAAGACAAGTAGGTACATTTCGATGAACTGAAAGCCATGGTTCGGACCTTAGTAGTTGTGCAACAGTTTGTCCATCTCCAGGAAGGAACACATCTGTAGGGACAAATCGATGAGATGTGGAGAAAGGCACAGATCATCTCCATGCGTATGCATCCTTGGGTAGATGAGGCTTGCCAGCTCTCCTAGGAAGTAGAGGGAAAATTGAAAGAATGCAGCAAACCCATAGGATAATTGACCTTGGAGCACAAGGGTTGACCACAAAGAAGCTCGTGGATGAAGTTTTTCAGGTCACAGAGCAATGCACAACAATGCTCAATCCATTGTAGACTACCTAGAAGGGCATGAAATCCAACATCGAGGATGTAACAACTGAGTGACTCAAGAACGAGTCACATCTTTGTGTTGGGGGCCTGTTGGGTAGGGGTCCCCTAGGTTTACGTTTTGTCTCAGTAATGTAAAGTGTCCGAATTTTGAGGAGCAAAGCGCAATTAATGCAGGGTTCTACGAGTCAAAGGGGATTTAGGGTGGGTCAAAGGCCCTTCTTTTGTAAAGGGATGGGATTACTTAGAGTATTTTGAGCTCCGCCCATGGTTTGTGGACCATGGTATTGTAAGGGTAGAAGCATATCTAAAGGGATGTTTTTGCAATTCTAAGGCATATAATTGAATTGATGAGATATTTTTGAGTTTGCTTTGTAAGATATTTCTATAGTCAGGAAAAGGTGAAGGCTCCTATAGCTGTGTGCACAGAGAACTTGGTAAGTCTGTAGTTGAGTGCGTAGGCCCCAGTAGCTATGTGCGCAGGGTCAGAAAGATTGTAACTGGGAAGAATTGACTAATAAAGAAGACTTTTGAGCATAAATTTGTGTACTTATGTATGTTCACATAGTTTCTGAGTTTTAAGTCTGTTTATGGTTCGTTATATATATTTCTTCTGTAATTCCATTGTGAAGGTTCAAATACTGTTAAATATGATGAATAATGCATGTTAGTCTAGTTTCGCACTGTTCGCTAATCTATTAATGCAGAAAACTCTTTACGATTGGAAGAAGAAGGTTAAGAGTTCGCAAAGGTCAAATAAAGCCCTAAACTATTAAAAACCTTATAGCCACACTGCATAGTCCCTCTGGATGCAAAAACCTGGTTCTAACATCCCCCAATATCACCTCAGGTGAGGTTGTGGTCTGCGCAAGTAGATCATTACCAAAAGTGCCGATGGTATAGGGTTTTTTTGTTTAGCGCGGCTAACTCTGAACCTGGGTCTAAGCCCCTAAATCCAACAAGAAGAATAACGAGTATTGGACCTTGAAGGGGAACTCATCAGTGCTCTTTATGAGTTAAAGAAAGAAAGGAAAAATAATAAGAACATGAAGGAACAACTACCGCATGCTGAAGAAGGTATGTATAACTCTAATAATGAGGAGTTTTTTTTATCAAAAAGAAAAACTTGAAGAATCCATTAAGAGAAAAGATAGTTTATTCCTTCTACCAGAAGAAAAACAAGGAACATGTGATAAACTAGAAGAAGAGTACAAGCAATTAAAATGAGAGCTACTCAAGCTAAGGAAGGAAACAATCTCAAAAACATGAAAAGATGAAAATTTGTCCTTGAAAGTTAAGCTAGAGGAAGCTAAATGAAAGGAAGAGGTACCTCAAGATTTAATCCATGAATGGGAAGAGAATTGTCAGAGTATTGAGGCAGAGGTTGTCTCCCTAAGAATGGACCTTGAGGGAATAAAGACCGAGAAAGGTTTAAATGAAAAATTTGCAGAAGGCACAAGGGAACTAGATCATATTCTAAATAGCCAAAGGCCCTTAGGAATCAAAACATGTCGGGGATAATCAAAGACACAAGAATATTCTATGGGGAAGTTAAAATTCAGGTATTTAGGATTTGAAGAATCGTAGAGCTATGTAAAGGAGCATCAAGAAAGAATAAATGAAGACAAAAGAGCAACAAGGCAAAGAGGAGATCATTAATGGAGAATGAATCATTTATCTAGACAACCAAGGTAATTTCATGCACAAACTTATAATACTTCCAACAATAGGAATGCCTATTTATTTATGGTCATTTTTATAAGATTCATACTTTAAGGTTGTTGATTGTAGAAGGATCAAATTTGAAAGAGATGAAAATCCTAGATATAATAAGTATCAGAATTTTAGATCTCAAAACCCTCCCCTTAGAGATCGATATGTCTTCTCTCCATTGTTAAGTGATGTTGACTGTTTCAAATGTAATAATTTTGGGCACAAGGCAAATGAGTGCAGGAGCAGGTTTGAATACCTATCTAAGTTCCAAAATATTTGGCAGTCAGCTATCCAAAAAGATAAGGAGAAATGCAAATGAAAAATTGAAAAGAGACTGCAATGTGGACTTGCTCTATTAGCACATAATCAAGAAAAAAGATGGTATGTAGATATTGGTTTTTCCAAGAATATGACTAGGGACAAAAGAAAATTTATGTTGCTAAAAGAAAAGGGCAAAGGGAATAATGTCAGCTTTAGAAATAATGCTCCAATAAGAATTAAGGGTAAAGGGATATTCTTTCTTGATCAAAACACAAAGGCACAAAATTTGTTGTATGTGGAAGGTCTCAAGCACAAATTGCATAGTGTAAGCCAAATGTGTGATAATTGCTATGATGTGGCATTTCGATCCAAGGATTATGAGATCCGCAATATGAAGGATGGAAAGCTAGTAGGAAAAACAATCTGAACTCATAATAGTGTATATGTGTTTGATGAATCCAAAGCAAGCTGTTATTTAAGAAAGACAAATGAAGCCCGATTATGGAACAGGAGACTTGGCCATATGAACTTTGACAGTTTTATAAGAGTCAACAAACTTGGAGTTGTGAGAAGATTGTTGAGATTGTCAAGACTTGAGAACTCAATTTGCAAGTCATGTCAATTACCAAGACCCACTTGAATTCAAAAGAGTTCTCTTTGTCTAGACCATTAGAGCTAATTCACATAGATATTTGTGGCCCAACTAGAGAAAAATACCTAAGAGGAGTAAGGTACTTTATGTTGCTCATTGATGATTTTACCAAGGCCACCTAGATCGTGTTCTTAAGAGAAAAATCAAAAGTATTTAAACATTTTAAAAATTTTAAAGATCAAGTTGAAATTGAGAAAGATCTAAAGATTAAATGCTTAAGATCAGATAAAGGAGGATAATACACTTCAAAAGATTTTGAATAATTTTATGAAGAGAACGACATCAAGAAGTAGTATTCAGTGGCTAGAACTCCACAACAAAATGGAGTAGTGGAGAGAGAGAACATAGAAATCCAGGAAATGGCCAAAGAAATGTTGGATAAAGGAGATGTGTCTCACATCTTTCGGGGAGAAGCAGCATAGCCAAAAGTGTATTTATCAGACAAAACTCAACTCAAACCTAATAGTAATAAAACTCCCTATGAGTTGTGGAAGGGAAGATCTGCATCAATTAAACACCTTAAGATGTTTTGGAGCAAGTTCTTTATCAAAAGGAATGATAATAATCCTAGAAATTTTGACTCTTTTGTTGACGAGGTAATATTACTCAGGTACTCTACTCGAAGTAAAGGATATAAGTGTTACAAAAGTGAACAAAGAAGATTGATGATTGCATTGATGTGATAGTAGATGAAATAGATTCACAACCTAAGTCCTATAAAATAAAAATAAACTCAGATGGTGAATTAAATCCATATATGAGGCCCTCAAATCAAGAAGAAATAAATTTAGATAGTGAAGACGAGGAAACAAGAGAAACTCCAAGGCCAAAAACACCTTCCAGGTATGTATAGAAAGAACATACTAAGAGTTAGATACTTGGAGATCAAAGACATGGTGTTTAGACTAAGAGGAAACTTGTTGGTACTTCAAGTTGTAAAAATATGGCTCTGTTTTCACAGATTAAACCCAAGAATCTCATCCAAGCAAGTGAAGACAAATTCTGGGTGAAATATATGAATGAAGAGCTTGAGAAAATTACAAAGAATGACACTTGGGAGCTTGTTCCAAGACGTAGAGATAAAAATGTCATTGGGACCAAATGGGTTTTCAGAAAAAAGATGAATGAACACGGTCAAGTAATCAGGAATAAGGTTCAGTTGGTTTACAAAGGGTATGCCCAAATAAAAGGGGTAGATTTCGAGGAAACCTTTCCACCAGTAGCAAGAACGGAAGCTATCATAATTTTACTTGCCCTTTGTGGTCAGAAAAACATCAAGGTATATCATATGGATATCAAGTCTTCATTTCTTAATGGAGATCTAGAAGAAGAATTTTACATTGAGAAGAAAGAAGGATTTATGCTCACCACATATTAAGGGTTTGTGTACAAACTAGAAAAGGCCCTATATGGAATCAAACATGCTTCTAGAGCTTGGTACGAAAGGATGGATAAATACCTTTAGGAACAAGGCTTTCAAAAGGGTACTATTGACAACCATTTATACATAAAATCTGAAGGAGACCATCTCCTAATTGTAGTAGTATATTTGGATGACATAATCCTTGGCAGTGACATGGAACAATTGGGGCATCAATTACAAAAATATATGCAGACAGAGTTTTAAATGTCCATGATCAGAGAGTTTTCTTTCTTCCTAGGATTGAAAATATCTCAGTCTCCAAAAGAAGTTTTTATCTCCCAATCCAAATATCTGAAAGAAACTCTGAAGGAGTTCGAGATGGCAGATTGAAATCTAGTGAGCACACCTATTGTTACGGGATACAAATTGTGCAAAGAAGATGAGACACCAATGGTGAATCAGATTGAATACAAATCCATGATAGGAAGCTTGTTGTATCTTACATCTTCGAGGCCAGACATCATGCAAGTTATGGGTATTGTGGCCAGATTTTAGGCCTTCCCTCGTGAAACTCATGTTGTTTCTCTCAAAAGGATTTTAAAATATCTTCAAGGAACAATAGAATATGGATTGTGGTATTCTAAGAGAAAATAATTTAAGTTGAAGGCCTACACTGACACTGATTGGGCTAGAAGACTTGTTGATAGAAAGAGCACCTCAGTTGCAACTTTCTTCTTGGGGAAATGCTTGGTGTCACGGGTCAACAAGAAATAAGCCTCCATTTCTTTATCGACTACTAAAGCATAGTATATTTCTTCTACTACTTTTTGCATGCAAATTCTATGGATGAAGTAGAATTTAAAATATATCCAAGTACAATTCACTTATCCTACTCCAATTATGTTTGA
The DNA here is from genome assembly GCA_031772625.1 of Pinus tabuliformis. NCBI lineage: Eukaryota > Viridiplantae > Streptophyta > Pinopsida > Pinales > Pinaceae > Pinus > Pinus tabuliformis. Next base: position 377,004,625 of record CM062810.1, read on the forward strand.
TAATACAAGTACCATCAGTATCTCTAAAATTCATGTCATGCATTCAAAGACCAAGTGTATTCCTATCAAGTTCCATTTCTTAAACATGTTGTCAGACTTGAATATGTGGCCACTAAAGACTAAGTTGTAGAAATATTTACTAAGATACTAGAAAGAGAACCCTTTGAATATCTTAGGCAGGAAATAAGATTTGTGACTCCTTCCAAATGACTCCATTTTAGTGGGTGTTGGAAGCTACTAAGCATGTGGGATCAATGGAAGAGTAGGATGTAGTGGTTTAGGGGGAGTATTCAAGAAGTATTATTTTTCATTGATGCCAAAGGGGATAATATTATTAGGGCATCAAAGAAGACCATGCCTAGCTTTAGGGGGAGCTTATGTTGTTTCCATCAATGCCAAAGGGGGATATTATTGGACAATTGGCATTGTATGGATGGCTAGTGGCTGTGAGTGTGTTGGAATTGATGTCAACCATATTAGCATGGTGATTGAGATTCCTGGAGGAATCCTATGGTAGATGCAGGATTCTGGTAGAGAATCATCACAGTAGCAGACTTATTGAAAAATCCATAAAATGATGACTATGGTGAATCGGGGGTCCAGGCTTCACATCATCTTTTAGGTTGCAAAAGAGCTCAAAGACTACATCATACCATCTCCAGTAGAAAGTGATGTGAATAAACTTCCCAACAGTATATGGAAATCCACAAATGTCCATCAGAATCGGAAGTTCTTGATCACTGAAGAAAGGAGCTTGAAGTCTTTAAGAGGATAACAAATATCAGAACCTCAAAGCAGAGGACTGATCAGAGCATCAAAGTATGCTATATCGAAGGTGAAAGCACATCATAACATTAGATAAAGAGGCTTATCAGAACCTCAGAACATGTTATATCATAGGACAATTCCATCGAAATATCAGAACCTCATAGTAGGCTATATCACAGGACGAGGGCATTGAAATATCAAAACCTGGTAAGTGCTTATAGAATGTAATTTCTTGGAAGAGTCAAGGTTTACAAAAGAAACTAAATAAAAAGGAATTTGGTGCAGGACCAGGGACCAAGGAGGCATTTTTCTCTCTCCTTAGATATGACACACGGCAACAGGTGGTTTTACCTGAAGATTTAAAGTGGAAAATGATGTCAACATGTTGTGGCAGTGCAGTGGACATGTGGAAACATATTTTGGAATTTTCATTGGCTTAATGGGGAAAATTAGGATGACACGTGTCACCACTTAGGAGGTTCCACGTCGAGAGATGAAGAAATCATGACATCATCTCATAGGTCAACATATCAGAGGTTGAGGACCTCATAACTCCTACGGAAATGGAATTTGAAAATGGTTACAATGAAAGGGGATCCGATGTAAAATTGGCACTTGTTTGTGGAGTTCAGAGAACCAAGGGAGTAGAGGAGACTTAGCACCTAAGTGCTATGCCCCTGGTCACAACACCTAGTCCTATGATGGAAATGTGATAAAGGTCTAAGTAGAGGTGTTGTGCAGGCAATCCTTTCTGCGAACAAAAATGATCCCTCTAGTCCTATGGGATGATCTAGCAACAAACTAGACAAATATGTGCAAACTTTCCTAGTTTATATCATAAAATGCAAAGGAAGATAGGCGACCTACCTCACTTTGATGCTAACACCCATTGATGGAATTTTAGATCTTATTCATTCAAATTTAAATCCTCTCTACACCATTGTCGATGAAAACATGCAAGGAAGATAAAATAGAGAAGACAACAGAATACATAGCCTAATTCATTCTAACATAAACTATGTGACAGATCAAAGAGTATCACACTAAATGAGTAATTATTTACACACTTATGGAAAGCAAAGATATAAGGTATTATTAATAGAAAGTAAGGGAAGCATACAACCACTTAAGCCTTGATGTTGGAAGCCTCCTTTAGGTGAGTTTCCAAGTCCTAGCCTCAACCTTCATGCACTCCTTTCTCCTTATCAAAATGGGTAGAATTTGGGCATAGTTCAACACTAGGAAGGAAACCAAGAAATAGCCAACCATCGTCTAACCAAAAGTATATCGTAGGTTTTGATTTACAGAGAAGGAGAGGGAGTTAAGGATCCATAAAAGGAGGGAGAGGTTCCACTTTTCAAGGTCAATATCCATGAAAGTAGGATCAAGAAATAGGAATGGGAGGTCTCGCTCTAATCCTCATTCAACTGCAACCAACTCGTCGTTCTCGAGACTTATAATAGGAGATGCTTCTCCTCCATTTTTGGAAAAGCTGCTTAAATAGCATTAGCGTAGATTTTCCTATCAATAGGCACACTTCCAGTGCTAGTGATTAGTTATATAAAAGGTTACCAGCATGGGTTTGTCTACTAAAAGTAGCGTTGGACTTACAAAACAAGGTTTTGGACAAATTATTTAGAATTTATTTAAGGCAAGTCTTCTTCTTCCTTTAGGAACGATTCTAAACATGTTTCATTCTGAATACATTATTTTTTACAGCTTTCATCACTTTGCGATACTTGCGACATTGACGACAGAAGGTGTGGCGCTTAGGATATGAGACTGGGAGTGTGACAAAATATTGTGTAACAAATACCCCCTAAAGCATGAAGTCAAAATCAGAAGTGATGGCTAAAATGTTTTACAAATCAAGGAAAGGAATTTGAATAACCATTGTTAGGAGACCTGCAAATCAAACATAATACAATATATCGGACATCTTTGATGTAAGTATGCTCAAAGTGTAAGCACATAATAATGCATAGATCCATGACATGGATGCAGCCATCTGACTATAAAGGATCATGTGCATGGATCCATGGCATGGACACAACCATCCAAAAAGAAGGGACCATGTGTATGAATCCATGGCATAGGCGCAACCATCTGAATAAAAGGGATAATGTGTATGAATCCACAACATGGGTGCAAGCATCCGAATAGAAGAGATCATGTGTATAATCATGAATACTTAAAAGCTCTACGCAACCGAGATTTATCAAATGAAACCCAGGGTCTTCATCTCTATCCCAATCAAACAAAATTACGAATCTAACCATGTGAACAAATGGGTTGAAGTCGAACATGGTAGAAACCACCTGATTATCGGTCAATGATGTAAACTGTTAATAGGAATGAGAGAAACCACCAATGATGATGATGGCTCTCAAGGTATAACAACACAATCTGATCCGGATTTAAACAGGAACGCAACAAATTACAGAGATAACCATATACACAAAGATGCAGCGGAAATAATACTTCATTTCATTAATGGAAAATACTGAAATATGCTTACAAACAGAAATGGAAATAAACTAGCTAGGGCGATGGTAGCTTATCTCTGAGAAGAGATGTGATGGCTACATGCCTCTGAACTGTGTTACAATGAGGCTCGAAGGCCTATTTATTGTTGAGAAACAATGGAAAAACCCTTAACATTCCAAAACCTAACCCTAGGAGATGAAACGCCAAACTGTGGGCCCCGTTTGGGGGTAAGTTGGTACATCAACTTCCCGGGGTCGTAACTTTGGCATATGATCTCCGTTTGACGCGTACAATAGCTCATTAGAAAGATCTATCCGAGCACTATCATTGTTGGAACGGGCAACACCAGTCCATTCCATGGACTCGTGTTGCCCCTGGATTCCCCAAAAAACGTCGTTTAGGGCCTCAAAACGGCTCCGGAAGTTCAGGACCCGAAAAACTGCTAAAAATAGTAAGTTGTGCTACAATTAAGGAAACTGAAAATGCTGAGAAAGACAATGGTGGGGGTCCAGGTGGACTTGGCAGGTGGCCACCAATATCCACCTGGATCATTCCTCCCCCCTTAGGAAGCAATGGTCCCCATTGCGTTGAGCTCCTCCATGAGATGAGGAAACTTCTGCTGAACTTGTTCCCTGGTGAGCCACTTGCCCTGCTGAAGGAGTTGGCCCGCTTTGACAACTCGATACAGTTGGATATTCTGTTGGCGAGTGTTCTTGATCTGTGTGTCCATGATCCGATCAGTTGCAGCTTGTTCCATGCAATCTGGATTTAATTCTGTGGGTTTGAGCTGTTCTGCAATGTCGGATGTGTCTAGCAATGGTGGAAAGTATGGCCGAAGGCGGTCCACATTGAATACTGGGTGCAGGCCAAGGAATGGGGGAATGCTGAGCTCAAATGCATTGTCTCCCATAGCCTTAGTAATGGTGTAAGGACCATATCGGAGTGGTCTCAATTTCCGATAGGCTCCAGTAAGGCGTTCCTTTTGCAAATGCAACCAGACTTTGTCGCCCACCTGAAACTTGTGTGGCACCCGATGTTGATCATGTCGCTGCTTGTACTTGGCATTTGATTTCTCAAGAATGTCATGGACCTGCTGGCGAATATGTTGGATGCGCTCAATGAAGCTGGTGGCCTTATCTGTTTCGGACTGGACATGAGCTGAATTCATGTGAGTAGCTGCAAGTGGCATGGCCACATCAATGGGGCATAGTGGCTGGAATCCCAAACCCACCTGAAAAGGGCTATGGCCAGTGGAGCTGTGAAGAGCTCGGTTGTAGCTGTGCTGAACGTAGGGGAGGCTCTCGTCCCATGTGCGTGGATGCTTTGAGTTATACATGCGCAGAATGTGCACAATCATCCTATTGACAACCTCTGTCTGGCCATCAGTTTGAGGATGGAAGGCTGTGGACTTCGTGAGTTTGGTGTCCAGCATTGACCAGAGACTGGACCAAAAGGTGCTGAGAAACCGACTGTCCCGATCTGAGATGATAGACTGTGGGATCCCAAAGTGCACCCACACTCGTTCAAAGAAGAGTTTAGCAGTGGCTTCTGCTGTGATATTCTTCTTGCAGGCCATCATAATGGCCATCTTTGAGAACCTGTCGACGACCACAAAAACACAGTCATTTCCATGCTTAGTGGAAGGAAGGCCTGACATGTAATCCATGGAGATGGATTCCCAAGGTCGACTAGGGGTAGGCAACGGGGTATAGAGGCCTTGCTTCTTAATGGTCGGTTTGGCAATGGCACAGGCAGTACATGATCGGATGTACTTCCCAACATCCTGTCGAAGATTCGGCCAATAGAAATAGTTTTGCAGTACTGCCACTGTTTTCTCGACCCCGAAATGCCCAGCAGCCCGACTGTAGTGTGCTTCCCAAATCATCTTGGCACGCTCGCTTGAAGGAACACAAAGGTGACCGAGGTGGCATAATAGGGCATCCTGGAGGTGAAAATCTGCAACCTGCCGACCCTCCAAGAGTGTCTGGTATGTGTGGCCGAATTCTGGGTCGCTTTTGTAGAGAAGTGGCCAATCAGAAGTCTCGTGCCCGCAAGAGTTGAGCACGGTGGTTAGCGCCATGATCGGTGGTCGACTGAGGCAATCTGCAACATTATTGGTGCTGCCCTTTTTATACTTGATATTCAAGTGAAACTGTTGCAGGTATGTAGACCACTTCTGATGGCGATCATTCTGCAATTTCCCTTGGGTCTGTATGAACTGCAGAGGTCGGTGGTCTGTGTGGATGACCGTTTCCTTCCCCAAAATGTAATGCTTCCATTGTCGGCAGGCCTGTACAATGGAATACATCTCTTTATCATAAGTGGGGTACTTCCGGACTGTGTCTGAAAGTGTTTCACTGTGATATGCCACTGGATGTCCATGTTGAGTAAGGACTGCCCCAATAGCATAGTCAGAGGCATCTGTCTCGACCTCAAATGGTTGTTGTAAATCTGGTAACGCGAGCACTGGTGCCGTGCAGAGGCGATCCTTCAACTCCCTGAATGCCTTCTGTTGAGATTCAGACCAAAAGAATTTTGCTTTCGCCCCGCCCTTGGTGACTTGACTCAAGGGCCAAGAAATATGAGAAAATCCCAACACAAACCTGCGGTAGAAGTTGGCAAGACCTAGAAAGCTGCGGAGCTCTGTTAGAGTGGTTGGAGAGGGCCAATCCCGAATGACTTGGACCTTGGCTGGATCGACATGCACCCCCTGTTCATCAATGATGTATCCCAGATACTGAACCTCGGTCATGCCAAAAGTGCATTTCTCCAAATTGGCACATAGCTTGTGTTGCCGCAGTGTTTGGAGAACCTGTCGGATGTGGTGGAGGTGCTCTTCCCAACTCTGGCTGAAGATCAGAATGTCATCCAAGTATACTACTACAAAGGAGTTGGTGAATGGCCGCAAGATGTCATCCATTAGCCTCATAAAGGTTGCAGGAGCATTCGTCAATCCGAAAGGCATGACCAACCATTCGAAGAGGCCCTCCTTGGATTTGAAGGCAGTCTTCCACACATCTGAGGGTTCAATTGGTACCTGGTGATATCCTGACTTCAGATCGATCTTGCTGAAATATTTCGCCCCCTTTAGTTGGTCTAGGAGGTCATCAATCCGCGGGATCGGGTACCTATTACGGACAGTGATCTTGTTCAGCGCCCGATAGTCAATACAGAGTCTCCACGTCCCATCCTTCTTCTGTACCAACACTATCGGGCTCCCACAGGGCGAAGAACTCGGACGGATGTGACCTTTCTGCAGGAGCTCCTGAATCTGCCTCTTGATTTCATTGTTCTCCAGAACGGAGCGCCGATAAATTGGTCCATTGGGTAGCGGCGCACCTGGGGTCAGATCGATGGAGTGCTTGACTTGACAGTGCAGAGGAACCCCTGCCGGGGAGGTGAAGATGTCTTCGTACTCCTCCACAATCTTGTCCATCTGTAGCTGCCGTGCAGAGGGACCCCGTTTGGAGGCCGCGGCCACTGTCTTCTTCTTCCCTTGAGGGCGTATCATCAGGAAAACAAATTTCCTGGTTTTGGAAATGATCTTACTGCATTGTTTTGCAGTAATCAAAGAGATGGCGGCAGGTGGTGCTACCTCTGGTATCCTGAACAACTTATTTCCCAATGTAATAATAACAGCACGGGGCCTTGATTCATACACAGCATGTCGCTTCCACAAGTATGGTTGTCCTAGTAATACATCACAAACTTCAAGGGGAGCAATGTCACACAATACCTCATCCGTGAAGGGCTTGATGTTGTATGGAAGGCGACACTGCTGGCTCACGCGAAGATCTCGCCCTTGGTGAAGCCACCCAATGGTGTATGGTTGTGGATGTGCTGTGGTCGGTAAGCCCAACCGCTTCACGACCTCTGCCGAAATGAGGTTCTTTTGACTCCCGCTATCAACAATGAACTGTATCGGGGAGCCCTTTACCCACATCTGGGAGTGGAAGAGACGCTCCTCCTCCTCTGGATCTTCGGGTTCATTTTTCTGGATCTTTGCGGTAGCAACAGTGGCGCTGGGATCCGCATCAATGATCTGCTTCCCTTTTTCATACCCCTTATCGGGTTCTGACTCAGAGTCGGAACATGCATCTGATTCTGAAACCTTTAGCTCAGCCACCAGTGACTGCTTGGCCCGACACTCACTTGTGTTGTGAGTGGAGCTCTTATGGAACTCGCACCATTTTCCAGTGTCCTTTCTCGGCTTCGCGGCGTTGCTCTTTGCTTGCAGCTTCGGCTGGTTGTCTTGGGCTGTCCCGCCTTGGCTTTGTCCTTTGTTCTGTGGTTTAGGGGCACCTTTCCCCTGCTTTGGATTCGCAGATCCAAAGTCTCGCTTCTTTTGTTTAAACTTCTGCTCGACCTTGACGGCATACCGGTATGCTGCGCCGAGCGAGGGGATGTTTAGGAACTGTATTTCTTCCTGGATGTACTTGTGCAGGCAGCCACGGTATTTGAGTATCAAATGTTGCTCCGAATCCTTGATACCCAACTTTGTGCGAAGGGTATGGAAAAGATTGGTGAACTCCGGCACGTCTTGGTCCCTTCCCTGCCGCAGCGTGGTCCACTTTATGTATTCATCCTCATAGCTTCCGACAGGGTAGTACTGCTCCTTGATGGCATCCCGGAACGAATCCCAGGTGGGTGCGGCTGAAAATAGTGAGCCAGTACTTTCATCCTTCTGCTCGCAGTAGGTTTCCCACCAGTCCTTGACGTGGGGGGCTGCTTTGAGAAGAGCAAAAACAATCTTTTCCCGACTCGAAAATTCATGAACAGAAAAATAACCCTCTAGCAGATTTAACCATTTATCTACGGCATCGGCGTCTATCTGACCCTCGAATATGGGGATTTCAAAATTAACTTGTACCTTAAAGGGTGTGGCGTTTCCAGAGGAGCTGCTGGAAGCCGATGCGCCGCTTCTGGGTAGCCGCTGAAGGATCTGCGCAAAGCTGTCCATCATCGCGTTCCGTTGTCGCTCGAGCGCTTCTTCGAGCAAGATTTTGATGGGATCTCCTGCCCCCTCGTCTTTCTTCTCGTCCGCCATGGGAGGCCGTCGGGATTTGCGAGGCTGGTCTTGCAAAGGTTCAACCAGTTCAAGCCCTAACTCCTTATATCCCGACCTTGTTGGGGACATGCAAAGAAAAACAGAGAAAAAGCAGACCGCTCTGATACCACTGATCCGGATTTAAACAGGAACGCAACAAATTACAGAGATAACCATATACACAAAGATGCAGCGGAAATAATACTTCATTTCATTAATGGAAAATACTGAAATATGCTTACAAACAGAAATGGAAATAAACTAGCTAGGGCGATGGTAGCTTATCTCTGAGAAGAGATGTGATGGCTACATGCCTCTGAACTGTGTTACAATGAGGCTCGAAGGCCTATTTATTGTTGAGAAACAATGGAAAAACCCTTAACATTCCAAAACCTAACCCTAGGAGATGAAACGCCAAACTGTGGGCCCCGTTTGGGGGTAAGTTGGTACATCAACTTCCCGGGGTCGTAACTTTGGCATATGATCTCCGTTTGACGCGTACAATAGCTCATTAGAAAGATCTATCCGAGCACTATCATTGTTGGAACGGGCAACACCAGTCCATTCCATGGACTCGTGTTGCCCCTGGATTCCCCAAAAAACGTCGTTTAGGGCCTCAAAACGGCTCCGGAAGTTCAGGACCCGAAAAACTGCTAAAAATAGTAAGTTGTGCTACAATTAAGGAAACTGAAAATGCTGAGAAAGACAATGGTGGGGGTCCAGGTGGACTTGGCAGGTGGCCACCAATATCCACCTGGATCACAATCCATGATTCTGAACAAGGAAGCTAAAGTTGAAAAATCATAGAATCATTCAATTGAAGGCTAATGATATGAACCTATCGTCGAATGCGAATAACCTGCCATTGAGGCATGCAAGCTCCATGGTACTGAAAGGGATTTTCTAGATTACCTTCGTAGATAATGAGTTGGAGTTGACATGAAGTGATCCATCGAAGGCAGGCCATAATTTTTCCCACATTATCGACATGAAACATAGGATTTAGTAAAGCTGGTAAGAGTGATTAAAGATTTTTGCGGAAAAGTAAAATAGGGTATAAGTGGTTTGAAGTGCATATGGGACTTCTCTTGAACATATCGACAACACGACTCCAAAATTTGGAAGCATTTGACTCAACATAAGATCAAAGGTCACGATGACAATAGGATATAATCGGATGAGAGGCAAATGGATTTCCCAAAACCCAGGAAGGGAAGTGATGAAGTGAGGATAACCCAAACTTGACATGATCTATAGATAAGTTTCATGTTCAAGAGCGACATGTTTCCTTTGTACAAAATATAGGACTTGTTTACTTCCATTTTTCCCTAATATTTCTAGTGAGTACCTCATTATTTTTTATCCCCAGTGGAATCACCATTTTTTTGTGCAGGAAATCCCTTCTGGGGACAGAAACAATCGCTCTAGTCCTATGGGAGGACCTAGCAACAATCTAGACAAATATGTGCAAACCTTCCTATTTTATATCAGAAAATACAAAGGAAGATAGATGACCTACCTCACTATAATGTTAACACCCGTTGATGTCGTTCTCGATCTTCTTGATTCCATGTTCAATCCGCTTTACGTCATTGTGGATGAATACCTACAAGGAAGATCAAATAGAGATGGCAAATGCATACATAGCATAATTCATTCTAACACAAACTATGTGACATATCAAGGAGTATCCACTAAATGGGTAATGATTTACACACTAATGGAAAGAAAACACGTAATTATTATTAATATAAAGTAAGGGAAGCATAACCCCCCTTAAGCCTTGATGTTGGAAGCCTCCTTTAGGTGAGTTTCCAATTCCTAGCCTCAATCTTCAAGCACTCTTTTCTCCTTAGAAAAAAGGGCAACATTTGGGAATAGTTCAACACTAAGAGGGCAACCAAGAAATAACCAACCAATAGCTAACCAAAAGTAGTGGTAGGGGTTTGATTTAGAGGGAAGGAGAGGGAGTTGAGGAAACATAAAAGGAGGGAAGGGTTCCACATTTCAAGGGGAAGATCCATGAAAGTGAGATCAAGAACCGAGAATTGGAGGTCTCGTTCTAATCCTCATTCAACTGCAACCATCTCAGCATTTCGAAGAGTTCTAGTAGGATAAGCTTCTCCTCCATTTTATAAAAAAAACTTCCTGAAGAGGGCTAGTGCAAATTTTCCTATCAAAAGGTGTGTTTCTAGCGCTAGTCACTAGTTATAAAAAATGTTACTAGCGAGGGTTTGTCTGCTAAAAGTAGCGCTGGACTTGCAAAACAAGGTTTTGGATAAGTTCTTCAGAATTTCTTCAAGGAAAGTATTCTTATTCCTTTAGGGATGCTTTTGAACATGTTTCATGGTGAATACATCATTTTTGATAGCTTTCGTCACTTTGTGACACTTGTAACACTGACGACACAAAGTGTGACACTTAGAGTACAAGACTAAGAGTGCGAAAAAATAGTATATAATAAGATGAAACTAAACACAATCGAGACTTTGTAATTTCATAAGGACTATTCAATAAAAGTTATGATATGTAGGAGCTCTAATTTTAACTGGCAGATGGTCATGTGGAGACGAAAGGAACTAAGGGATAAGCGCCAAGGGGATAAAGATATTAGAACTATGTGATTTCATAACGTTCCTTTTATATGAGTTATGATATGTTTTGGCTCCGATGTAATAATACAGAGAACTAAAAGGATGAATGGGTTGAAAATTAGAGATCAAATGAAAATCAGAGGAGTTAGTTTATGGAGTCAGTGGGATCTGTAGAAAGAGTTGACACAAGGCAACAAGGACATTGATCCACATAGAATAACTTATGAGATGAAAAAAGCCATATCCTACTTCCCATGCATGTATTATAGATTTAATTAAGGAACAAAGTGGTCATTCCTGAGTACTTTCAAGCTTTGTGGAGCAATGAATAAGCATGGGAAGTCACGATAGAGTGTGTAGGCTGACTGAGATTAAATTCTTAGTATGGATGATTACACAGGGAGTCAGTGAAGAACTCGGCAGGCCATTCTTATGTTTAATTCCATGATAGAATTCAACCAATAGACACAACAATAATAGGAGGATCCATACTGAGGTACACTCAGGTAGTGTCGAAACAGGTAGCAGAGACAACATTTTGCAATGTGCTGCAGAGGATCAAAACAACCGATTTCCATCAAGAAAATTGGGGTGTAGAGGGTATTGTTGATGTCCTAAGCAGTGTGAGCAGAGAGTGTGTTGTGAAATAAGCACAAGAGTAGAGCTCAAAAGGTGTGTAGCAGAGAGCCTATGTGAGAGAAGGAAAAAAGCTGAGGATATGTTGTTTTGATTAAAGGATAAAGTGTTGTTGTATGGAGTTTCTAGAACATTAGAGAACCAAGAGCAGAAGATTTTCGTGCAACCGACGATATTGATATTTTTCCATAAGTTTATATGCCTCTGTTTTTAGTTTGAAAATTGAATGAAAAGTAGAACAATGGCAAGAACAGGTGGTGGCCTACATTCAGAAGAGGTTAGTGCCTCTTGGCTAGTAGGTTCTTGCTAACCTAAGGGGGTCGGTGCCTCATGTGTGTGGGTTCTCACAAACAAACTGATGTAATTAATTATGTGCTTAATTTACATCATAAACAACAAAAAATTGGTGGTGTTTTCCCTTCGGGTTTCCACGTGAAAACATCGGTTTCAATATGTGTGTGTTTCTCATGTGATAGATTGTATGAACATATTAATGCTTAAGCCTATTGCTCACTTTATTTATGAATGAATGCTCTCATAAGTAACAAACAATAAAGGAAAGCTAAGAGCATATTTAGCAAAAAAAATTAAGAATCTCACTATTACTGATTCACCCCCCCTCTTAGTGATTCCTTATTCCAACAATCTCATTCAAAATTTATTCAATATTATGAAAAATAAATAATATTAGGCACATAATAAGCAAGGATAAATCAAATTCCTAAGGATTCATTAATACTATGAATTAACTCTATAATGTACAATTAAGGGGGTCAAGTGCATATTTTAGGTGTTTATAAATAATCAAATGGGCCTCATAAAATATACAATTTTGGGGCCCATAAAAAACCATTGTCATAAATAATTGAAAGATTTATTGGTAACTTTCTTACCCCAAAATTGCTAGACAAAAGCTTTGATAACTCACTGACCAACCCCCCATATTGGAAGCAACTAGCACTACATGTCTTGAGCCCAACATAGAGAGGAAATGTCTAAAGACAAAAACATAGGAGTTTAATATTGTCCTAGGAGACAATATTAAACTTAATGACATACAACAGATGGCGAATTCCACTATTATATGCCCCTTCGTCAATAGAATATTGTCAATGGATTCTCTAAAGAAGTCAACCACAAAGAATTTTATTCTAGTGCTAGGCTACTCTCAACACTACCTCATCATCACTAATATAAGGTATGCCTAAATGAATTTGTTAAGGGTTGATGCAAGGAAAATATTGGATAGACACTTATTCTTGGGTGGTCAAACCCTATACCTCTAGAATTATAGAATCCACTTCAATTCCCATTTCAAGAAGCTATATGCCATTCCCATCAGGGTGCATATAACATACTTCCTCCATCTTTGATCTACACATTCTTTACAAAATATAGGAAACATTCCATAGTTTTTCTACGATGGAAAGATTTAATTTCTAGTGAGTGGATATATGGGCATAGTAAGAATCCCAGTGATTATAAATCTAGTGTAGGGCTTAGTAGAATTCCTCACCATAAAATGAGACAAATTCTCCTATTGAAAGCTACTCAACTATGAAAGTGTGTGATTTAAGTGCAGTAAATGCATGGTATATGGACATTTGGAGGTGCATTGTGAAATTATTAAGGATAGGAAAAATTGGGTGTAGAAGAAGAATATGACCATGAAATTTCCCCCACCATCCTTTAGAGCTAGATATCCCCACATCCAAGCCTGATCCTATTTCAAAAGCTCCACTTGACTTCTCTCTTACTCTCACGATTCCTTTACAAATGTTGGTTCCCTTAGTTTCAAGTTCAAAAATTCCTCTTAATTTGGCCCCTACTCTTTTGAATGGGGGGACTCATCCAATTTCAACCTCAGTATTGATTTGGGATTCAATAGAAGCCAATCTAGGAATATCCTCCCCTCCTCCCCATTATCTCTCTAACTCTAGTTCCCTACTATTTTTGAAGCTTTATCTCCTTTTGTTCATTACTCTAGACCCACACCTAATATGGATATTTTATCAAATTTCTCTATCCTTTTAGTACCTCTAGTTTCCTACTTATTCTCATGTCCACTTTAAACCCCCTTCCCACAAGCCTTCCCCCCATATTTGCATTGGGCTCTTGTCCCCCCTTCGAGTCTCCTAACTCTCCCACCCATCCTCATCCTTGGGGCATGATACAATATGTGTTACCAAAATAACGTAAGGGATATCCATTATGATGAAACCAACACCATATCTCAACCTTTAGACCTCTCTATGAGGGGAATTAGGAATCTACGAAGAAAAAGTATTGAATAACTCTCTGTAGGGGGGATTAGGGATATATGAAGAAAGAGTACTATAAATCTCAATCAGAAGGAACAAATAAAACATATCTTGAGCTCAAATTAAAGAAAACAAGGAGATCAAAAATAGAAAAGAAAAACACATATTAGGGTACCTTAGAGCATATACCCCTACATAGGTTCCCTAATGAAGCTACTCTCATTAAATTGTTAGGGACTAGCTAACCCCATAAAAACTTTGGTCATTCTTTATCTGATGGAGTCACATTACCACTATACAATATTTCTTCAAGAAAATGTGGTGGATTGAGAGAAGGATTCACAAATAATATCTAATTTGCTTGTTGGTTGGCAATTTATGTCATTTGATGCTATTGGAATATTGGGAGGTTTGATAACTGGATGTTGTGCCCATGGGCTCCATTTCATTTCAACATGTAGGTACACAAAATATAGATTAATTGTTAAGTTACAAATCATATTATTTAAACGTGACTCTCCTCTTCCAAAAACCATATGGACCTTAAACTGATAGGAAAATATTTTGGAAACACACTTTTGAGCATCCTCTCTATGTTGATGGTAGAACAATTCTACTGGGAAATCTATACTTTGTTATTTGAGTTAGTGACTTCTAGGATCCTAGGTCCCATTAGGATCCATTATCATATTATCTTTTAGATGTCATAAATAAAGAACGACTCATGGATGTTAGTATTGCAAAGATATCGTCTACATGTAGAAATAACAGATTCAATGAGACCATAATTTTAAAGTAATTATATCATTTTTTAATCTCAGAACAACCGATAGAATATTTTTTTCATATTCATCAATATGTGTCTCCAATGGGAGAATTTAATCACCAACCAATTATGTTAGAATTAGTGCCCAGTGAACATAATATACACCACCCCTTCAAACTAACCCTTAGTGAATTGAGACCTCTATTTTAGTCAGGATATTAAGGGTATTTGGATCCATTATGACCTCACACATGCCTCCCTTGTAATTAAATTTAAGAAAAACTTTAAAAAAGGAAAAGCTCAAGCTCAAGCTTGGGCAAAAAGTAATAAGGATAAATTTCAAAAATCCATATTCAAGATAGAAACTCAAATTAAATAAATATTGGAGAGTGTTGGGCTAGTGTCGTGGCGGAAAAAGTCGTTTGTGCGGACACAACTGACCTCCCTAGGAGTCTAAACTCTCTAGCGACAAACAAGACAAAATGGAGTGATCTTTCTCTAAATATACCTTTTAAAACATGAAAACTACAAGTTTTTAGGCTTACCTTATTCCAAAACGCGGTTGTTGTAGTCCGTCCTTGCCGATCCGGATGAGCTCCTCCTTCAAGTCAATTCCTGCAACCACAAACAATCAAACAATTACCAAGCACTTGCATTTCATATAATAAAACATATATTTAACATGCAGACCAAGGAACACATGAAATAACTCATTAACACAAGCTATTGAGAAAAATAAACCAGTTTGTATTAATAACGAAACAAAGAAACTCTTACAACCTGGCCTTGGTGTTGTGCAAGTTCCTCCCAGGGTCCATCAAGGGTTTTCCTCTACTTTGACAAAGCTCACCCACTTCCAAGTAGAATCAAGCAAAGACAATCTCTCCTCACAAGGTTCTAAATGGGAGTCCTAATTCCTGCAGCATTTACCCAAAGAAAATGTATAGCTCCAACCTCTCCTCCCTCTGGCTCAATGTCTTTATTTATAGTGCTGTAAAGAGGTTATTCAGGTCCACCATCAATGGGATAATCCCCCTCTTGGGTGGGATAGCTCCCTTATTGATGGGATAAGTTCCCCCTTAATAGAGATACATGAACCAACTGGAGGCGCATCCAATTCATCAAACCGACCTCTAGAAAGTTCTAGAAGTAACCACAAGTAACTTTTTTAAGATGAAACTCGCGCATTTTGCCTTTTACAGAAGGACGCACCTGTCCCTTAACATACAGAGCGTCCAAGGACGCACCTTTTGTGAACATGGTCAGCGTCCCCGCAGGTAAGGCTAGAGAGAACCTGTGACCCCAGAGATAAACATATTTTTGACAAGACTTTCTCTCTTCTTTGAGTTTGAGATGGATAGCAGAGGCATAAGACTTGCCTAAGAGGGTAGCATGACTGTTGATTTGAGCCATACTAACTGTAAGTGGTCATGGTGACATTTTTTAGTGTAACAGATTGCCCCCTAAAGTGCGAAGCCTGGAATAGATTAGGGTTTTGTAATTCTAGGAAGGGTGAAGCGCTTTATCATTTCAAGGATTGTCTTGTGGACGACCTGGTTGGAACCTGCAATTTTCAACACAAAATACATGTATAAGATTATATCATCACTGAGGTAGGCATTCCCATACTCAGATTCAAAACCTTAACTAATGGACTAACTATTCTGATACAGGAATGATCTTGCAGTACATCATTTTTTATAGACTTTTGTAGACACAGTATGGACGCATCCATCTGTTTATGATTAGTCTACATAGATAATGAATACAAAACTCCTCGCAGCCTGGATGGTAGAAACTAGATCCAGGGTCTTCACTTCTACTTCCCGAATTGGTACGATTCTAGCCATGTGATTAAATGATTCGATGTCGAACATGTTAGAAACCACTTGATTAGCAGTCGATGATGCAAACTGTTAACAAGCGTGAGAGAAACCACCAGTAATGTCAATGGTTCTCAAAGTACCAAGCACAACCTGTGAAATGTGAATAGATGTTTTGATGTCGAACACTTCACGGAATCCTTTGATCGAAAGTCAATGATGTAAACTGACGTCAAAGGCGAGAAACCTGCCATTGATGCATGCAGACTTCAAGGTGCTGTCGATTCCTAAGTCATCTTTCTAGATAATGTGTCGATGTCGATAGAAAGCGACCCGTTGCAGGCAAGCCCGCAACACGAAATCATTGTTCAAGTTGAAGAAATGTTGCTGTAAGGACTGACTCAGGGATGGTCAAATGGATGACAAGTATTTTGCAGATGAAAGTTTTTTGCTTGCAGACCTCTTGAACACATAACGACACGACAGATGGCTTGGTGACGAATAACTCAAAGTTGATCCCCGGAACCCGGTTAAAGACTTTCAAAGTGGTTTGATCAACTGTGAGGTAAAAGATTTCCCAACCCAGGTGAATGAAAAGTGTCGTGTTCAAGAGTGGTAATAAAGTTTCTTTTGAGACAAAAGGTAACAAACAGGTTCATTCTTCTCTCTTTTCCCCCACCATTTCTGGCAAGTACCTCTTTATTTTTAACAAGCTTGAGGAGGATAACATATGCTTGATTATAAGCTCATCCTTCGGACGAGTCCAACCTAGTTTAAATTCGAACCCTAGGAAGGAGTGGTTCGTTCCTGTTTGTAATTGAACAGGTCCTCTACTGTAAAAGTTTAACGAGTCCAGTATAGGAGAAACTCGGTGTTTTTCAATTTTAGAGAGTCTGAAAAACTTAAGAAGACTCCAAGTTGAACTTTTTCGTAGATTTGTGTCCCTCAAGCCCGAAAAAGTATAAAATAATACCTGGGGGAACCGCTTGATCTTGGGACCAAGGAGTACTTTCATAATAGTGTCGTTGACCTGAAAAGTAAAAAGCGATCAAGGACACGTCGTTTTATTTCCTTATCGAGTTTGAAACGACAAAAACCCGGCAATCTTTTCCTGATTTTGCGGTCAGAAAAGAGCTAAAAGGGGACCGTCTTTTAATTCCGTTTTAACGAGTGTAAAAGAGACGCTCGGCGATCTTTTCATGTTTTAGGAGTCAGAAAAGGGCTTAAAAGATGACTCTGAGGTTTCACTTTTTCGTAAGTTTTAACGAGTTCGAAAAAGGGATAAAAATGTACTCATGGTTTTCACTTTTTCGTAAATTTTAATGAGTTCGAAAAATGATAAAAATGTACTCATATGGCCGACTTTCAATTTAATTTACGAGTAGGAAAAGACGGAAAGATCTCGGCATTTTCATTTGTTTTACGAGAATGAAAGATAGCAAAATAATCTCGGTATTTTCATGAGTTTAACGAGTCTTGAAAATAACTGAAATTGACTCGAGATAGGTTTCATTTTTACGAAAGCTTGAAACAGAGAAAAACTATGCTTTAGAGTAGTTTCATTTTTACACAAGCTTGAAACAGAGAGAAAACTGTGCTTGATGCCCCCTAAGCATGATTGCTAGAGCGCATGCCCTATTTTTTTTAGTGTATGGACCCTGGGAGGAACTTGCACAACACCAAGGACATTTTTTAGTGTAACAGCTAGGTATATTATTTGAAGAGAAAAGGGCCCTCCTAAAATCTATGGAAGATAAGAAAAGAAAAACCTTATAGAAAAATAGAAGGAATTGAGGATGAAAAGCATAAAGATATGGCTACAAGCGGGAGATGATAATACAATTTTTTTCCAACATTACACAAATCATAGGAAACTAATAAATTTTATATGGGTTATCTCAAAACTATATGGTTCTAAAGTTACCTCCTTCCAAGAAATTGTAGATGAAGGAAATAATTGTTTCCAATCTCTATACAAAGAGGAGACTATAACAACCATAAAAAACACCATCAATGTAGCTATACTCTTCCCATATTTTCTTGAAAAAGAAGATAATGAACATATTATGGCTAAGGTATCCAAATAAGAGTTAGAAGTTGTTATTTATAGATACCAAAAGGAAGAAAACCCAGGTTTAGATGGTTTTCTCATTGAACTCTACAAGCAATGTTTTTACTTCATTCAATACAACTACTCAAAGTTGTTGAATACTTCATAAATTCGAGACCAGTGCTTCCTCCTTTTAATTCCACCTTCATTTCTCTCATTCCTAAATCTTACCATTAAGGGAATGTTTTGGTCTAAAATGGTCATCCTAAGGAAGTAATATTATGATAGTTTAAATAATTCAATAAGAGTAATGAATATTTAAAGGAAAAGAAAGAAAAATATTTTTTAATTGTAATTTTCACATATCTCCATATAGGTTTACTCAAATGTCAAATGTAGGAACTTGTTGGATGTGAATTTAAATTTCACATCCAAAATGTACCCACTCTTCCTACTTTTGGGTAGACACACACCAAAAATAAATTAAATTACATCTGAAAAGTGTGTTTCTTTGAATAAACATATATATATTTGATGTGATTTTGATTTTTTTGGTAGAGGACAACTCAAAAATATGTAGAGTGAATATTGATTGGATGCATAATTTAATTCCACATACAATGAATGTGTACAATTAAAATTTGAGGAAACCTATAAGGAGATATCCCAAAAAGAAAATTAAATAATGTGGTTTACTTATTTTTTTGCCAAAAATATTTACCCCTGTGGAAGACATCATCATCATAAATATTATTCTTTTTAAGTTGATTTTGTTAGTGCATTTTTTTCTTTGAGGCCCATCTTTTACCTCAAAATTCCCCTAGTGAAATACCATTACTTTTGACAACTTCAAGCCCATTTCCCTTTGCACCTCCATTTAAGAAATCATTTCCTTGATAATTTCCCTCCATATAAAATGAATCCTCTTTATTCATATCTCTTTAGAACAATTTAGGTTTTTCCATCACAGGAAAGTTCATGATGTCATTGGTATTTCTTAGGAATGCCTATACACCATTCATGCCATGATTTAGAAGGATGTGGTTTGCAATGTACACCTCTCAAAAGCATTCAATAGGGTGAGTTTTATATACATCTAGCTTCTTCTCATACATATAGGTGTATGCCAACAATTCATATCATGGATCATGAATTCTATTAGCACAACCACCTTTGCAGTTCTCATTAATGGTTCTTCCTCTCCTTTTTCCTATATGGAGAGAGGCCTAAGACAAGGTTTCCCCTCTCTCCATTCCTATTCTTCTTGGTGGCATAAAACCTCAACAAATTGATCAAGGACAAAATAGCATGGAAACACTCTAAAAGGTATCTCCATAGGGCACACTAACTCTCTGTCTGATTTTCTCTTTGTGGATAATATAATAATTCTTTGTGAAGGAAATCTCTAGACCATCACTTTTTTGAAATTTTGCTTCTTCTACCTAGAAACATGTATGAAAGTTACAAAGATAAAACCGTGATATACACTTGGGGCATTCCTCAGAATGATGCACTTGATATATCTAATTTGATCACCATTCAAACCCGTGACAAAAAAGGGGGTTTAAATATTTGGGCTTCTCCCTCAAATACAAGTAATAGTCTAAAATAGTTTGATTATGGATCTTGGCCAAGATTGAAACAATAATCCATATATGGTTTAATAGATGGACCTCCCATGTTGGTAAGATTGTCCCAATCAAAACCATTGTTGAAGTTATTTTGATGTTTGGGAAATACTAGCTTGAATTAAGAATACCATACTTTGAAATATAATGAAGATATCATCCCGATTTTTATGGTTAGGAAAAATTGGAAACCATCCTCTAGTTTTAACCTCTTAAAACTCAATTTCAATTCCAACGAAATTTGGAAACTTGGGTTTGAAATATATCTTTTTTTCTTAAAAGCTCTAGTATCAAAGAGTGTATGAAGGTTTATGCAAGGGGAGGGTCTATGGGCCAAGATGATAAAAGGAAAATATCTTAGAGAAGACTCAATAGTTCACTTGATTAGTAAATCCTCCAAACATTATTATAATGGTTCAATTTTTTTTGAAAGTTATTATTTAGGATTTCTCCATCATAAGACAAGGGCTAAAATGGGAAATAGGGAATTGATCCCAAGTTATACTAGGAAAATATCCATGGATTGATTTTTAGAACCATGATATATTATTATATCATCTCATTCACAAGATAAATAGGAATGATTTCTTTTTCGTTCATTAAGAAGCTAGAAATGTGAAAACAATAGGGCCCACTAACTAGATGATTAGTCACAATTTAAATCTTAATCTAGAACAAGCTATAATTTGGGACAACTACATTTAAGCTCTTAAAAATCCATTTATTAGGCTCACTAGAGAACATGACTCCTTTATATGGACTCTAAACTCTTCAAAAGAATATTCCCTAAAGGTGGGATATATTTCTCTCTTTGTAGAACTCCAACAGGTGTCCCTTCCATGGTGGGGAAAGAAACCGTGGAAATTAAAGTGTCTTAAAAAATCGAAGCTATTCACATGGATGCTTCTGAAAAACAAGGATCCATAATGGGATAATCTCTACATAATAACATTTTAGGGGGCAAGGATATGTTATCTCTGTAAGGTTGGCATTGAATCTATTATTCATCTCTTTCTTTCCCAACCATTCTCATTAGTTGGTTGCGATGAAATTTACCATAATTAGGGGAAATATTACATATAAGAGGGTCCTCCAATTGAATACACACTTTTAAAATTTACTAGCTCTATTAATCATAAAAAGCTTCACAAATCACTTTCCATTGTGGTTGTAAGGGGTATCTAATTGGATAAGAAGCATGCCATATTCAAAGATAGAGCACCCTCAGCTACATAAATTGCATTCAAAGCCTCTTTATCATGGAATCCTATGAAAATCTTAGAATACCAATTGGAAATCCTCCTAACATTGAAACTCCAATATTAAAGGCTACTCCATGGGATTTCTTCAATAGTGTCTTAAGGAATCCCCCCCTTGAGCAGGAGTGGGGGAATCCTCTACCTATATGAATCAATATCTCATTTGCAATATGGATTGGAGATGCTTAAATAATTATGCATATCTCCTCAATACAAATATTATTTTTCTTCTTACTCAAGAATATGGCATATCCCATATTCATATTTATGGAAATTCACTCCTTGGGATAAATTGGTTGAAAGACCTCTTCAGAATGCAAGACTTGCATCTACACCACATGTTACAAAATGTTTTGTAATTCAAAGAGACCTTCACTCACACATATTTTGACTATGTATTCATGAACCAAAACTAGATTGCAAATCAACTCTGAAAACTGGGCCTAGATTTGGATTGAGGAATATGACATATCAAAGAGGAAATTGATGGGGCCCAATGTGAGTATTCACACCCCATGGGACCAACTAGATTACTAAAAGTTTTCATGTAGGTTAATATTTATGGATTTTTATCAATTTTTATGTAAAATATTTTCTAGGGTAATCCTTCAACCAAATTAATATGTAACCTCAAGGAATGTTTATCAAAATATATTTTTTGTTAAATTTTGGACTATTATATGGTAATTGATGTGGTTAGTTTTTTATCTGGATCACAAATTTTGGACTATATGTATGGATAGCATTCCCTTTGTGAGTGACAAGGTGGCACCTTTATATGTAATTTTTTTTAATATAGATAAAATTTCCACTTTTTTCCTTTAAAGAAAAAAATCTCATCAAGTTAAATAAAATATTGAAGGTATGGGAGATAGAAAGATCTGGGCTTGTAGCTTGTATATTGTTATCAAGTTCAATAATATTGGAAGGTTGTGCTGGGATCCAGTATTGTAGCAATAATGCTACAACTCCTGGAACTCCCTTCTTTAATTTTATCAACCCGGTAGTTCGTAAAAACTTGGAAGCGACGGTGCTGTATGCACAAGTACTAGCTCTTGTCGCAGCTGTCACTTGGTCAGCTGGCACAAGTCCGCTAGAGCTCAAGCCAACTTCTATATGCTCTCAGAAGAAGCTTTCTAAATGATGGACGAAGGCTATCTCAAAGGAAATTAATCTACTTTGCAAAAATGAACTGAAAGCCAACCAAAACATGGAAACCCTAGTAAACCCTAATCTGACTAGTTTAACCTCTATGATGCAATAGTGAGAGTGCAAATGTCTAAAAATGATGCCATTACCTCTAGTGATGTGAAATTCATGAACTCAAACTACTTCCATTGGAAAGAACATTGCTTTTGTATTTTTGCTTAAGTGGTTGGAGTTATTATGATTTTGTTTCTTATTAGGGTTTGACTGTGCAGGGGTAGTTCGAAGGGAAAGGAAGCTTGGGAAAGGTCAGGAGGGCTAGGAAAGGTTCCAGGGGATCCAAAACATCATTCCACAGAAGTCCACAACGTTCAGGTGCTCGGCAACTGAGTGTGCAGGCTTCTACAGGATGTCTGCAGGGGTTTCTACAGGATGTTCAGAGATTTCTACAGGATTTTCTGAAATGGGGATTTGGAGCATGGGTGAGTGAGGGAAGATGCATGGGTGGATATGGAGGTAGGATCGGGGTCTGAAGTGGCCTAGGAACTGATGGATGGAGCTAAGGAATGGCGGGGATGGTTCAATTTGTTCAAGGGAGAGTGAAGCAATGTTGCACAAAAATTAGGGTTTTGGGAGTGAATGGAAAATGTGAAGCAAGGGTTCTAAGTAGAAGGTGGAGTGGATGGTGCTGATGGAGAATAATCAGATGAAGGAGTGGTACAGGTTCTCTGCAATTTGTTTTTCCAATCTGAACCAAACAAACACTTATAAAACCTATGACCTAGTTACTTTACTCGAATCTGACCTAACAGCAAAAGGAAATGAACAAAAGTTTATTCGAAATGAAATACGTGAAATGAATATGCAACTAAGCAATCAGAAACTAAAGCATGCAACCAAAACTGATATCAAGTTCAACAACTAAGAATCCAACACTATTAATTGCATGGTGAAACAAAGAATGTGTTTTTGTGGGCAACAAGGTTACATTGGTCCCAGCTCATGGTTCCACTAAAGGGGAGGTGAGATCCAAAGTACTTGGTAGCCTTTTTCTGAATATATTCCCTGTGATTAACCTATCAAGTCAATCTGAACATGAAGAACCTTTTTAATCATCAAAATCAACCTAAATAACAACCCAATATTTAAATCTAAATAACAGATTTTATTCTAAGAATGCAGCAAAACACATGATAGTAAGCAAAGGAGGTCCTGGGCGCTTGAGATGGGCCCAACCCCAAGAGCTACAGCCACCTAAGAGAGATTTAGAGCTGGTGCAAAGCTGGATTCATCTTTATTAAATGAGAATGAAGAGTTACATCAAAAACTGTCCACAAGGAGAGCTTGAGAATGAGCTGAAAGCAAAGCTAATCTATTGCATAAAAATCAAACTACAAGCTAGCTAACTAATGGCTAAAACAAAATGACTAACTGGCTACAAAAATGACTAACCACTAGCTAACCAAAATGAGGCCCTAAGCCTTCTTATTTATACAATTTGAGGGCCCAACAGTCCTCCTAAAATTTAGGGACTTGGCTGCCCAAGACTTGTAGTTAACAACAGTCCTACTTGACTTGCTTGGCTGCCCTTGTGCTCATTGATTTGGTGGCCTTTGAACTCCGAGCTGATGGTGGAGAATTCGAGGTAAGGGCCCATAAATGAGGGGGACACCTTCCTACAAATCCTCTAGCTTGTTCTCCCACGAATTTGGCTGCCAAGTGCTCATTAAGACCTTCATTTTTGTCTCCAAGTTGACCAAAAAGGCTACACAAAGCACCCATTAGACTTGTTGGCATAATGACTACCCAAATTCACTCTATTAACATAAAAATAATCAAAAACATGCAATAAAAAAATGAGAATGGTGGACTAAGCCAAATTAGGAGGTTGAATGAGCCCAAATAATTGTACATTTTTGGGGCTCATCATCACCCCCCTACTGAAAGTGTTGCTCATCCTCTGAGCAACCAATCTCTCTCCTCGTCTTTGATGGCCCTGGTGGTTTCTTTGGCTAACATCTCAGCCGATTTCTCCTTTGGCTTCCCTCTTTTCAAACTTCCTGTAGAAACAGTCTGCTAACTTCCTGTAGAAACAGATAGCACCACTGTATCCCGCTTGGTTGTGGGCGATTCTCCTTTCAGCTGGGCTGTGGCAGCCTTCATCTTCTCCCCCTTTCTGCTCTTCTTCCTCACTGTTAGAAGGACTAATATCTTTGGCCAAAATTCTTCATTTATTTTTGTGGCACATTCACTTAATGACTGTAGAAGAAAATAGGAAATGCTTAACTTCTTTTATGGAGGTGAATCAACTCCATGTCTACGTGCACACAACAACCTAAAATGATAACCATGGATAATGATGAATTGTGAATTCCCTTGGCATGGTGAGAGTTCTTCCTTTCCTTATGCTTTGGTTAGAAAAGGGAATGTTGTTGATGGTTTCCCCTTGGACTCAAGGAAGAATTCCTGGACCGTGTGATATTAATGGACAACAATTGCTCCAAACTACCAATCTAGCAGTCCACTAGTCCCTCAGTGGACTGCACATTAGGCTCATCCACTTCACCTAACTTTCAACTATCACACTTCCTTTAGGACAACTTGTCAAGGGATACTTTGGCCTGCCAACACACTGCCCTCCACTGGTCCGATGGCACCCAATCCAATCACTGCAAGATCTGCTCCTAGTTGAGGTCTCTAACTGCCCAATTCAACCTCAACACATGGCTCCCACTTGCTGCATCAAAACTTCATCCACTTAGTAAACACTGCCAACAAGAAAGTGACCAAACATACCCTCTCTTGACTGCTGGTTCTGTGTATTTTATCTTGAGATGACAATCTAGTACTGTCCCAAACATTGTTGCAAGTCTCCTGTGTATGGCTCCAGATCTGCTCCTACACCTTTTTTGTTTCTCCCTTTGACTGCGACCTAGCCAAATGAGGTCAGCTCTCTCATTACATCTAAAGCCGAAACCAACTCCGGAAGGAGCACTGCCAGACTTGCCCTTAGAATCTCTGATTGATTTTGCACTTGCAGTTCAGGAAAAAGTGGAATGAGCATCTTCCTCTAGCTTCACATTCACTTGCTTGGAAGGATTCACATTCTGGTCATGTAGATGTAGATCTTTAGAGAGCAAAGGATGATAAGCAACTTGTGTATCCAGTTTCACTGGCATCTTGTCCTTTTTAGGAACTGAAGAAGATGGGGTACCTCTTGCACCCATATGCTTGTTCATGTCGTTAGCTGCTACCTCAATATCCTATACTCCTGTGGAAGCCCTTTTGTCAATTTCGGGCTTCCTGTAGAAGACCCTTTCTCTGTTTTCGGGCTTCCTGTAGAAGCCTGTATCTGCTTTCTTATAGACGACTTCACCCGTTTCCTGTAGAACGTGATTCGGCCTTTGAGTGAGCCCGATGCATGAGTGAGATTTGAGAACAGGTAGGAAACTCAGCGGAGGACGATAGGTTAAGCCGATTGTGGACGCAGAGGATGTATACTTCAGTTTAACATGATGCAATTGCAAGTTGACTAACAGTTCATGACTTCCAGCTGAGCGCTCATTAATTCTGTGTGATTTTTGGTGGAGTGAGGTGGCAAAACATGTGCGCTGGATTTTTAGAAATGCAGTGATGTTATGCACTGCATGTCTTCATCTTTCTGTCAATCAGCTGATGTCCTGTGCACTGGAGTTCAACAGATCTACCACTAACTGTTTTTTTTTTTTAATTTTCACGTGAATGACTAATCATGCTGCGTGATTTTTGCCTTGCTGAGTGCAATTGAACGTGGCTCTCTTCTTGGCTGAATCCACTCATCTCATTCATTCATGCATGGCTTTAAATTAGATCTATGCAAACAGATGAACAAGGTTTAGTCACGTACCTGAAATCAAACGACTGCTTGTGAAGCTTCTTGCTGTTGCATGCTTTGATTCTGCTGCTGCATGCTTGGATCCTTTGATTGCATGAGGCTTGGATAATGATTTTTGATTGCTTTTCCTTGTGCAGGTGTCCTCTGGCCGGATCTGAGCTGCATGCAATCGTTTCCACGTTCAACTCTGCCCGTTCAAGCTGCTGCTGCTGCATGGTCACAAAACCAGAACTTCTTTTTGCCATTTCTCCCAAACGGTAGATCGGATTGATCTGAAACTCGGTGAGCATGTTTCTACCATCATTATACATCTCCCATAGCAAATTCGTGATCAATGGATGCACAGATTTCGAGAAAAATGGAAAATGCACTACAACAAAACCAGCATTTAGCGTCCCTTTTTACTTCTTTTTTTGCATCTAGAGCCCATTTTTGGTGCTATTTGCATCCATTTATCAAATATGGTGCAAAACTTGACACAAAATTTGCATCAAGTTTTGCACCAAATCTTACACCAAGTTTAGCACCAGGTATTGCAATAGGTTTTGCACCAAGTTTTGCACCAAATTTTATGCCAAGTTTTGTGTCATCCTTTACACCAGGTTTTATTCTAGGTTTTGCATCAAGTTTGGCACCTAATTTTGTTTGACATACTTTTGCATCCTCATTTGCATCCACTTTTTGCACCTACACTTGCATCAACTTTTGCATCGACTTTTGCATCCTTTTTTAAATCATTTTTTGCATCCATTTTTTCATCTATTTGTGCATCCCTTTTGCGCCAAGTTTTACATCGTGTTTTGTGTCTAGTTTTGCATAAAATGTTGCATCTACTTTTGTTGCATCCACTTTTCCCTCTTGTTTGGCATCCATATTTACATCCTCTTTTGCATCTATTATTGTACCCACTATTGCATCTAATATTTTTGTGCCACAATTAGCGCCTAGTTTGGCACCTCCTTTTGCACCCACTTTTGATTATAATTTTGCATCCACGTTTGCATCGTCATTTGCGTCTAGGTTTTCATCAACTACTACATCTATTTTTGCATCCCTTTTTGTATCCAATTTTGGACCGGGATTTGCATCAGGTTTTGTGTCTCGTTTTGCATCTACTTTTGCATCGACTTCTATTGCATCCACTTTTGCACACAATTTTGCATCCACTGTTGCACCCATTTTAAATTTCACTTTTTGCATCCCTTTTTACATCTTCATTTGCATCATACTTTGATTCTTTTTTTGCATCTATCATTACATCCACTTTTGTTATGCCACAATTTGCACCATGTTTTGCACTCACTGTTGTATCCACGTTTGCTTCCAATTTTGCATCCATGTTCACATCCTCTTTTGCATCAAATATTGCATCTATTTCTGCATCCACTTTTATGTCAGGTTTATGCATTGGGTTTTGCATTTCGTTTTGTATCTACTTTTGCATCTACTTACATTATATCCATTTTTTGCATCCAATTTTGTTTTGCCTGTTGCATCAATGTTTGCTTCCACTTTTACATCCATTTTTGCATCTTATTTTGCATATTTTTTTGTCTATTTTACATCCACTTTTGTTGCACCATATCTTGCGCCTACCATTGCAACCACATTTGCTTCCACGTTTGCATCCCCTATTGCATCCACTTTTGTTTCATCCATTTTTGCATATACTTTTGTTTTCGTTGTTGCATCCACATTTGTTTCACCACAATTTGTGCCAAGTTTTACACCTACCATTGGACCCATGTTTGCTTCCACTTTTGCCTTCATGTTTGCATCCAAGTTTGCATTGACAACTGCATCTACTTTTGCATCTACTTTTGCATCCACTTTTGTGTCAGGTTTTTCATGTTGTTGTGCATCTACTTATGTTGTATCCACTTTTCATCCAATTTTACTTCTATTGTTGCCCCCATTTCTATGTTCGCTTTCGCATCCCTTTTCCAACACTCATCATATTTTCTGCATTGATGATATTCCTTATGGCATTGACAATTATGAACAATTGATGACAATGTCAATAATATTGACAATGATGAAAATGAAGATGATGGCGATGACATGAATTGTGATTATGATGATAAAGATGATAGTGGTTACAATGACAATGATGATAATGGCAATGATTATGATGATGACGATGCTAATGACGTTGGCGAATCTTCCCAATTTTAGATGTTGTCATTGTCATAATCATAAGCATTATCTTTGGTGTCATGATCATCATTTTCATCTAGATCATCATCAAAGACAATAATGGCATGAATGATGATGATGCATGATTACAACAATGTCGATAGAAATTACATTAATGATGATGATGGGGATGATAAAAATGACAATGACGATGATAATGGTGGTGATGATGATCATCATCGATCATCTGTCAAAAATAGAGTTGTTATTTCTCTTACGTATATCAATGTGTCCTAAACAACCCTTTTCTAGCACTGATCACATTTTTTGGGTTGATGATATTTCTTACAACATCTACAATTATGAACAATTGCAAACAATGTCCATAATGATGATGATGATGGCATGAATGGTGATTATGATGATAATGTAATGATGGCAATAACAATGACAAGGATGATGGTGATGATGATGACAATGATTATGAGAATGAGAATGACCTTACAATCTTATGGATTCGTGAACAATTACTAGTTTCAATACCATCTTCTGGACACGTATTACTATCATACTTTTTAAATTTTCTGTCTCTCTTGAGGTATCTTACTATAATGGTGTTGTCAACACTAGAAAGATATCTTGTTGTAATGGTGGTTCTAATGTTAGCACTAGAAAAGTTTAGTAAGGAGGATGCTACTACAAGAGGAATTCCTTCTAAGTGACTATGGCATTCAAAATGAGGCTTTATGGGCTGCTTGTTAACACATGTTCTCATGCTCATATAAAATTAATGTGAAAAGTTGCTTTAATTGGTTTCCATGCATAATTGATATTGATAATGGGGTGGTATAAAATTGTAATGGGCATATCCGTTAGTTAGTTATGATGGGTCAACAACATTGAAACCATCCAAGTGACATTTCACCTTGAACAATCGTCGCTCGTGCAAAAACACGAAGCTTATGTAAATGAAAGTTGTGATTGTAGTGGAATTAAAACCATCGAGAAATATCAAAGAAGACGCTGCCTACCAGTTTTGAAAGACAACCAAGGCATTGAACAACTATTTGCGTTAGGATGTAGTGAGGGAATCGAAGGAAATTTGGCAGCCCTAAGTTGCCATTACTATTGCCAATCACACATTCAATAGTAACCATAAAGGGTAGCCACATATAAACAGAACCTCGAGGTGTTGACAGTCAGAATCTATTGTAATAGCTTTGACATATATATAGTTTTGTGTTTAGATGAGAATGAAGTGGGCTTCATCCAGGGTTCGGCTCAATCCTCGTCCATTCCATGCAGTGGTGTTTAATTCGCCAAGCAAGAGAATATTACGTGAGCGTTCAGAGTTAAATCAATAGAAATCAAGGATGTGTGATTGTCAAATTATTGCTCCTCCCCTATGATTGAGCGCTTGATGCGATGGTCATTATCCTTGGGTGATACTTTTATTCCCCATTTTCTATTGAAAAAGTAGCGTTTTTCTGTTCGATTATGATAGGATTGGATGAACGTCGGTTTGGGTGGATGTAGACCCATGTTTTTTTGTGGTGATCTTCAAATGTCTTGAGGATAAGAAAAAAATCCTTAACCAAGGTCCATGGTTTTGGGGATGAGTTGGTCTTCTAGTGAAGCCATGGTTTCCCAACTTCAATCCTCTCACTATGTTGCCGATGACTACTCTAGTATGGGTAAGATTCCCAGTTTTCCCATTCACTTTACCCATCTAGATCTCTTAGAAAAAGTGGGCAATTTTATTGGAAGATTCGTCAAAGTAGACAGGGAAAGACTTTTGAAAGGCATTTTCACCTATGTTTGCATATGTGTTTAGGTAGATCCCAATGAAGTTTTGCGAGATAAAATTGAGCTCAAGTGGATGGGAATTGTGTATTCCCAACCCCTGGACTATGAAAATACAACTTATAGATACACGTATAGATACACCAATAAATTTCAACCACAAGCCTGTAAATTTCATTTTCCTTCACACCATGCATCTAATTTGTATTCTGTATGAGAATTAACAAAGGAATGATGCTCTTTTTCCTATATTTTGACTCCCAGAGAATACTATGATAAACGTGGATAGACATAGGGTCCTGTATGGTCCATTTACATCCCATGGATGGGAAATTAGAAGTAAATAAAATAACATCCATTACATAGGCACTCATGTAAAATGGGGGAACAATGTTTTCTAGAATAAAAAAACTACAGTTCTTCCTATAATATAGGATTTGGATACTTAAATTATTAGATAGAACAGTCCCCCAGTCCATAACATAGCTGCATCAATCAAGGGTACCCACTGGTATGAAAACTGTTGGGTATTGACATAACCAAATAATCTACATATCATAGTGGCAACATAACAATATGGACCGACAAGAGAAGCTATAGAATGCACACCCTTATTTTCTCGCTTGTGCTTGCTAGCATCTCTTCTCCATCCTTTGATGACTTCAGATTGATCCTGATTTTCCTTCATGAATTTCTCAATGAAGTCATATCATATTTCTTCTGAGCTGCCGACAACTGGTACATTCGAGTCGAATCTTTGTTGGTGAAAGAGCCGATGATTGTGTTCCTCTTGGTCATAAAGTTTCTGTCGGCGATGTTTATATGGTCAACAACACATGTGATCATATCCATGTAAGGAAGGATGTTCAGCTGAGCAACAATTCTGTGGAGGAATGAATTGGCCAGATCACTATATGTAGTATCAGAAACTGGGTATGAATCTTCGGCTATGACTACTCTTTCTATGACTCTCGGCTCTTCATCTTCGAAAAGTTGATATGTGGCCTCCCAGGTAGATGTTCCGGTGTTTGAGGTGCATGTGGTATCGGTAAATAATGCAAGCAATTCTGCAAACTCAAGGGGAAGAGCAACTGATTGTTGTTGAACAACAGGTTTCTTCATGGGTTTGGTCGACCAAGACATTTTTGTTGAATTATGCTTGTTGGGACTGACTTGTCAAGAGAAACACAAGGGTGAGAGTAACTAACATTCAGAGCGAATAACTTAGCAAATAACCGATTACATAATAATCCAAGACTTTTATGAGCGAAATCTCAAGAAACCGTTAGTAATAATGAATGCATTTATTCTATCGAAAACCATTAATTCTCCACATTTGGCCATTAATATCGCATCTGCCATATCTCAACTTTTGAAGCCTTGTCACTTTGAAACCTCCGATTGCAATACGTGTTGCAGACTCGACTGCTCCATCATAGCACACCTTAATATAATATCACAGTTGCCATGTCACGCCTTTCATATCACAAGTTTTAAAGACGTGTGTCTAGTCATGGACATTAAAAGTTGCAATGGTTATGGTGTAAATAATTAAATTGAATGGATATGGTGTAAATAAAGTCGCAAGTTAGAGGCTTCGGAAGTTTGGTCATGGACAATAAAACAAAAACGCCACTCGCGAGATCCCAATATGCAACGTGGTAGTTTTATGGGGTCGACCTCTTTATTACTATTTACATATATATGCCGGCTTTTATTATATTTATGCTTTAAACCTTTAAAATTTATTTGGAAAAGGTTTTAATCGCCATTTTTCTTAAAAGACTTTTTAGGATGTTCTAATATAATCCTTTCGCATTGAGGCTTTAGAATTAAACCTAAAATTTATCGCTCTTTTTAATTAATTTTTTTGATCTTAAAACTAATATTTCCTCTCAATTTTTTTT
This sequence comes from Pinus tabuliformis, assembly GCA_031772625.1. Lineage (NCBI taxonomy): Eukaryota > Viridiplantae > Streptophyta > Pinopsida > Pinales > Pinaceae > Pinus > Pinus tabuliformis. The sequence continues at coordinate 377,036,810 of CM062810.1, forward strand.
ATTATAATTATATCCTAAATTTTAAAATAATAACCCTTCTCTATTAATTCTTTTATTAATTATATAATAAAATTATTAATTCATACAACACATATTTAACATTTTACTAAAATATTACTTTTACTTACTTCCATATCCCACTACTTCTATGACGTTGCACAAACGTACTTCCATATCCCACTACTTCTATGACGTTACTTCTATGACGTTGCACCGGTTTGTGCAAATGCTAGTTCTATATACGATGTAGGGTTTCAGGGTCGGCGACAATGCTCTTTAACTTTTTAAAACATTTATATCTTAAAATGGGTTGTTATATGGTTTCAGGTCCGCAGATATATCCTTCTCCGAGGGGTTTTAGGAGGGCCTCTTACGCCGCGCCCCCTTTTCAGGTAGACGCATTTGCAAATATTTGCATTGTGCTATTTTTCTTTCTAGGCGGCGGATTGACTTGATCGGTGCACGGACAAAGGTGCATTTTTGGATAACCGATGCGGCTGGTTCAGATCCTCATATGCAATCGGATAGAGGTGAGTCTAAGCATTGATTTCTTTTGTCCCTCTCAACCCATATTCTCTTATCACGATGTCTTTTTTGTTTTGTATTTCCACTTCACATTTTCCAGAAGAGGTGCTACTTATATTTGCTTTCACAGACTCATAGCAGGCATATTTTTTCAATCTGTGTTTTTTTTGGCGCATTTATTGGCTTACATATCGATTGATATTGATATATTTTCCCTCAATTTTTCTAATCTTCTATTTCATCCGAGTATAAAGAGATACATTTTGTAAATGCTTTAAGCTTCGAGAAATATCAGAACGAAAATATACATTCTTTGCTAAGCCTGAAGAAGGCATTGATATTGATTGAAGGGTCCTGTAACTTCTCTAAAATTCAGAATTCTTCTTTTGAGGCACTTGGATCATCTTCAGAATACTGACTGTCATAAGAATCCCCATTCGAGGATGCAGAAATATGTTCGTGTAAGATATGACAATCCTTGATTTCACTTCATAACCTTGAACCCTCAGCCAACTGTAGTCCTTCCTTCCTCAAGGTGTCTGCTTCACCATTTAATTCTTTGTAGACATGTTCAAAGCACTCCGAAATAAAAACGGACAGAACATTTGATTTCATCTTCTACTACTACCATTCATCCAATTAATTACTAACAACTGATGAATTTAGTAACACTTGTTTAACAGATTCTTCTCCTACAGGAAAGTAGCACAGTCTGAATTTAAAGGCTAATCGAAACTGTAATCTGAATGTCGTTTGAGCCTATAAACGGACACAGTTAGAAAACATGCACAGAACATGTAGATCACTGTCGAGAACCCCTGTTAATGCTATTCCATTATCATTGAATAAAAAGCTACATCACTAACATATCTCAATGCAAAATGTACTGCCCCCTTCCAAGTATTAGAACTTGTGTTTTGTGGAAACCTGATGAACTTGCCTAGGCTGCACCATGTACTGAAAGTGTTGACTGCAAAACAAATGTTAGGCCTTGTGTTAACTAAGTACATGAGGAAACCTATCAATTCCCTGTATACAGATGTTCATCAAATCTGAATTAGAATCAACAAAGTACAATGGATTTACTACCACAGGGGAGTAGCCATGGGTTTGCAGTACATCATTTGAAATCTCATCAGAATTTCAATTGCATACACTGGAGTAGCCATGGGTTTGCAGTCCATCATTTGAAATCTTCTAAGAATTTCAATTACATACTTTTTCTGTCCAAGGAACACTTCACCTGCACTTTGCTACACCCCTAGAGCCAGCAAGTAGTGCTTCAAGTCATGACAAATTCTCTTGCCAATTTTGCCCTGCACCAGTTTGTGGATTCCTTTTAACTTCGTGTGAGTGTAAGATTGTCTACATATGGGACTAAAACAAGCAGATTAGAATGATCTACCAAATTGTAAAAATTAGAATCTGCATCTGTCTCAGTGAAACCCAAATCTGAAAGTTACTCATCAATCTTGGAGTGCCATGCAAATGGTGCATGTTTCAACTCATAAAGGGCCTACTTCAACTTGTAAACATGGGTCTCAAGCCTATTCACCTAAAAGCCTCTTGGTTGGTTTATTCATATAACTCCTTAATCAACCTATTAAGAAATGTTGTCTTTACATAAATTTGATATAAAATCCAATGGAAGATTGTTGTGAAAGACATAGTAAATCTGATAGAGGTATATTTAGTAACAAGAGCAAAAGTCTCCTCATAGTCAACTCCTTTTTAATGGGAGAACCGTCCAACCACAAACCGAGCTTTGCAATTTTATATGCTGCTATCTGGTGCATGCTTAACCATGCATGATTGTTGTAAGAAAAACTAGAGTCAAATACTGACTTCTCCACTAGTCTAGGCACTATCTCCTACCCATCATTCTTTAGGAGGAGATGTATTCCTCCATCATGGCATTTTGTAGTACTTGCTTCCTTATTGTTGTTACTAGAAGGTTTTGTTTCAATAATGAAAGATATCAGTGCAACATAACTAGGGAACTTTTTAGGAGGGTGGCTTATTTGAAGGGAAGTAGTTGGAGCACCAACTTACTCTGTTGCCTCTTTTAATGTCTAGATTAGCCATCTAGGCTTTCTAGCTGAACTTGAAGGTAAAGAGGCACCCCTTGCACTTCCAAAAGCTTGCTGATCTAAGTGTGCGTTTCATGATCTTTTTGATTTCTGCAGATCTGTTTTTGGGATACCAAGCTCTTCTGCCTCCATGGTCACTATTGGAGGTTCTTGAGACTTAGAGGACCATGCATTTTCTTCAAACTTGGTATCTCTGCTCACAACTACTTTATGTTGAGATGGAATGTATATTCTATAAGCTTTTGAGGTTTCACTCTAACCTACAAAAATGCCCTTCAAACTAGAAGGTTCCAACTTGGTCCTTTTCCCATCTGGAATATGAATGTAGATAGGACAACGGAAAAACTCAAAGATGTGTTACTTGAGGCTTCTGAATTCCTCCAGTCTTATCCTTCAAAATTCTGTGAGGATACCTATTCAAAATATAGACAATGATGAGACATGTTTATACACAGAGACACATGAGCAGAACTAGATCATGAATCAAGGCCCCAAACTACTGAGGGTTGTAGGGAACTATCAACATTTTCTTGATTCTTGATTTCATGCAAAAGGTATCAAACTCCTTTGGTTTTTGTGAATTAAGTCTAGGACTTCCTAGAAGAATCATCAATAAAATATTCATAGTAAATGTTACTTGATAAGGAAGTTGAAGGGATGGGCCCACATACATTTGAGTTGATTAGGTCATAAACCCCTCTTGACCTATGTTTACTGCCAGGAAAACATCCTTTACATGCTGGCCAAGTGCACAACCTTTGCACACTCCTTTCTTCTCAGCCTTGAAGATTGGCAATGCCCACACCATGTTTTTCAAGATTGGCAACATTCACTAGTGCAAGTGACCTAGTCTCTTTTGTCAAAGCTCACACATGTTGTCACTATCATACCCTAAAGTTCTTATAGGATTCCCTTGCAATTTAGGATGAGGACTTGTTGATCTTCAAAGTTAGCCATATATGTAGGATCTATCATCACTGAAATTGGAAAGAGATTTTTAGTTAAGCTAGGTACATACAAAACATCATTAACTTAGTAAGCTTAAGGATATCACTTGATGGATCCCACTCTTGCAACTGGATATGTGGCATCATCACCAAGTTCTACTAAAGGTACTCTTGTTAGAGGTTGTATGTTTGCAGGCTCCACTGTCCACATACCAGTCCACATCAGACATGATGTTAGATGACAGGCATGAGACCATTGAGAAGTGTATCTCGAGATTGGATGAAAGCTCATCCACTTGAGCTGATGCTTTTGTACTCTTTACAAGTTGCTTTCCCTTCCCCTTCTTTTGATGACATTGGAAGCGAAGTGCCCAAACATTTGACACTTGAAGCACTTGATGTGGCTCAAGTCCTTCCTTCCCTGGTTACAAGAACCTGGCTTCTCTTTCTTCCCTTTTTAACCCTTCTTAGTTCCTCTTTTCTTGTTGCCCTTCTTCGTCTTACTAATGGGGACAACATTCTGCTCCTTCTAGTTGAAGTCATTCCATAGCCTCTTCAAAATGGGAAGTTTTAACTTTTTTTTGGCCTAGATGTCATAGCCAAAAAGTTTCCAAAAAGAACAGGACCAATTTAATGCAATGAGTACTAGCTTTTCACCCTTCACCTCCTCTCAATTGCTGCAAGCTGATCATGGAGATCAATAATCTTCATTAAGTAGGAAACTACAATATCCTTTTACTCATTTGCAAGGATTAAGCTTATTTCTTAGGAATGTCTTCTGTTTGTTGTTCTCACTCTGATAGAGTGACTAGAGCATCAAACATGTACTTTATTGTGGTCTTTTTGGTGATGTGAGGGATCTAATGATCCTTCATAGATTCAAGTATGACTCACTTGACCTTGGCCATCTTCTTTTTATGATTTACTAATTACACAGGTTTGGGAGGCTCTACAACCAGTTTCTCAATGAAGTTAGACAAATCCTACTCCAACAATATCTTTGTGCCTAGAGGCGCTCACCAGCCTGGTATGGAAGAGATGTTGTAATGTCGTGTCTTGATATGTAAACATTTTGACTCAGTCAAATTTCATAAAATGGAAATGAAATAAAATTAAAAAAAAATAAAATAAAAAATAAAATTAATAATTAAAATAAACTTGAGGTAAAATAGTCAATTTATTGTTGGTGGTTTTGACAACCCATGGTTTTGCTAATGGTATTCTTATGTAAGAATAATTTCTCACTCTAGATCCATCTTAACTCCAGATCTATCGAGTGTCGAGAGGGATCAAATCTATTGAGGTGCAAACCTCTTTTAGAGTGAAAAGAAATTTGATCCCGCCAAATGCTTGGAAGATCTGTAGTTAAGATGGATGCAGGCTGGTTACCTGAGACTTCCCTGGGATGAAGTTAAGAGGGACCTTCCAATCTGTCCATGTATTTGAGATTGACTGTAGCCATACTACTGCATTGTAATATCGCCTAAACGAAAGTTAAGACAGATCAACAGCCTAACAAAGAACCCGACAACTTGAAACTTCACTGTGCTTTTCTCAAGCATGGATCACAGCATCCGATCCCTGGATCCTCCTGGCAGCTCCCTTTCATGGGTAGCAGTCCTACTATCTATTCAAGGATGTTTAGAATGTTTCAACAAACCTTTCTCTGATACCATTATGAATTTTTGTCTAACTCATTGTAAACAGATTCTTCTTCTAGTGGAAACTAACACTGTCTAAATTTAAAGGCTAATCAAAACTGCAATCTGAATCTCACTAAAATCTACAAACACAGTTGGAATACATACATTGGAACACACAGATCAATGTCAAAAACAGCTGTTACTGCTATTCCAATACTGCTGAATAAAAATCTGCTAGAAAGGATTTTGTGTAAGAACTGAAACTAACCCTATTACAGATCCATACTCTCACTCTTTCTTATAAGTGACACCTAGGGTTTATAAAAATAGATATATTACTTAGTCTCTGGATCTGTGCTCTATCTAACTGATAAAAAATGAATTCAGAAAGACTGAAAAATAAAACAGAACTGACTCATCTAACTTTAGCACTTTATCTTTAACCTGAAGTATAATGATAAAATTATCTTATTCTTTTTATGGCTGGTCCATACATGCATGTGTGTGCCCTTATTGCTGGAATAGTAAAATTTGTGATGTGCTCCTACTGTCTATTTATTGCTGCATTCTCACCAACAGATCATTATGCTGTTTGGAATTTAATGCTACATGGATTTGTGTAATGCTGATGTAATATAAGGTGCCCAGATCTGCTATGTGTGCTCCAACCTAGTAGAAGATGATCTCGGGTACACTATCTAACAACAATGAGCCAACAAGCACTGGTATTTTTTTAAATGCCACTATGGGCTGCTAGCTTTTAGAGTATTGTTAGGGAAATAAGCTCAGTGTAGTTATTTGATCCTCACCTAAATCTGTGTTAAATCTGATATAGTGAGAGTTATTGAGATAGAGAACACGTATGGCTTCCCTTTTTTGGGGGGTACCTTGACTAGCTCCATCAAAGTAATCCCCATGTTCCAGATTTGTCCATAGGAGCATGAATCAACTTTTTCTGTGTTGGGTTTGATGAAAAAGCTTTGAAGTTTGAGAAGATTGACTGACCTTGGAAGGCACATTGAAAGAGTTATATACCTGTCTTCAAAGATTTCAACATTTCTATCTTTCTAGATTCCCCATGATACTATTAGAGGAAGGCCTTTGAGGACTGAGTTTTGCTACCACTTTTTAGAGCACTCTTCAGCATAACCTTCTTGTCCACAGTCCTTTATCCTTGTCAAACCATCCAGATTTCCTTTATTAAGGACAGAATATCAGTAAGTGGTCTATGTTCTTTTCAACTCTTTTACACATGATACATTTGCTTGGACTTGATCCATTTCTTCTCTTAAGAACTTCCTATGTGGGTGCTCTATTTAAGATTTCCAACTGCATGTAAATAATGAAATTTTGAAAGGATCTTATCCAGATGCGCTTCCACCATGAGAGTGTGCATTCTGGTCTATCCAGGGTACACGATTCTTATCCTAACTTTGGAGTGTAAATCCCCAAGGCTGGATTTTAGACCAGACATGTTCATCATCAGAGTCTTTTATATAGGCATGGCACACTTTTGATTTGTTTATAAATCCTTTTGATTGAATATTTTCTTGGCCTTTGAGTCGTCTCTCTGTTCAGCGCTATTCCAATCCTGCTGGCAAATGGAGGAGTTTCCTGGTCCAGCTGCCTGGTCTAGATTGAAGAGAGTTTATCACTACTTCTGGAAGCTTGTACTCAGCTCCACTGCTTATCCATGGGCCTATACTGATCTTCGCCTTAGCCTCATTGCAAACCTTCCATGCCAGCAATCTGCCTATTAAAGGGAATGTTATAGTCAGTACTTTCAATAATATGGATGCATTGTTGATTGACTTGTTTGGGTTTCCAATCCAGTCTTCTGCTGAATTGGGCTCAATATATCTTTGAATGTGAATCTGATTCCAGAGGTCCTCTTTTGATATTAGTCTCCACATACACTTGGCTTTTAGGGATTTCCCGAAGGAATGATATTCGATATGTAATGCATGTGGGCTTTTTTGTATACCTTTGTTTTCTTAGCAAAATATAGTCTTATATTATAAAAAACAGATCAAGTATTGTAAATGCTTTCTCTTTGCATCCATGCTAGAAGAGCCAACATATCAGATTGGGCATCATATTTGGAATGTCTCATGTCATTCTAAGGACAAAATCCACAACAGTGATAAGATTCAATGTTTGCTTTTATTTTTATTGTGCTCTTTCCAGCTTTGTGGTTGGAATGTGTTGTAGCCTACATGATTATTGAGTAACACTTCCTCAATTAGAAGGAACTGATAGATAAAATCTTGTGGTCTCCTCACTCCAAACCACACATACTTTATGATAAGATCTTTCGGATAATCTGCCAGAGATTAAATGCAATATTCTAACCTGAATGTAACATTTAACTGGACATTGTGAAAATTAGAAGCCTATTCTTTCAGCAAACTAAGGGCAAAGAACCCCGAATAGCTTTCATAATTAATCTAAGCCTAAGCTAATAAAGGGTAAATTGCCCCCAAGTAGCTTTTAAACTGAATCTAAGCCTGGACTTTGCAAGTCTCATTGCGCCTTTTCCAAACCCTGTTTCCCCCGCCATGTCTCTCACAGCTTTTAGCTACAATGGAGCAAGGATCCACCTGCTTAGCTTTGCTATCATTTTCTGCATTTGCCTTTTTCCTCCTTGACCTATTCTCCAAACGCACATTCCTTGAGGCCTGCACTCTGCGTTCAATCTCCAAAGCCTGGGTGAAGTCCCACATCCGCAGAACTCCCTCCTCACCTCCACATACAATTCTCTCAGCACCAATGTCTACAGAATACAAGTTTTGATAGAAACCATGCAGCAACCGTTGAGGTGGCTCCACATTTTGCAATGTTACAATTGCAGTGTTCTTCCACTGACGACTATTAGCAGCTTTTTCAGACTTGAAATTACTGCTTGACTTTAGCAGCTTCCTGACATCCATCATGGCAAGCTTGCCATCCCCAGATGCAGAGACAAGCCATGGATCCTCAAATGCAAGTGAATAAACTGGGCAGGAATGAGGAACCCATGAAGCAACTGGTTTATCATTAACTATAACATCATCATCAGAATGACTAGTGTGATGACGGGGAGATCGGTCCTCAAACATATGAATAGCTCCATCCTCACCTCCAGTAAACAGCAAATGGCCAGATCGACTGCATACCAAAGAGTATGCATTGCCAACATGGACATTTAGCCTCACCCTCATCTGGTGTCCTGTTTCAATATCCCATGTGTAAATGTCACTGCCTGCAGCGCTCATAAGTTGAGGGCCTCTCACAACCAGTGACCACACCCAATCTCCATGCTTGAAAATCTTCAGACACTTCAAAGGAGCTCGATCCCAGACACGAATGCTCATATCCCAAGAGCCACTATAAATTCTGGCAGAGTCAAGACCCAGGCATGTAATGGGTCCAACATGTCCACGAAGGCAAAATTCAGTGTTTTGACCTGTAATTCCCGAAATGTCAAACAAATGAGGGAGCTCAGGGATTTCTCGCCAACCTCTCACAAAAGCCTCAGTTCCACCCACAACTAACATCTCCATATCTGCTGCTATGGCTCGTATAGTGCTACGAAGTGGCCGTGACTGTTCAATCAGAAAACCTTCCTCCATGTCCCACATTCTGATCATTGTATCATATCCTGTAGTAAAAATGAGATTTGCAAATGCCAGAAGACAAACAGACCGTATGGATTCAGTATGGCCATGGAAAACATCTATTTTAAATCGGCCTAGAAAAGCCTTGCTACGAGCTTCTCTCTCAAGGTAGAGCTCTCTCCATGATTTTTCTGGTGGTATGGTAGATGTTTCAGAAGGTTTTCAATGTGCAGGAAGCCCCCATCTCTCACAATAGAATTCCTTCCATCCATGGCTATCTGAGGAAATCCTCCGGAAAAGAACACATACACAGGAAACAATGTTGAGTTCTCTTGCATTGAGATGATTGAGGATCTCCGATATTAGTACAGGAGGAAGTTCAAGAAATGAGCAATGGCCATTGTGATCAATATCTGTTAATGCATAAGTTGATCTCTCTGCTTTGCTGCTAGTCTTAGTTTGAATCTCTACTTCATTTACTCGTAAGGAATGAGGACTGGGAAGCTCCGGGCAGGACACCATCTCTTCATTCCAAGCATCATTAGCTGAACCAGAAGATACCTGCCATCCCTTCTGGCATTCAAATGCCATGGAAATACACAGGGAACCACCCAACCCTTCTTAAGATTGGCCAAAGGCTATATGGAACAAACCTGCAAAAAGAACACAAGTCTTAGTGCCAATCAGTGGGAACACGTTTGTTGAGATATACAAGACAATAACAAAATTGACTTGGGAAATGTTTTGAAATGATTGAAGCATTTACATGGAGACTAAAATAAAAACAAAAGAATCCCCTGTGCACAACATATTATGACCGGATTGGCATCTTCCAAATTTTCCAGGAGCAACACCAGCGAATTCAATAGAAAATAATAAAAAATGTTTAACATAAAGTTTGTTTACTCCACACGGTCTCAAAACAAAAGTCCATACCGTCAAAATAACTCCCACTGAACCAGTGCCTCCACGGAATTACAACCAACTTTCCAGTTCAGATTTAAGTTGAAGGACAGGGAAAGGTGAACTTGGGGCAATTCATGCACTGACATGCACAAAAAATGAGAAGCTGCAATTTTGCAAGGCACATAAAAATTTAGAAAAGTACCATTGGAGTAGGCAGATGTGTCAAAGCAATCAAGATCATGAATGTTCTCTATTCCCAGTACAAAGTTGATTTGAGCACAACCAGCATCATACAGGTCAAGAACCACCCAACCTCTGTACCAGGATCCTCCATCTTGACAAACTCGCACTTCCAGTGTCTATGTCCACTTGCCCGAGACCATCCACAGGGTTCAAGTGGCAGCGCCCCTGCCAGCCTCCCACAAAACTTCTATAAAATTTGGTCACTGAATTCCTACTATGTGCGCCAAGTTCCTAACTGGGCACAGATACACACTTTAGCAACATGTATGCACCCATTTCAACAGATTGTACATCCACTTTTTTGTAACCTGCAAATGCCAGGAATGCTAATAATCAGCAGTATTGTTGCCCTTGCATGCCAGTAGAAGCTCATGGTGCAGCAGGAGATAAACAGCAAATGATAGGTACAAAACTAAATGGATAGTCTATAACTGATATATAATTCTAAGCATAGAATGTACGATAGGCATGTAGCTAAGCCTCTTCTCTTTCCTATTCTTCCATTTCTTAAGTTGCCCTCTAATTTGCAACTTAACATGAGATCAAAAGTATTTTTTCTCCAAGCCCTTTTTGTTCACCAAAAGCCTTCTCAGATGTCCTTTTCCTAACGAACTTGGATCACCAATGCTTGTTCTCACATGCTTCCTCTCTTTATGGTGTCCTTAGGGAGCCCCCAGTCCACATTGCTTCTCCTCCCTCTTCTTGGCATATGTTTTCCCATGGTGACATCAGGAGTCATCAAATTCATTGGCAGCACCAAGGCCGCTGATGAGATTTCAGTTTGAGTTCCTCAAACATGGTATTCACTCTCTCAAATTTCACATTGTTGATATGTTTAATCATGTTGTTTCTATCTTGGTTCCGCCATGTCAGGGATTACTTCAAACCACAACAATTACAAAACTGTCATGGTTGAACACACTTTCGCCAGGATCAATGGCATGGTACTTCATATGTGGTTATACATTGAACTATAGAGGAGGCCCCTGAAGGACAGCAGAGGCAAATTGACGTAGATAAGAAGCACCTCAAGGCCAAAGGACAGGGCAAGATTTAGTGAAACATACTAGCCTGTTGACTGCATCATCACTCTACAGGCAATTATTTAAGGAGACTTGGGTCTTGACATTGCTGTTTGAAATTCTTATGTTTCTTTGTGAACTTTTGAGAGAACCCTATTCCAAAGGCTTTGTGACATTAATATTTAAGAGACCCTTCTAGTCACCATCATGAGACTATATGAGTTGATACTTGGTCAATTTCACTCTTCACAACTTCTCAGACTTCATTAGGAGCACCATTGGGTTCAAGCATTCCTGTCACCTCTCATAAACTCTCTTTGGGATCTGCATTGATGAGTTGTAGTCCTCTCTTAGGAAGCACATGCAAAAAGGCAATGGTTACCTTTTACACCACATCTAGATCTCCTTGCTTTTATTTGTCAACAACATGATCCTCCTAGCTTCCTAGAAAGTTAGGGACACGTTTCCCCACGCCCCCTTTTAGGGAGACACAGGGAGACGCAGGGGAAACGTTTCCCTACTGTGGGGATGTGTTTCCCCAAAAGGGGTGCTTCTGGGCAGCTCCCCTAAAAAAGGGCTAGGTGCTCCCCCTTAATTTTGCTTGAAACAATAATTTATGAGTGGGAAAGCTCAACATTCAACCCTAGGGCCCTATTAATTGACTTAGGATGTTTGAGAGTGGTTCTGACCTCATTTTATTTCATATGGAGAAAGTAAATTTCAGATTCCACTCAAAATGCATCAGACATAACAATTTTTAAGATTTCAGGAATGAGCGAATTGCGATGTTTCCATTGGGCTCTATTATATATAAGGGTTTGGAACTACCATTTAATCAAGAGCACCAAGCCCAAAAGTACCCCTTTTGAGGGGGGCCATGTTCTGCTTTGGGCAATTAAGAGTTATCTTCCTCAGCTCAACCTTCAGTGGAGCTGCTAATTGATTGCCTCCTTGCTGTCACTTGTTGCTGAATGAAGGACCACTTCACCCGGTCATAAGTTTTCTCAAAGTCTATTTTGAAAAACAAGCCATTGAGGCTAGTATGGTGGGCACATTCTATGCCTTTAAAGACTGCATTGAAATTGTCAAGGATATATTGCCCACAAATAGACCTTGTTTGTTCTAGGCGAATGCTCTTTGGAAGAATATGCTTGATGCACAAGGCAGATGCCTTGGCCAAGATTTTTTAAAAGGTGTTTAAAAGAGTTATGGGTCTCCAGGTGGTGTTTAGCACTAGGTCTTTTTCCATAGGAATGAGTTTGATAATGCCCTAGTTGATTCCAGCTCGCAGGGATTGGCTTCTGAGAGGCTCTTTACAAACTTTTGCACAACTAAACTTAACTTCATAGTTTACAAAAAATGCTTTGTGCACCATCATCAATATTTTGGTTGCAAAAAATTGGTAATATAATCACAGAAAGTGATAAATATTTTTGTTTCTTACTGTAACAACAATACAAACTAAGCCCCTAGGGTTAGCTCAATTGGTCGAGTCTTGTCAATAAAGCAGCTTTGTTATTAAGAGGGCATGGGTTCGATGTTGTCAACACTCTCGAGGCTAGGCTCCGTGGTTGCGCAGGCAGTAAGTGGTCACTTCAGATGGATCTGCCTGGTACAAATATTTTGGGGATGTAGCGGTCACCGATCTCCGGGGTTCATGAACCACATAGAAAAAAAAACAACAATGCAAACTAGTTTTTTTTATGTAAAAGTAAAAGAATCTACAAAATAATGAAATTGTTGCATTGGCTGAGTCGACTCAAAGTTTTGTATTTTACTTGGTTCATTTTGGATAGATGGTTCAGTCCTCTTTGTTATGTCCTGTAGATTTATGCAAATGTAGAAGACTTCTATTTGGATTGCCCAACAATTTTGCTTATCTAGTTGTAGACAAGTACCATAAAATGCATATATCCTTTGGCTACATAGCAGTGCTTCATACTCTTCCCAGTCTCCTGAGTCTGGCTGAGTCTTGCCAAGTCAGCTCTGGACCGAGTATTCCCCAGCGACTCCCCTGGCAGGCTCCCCTTTGGCTTAGCGGAGTCTTGCCAGACTTGCTAGATTCGGGAGTCTGACCCAGGCTTAGCTGACCCAATGACAGTGACCAAAAATACCCCACACTTGTGATTTTTAGGAGGGAAATGAAGTGTTTGAGAGGGCAGGAAGTCTTTATAAAGACATTTCTCCCCTTATTCTTTATCATTCCATATATTTTTAAGAGCCATTTCTTCCTTAGAAGAGTGCTGTGTGCTGTCACTGTGAGCGGGTTGAGTTCATCATAATTTATGAGGGAAATTGAAGGAGGCTTTAGCATCATCAATGATCACTAGTTGCTGAGTAAAGTCGTCTCACCCTCTCAGCATTCAAAGTTCAGGTAAGTGGGCAATTACACATTGAGGTTTTACTGTTTAGTTTATCAACTTGCATTTTTTTTAAAGTTTATACTAGTAGGCCTGTAGGATGGGATGTCATCCTACAGGCTTGATGAAGAGACTCAGGGTCTCTTTAGTGTTTCATTATCTCTAATGGAAACACCAAATACATTTGCACCACAATTATTGCTTCAGTCTAGAGATTTTGGCTAACTCCTTGAGGGCTTATTCTTGGCATCTTTGTAGTCATGAATGAGGCTTGAAATTGGACTTGGAGACATTGTCTACCTTGATTATCTAATTATGTTATGAAACTATGAGTTATGTAGCTGAATGGAGTACTATTTGTGAATTTGATCGTGGAATTTCAGTTCACTATTTTGCATACAAATATCGAGTGTCAAATGTTGTGTCATCGTATTTTATGAGATAATCTTTTGAAATTCTGCATAGATTGTGGTTTTATAACTTATATGGATTGGTTTGTGCTCAAAATTTACCATGTTTTGAGTTTTTTTCTCTTTGTTGGGTCTGTGCTGAGTCGTTGAGTCTTGCCAAGTCCCAGCCCAACCAAGTCTGGCAACTTTGCTACATAGTGATAAGCATTAGATGCTAAAATTGATGATTAGGATTAACCCGATAATATTAGATTGAGCAGCAGATTGTTTTGATGGATTAGAATAGTTTTTAAATTTTGCCCCTTCCCATGTTCTGCTTAATTTTTTTCTAGTAACTGTTGTAATATAGAAATTAAAAAAAATTATAAAACAACCATAAAAAAAAATTAAAATTAAAAAGAACAACACATAACAAATATCAAAACCTAAACTAATTTGCAATCTCTAACTCACTCATTCGAGTTACCAAGCTTATGTCTACTCAGCTTGCTGCGCAGCACTATTTGACTTACCAGTTAACTGTTGCACCTCCTCCTCCATGGCACTCCTAAAATGCTCATTGGCCATTTTTAATCGTCAGTTTTAACTTTCGAGTCTTGACTTTAGATATGGATGACCTTAGACTGATTCTTTGACTTTCACTCTTTACTTTTTTTGAGTTTGAGTTATATCAATTTACTATTCCAATCTTCAGGCTTAAGTATCTACTATAGTCTATTTTGGTTAGTACTAATTAGATTCTAGAATCACGAATTTAAATTTTAAATCAATTTAGAATCTAGAATGATGAATGATGAATTTAATTTTTAAATCAATTTAGATTCTAGAATGTTGAATAATGAATGATGAATATGGATCAATCTAGTTCATTATTAAATCTCGTGGTGTATGAATGAATGATGTATGTATTAGTATGAATGATGAGTATGGATCACTGTATTTCATTATTTAATTCAATCATGTACGGATCAATGTATTTATGCTTTCATTATTGAAAACATATATATATATATATATATATATCTATATATATATATATATATATATATATATATATATATATATATATATATATATATATATATATATATATATATATATATATATATATATATATATATATATATAATATATATATATTAAAAAAATTATATACCCCCATATCCCCCTGCCCCCTAATTTTACCTAAAATTTGAGGGTACTCTCACACGCCCCCCCTGTGCATCACCCCAGAGATGCATCTCCCTATCCCGGAGTCTTGGTGGAACATTAGTTTTAACTTGCCAACATAGAAGGGTTGAAAATATAGTATGACTTCATATTCAAATATGACCATGCCCTTCAAATTTGATGCCAGGTTGAAGAAGTATTTTAGGAAAAGTATTTGGAAGTGTGTTCTAGTGTTTGCCTTTTAGAAAATGTTAATTTTTTTTCAAGCTTTCTTTTCAATTCTTATAACTGATTTGTTTGTTTTACTTTAGTGGTTTATTTATAATAGTTAAAAAGGCTTACGAGATTTAATGGAAACCTTTTATACCCACACCAGATATGCCAAAAAGACCTTAGACGTGTGAATGCCAATTTTGATGCACCGTTCATATTGTGTAGTTGTGATGTTTTTTGTTAACGATTGTGCTGAATAGCTTTGTGTCGAATGATGCAGGTACCTTCAAGACAATTTATACCACATACGGGAATCACATGAGATGGATCTAGATTTGAAGATAGAATTCTTCAAACATGTTAACTAATGCATTCAACTGTCCAATGTTCTTAGGTAGCGGTCTTGTAAGATTTCTTCTGACAATATCTGGTAACAAGAGTATTATTGTAATCATTAAAATGTTATAAATAAGATATATGAAATAAAAATTCAGGTATTGAATTTTTCATTAAACATTATTTAGAATGTATTAATACTTATAAGTATTTGTGTGAAAATAAATTGAATTGGTTTATGTTTAAGGACAAGGCATCCAAGGCGAGGTTAACCAAGACAAAAGTCACTCATCGTAGTGGCCAGAAAGGTTTAAAAGCACTGATAACAACCTTTGTAAGTATATTAAACATGTGATATTTTTTTAATAAATTTTATACTAGAAGAAAGTCATTGTTATCTAATTTCTCCCTATTTACTGATTGATAGGAACTAAAATATGGAAGACCTTCTAATCATTTGGAAAAGGAGGTGCTGCAACAAAAGAGATGGGTTGAATTTGTTGTTTGGATGGACTCTATGGTATGTAATCTTAGTTGGATTTCCAATATACTTTTAAACCATATTTTCATTTTATTTTTTAGTACTATTAGATATTATATCTTACCTCATTTTATGGTTAACATTGTATAACAAAAACATGTGTTGTGTTATGTAATTAATACTAACATGTAATATTGATTTTTTTTGTCAGAATGCTATAGGTAATGATTGCCAAGACGATGATCCAAATTATGTTCAACATATATCAGGAGATGATGAGGATGAGGATGAGGATGATGGTGGTGAAGGAGGAGATGATGATGATAGTTGCGGTGTTGGTGATGATGTGGATCAGAGTAATGAGGATGGTCAAGATGATCATGAGGATGATCTTGGTGGTGGTAGCTAGGCATGCACATGCATTGTTTTTTATGAAGAAATTATTGTGTAGAATGACATTGTTATGTTTAGATGGGTGTTGTGAATTTACCATATATCAATGAGACATTTTGATTTTGTAATCATACGATGAGTTTGATTTATGTAAGTTGTTAATTTATCGTAGAATAACGATATTCATGAAATATTTTGATTTGTTAATCATATTTGAATTTTACTTGTTTTGATTAAAAATAATACTGATTTTATTAGTATTATGTTGCTATTTTATACATGTTTTGAAAATTGTTAATGACACATTGTTATTTTTTTGGATGGATGTTGTCAATTTCTCTTAAATTTCTTTACAAATGATTTTGAATTGTGATATCTGCTTTAATGATATTTAGAAACTATCATATATTTCACTATGAATCTATAAAGGGGGTCATATATGTAAAGAAAAATATACTCTATATAAGAAGTCAAATGCGGATGTAACCATGGATGCAAAATTGAAAGTAAAATTGGATGTTAAACTAGAAATTAATACAAAATGCAAACAATTGACATACAAAGTGTTTTAAATTAGAAGTGAAAAATTGTGCAATAGTTGACACAAAGAAGGGAACAAAACATGGCATACAAAAGGATATCAAATTGGGCAAAAACAAGGACACATAAATGGGCACCAAATTAGATGCAAAAAAAGACAACAACTAGATGTAAAATAAGATGCAAAGTTGAGCGTTAAAAAGAAGCAAAAAACGTTACAAATTAATATGCCAAATGATGATGCAAATAATGGTGTAAATTTGGGATGCAAACTTGGGTGCAAAAAAGGAAAAAAAAAAGATGTAAGAAAAGACATAAAACAAGATGCAAAATGGGGCTGAAAAAAGGTGAAACCAAGGATGCCATATTGGATGTAAAAAATGATTCCTAATCACATGCAAATTTAGGCTCGAACTCAGACACAAAATTATATGCAAATGTGGACACAAAATGAGGCAAAAAAAGATGCAAATTTGGATGGTGAAAACGATGTAAAACTAGACACCAAAAAAATGCAAAATTGGATGAAAAAGTCGGTGTAAATAATGGTGCAACATTGGACACAAGTAGACACAAAAAAATGGTGCAAAAAGGGGCATAAAATAGCTTAAAATTGGATGCAAAACTTGGTGCAAAAACAAATACAAAAGTAGACGTAAAAAATGGCTCTAAATTGAATGTACCATTAGACACAAAATAAGATGCAAAGGTGGACACAACACATGACTCAACATAAGATGCAAATATAAATGCAAATTTGGATGCTCAAAATGATGTAACATTAGATGCAAGAGATGGTGTTAAAAATGATGCAAAATTGGATGAAACAAATGATGCAAAATATGGTGCAAAATGAGATGGGAAAAATGGAGACAAATCAAACGTAAATGTGGATGTAAAAAATGGTCCAAAAAAGGATGCAAAAATGGGCACAAAAATGGATGCAAAATTTGGTGCTAAATCAAATTCAACAAATGGTGCAAAGATAGGCACCAAATCTGGTGCAAAAATAGAAGCAAAAACTAGTGTAAGACTAGATACAAAACCTGGCGTAAGACTAGATGCAAAAACTGACACAAAATGGATGCATAAAGAGACGTTAAATTGGATTCAAAATATAGTGTAAACTTGATGCAAATGATGGTGCAAAAATGGAAGCAAAGAATGACACAAAATAGGAAGCAAAAGAGAATGAAAAATAGATGCAAAAAATGACACAAAACTAGAAGCAAAACCTGTCATAAAATAAGATGCAAATCTTGGTTCAAAATTTGACGCAAAAAATGATGCATAGTTTGGTGTAAAAAATGATGCAAAATCTAGCGTGAAAAAGGATGCAAAATCAGGTGCAAAAAAGGACGCTTTAAAAATTGTACAATAGAGCCAGATTTAGCGCCAGGTTGCTCATCACAATTACAAAAAAAATGCACTAAAATCTGGCGCTAAATCTGGCGCAAATCGATGGTTTTGTTGTAGTGATGGCTGAAGATTTCAGAGCTTGATTCCTCGGAAACCGTGCATCGGAATTGGCTGAAACTACTTGGGTAGGTTACTATCACCCATGTGCATCTCCCCATGAAACAGGTTTTAAAACGGATGCACGGATATGGAGAAAATGCAAAAATGGTTGATGGTGATGGAGGCTGATTTCTTGGAAACCGTGCACCGGAATTGCATGAAACTGCTCAGGCATGTTTTCATCAACCTTGTACAATTCCCCATAAAACGGTTTGTCAAATGGATGCATGGTTTTCAAGTTATGGCAAAAACAAATTCTGCTCTATGTGTTTTTGCTTCAAGGCACTTTGCATTTTGGTTGCATGGTATGACAAAATGAATTTTGGCTGTGATGCAAGTATGGAGATGATGAAGGAGGAGTTGGAAGACTGTATGAGGACTTCTGAACCCTTAAGGAAGCTACCATGTTCGCCAAACCACTTTTTGAAATGCACGCCTAGTTTCCCACAATTTCTACAGGATGTTCCTGTAGAAGCACAATGAGAAGCACAAGGAGGTGAAAAAATGATGGATGAAGGCAAGGGATGGACACACAAGTGCTTGTAGGCCTAATCAATAGATTCCCACCATCAGATTCACTTTTGAAATTGGATTTGGCTCATCCAAAGGTTCTACAGGATGTTTCCTGTAGAAATACAGAGCTTCCTGTAGAAGGCACAAGAAAGAGTCCTTTGACCTTGATTTGAGTGCTCCTCCTGTCATGAAACGTCCTTCTTTAACCTGCAATGTCATTGCTGCAACATGAACTTATTCAATGGAGATTAGCTTTATTTTTCTTTTTCTTTTTTCTCTTTTTTTTTTTTTTGAAAAACAACTAGGGCGCCTCATGGAGGTTTTCACCCTAATTCCCTGCCTTGGGCGCCTCCAAGGGAGGTTTTCACCCAAAGATCTTATTCTCTTTTCTTTTTTTTTTCAACCCATTGACCGCCTCATAGAGGTTTTCAATCAATGAGCCAATCTAAGGCGTCTCCGAGGAGGTTTTCACCTTAGATTTCTATTTTCCTCTTTTTTCATTTTTTTCCTTTTTTTTCTATTTTTTTTTTTTGTCTTTTTTTCTTTTTTCTACCCTACCCTACTTGAAAAACAAACTCATTCTCAAGTATAAGAATACTTCCAATGGAGCCATGTGCACATCGAGATTAGAGACAAGATGATGTGAAGGCTCGAAATGCATGCTTGGACAACTATCCGGACTTTAGAGACAAAATGATTTGACTTTGAAGGGATCAAACATAGCTGAGGAAGAAAGTACTGCTGCAACTTAATGACTGTCTGGAACCATGTCTCAATATAGCTATGATATCCATGGTCCTTTTGCTGATCTAGATCATTCTTCATGTCACCTTCTAACATGACTTTGTCATCTTCCTCTTTTTGCTAATCTTTCTCTTGAATACATGGAAGATTTGATGGTAACCATGAGCGAACTCTCTCGATCTCTGATTCTGATCTCTTCTCTTCATCAAGTGCAGCCCATGGTTCTTTGATCTCCTCTTTGGACTCTTCTTTTTCTTTTGGTCCTTCAATGTTGTCAATAGAATCTCTGCTTTGCAACACTCTTCCTGAGCTTTGGTGAAGATCATTGGGCTCAAGAGGAGTCATTTGCACATGTTGTGCCTCAGATTTGTAATGGGGTTGAGCTGCTCCATTGTATGGCTTTGGAAATGGTACGGATAGTTCAGTGGAAGTGTGAAATTGAGATGGAGATGGATGGCATTGTGGTTGGGTAGGCATTTGGGGTTGCCTTGGTGGAGTAGGAGGCGATGGTTGTGGATGAGCAGGTGGTGGAGGAAAATGAGCGGGATGAGAGTTGTACTGGGGCCTCCACTCCTGATAAGGTGCATTCCACTGAGGCTGTGGCTGAGCATAAGAGTGAAATGAATGAGCAACTGGTTGGGTATAATATGGATCTGTGAAGGAACAAGGAGGAGGTGTGAACCAGGAAGGATGAGCAGGGGGACCCCAAGAAGGCATGAAAGTGGCTTGGTAGGAGTCATAATAGGTCTCAGGTGTCCCTTGCAGTTCCTGCTGATAAGATCTAGGTTCATGCGGCCAACTTTGGTTCATATAATAGAGTGATTCAGTGGCTCCCTTGGCTCTTTGATATGCAGCTCTGATTCTGGGCAAGGAAGGGCACTGATCTGTAGGATGGTATTCTTCACAGATGAAACACACTTCTAGGGAGTGCATTGGACATTCGTTCCTAGGATGCTTTCTAGTGCACCTAGGACAAAAGATGACCAAAGCCCTCTTGGCCTCCTCTTGCTTCTTTTGGATCCGAAAGGTATCCAGTTGCATGGCAAGAAACTGCCTCATATCACTCTTGAAATCTTTGATCTGATTTTCAAATTCATCTTTGGACAAGATGTTGCTCCCAACATCTCTGCTTGTAGCCATTTTCTCCAGAGGAATGTTTTCTTCTTCTTCTCCCCTAGAGGTTCTTCAAATATGTCTTGATGTCCACCCAGGGGTTCTTCAATCACAACCATCGAAGAAGAGAGAAGGCTGTGTGAAGCAGTGGGGGTGTTTTGCAATCATTTTTCTAACTTATCTCTACTCCTACAAGGCATGAAATGAAATCTTTTTGCTTGATTTTTTCTTTTCTTCTACTTCTACATGCAAAACTGAAATAGATTGAACTGCAACTAACTATCTTGCTGAAATGAAAATGCGGAATTGAAATGAAAGCAGTAAAGGACTAATCTATTTTGCTCAAATGAAATTGCAGGAAGGAAATGCTAATCTACGCTTGCGAAATTGAAATTGCGGAATTGAAATGCTAATCTATGAAAGTGAGAAATGCTAATCTATGAAAGCGGGAAATGCTAATCTACTTTTGCATAAATGAAATTGCATAATGGAAATGAAATAAACTACTTAGAAGAATATTGTAGTGGAAAGTAGAAGAATAGCAACAATCACCAATACTCTGTCGCTTCCCCGGCAACGGCGCCAAAAAGATGGTGGGCTCCAGTATTGTAGCAATAATGCTACAACTCCTGGAACTCCCTTCTTTAATTTTATCAACCCGGTAGTTCGTACAAACTTGGAAGCGGCGGTGTTGTATGCACAAGTACTAGCTCTTGTCGCAGCTGTCACTTGGTCAGCTGGCACAAGTCCGCTAGGGCTCAAGCCAACTTCTATATGCTCTCAGAAGAAGCTTTCTAAATGATGGACGAAGGCTATCTTAAAGGAAATTAATCTACTTTGCAAAAATGAACTGAAAGCCAACCAAAACATGGAAACCCTAGTAAACCCTAATCTGACTAGTTTAACCTCTATGATGCAATAGTGAGAGTGAAAATGTCTAAAAATGATGCCATTACCTCTAGTGATGTGAAATGCATGAACTCAAACTACTTCCATTGGAAAGAACATTGTTTTTGTATTTTTGCTTAAGTGGTTGGAGTTATTATGATTTTGTTTCTTATTAGGGTTTGACTGTGCAGGGGTAGTTCGAAGGGAAAGGAAGCTTGGGAAAGGTCAGGAGGGCTAGGAAAGGTTCCAGGGGATCCAAAACATCATTCCACAGAAGTCCACAACGTTCAGGTGCTCGGCAACCGAGTGTGCAGGCTTCTACAGGATGTCTGCAGGGGTTTCTACAGGATGTTCAGAGATTTCTACAGGATGTTCTGAAATGGGATTTTGGAGCATGGGTGAGTGAGGGAAGATGCATGAGTGGATATGGAGGTAGGATAGGGGTCTGAAGTGGCCTAGGAACTGATGGATGGAGCTAAGGAATGGCGAGGATGGTTCAATTTGTTCAAGGGAGAGTGAAGCAATGTTGCACAAAAATTAGGGTTTTGGGAGCGAATGGAAAACGTGAAGCAAGGGTTCTAAGTAGAGGGTGGAGTGGATGGTGCTGATGGAGAATAATCAGATGAAGGAGTGGTACAGGTGCTCTGCAAGTCGTTTTTCCAATCTTAACCAAACAAACACTTATAAAACCTATGACCTAGTTACTTTACTCGAATCTGACCTAACAACAAAAGGAAATGAACAAAAGTTTATTCGAAATGAAATACGTGAAATGAATATGCAACTAAGCAATCAGAAACTAAAGCATGCAACCAAAACTGATATCAAGTTCAACAACTAAGAATCCAACACTATTAATTGCATGGTGAAACAAAGAATGTGTTTTTGTGGGCAGCAAGGTTACATTGGTCCCAGCTCATGGTTCCACTGAAGGGGAGGTGAGATCCAAAGTACTTGGTAGCCTTTTTCTGAATATATTCCCTGTGATTAACCTATCAAGTCAATCTGAACATGAAGAACCTTTTTAATCATCAAAAGCAACCTAAATAACAACCCAATATTTAAATCTAAATAGCAGATTTTATTCTAAGAATGCAGCAAAACACATGATAGTAAGCAAAGGAGGTCTTGGGCGCTTGAGATGGGCCCAACCCCAAGAGCTACAGCCTCCTAAGAGAGATTTAGAGCTGGTGCAAAGCTGGATTCATCTTTATTAAACGAGAATGAAGAGTTACATCAAAAACTGTCCACAAGGAGAGCTTGAGAATGAGCTGAAAGCAAAGCTAATATATTGCATAAAAATCGAACTACAAGCTAGCTAACTAATGGCTAAAACAAAATGACTAACTGGCTACAAAAATGACTAACCACTAGCTAACCAAAATGAGGCCCTAAGCCTTCTTATTTATACAATTTGAGGACCCAACAGTCCTCCTAAAATTTAGGGACTTGGCTGCCCAAGACTTGTAGTTAACAGCAGTCCTACTTGACTTGCTTGGCTGCCCTTGTGCTCATTGATTTGGTGGCCTTTGAACTCCAAGCTGATGGTGGAGAATTCGAGGTAAGGGCCCATAAATGAGGGGGACACCTTCCTACAAATCCTCTAGCTTGTTCTCCCACGAATTTGGCTGCCAAGTGCTCATTAAGACCTTCATTTTTGTCTCCAAGTTGACCAAAAAGGCTACACAAAGCACCCATTAGACTTGTTGGCATAATGACTACCCAAATTCACTCTATTAACATAAAAATAATCAAAAACATGCAATAAAAAAATGAGAATGGTGGACTAAGCCAAATTAGGAGGTTGAATGAGCCCAAATAATTGTACATTTTTGGGGCTCATCAGGTTGGAGGATTTTTCTTGTACCACAAACTAGGAAATTTATTTTTAAGGATAAATACATGAAGAAGCTAATTCATAGTATTTTTAGGCAACTGTGCATTATTGTTAGTTGTTATTTTTTTCTATAGATTCTTATAGTTTGTCATTTATATAAATTGTTTCTATAGGAAAATTATGAATTGGCTATGTATTTTATTGCAAGAACATATTCAATGTCATTTCCATGTGAATTATTTTATATTTATGAGAGTTGAATATGCCTTGATTTTTGTTGATAGTGATGAATCATTTCTTCAATATTTACTTTATAATTGCAATCAACATTTTATAGTTATTATATTAGGATGATATATAGGTTAGAATACAATTTTATCGAAATAATAAATTATGAAAACATTGATGATTTAGAAAACATTCAATGAGAAAGTATCCTTTGAAGGAACAATATATTTAGTTGGTGGAAATTGAGCCCACATATTGGTGGAGATGATTATCCCAAATGAGAGTAGATCTAATTGGGATTTTCCATTAGGTAATTTTCCCTTATTGTTGGTGGAGGAATTTTTCCAACCATCAACACTAATATGAGATTAAAGTGCTTTTTTTTCTAGCTTATTGGTACCAAAAATTATTTCTTCTTCCGATAATATATTAGTATATTCAAAACAAATTACAGTCCTCCATTGTTCAACAACCCTCTAGCAATCAAGAAATGGTGAAATCAATTTTTATTGTGCAATGATGTTAGGATATTTAGATGCTTAGGAGTTAGTTAAGGTAAACTTAGTCTAATATGTATTTAGGTAAAGTATGTTTCTTTAGTGCATTTCTATAGTTTGATGGTCATGATTATGTTATAGACATAAATCGATCCAACATTTCATCTTGTGCTTGATTCTAATGACTATATTTGGTTGTGGCTTAACACCCAATTGGATCATGATCTTTACTGAAGAGCATGGAGGGTAATTTGTTTATGTTTTATTATGGAAATTTATATGTAAATATTTTTCTTCTACATTAATTTATTTCCTCAAATGATTGTATTAGTCGATGTTATGTACTATTTCCTCTCTAATGGTTTTAACCACATAATACATGTATGTAATGATCTTTGGTTTTCTTATGCGAGAGATTTCCTTGAGGTGTTTGAACTATTTTGAATACCTTATTTATTAAATATAGTATAAAATCCCCTATAAACACTTACTCCCACTGTTGATTGAGATAGTAAACATCAATTGTTGTATACATATGAAAAAATCCATATTTTTCCTTTTTCAGCATTTATGGGTTGAACCATTTTAATGCACTAAGAGAGTTGTTTTTGGATCGAAACCCTTTTCATTACACCCAAAAATATTTATATTTCAAAAATTAAACATTTTAATTAGATCCTAAGATATATAGCTTTGTGCCCACGGGGCTTTGGATTGATGGTGAATGGGTGCATTGTTAAGGCACTCCTTGCGATAGGTCACTGGTTCAATTCCCCGTGGGTACTTAGTTTAGTCTTAACCTAGAAAAAAAAAAAAAAAAAAAAAAAAATGAGATATATAGCTTTGTATTATTTTTAAAATCTATCTCACCCTATTTTAACATTTCATTGTGGTTTTTTCTGGTTATCTAACCTATTTTCTTTCTTTTTTTTGTCTACATATACTAATTGTAATGCACCTTGTGTGATCTTGATAAACTAAAAACATAGTAGAAATTTCTTTCACTTTAATATGTGTTCTTTGGTCATGCACCTTGCTTGATTTTGGCAAACTAGAAATAGAGTTGAAGTTTTTTTCCTTTTTTATGTATGTTCCTTTCCCTGCACTTTATGCAATCATGAAAAATTAGAAATACGAAAAAAACTTATGTTTTCTTGGTAGAATGACATATATATAACCTCAATATTATAAAGTTTTGGCTGATTATTTTATTGAAAAAATTGTTTGTTTTTTGTGTGTCAATATGTTGAAGTTTTTTGCAAGAAAAACCAAAAGATTTTGAGGTAAGCATGTTCTTCAAGGAAAAGATTAAAAGAAAGAAATGGAAGAAGAAAAAGAAAACCTCAACCTTTTTAAAAATTGTTGTACATTTTGTATTAGGTTATTTGGTTGATACTAAATCAGAAAAGGTATTCAAAAGATTTCCGAGAATGGTTACAAACAGAGATAGGTATGAAATCCTAAGTAGGGATAAGTTTTGAAGAAATTAAAAAGGAACTTGGTCTACTTATTCTGAGAACCTCATAGAGAGATAATATGCCACATGGAGCCAAATGTTGTAATATCTAATTACCTAGTCATTTTTTTTTTTAATTTTCATCACTTTTACACAAACAATTGCTAAATTATGGTCATTCATAATTCAAGGATTTGGGTGTAACCACATCTGCCCACATTTACCCACTTGTACAAGTTTCCCTAGGGTAAACATGAGTTGAGGGTCAATATGATAAGATTCAGCCTCCCATAAGACCTTAAGGAAATGGAGTCAATAACTTAAGACCTTACTAACTTCCCTTGAATGCTAGAGGACCTCTCGGAGCAACCCAACCCCTCAAGGTGTTCAACACCTGAGATAACTCTCTTTTTCACTGATCTAGAGCCCTAATCACTCCCTTTCCAAGGCATGCAAGCAATTGTAGCCCTTAAGATGCACTGATAATCCTGCCTCCATGCATCTGTGGAATTTTTGAATCAGTTCTATGCAAACGACCCCAAATTATGAGCCACTTTTTCAAGGTGAGGACTTAAGCCTCTACCCAAAACTCGGTGAAACTTTTAGAAGTGACAAATGACATAGAAACAAGTCTTATAAACCAAAAATTGAACGAAAACTTGACCTAACTCCTCCCAACCACGACAGCTATTCCTTCAAACATATGGTAAACATGCAACCTATGTAGAAATTAATGTGTAGATTCAATATTGCTCGTGAAATTTACTAGATCACAAGACTTAAAGCTACTCTACTCATCCGCAGAAGTTAATTCACCATCTAAAATAAGATTTATTGACATGCAAAAGGAAACATCACACATACATAGAGATTTATCTAGGGTAAAGAAGCTACTCAAAACCCCTTACTATCTATATTGCATTAATCAGAGAATAGAGAAGAAATACAATACTTGCTCAAGCCTGAGCACAACCTGCAAGTGTATAATCTATCCCTCTACCTAACTGACTAAACCTAGCCCAATACTTAGCCAATTTCAATCCTTCCCAAGCTCCTATTTCCCTAAGTTATTCCCTTGGGAAATTTCCCCTATTTGTTTAGGAATTTCATACCAAGGAATTGTGCAATAGCCTTAGGTCAATCTCTGACTTCATGCACCACCTGTGCACATGGGAATATGCTACAATTGATAGTACATTTCCTTGGAATCTTCATATAAAATGGGTAGCTTGAATTATCCGTATGAAACAATTATTTTGGGTCAATTGATCAGTTGACTGGTTGATCACTGGTTGTGTTTGAAGTTACACATCCACAACTTAACCTCCACTAGTTGTTTTGACAGTTGGAACTAGTTAAGCTGACAATAACTCAAATTAATTGAAATAGATTGCTACAAATTAGTAATAAATCATGTAGAACTGAACTCAAGTGTCTCCAACTTGAATTTAATGAGTTAACTGAGTGAAAAGAGCCATGTCACCTCAGTTAACTACCTCCAAGTATTCTATTGAAATAGAAATTTTAATTTTAATCTAGTTTGACCGAGGAAAGGTAAAAACTAGATTTTCTTGCTACATTTTCAACATCCCCTCTCAGAAATAAAGGTATTATCAAATAAACCAATATTGCTTCTATGGAACTCACATTTACCTCTTGACAAGGCCTTTGTCAAAATATTTGCATCTTGTTCCTCTGTCATAATGTATGGAAACAACATAATATGCCTATGCACATAATCTCGTAGATGGTGATACTGGATGTCGATATGCTTGGATCGATCGTGAAATACTAGATTCTCATAGATTTTGATACAACTCTGATTGTCACAATAAATCACAGTAGGATCCATCTTATAACCAAATAACCCAACAAGAATCTTTCTCATTTAGATAACTTCACATGTCGCTTGACTTGCAACCATGTACTCTGCTTTTGTTGAGTTGAGTGCCACAGATATTTGCTTCCTACTATACCAAGAAACCGTTGTTGACCCAACACTAAAAATTCCTCCTAAAGAGATCTTTCTATATGATGAACTCCCTGCCCAAACTGCATATGTGAAGCCTTGCAGCTTCACTTCCTCTGGCTGTCTGTACCATAGACCAAACTAAGTAGTTCCTATGAGGTATATAAACACATGATTTGATTCCTTAGAATATAGTTTGTTGGTTTAACCATTGCTTGACTAAGTTGGTTAACTGCATAACACATGTTTGGTTATGTGTTCACCAAATACATAAGTTAACCCACAAGCTACCTTTAAATTGTGGCCTCCACTACTTCACCAGAAGTAGCATCCTCTTTCCTCCCATTTCCTGTTAGAGGAGTCTCCATGGGTTTGCACCTGTCCATGCAGAACCTCTTAAGTATCTCATTGGCATACCTTCCCTGAGAGACAAATAATTCCCCATCTCCTTTCCATATTTCCAAACTAAGGAAGTAGTGCATGAGGCCCACGTCTTTCATCTTGAACTCTCTTGCAAGGTCCTGCTAGCAATATATGGTTAACTACTCATCACCAGTAAGGATCAATTCATCAACATTTAAAACAATAATAAATAATTTACCTTCTACCACAATGTGATAAAGGTTTTCATTTTCTTCACTTTTGGTGAAGTCCAAACTGGTGAGATAACTATCGATCCTAGTATACCAAGCATAGGGTGGTTTCTTGAGTCCATACGATTGTCTCTTGAGTTTGCGCACATGAAACTCATTGTCAAAGGTCTCAAACCCCTCTGGTTACTCACTATACACCTACTCCTTAATAAATCCATTGAGGAATGTTGTCTTCACATCCATCTGGTCGATCTTCCACCCCATCTGTGCTGACAGTGCTAGAATTGACCTGATCGATGAGTATCTTGATACTAGAGCAAAGGTATCCTCATAGTCAATTCCCTCAACTTGAGAGAACTCATTGGCCACAAATCTAGGCTTGCGTTTCTCTATACTTTTGTCCTCCACATTCGTTACTTTATAAAGAAATCTAGAACCAAGCATTGATTTTTCTGTTGGTCTTGGGACCACTTCATAAACATTTTTTCTAGCAATGGAATGATATTCCTCTACCATAGAATCAATCCATAGTGGTTTCTCTACATATTCCTCAAATGAGGATAGCTTAGTCTCTACAAGTTCACTCATCAGAGCCATGTAGCTAGTGTATCAATCTGGTGACCTCCTCTACCTATGTTTTGTTGTGGGTCCTCCGACATTCTCTCTAACATCCTACAATAACCTTTCAACTTCCCTGGTTTGGTTCCTTCCCTCTCTGGATGTCTCTGCTTGAGTGGATGTCTCCACTCTCTTCTCCTCTGCTTGTGGCTTCTCCACAACTTCTTAAGGTTCTTCCTTTGGAGCCAAAATCTCTTGATCAAGCTGCAAACGAATCTCCCTCTCAAGAGAAAACCTCATTTCTTTCTCCTCATCAAATTTCACATCTCTTGTGACCACTATCATCTTCAGGGATGGAAATTACACACAATAGTTTTGAGGTGTGTTTATGTACCCCACAAATATATGCCCAACTCTTTTATTGGCTCTGGAATTTTCCTTGCTTCCTTGGAAACATGATAGTAAAATGATGATCCAAATATCTTGAAGTGTGACACATATGGTTTCTTCCCCAAAAAATATTCCTCTGGTGTACTCATGCCAAGAATCCTATGAGGACTCATGTTCTGCAAATAGACCGCTGTGTTGCATGCTTCAGCCCACAAGTGTAGAGGTAGGCTTTGCTCATGCAACATCACTTGTGATGCTCCAACAATGATTTTGTTCTTCCTCTCAGCCACCCCATTGTGTTGTGGGTTATGGGGTGTTGTCAACTCTCATCAAATGCCTTCCTTTGCACATAAATTTTTAAACTCATTCGACATGTACTCGCTAACATTATTGCTCCTTGATATGAAGTCCCAACTAGACTTTACACTGTTTGGAGTAGGAGTTCCAGTAATGGGAGGTATTGTTATGCCTTTACTGCAGAAATGCGCAGAGCAAAGTACGATAAATTTGGGTGAGATAAAGTGTGTGGCCCTGCAGAGAGTCAAGTGTGATGCCTGAAGGTTCCAACACATGAAGGGAGAAGGAAGTGTGCCCCTTGGAAGTCTATAATAGTATGTTCCTTGAAATGAAAACATGAGTAGAATGACATCACAAGCTAAGATGTAGAATAGTCCACAAGTTAAAGTGATGAATTAACACAACAACACACATTCAACAAGATTCATACAAATTCAGATTAAATAGTCCATAAGAATATGAATAAGTTAAATAACATACATTGCTAATACAACAACTATAGTCCTACTATATTAAAAACATATGTATGAAAGTGTGTCGGCTTTGATTTTGTTATTATAAGTGAAAGTTCCATCCATACATACACCATTAATGACCACTGGCCCCAATAGTGGAACATTATAGTCAAGAACGCTTGCTCCTGCAAAGAAGTATACTCGTTCTACACTACGGAGAAGCCAAGTCTCTTCACAAAACTCCCAAGCTCTTTCTAAGCCTAAGCCTAGCCAAAATCGTGGCTCCCATAAGTCTATTACATGAGTTATGAGGTTCTATTTATAAAAAGAGGGGGTGACCCTTCAACTCCCCTTTGTGACCTTTGGAATACCCTCATGACTCTTCAAATTCCTCACAAAATAACACATTTCATTACATGATGACTTTTCATATTCCAATATTGACACCTCGAATTTCACTTACAACATAATTACAAATAATATTTCATTTTACAATTGTACCCATATAAGACAAAATAGGGTAGAGACAACTTGACAACCTAACAAGACACAAAACTATGATGTTGGATTTTGCGAGAAGTCTAGCTCAGCGGCCTCCACTTGTTACTTCTTGATCACATATTGTTGTCAAGCTTGGTCCTTTGTGATGGCTTCCACAAATTTATTAATGGTGTCTCGCTGGAAGTGGACTCTAGCCTCCATGGTATCTGATTACACTGTCTTGGAACCTGTGTCCAACTTGTTTTGTAGCATGAGCAACATTTTTCTGACTTTGACATGACCATCAATGAAATTATGCATGTTCTGTGCCTTCAACTCTAAGTCTTCCCTAGTGGCATTCTGTCTCAATTTCACCAAGTACTCTCTGAACTCCTTCCAGAATTGGCTTCTAGGTTTAGCTTTAGTGAGGGAACCGACTAATGGGATCTAGTGTGTTCTCACCAAGGCATACAAATTGTTGAATAACCATACATACAAGGCCCGAATGGTTCCGATGAATGAGGCGAGCTACTTGTTGTTCTTAATCAACATTAGAACCTTTACCTTCTCTAGCTCTGCCTACGGCTTCATTTTATTCACTTAGTCAAGCGGGACCCCTTTGTACCACATTATCCACTCTTACACATAGGTAATGGCAGCTTGTATTTTATTGACATTTTTCACAAACTCTTTGCTCTACTGCTATAAGCCATGCAAACAGATAATTAATTTATGTATGGTGATAAACCCATCATAGAGCTTCTGTATGGTTTCTCCAAGTGTTGATACTTTAGCAAGTATCTCTTCTCTCATCTCCTCCAATGTGGAAATTACATTCTACATTACAGTTGGGATTTGTTCTGCCTCTTTCCTAGTATCCTGCAAGTTTTGTGCCAGTTTCTCATTCTCTTCCATCAATACTGAACATTTGATCTTGTTTCTCCTGCATAGGCCAAGTTGGCTTCGAAAATGGCATTTGAATGCTTCCTGGTGTCCCACACTATCACGCTTTCTCTAATGAATGTAGGTGATGTGCGATCATCCAGAAAGTTCTTTCTCTATTGTTGTATAATCCTATTTTGGAACTCATTGAATGATATATTGCACACATCCATTACTAGATCATCATGAAGGAAAACAACATCCTCATGGTCACTTGGGGTTGGCTCTGCTGATCATCATGAAGGAAAAAAAATTCCCCATGCTCGCTTGGGGTTGGCTATGCTGCTGGAGGTGGTGGAGACTAAGGAATGACCTGTGGTGCTCTCAGCATCAGGTCGACATCTTCATGTCACAGATCATGTTCCATCTCCATGTCTACACTTCAATCAATTGCTCAATTTGCTGAGCAATCTCTTGATCCTACATTTTTCACCTTCCTCCTCAAATACTGGTTGTTCCTGTTCCTGTTATTCAACCTGTATTGGCATTGTTTCCTCTGTCATTGCACCTTTCCTTTGTTTTTCTTTTTTATTCTACTTATCTTCTCATTCCTTCCTCCTTAACTCATGTTATTCCTTCAACTTCTTCTTTGTCTCTTGTAGCTTTAGTTCTGTTTCCTGCAACTTTTGTTTTTCTGTCTTCCTCCACTCTATTATTTGTATCCTCTACTTCCTCTTCACTTCTGCTGCTAAAGATTATTTCATGAAAATGGGATCTTCCTTCATTTTGTAGCTTTTATCTCCCTCTACACTGTTAGAAATATTCCTCTCTCCCTTTTCCCGCATGTAATTATTGCCTTCTACTGCTACTACTTCCGTAGCTCCTGTTGTCTGTGGAGCAGCCTGTGAAGTCCTTGCTAAACTGACTAGCTCATAGAGTCTAGAGGAATTGTAGGAGTACCTCCAAGGATCCTGTGGCTAGTGAAATTCCTTGCAAATCCACAAAAAGTAGACTCTCATACAATGGTCCTTAGAAATACTGTGGGGATCATACATATTAAAGTCCTTAGTGCAGAATTCAAATTTCACTATCTCCTTAGCCTCGACATCTGTGAGTTTCAAGTTCTTTATCTCGTATAATCCAATCTACAAAGGAAGGGTGTGCCAAGGTGATTTCTTCTTCATGTGTAGTGCTGCTGACAACCCTGTAGTGAGATGGGATGATACTTCTTGCATGATCAGATTGTTAGTGGCATACCTTGGTAAGACATGTGGAGGCTTCTCTCCACCAAACACTCTAATGAAGTTGCCACCCAGTGAGGCCTACCAATATGTGATGTCTACTATCGAATACATTACTTCTCATGATATGTAAGGTGGATCTTCTTCAAACATAACCTTGTACAACGAGATGATTACGTCATCAGTTAGTTGTTTCATTAATCCTCGATAAATTCATTACGAAAGAAACTTGCAATAGATGTTCATGATATTTACTCATGGTGTCCATGTCTAGTTCATGTTATGGAACTGTTGTTTCACACACATTGCATCCAATCAGTATAAAGATGTAAAGTC
Source organism: Pinus tabuliformis (assembly GCA_031772625.1). NCBI lineage: Eukaryota > Viridiplantae > Streptophyta > Pinopsida > Pinales > Pinaceae > Pinus > Pinus tabuliformis. Next base: position 377,069,680 of record CM062810.1, read on the forward strand.
TCCTCAAATTGTGGTCATGAAGTGCGTAGTTAAGTAAAGAGTCAAAAAGGATTTTTGCCCTATTTTATGTAAGTTAAGTCGGCTTTTTGAAGATCTACCCATGGTCCACAGACCATGGGATTGTATAAATAGGTGTCTCTTAGAGAGTCTAAGGAAGGATAATAAGAGAAGAAAGAAGTTGTCTATAGACACGACAGAAGGAGTCTAAGTTAGCGCATAAGGTAGAAGAAAGGCTCTGCAACTAAGTGCGCATAGGCCTAGAGTAGAGTTCGTAACTGAGTGCATGGACCCTTGTAGCTGAGTGCGCAGGGAAGTCTTGAGTCTGTAAGCTTAACTAAATATCAATAAAAGAGGATCATTCCAGAAATTCCTGTGTTTTATCGCTTTACTTCTGTTACGAATGAATGAGCTTTATGCTGTGATAAATAATGGTTTTGTGAAATAATGATGTATTAATGCATGACTTTACTAGATCTATATTGTTATCTGAACACAATTGATGTTAAGTTCTTACGCGAATATTATATCATTGTATGTTAAAATTATTGAACACTTAAGTAGATATGAGTAAATATTGTGTTAAGGGTAATATATGATGCACGTAAGTAGCTAATTCACCTGTTTAGGGTCTACAAAAACCAATCATAGACCTTCGTGGAGGTTTAGAGGCTGATTAAAGGAAGGTACATCGATAAGCCGTAACTACTTATCGATATGCACAAAGGAAGATCTAGATCACAAAAAGACATCACGCTATTCTCTAGATGTGGAAACTTGGTTCCAGCATTCCCCCATAGTGCTTCGGGTGAGACATCAGTCCACACTCTGCGGATTGAGGCTGAAGGGGCCAGTAGTGTAGGGATTTGTTTGGCGCAAGTAACTTTGAACCTACGTTAGGACCCGCTAAGCCACAACAAGCACTAAGTACTATCCAAAAGGATCTGCATGAGTTGCATATGCAAACCAGTAGGATCCAAGTTAGCACAGGGCAGGTAAGCACTGCACCAACGAGCTTGGCGCCCGGAACCATTCAAGCAGGAGAGATGGTCAGATCACTAGATCTTCAGGCAGTCGTGCTACCGAAAGGATCATTGAGCATGGAGGCAGCTGATGACAAGGTGATCGTGAGTTCTCTAAAGAACATCGGCCTCAACCTCGCTGCACTCCCCAATGAGTATCTTCACATGTTGCAGACAAGTGTGACGACAGAGTTAAGAGCACAATAGTATCTTTCCCTCAACCTCATAAGATAATATCAAGTGAACAACGAGCAGATGTTTGCTAAGAAGATGGAGGTCTTGAAAGGAAAAGAAACATTCCAAGCATAGAACGCTTAGTTAGCGGCCATGGTGGCAAAAGAATGCAGGACAATGTTGGAGTCGCACATACTTGAGGAAGTGTAGTTGGAGGCCAATATCAGAAAACGTGTTGCAGGCATGCATGATGCCAAGGAAAAGGTGGCCAGAGTTCAATTTGAGTTGAACATGAAAATCACTGAACTAGAGCTGAAGTCACAGCCTTCAACCCCGCCAGATGTTAGGGAACAGTGTGAAGTCGTTGTTAAGGATGGAGTTTCTACAATGGATGTCGTGGTTGTGGACTGCACCATGCTATTTGAGTAGGCCATGGAAGTAGTGATGACCTTGCAGGAAGATCCCACCCTATAGGTATTAAATGCAAATGGCCGCGAGCTCCAACAACAATACGACAAAGTAAGGATGATGACGCACACCATTGCTATAGCACAACGCCTCACCAAGCTACAGGAAGCTAAGTAGCTCCTTACAGAGGTGGAAATGGCCCAGAAAAAAGAGGCAGTATTTAAGGACAGGTTGGGGCCTTGGTTGGATGAAGCCTACATAGTCTCGGCCAACATACAGGAAAATTTGGTAAAATTGGAGAGTACGCAATAGAAGATTAAGCAAGATAGCAGAGGACCATCCAAAGAGCAGCTGGTAGAACAAGTCAAGAAGACAGCCACGCAGAGCATAGCTGAAGTAGTGGCTGCACAAGTGGAGCTGGGGGATCTTCGCAGCAAGATATCCATGCCATCCAACTAACTCGATGGCAAGTCATGATATTTATGTTGGGGTCCTATTGGGATGGGGTCCCCTAGATCAATTTTGGGGCAAAAGACCAAGTTTTGATGTATAAAGATGTAAATTCTCTGCAAATTGTGGTCGCAGAGCACGTAGTTAAGTAAATAGTCAAAAAGGGTTTTCACCCTCTTTTATGTAAGTTAATTCGGCTTTTTGAATATCTACTCATGGTTCGCAGACCATGGGATTGTATAAATAGGTGTGTCTTAGAGATTCTAAGGTAGAATAATAAGAGATGAAAGAAGTTGTTTATAGGGACAACAGAAGGAATCTAAGTTAGCACAAAAGGTAGAAGAAAGGCTCTACAGCTAGGTGCGCAAAGGCCTAGAGTAGAGTCTGCCACTGAGTGTGCGGACCCCTGTAGCTAAGTGAACAAGAAAGTCTTGAGTCTATAAGCTTAACTGAATATCAATAAAAAAATATTATTGCAGAAATTCACGTGTTTTATCTCTTTACTTATGTTACGAATGAATGCACTTTATGCTATGATAAATAATGGTTTTGTGAAATAATGATTTATTGATGAGCGACTTTACTGGATCTATATTGCTATCTAAATGCAATTGATCTTAAGTTCTTACGCGAATATTATATCATTGTATGTTAAAATTATCGAACACTTAAGTAGATTTGAGTAAATACCAGGTTAAGACTAATCTATGATGCACGTAACTAGCTAATTCACGTGTTCATGGTCTATGAAAGCTAGTCGTAGACCTTTGCGGAGGTCCAGAGGTTGATTAAAGGAAGCTACATCGATAATCAATACGGGCTTATCGATCTACATGAAGGCAGATCTAGAACACAAAAATACATCGCACTGCTCTCTAGGTGCAGAAACTTGGTTCCAACATCCCCCCATACTAATTCAGATGAGACTTCAATCTGCGCTCCACGGATTTATGCCGAAGGGGCCAGTAGTGTAGGGATTTTTTTGGCACAACTAACTCTAAACCTGGATCAGGACCCACTAAGCCAACATGACCTTGTGCTACATGGGCCTTCATTTGTTGAGCCAACATATCTGACTAGTTGAATGGCCTCCCATCATTCACCAAATGGTCCAATAAGAATACCCACCCTTCAAGAAATGATTATGTGCTCTCTTAACCATGGATTATGGAAGAAAAGATAACCAAGATCTTGTAAGCCTTCTTGAGGGAGTTTCCTTATACACATGGGTGGGTGTCTGTCGAAATTTCGATGGCTCTTTCACCAAGAGTTTGACAATGTATCTTCTGTTCACATAGTTGTGGGTGGAATAGAAGAGTGATTCCATACACTTTGTTGGATCGGGTAAGTGATACATTTGCAAAAATATGTTTCCCGAAAGGTGGAAAGCGTATGCCTACTGGCGCTGCTCAACATCATGGTTTTCTCATCCATATTGTTATCACTCTAAAATTTACCTAGGGTTGTCATGAAAGAAATAATAGAGGTAACCACAAACCTACTTTTGAGATCAGGATCTAGCCTTCCTAATTCTCAGAGAGGGCTCTCTCTTAATGATTTAACTTTGTTGAGTTAATTGATTTTAGGCTAGTTATTTAAGCTTGGTTGTTTTTTTATTTTATTTGGTGGTGGAATCACTGATTTAGATGGATAGATAACTGTATTTTTACCATTGGGCCATGGAGTCCAAATGTAAAGAAAACAAGTCTAAATCAAGTTCTAAATATAGTGTTCACAGAGCAAGGTAGCTGAGTAATTTCAGATCTTTTAGGCTGGATGGTGAAGTGGTTTTGCAATTGAGGTCAAGGAGCAGTCAAGGATTCCTTAAACTAGATAATGAAGGAAATGAAAGAGGTCAATCGAAACTAGGGAGCAGTGAAGAATTCCCTACTCTGGATATCACAAGAAAACATAAAAATGAATAATTGTTCAAGGTAGAGTGTACTTAAACAAATTCTGAGGTAAAATTCTAGTTATTTCATTTAAATATGAAAACATGTATGTATGTGAAAAAAATTTAGAAGATAACAATTCAACAAATGAAAGATACTTCACTGAAGTGGCCCAACGAAAGAATCCTGTAATTCAATGCCTTTGTTACTCAGTCCAATCTGCTGACTTGAAAATGTCTACAATAAGACCCTTAGGTTTTTAGATTAACGTAACTATAGAAATGTTCAGCAATCCACACATTATACTTCGAATTATGAGGTATTTATACAAAAAATAGTTACAAATATCCTAAACTATTTTAGGAATTATTCAAGGAAAATAAATATCTTCATGCAAGAGGCTAGAGACACCTAGGAAACTAAAAGGCTAGTTGTCCCTTCTTTTATTGACTTTGTTGTTCTATGCTTTGATCTTTTGTTGCTTTCTCTCCTTTGCTATTTCTCTACGCTAGTTGTTCTTTTACTTTGCCTTTTGACCGATACTCTTTCATCTGATACTCTTTTACTTAGCTGACCTGTTGTTTTTCTTTCACTACTTTTTATTCATTGTTTACCTTGCATTTTCACAGTAAATCATTCAATTTTTCCCCAGTCTTTGTATCTCGCAATTTAATATTTACCATTCTTCTGTAGACTTCATCAACTTATGTATATTTTGCAAAGGTGGGCTTGTTTACAAAAAGATGTTTTACCTCATGCTGGAGGTAAAAGAGGTTCTCAAAAGTCTGGTAAAGAAACTTTCCTGTAGGCATCCCTTTCATGGAGGAACTACTGGCTTGCTCCTTTGCCACTTCTTTGATTCTCTTGTCATAGTCTTCATGTGGCACTAATTTTTCATTTATTACCAATGGATTAGGCAGACCTTTTTACCTCAAAGCATGAAATTTGACCACAAACCTTCCTATAGCTAGCTCCATTGTTTGGCATTTGTCCTCAAGCTACATCATTAGGTTCCTCTTGGTGACTACCTTCTTCACCTCTAGTATAGTGCCAATTCTGTCAGCTATACCAAGCTCCTGCAATTCATATTTATTCTTCAAGTTAAGGAATTGGATTATTCTTGAGGCTTCTTCTAGCATATTTCCAAGTTCGGCCTTAACCCTTTGAATTGCTTCACTAGCCTCTTTGACTAAATCATTTTGTTCAAAGATCACCTATATAGATGGCCAAATATCATTGACTGAATCAATGATATTGGTCCATAAAAGTTGTTTTGCTTGGGCTAGTGGCTCTTTCAGTGTTAATTCCTTCTCAAACTTCTTTATCCTTTCATTCAACCCATTTGTCTTCTAAATTTCATTCTTATGCATGATCTGAGCCAGTTTCTTCTCATCCTCTATACTTTTCATTTGTTCCTTAAGCCTATTTATTTCTGTGGTCTGGATGGACATATCCTCCATGGCCTTGACCAGTTTAGCTACTTCATCACTAGGATGAGTTGCTGCTATTGTTGAACCTGTTGCTGAAGTAGTTTCTGATGTAGTTGGAAGTGTTGTAGCTAGTGGAGCTGCTGGGGCCAATGAAGCTGCCAAAGTAGAAGAGATTGTTGTAGTAACAGTAGGAATAGCAGTATCTGTAGCTGTCTCAATGATGGCCTATTTCAGCTGTATTAATTTTTCTAATTCATTCTCCATTTCTTTTAATTGAGCATTTAGCTGGAGAATGAGGTTCATCATCTCATATTTTTGGATTTGTCTCTCTAGGACCTCCTTGGTTTTTGGATATTCAGAAGAGTGTAACTTCAGTTGATTCTTTAAAGCAACAATATCTTCATTTTTCTTCTTTATTAGTTTTTCTGCAGCCTTGATATCATTTGGATTATATCCAATTTCAATAACCAAGTCTTCTAGTGACTTGATTCTGTTATCCTTTGCCTATGATGATGCTTTCTCTAGCTTAAACTGTGTTGTGATGTTGTCTAGAGAGTTTTGAAGTTTCTAAACACTCATGGCCTTGTTGGTCATTGTTGAGTATATCATTTCACCTACCTACTTATGGAATTCAATTTGATCAATAGGGTGAACATCCCTGGCCAAAACTTCAAACTTTGTCTTCCTATAGTCTGTTGATGACTTAGGTTGCTGGACTGTAGGCCGCAAAAAGGTCATTTTCATTTTACCCGTTTTAATGTCAAAAGCTGACATCAACCTATTCTAATTTCCAGGATTCTGTTTGAAGTACTGGGCATATGTTTTAGCTTTCAATGCCTCATTTCTTAATTTGATCTCCTTATACTTCTCCTTTATGTCCTTTTCCTTATCCATTGGTTTGCTTGATGATGAAACCTCTATGCTAAGTTGTTTCTGAATGCTCTGAGTATTAGAGGTGGATGGTTGATGAGTTTCCTCTGAAACTAATGGAGTTATATTTTCTCTAACCCCTGTATCTGTGTCCATGATTTGAAGTGTCTTTACTATCTCAATGACCTCTTCTTGCTCTTCTTGCTCATTTACAGGATTTAGCTTGGGATTTTTCCTGTACATGATTTCAAATTTGTCATGTGTTGTATCTATGCTTGAGCAAGAACCTTCTTCCCTAGTCCTTTTTGTACTTTTGTCCTGTAGGGCTAGAGTATGCAGAATGGAACTAGTATCCATCTGTTTCTCCATATCTATCAAGGTATTTTCCAACCACTTTGATTGGTTGGCATATTTTTCAATGTCTACCATAAACTCATGCATAAAAGGGCTTAATTTGAATTTGAGCCTTAGTTTGTTTATGACTCCTAAAGGGTCACACTACCATTTAAAATTGTTATTGAACTTCGTTTCCTGTAAACACCCTCTGCTTCTTCTCCAACCTCCCTATTATTATAGATAAAAGGACCAAGCTGTTTTTTTATCTTGAATTTTGTTTTCTTCCTAGCTGATAGGAAATTCACATCATCTGAGTTTATAATCTGCTTGATATATTCCAATGCAAATATCCTTATGGGAAGATATTTGGGCAGCTTATAGGGAGTGAGATGGAATCCATATATTCTAATTTTAGTATGATGCTAGTATATATACCAGTCTCCTATTCTACTGTTCTTAAACAACTGTAAAAATATTTTTATCTCATCACTGATCCTGGGTTGATTGATACTGGTTAGCATATTTACAACATGATGCACAAAGGAACCAATGAACTCTTTGTAACGGAAAATAGTGGAATATTTTTGGATTAAGGGTGTCCAAAAGATGACTGATCTTGGATGACCCTTAGTGTCCAACTTCTGGATATTGACTAGAAATTTATGTGACTGGAAATATAAGAACATGTGGAACAACACTGAAGAGTACTTAAATACTCTTTCATTTGGCAATCTGATCAATTGATCATGTATTCTATCTACCAAGAACTGGGAAAAATTGAAGACTATTGTTGGAGGCTTGCCTGGGAAAACAATGAAGAGGAAAGCAAGTATAGGCTCATCCACATGCTCATCAGTGGTATATCCTATAATACAATAGAGCATGGTCACAATTTATCTGGCCCTCTCAGAGAAAATGGTAGCAGAGTATGGGGGACTGTCTATAGGGGTATGAGACTCTTCTAGAATGAAAGTTTGAAAGATTTGAGCCCTGTTGGGAAGGTCCAACTTCAAATAGATTTCAAGTAGGTTTTCAATGGAAAATGGGGTTTCATTTGGGTTTGGTTGGATCTGTGGTAGTTGGTTTATTGATTATGTAGTGATTGTAAATAATATCTACTGGTCAAGAGAGACCATGGCTCCTTGGCTTGGGATAAAGCAGTTTTGGCATAAATGGATTATTTCAGGGAACTCGTATACCTGTGGGAACAAGTATTTGGGAAAATTGGATTCCCATATATGAATGTCATCACTTTGGCTCAGGAAATTGTATTTACTCCAGCAATGGAGTTTCAATAGATGGTTAGGGGAAACTGTGTCTTTAATTTGGAAATCTCTGTCAGCCAATGGGAGATGGTCAACATCCAGGTGAGGGGTTTGGAGGGGTTTCTCATTTATAATTCTTTGGGAAGCCATAATTTGGTTTATTCTATTGAATTTCTCTTTCTCTGGCTCAAGGAGTAAACTCAGGACTTCAAGAATAGTGGGAAGGGTGAATACAGTCTGCAGACAAGGGTTTCTTCGGATGCACAGTAGGTTTCTTCAGTTTGGTAAGGTTTTTAATTAATTTAATTAATTAACCTTTTATAATTATTGTGCAAATATTAAGTAGAGGGCCATTCTGGTTTTTTCAAGAATACCTCGAAAAACAGAGTTTTGGTGTGCAGTCAGGGTTCTGTGGTAGCAACAGAGGTTTCTGAGACTTCAATTGTCTATGTGTTGGTTGAATTTGGAGTCTGTTGCGTCTTCTGGTTGTAAACTTGGTTAGAATGGTTGAGCTAAGCTTCGGGGTTTACAGTTTTTCTGCGGAGGTGTTTGCAAGGAAGTAATAATAAAAAATGGTAAAAGGGCAACTTTTTGGCTTTTAACCGACAACGGTTAACTTTTGGCATGGGATGATTGAAGTATGAACAGTGGGTGGTTTCATGCTACATGGGGAGGCAGTTTTATTGTATATCGCACCACTTTTGAGTGAAGGGAGGTATTTTTTGGAGCACGCGATATAACGTGGGGTTGCCACGTCGCAAAAGAGTGCCTGAGCAAAACCACGAATCTCGTGTTCTTTTGGAATTTTAACTATCGGATGACGGGAACACGCGATATGAGTATGGGCCGTCAGATCTGGGAGTAGTTGATTGGAGGGCTATCCGTGGCAGAGTTGCAAGCACTGAGTTGGGGTGTGATTGGCGGGGCCTGGGTATTAATAATGTGATGGGTTACGTATAATCAAAGGTTTAGTTAGGGTCGGGGATTTACACAGTGGGGAGGTAATATACATAAAGCAGGACTATAGGTTAGGAAATAACTTAGGATAAGTGGGTTTAGTGGGTTTTTAAGGGAAAAAGGGAAATTAATAAGGGGACAATGATTTCTAAAGGGTAATGTCTAGGGAAAAGTGTGAAATCAAGGGGAAAAAACATTAAAATGAAGGGAAAGGGTTATAATAAAGGGAAAGGGTTATTACAAGGGGAAATGAAGAGGGAAGGGTACTTTGGAATCAAGAAGGGGAAATTAGTGAATAAGCTTCAGTATTCAGGCCTAAAATCATATAGAACTTTTTTAGGGTAAATACCCAAGTAATACACAATTTTTGTGAATGTCCTTTTTCCATTGATAGTTCCTCCTACACATAAAAACATAGGATTTAAGCATGATGAAGGTGCATTTGAGCTAGCAACCTTGTGCATTCCAAAACCTCTTCTACCTACCCTTTATTTACCTTAGCATTTTCTCTTCATTTATTGGGTGCATTTGAGCTTGCTGACCCTTGATTTGTTTTTCTTTGATAAGCAAACTATCTAATTCTAACCTTATAACTTCCAAGGGCTCACATTAAACTGATGAGCTCCTCATTGTTCTCTACCTAAATACTAATCTGCCAAGATTAAACAAATTGTCTAGATCTTCATTCTCTATCTACCAACATGAAACTTAAAGCATGAATGGATCAAGATTAAACTATTTGACCATCATGGATTGTGGCATTTTGACAAGCTGAACGCAATCTTATTTTGCAAGGCAAGTAAAAAGTAGTGGCATTTGAATTTGTATCACTTTCAGAATCTATTTTGATCTCTTTTTGGTGGGGTTCATATTTTCTTTTTTAATCCTTTTCTTTTAGTCCTTTGATTTTTCTTTTAGGACTTACCCTCTTTACATTTTTATTTTTAATATAGGAAAACATTTTGCAGAAAGCAAAAGTATGTACAATATTACAAGACTGATCATAGCCAATTCAAAATTATGAATCCTATTATTATAGGACCCTAACAGTGGCTCCACATGGGGATGACATTTCCTGATGAAATGTCAAGAACTTTAAGATCAGTAGCCTTTTGAACTTTGACTATGCTTGCCTTGTAACTACTTCTTTATGATCTGCTTTATTCATACATATGATGGTGCACCTTTCAAGGCTTAGGGCCTTCTCTTTGGGCTTCAACCTCAAAAATAATCATCAAATCCAATCTAAACTTTTCAATGTTATGTATAATGAGCAAAGTAAACAAAATGAACTAATGTTGACCTGGGGAGAAGTAATGCTTCAACATTCTACCATTGACTAGTCCACCTGGTAGAATTGTTTCATCTAACTACGTTAAGAAAAATGCATTGTTACCTCTCTAACCATAAATGATATAAGGGTCTTTCCATAGGAAATCAAATTTAACATGTTTACCCTTTTCTTCTCTTCTGGAATCCCATTTTAGCTCTTTGTCACCTATGTAAAAATCATCAGCTTTGGTTTTCTTGTCAAAAATCTTTTTGATTTTATCTTAGATCACTTGGGATTTTACATAAACTTCTTCCCTGGTTTGCTACAAATGTATTGTTTGATTTATCCTCCTTTGGATATCATTGGATTCTACTTGTATTTCTTGAATCATTTTCATCGCTAGTACTCCTAAAGAGGATGGAAAAAGAGCATCCATTCCATACACTAGTTGATAAGGAGATGTACCAATGGAGTTTTTTGTAGTGAGTCTGTCTTCCCATAAGGCATTAACCAACTTTTTGTTCCAGGTCTTCTTATTGTCTTCTAACAATTTCTTGATGATATTAACAAGGTTTTTGTTTGAGGATTCTGCAACTCCATTACCTTTAGGGTAATAGGCAGTGGAATGGCCAAGGGTAATGTGATATTTGTTAAAAAAAGTCTATAATTTTCTTAGATTTGAAAGCAACTGCATTATTAGTAATGAGCTTTTGTGGGCATCCAAATCTTGAAAGGATATTGTTTTCAGGGAATGAGATGATGATAGAATCAGTGGCTTGTTTAGAAGGGATGGCTTCTATCCATTTGGTGAAGTAATCGGTGGCTATCAAAATCCATTTATGTTGGGCTAAGGAGGATGGGTGAATTTCACCAATGAAGTCTAGACCCCACTGCTAAAATGGCATTTATGTGGAGATGGGTTTTAGGGGCAAAGGTAATAGCTTTTTCTTGCCTTCAAAGGTTTGGCATTTGTGACAAGAGGTTACAAATTTATTGACATTTGTAAAAAGGGTGGGCCAATAAAAACTTGCCCTTAAAATCTCATCATCATTTATTTTGCAGTATAGGTGTCCTCTACAATCTCTTGCATTAAAATATTGCATAACTTTGTCAGTTTCATCTTTTAATAAACAATTCAACAAAATTCCACCATTATCTTTCCAAAATAAAGCATTGTCTATGATACAATATTTCATTGATTTCATTTTTAAGAATCTACCTTTAGTTCTAGATAAACTAGGAGGAGCTTGTAAATTTAGTAAAACAAATATGATATCTGTATACCAAGGTGAATCTAAAAAAACTTCACTGATCTGTGGAGTCGCCATCTCTAATTGATCATCTAGAGCACCAATGAAATTATACCCAAGGCCTGACAATTCGATTCATCCATGAGTTTAGCCAAACCTTGGCCTTTGATTAGTTTTGTGGGCTTTATTTCAATATCATATTCCAAAATAGTGGCAATACATTTGCATCTCTTTCCTTCAGGCTCATTTTGTGTTAGAATGTCCTTTACTACTAAATTTGGAACATATGCAATGATGTGTGAGTGTAAAATGTACACTCTAAAATATTTAATAGCCTTCACTAAAGCAAGTGCCTATTTTTCCATTATATTATACTTTAGTGTAGCATCTCTCAAAGATTTGCTGAAAAATGCAATAGGTTGCTCATAACCTTGATCATACTTTTGCAACACTATTGCAATAGTGTGTTCTGAAGCGAAGGAAAAAATTATAAAATATTTTTTGAAATCAGGGCTTATGAGGGTAGGTGTTTTAGTAAGGGCTTCTTTGATTGCCTCAAAACACTGCTTAGCCTCTACTATCCAATTAAGTGTTGAATCTTTCTTTAACATGTTATTCAATTCTCTAAGTAGTTCTGCTAAGTTAGAAATGAATCTTCTAGGAAAATTTATTTTACCTAAGAATGATTGTAATTATTTGATGTTCCTAGGGTGAGTGATATTTAGGATTGCCTCTATACTAGCTGGATCAATTCTAATGCCCTCTTTTCAAATTATGCGTCCCAAGAGTTTACCTTCTTCTAGCCCAAAGAGTGTCTTTTTGGGATTAAAGGAAATACCAAATTTTCTACATTTAATAAAAACTCTTCTTAGGTGATCTCGATGTTCATTATCTAATTTGGAAAACACTGTGATGTCATCTTGGTAAACAACTAGAAAATCATGGATTTCTTTTGAAAAAGATATGTCCATTGCTCTTTGGAATGTTTCTCCAACGTTCATCAATCCAAAAGGAATCTTTAATTACATGAAAGTACCCTAGGTTGTGGTAAATGCAGTCTTTACTTGATCCTCTAGTTGAACTAAAATTTGGTTGTATCCAGAGAATCCATCAAGCAATGAAATTCTAGATGACCCTACTACCCTCTGGAGAATGTGGTCCATTTTGGGGGGGAATAGTAATACTTTAGTGATACTTTGTTCAAGTTTTTCAAATCAACACAGAGTCTAATTTCTCATGTTTTCTTTCTAATAGTGACTAAATTAGAGACCAATCTGAATATCTAATTTGTGCTATGATTTGTGCCTCATACATCCTTTTTACTTCTTTTTCAATTAATGGCATAAGAATTGGATTAATTCTCCTAAACTTTTGTTTAAAGGGTTTCTAATCTTCTTTGATGGGTATCTTATGTTGAATAATGCTGGTGTCATAAGACTTGAGGTCTTCATAACTCTAGGCAAAGACATCTTGAAATTCTTTAAACAAACTTATGTATTTCAGCTTTTCAGCTCGAGGTAAGGCTTTGGATAATTTGATAAGCTTAGGTTTTTCTTTTGTTCCCAGGTTACATTCTTTTATGTCTGATCTTAAAGGCTCCATTTTTGGTTTTCTAGATATATCATTTGAATCAAATAAATCTTCTAGTGGGACTAATCCCTTAAGCAAAAAGTTATTCTTGAGGTTTAAGATCTCAAAATCATCATTAACTAATTTTTCTATTTCTACTTTTTCTAACTTATCTATTTCTACTTTAGTGAATTTGGTGGGTTTATCTACAGTATTTACATTTATCTTACCATCTATGATGTCATCTACCGTACAATCAGTATCTATGTTACATTTTCGGAATTCTCCCTCAGCATTCATAAAATCATAGATTTGATAATCTTGTGAAAAAATCTACCATTATTTCATATTATTAGGTATAACAGGCCTATGTCTTACCTCTGCAGTGTACTAGTGATTGGGTTGAAAAGGTAATCTACAAGTGCTAGAAAAAGTAACCAAACTGTGAGCTTGCATGTTCTATTTCCTTGGAATAATCAATTTCAAGAAGTTCTTTAATCAGATCTATAATAGTTTCTCTGTATTGGCTAAGTCTAGGACTATTCATAGAATACTCCCCTATAATTTGTTTTATGATTAACTCAGAGTCTCCCATCATAGAAACTCTCTTGGCTCCAAGGTTTATCACTATTTGCAATCCTAACATTAAAGCTTCATACTTTTCCATGTTGTTTGTTCATTTAAAGTTTAATCTATAAGCATGACCTTGAGAATGATTATTTTTCATATTATGAATCCAAACTCGTGCACCTGCTCCTAATCTGTTCACTAAACCATCAAAGTCTAATTACCACCTTGATTCATGAAATATATTTTCATTGTCAGGTTCTTTATGTTCTTGTTTGACAACTACATTATTTTCCTTTTCAGTGTCTGAATTACATAAAATGAAAGAATCCATATCAGAATGTACAGAATAAATAGGATGGTTATGTGGTTTATCTGTACTACTGACCATGTATTCCATTAATGTTTCTCTATAAAGCTTTTTGGACTAACCAAATACTGAAATTGTGGCATAAGACATGTCTAACTGTAGAGATCCCTACAATTTTTCTCCCCATGAATGAGACAATAACATTCCATACTTTGGAAGGATATCAACAACTACAATATCCATGACAATGCTCTTACCTGGGTATTGAACTAGAGTGACAAACAAGTCTTTTATCAGGCCTAGGCACTTGAATTTACTTGAAACAAAAGAGAAAATATCTTTGTATAGTCTGGTTATATCTAAATCCAATGTTTCCATGATTTCTTTAGGCATTAAATTGTGAGATGCTCCTGAATCTAACATAGCAGTGTGCAAGATTTGATCATGAATAGTCAAGCTAATGTAGAATGGAGGAATACCACTTTGTTCATGTTTTCCATTTAACTCAGGACCAAAGATTAATTATGGTTGGTTAGCATTTATATTAACAGAGTCTTCTCCTTCATCTATATTGAGTGTTTCAGTAATTTGGGCCTTGTATGAATCATTTCTTATCAATTCTATTAAAGGAACTGATATTTTTAATTTGGAAATTTCATTTTGGATATTAAAAGGAGTCTGTGTTTTCCCTAACTGAATGATTTCTTCCTTGGCAATTGGAGTTTGTGTAGTTTTATCTTTCTTATCTTCAGTTGGTAATTCAGTTTGTGTTTGGGTATCCTTTGTTTTACTATTTTCAATTCTTTGTTTTGGAACAGTTTGGGAAGCAGTTGAAATTTGAATAGAATCTGAAGCTTGGACACCCTTTGAAGTTTTAACATCAGCTGATTTTTGAATATCAGCTAAAGTTTTAACAATAGTATTTGTAATGTCTATAATTTTTGGATTGGCTGCAATCTTTGGAGGTTTTGGGTTTCCCTCGAGAGAATTTGCAGCACTTTGGTTACAGAAGCTCACACTATTTTCTTGGTCTGAGTTTGGATAGTTTTATTAGTAGGGGCTTCTATGTTTTTCCTACTCCTAAGGTTATATTTCTTATGAACTTCATTAATGGAAAATTCATAACCTTGTTTATAATCGAAGGACTCTCCAGAATGTAATTGTAATTGTTGTAACATGCGTAATTCATGTTCTTCTTGGGTAAGAAAAATAGTATTACCATCATTTATTTGCATTAAGTTAATCTGAGTTTCTTCATCTTCCTCATTTTGGTGAGAACTTTCAACATAGTTTTCTTGGAAAGGTGGTCTAATATGTTTATCAGGTGCCCCTTCTCTAAGCTTACCAATATTGGGATTCTTCCTAAAGTTTGGATTTCTTATCTGAGGGCCTTCTTGTTGATTTTCCCATTGTGGTTTTCTTCCATAATTTCTAATCTATCCACTAAATTTTCTAAACTTTTAGCCAAAGTATCTATCTTAACATCTAAAGTGGATGGTTCCTCCTTAATGGTAACTCTCTTTTCACTCCTCGTTCTAGCTCTTTTAGCAAACAGGTTAGCTTCTACACTAACTGCATCACTCTGCATTTGTTCTAAAGTAGGAGGGTTTCTTTCTCTCAACTGGTAAGACATATCAGTGTCAAAACCATCAGGACATTCAATTAGTGCTAAATCTGGTGGAGGTTTTATATTTGCATGGATTTCATTGTAAACACTGTTAAACCTACTACAATAGTCCTGAACATATTCATTAGGAGCTATTCTAATGTTTTCATATTCAGATAATATTTGTAAAGGATTTTTCTTCCTTTCCCATCTATTCATGAACAATCTATGGAAAGCAGGTAAATAAACAATATGACCAGCAGGTATACCTTTAAACCATTTCTTGACATCTCCTACTAGTGTTTATGCAAATAATCTCATTTGTACATCTTCTTCATCAATTTCATGTAATTCAAAGTAATCATTCATTTTATTTACATGTTTTTGTGCAGTATATTAACTAGTACCATCAAACTGAAATGTTTTACTTTGATAGTCTTGGGGCATGGCATGCACTTGAGCTGGTAAGGTAAAAGGAGGATATTTGGTAGCCATGGCTAATATTTTATCTTGGATAGGATTTAAAGTAGTAGTGCTGGAAGATGAACTTGAAGGGCTTACAGCTGAGCTTGAAGGGCTAGAAAATGTAGCAGAAGTGCTAGAATATGAACTTGGGGTATTTGGAGATGGAAATAAAACTCTAGGTTGAAGAGGGAACTTGGGGATGAATGGTTCTATGGAATGAATTGTAGTGGAAATAATAGATGTGGTGGTACTAAATAAAGATGAATTTACAGATTCAGAAAGAATGGTAGAAGGCTTAGGAGTATCAGCAATTAGGGCAACTAATTCAACTGACTGTTGAAAATAAGCTTCATCTATGTGTCTTATAAAATTTGAGGTTAAAGTATCAAGTTTGTCAAAGGTGTCTAGAACATGTTGATCTAAATCAGGATGTCTAGTAGTCTTCCTTGATTCAATAAATTGAAGAAAAGAAGGGTCTACTACAGTATCATGAACTAAAGTTTCAGATTTGGTACGAAACAATGAATGCTCAAATGATAAATCAAATTGAAGATCCTCTAAGTTTGATAACTCTTTAGGAAGTGAATTTTCTTTGGTTAGCTAACTAATGCTTTCTTGACTTTATACTTTATTGTTTTTTCTCAAGGTTTTGTCTGGATTATCAACAATTATAGCAGGGTTTGGATCTGGATGTGCCCTGGTAAAGTATGTTCTTCTGGAAGTGAGAATTTTAATTTTTTTGATTTTTTATTGAAATATTTTACAACCCTAAATGGCCTTAATGTGCAAAGATGAGATTTTGGATTTCCTTTAAGGTTTATTGAACTAAGGACTTGTTCCCCAATATGGTTTCCACTATGCTATCACTCTAAAATTTCCCTATGGTTTTCATGAAAGAAATAATAGAGGTAACCACAAACCTACTTTTGAGATCAAGATCTAGCCTTCCTAATGCTCAGAGAGGGCTTTCTCTTAATGATTTAACTTTGTTGAGCTAATTGATTTTAGGCTAGTTATTTAAGTTTTCTTGGTTTTTGATTTGATTTGGTGGTGGAATCACTGATTTAGATGGATAGATAAGTGTCTTTTTACCATTGGGCCATGGATTCTAAATGTCAAAAAAACAAGATTGAATCAAGTTCTAAGGATAGTGTTCACAGGGCAAGGTAGCCGAGTAATTTCAGATCTTTTAGGCTGGATGGTGAAGTGGTTTTTCAATCTGGGTCAAGGAGAAATCAAGGATTCCTTAAACTGAATAATGAAGGAAATGAAAGAGGTCAATCGAAACTAGGGAGCAATGAATAATTCCCTACTCTCGATATTAGAAGAAAACATAAAAATGAATAATTTTTCAAGACATAGTGTACTTAAACAAATTCTGAAGTAAAATTCCATTTATTTCATTTAAATTTGAAAACATGTATGTATGTGAAAAAACTTAAGAAGATAACAATTCAACAAATGAAAGATACTTCACTGAAGTGGCCCAACACAAGAATCCTGTAATGCAATGCATTTATTACTCAGTCCAGTCTGCTGACTTGAAAATGTTTACAATAAAACCCTCAGGTTTTCAAATTAATGTAACTATAGAAATGTTCATCAATCCACACACTATTCATCGAATTATGAAGTATTTGTACAAAAAATAGTTACAAAATATCCTAAATTTTTTTATGAATTATTCAAGGAAAATAAATATCTTCATGCAAGAAGATAGAGACACCTAGGAAACTAAAAGGCTAGTTGTCCCTTCTTTTACTGACTTTTTTGTTTTATGCTTTGATCTTTTGCTACTTTCTCTCCTTTGTTGTTGCTCTACGCTGGCTTTTCTTTTACTTTTCCATTTGACTGATACTTTTTCATTTGAGACTCTTTTACTTAGTTGATCTGCTGCTTTTCTTTCATTGCTCTATATTCACTATTTACCTTGCATTTTCAGAGTAAATCATTCAATTTTTCCAAGTATCTGTATCTAGTAATTTAATATTTACCATTCTTCTGTAGACTTCATCAGCTTCTGTGTATTTTTCAAAGGTGGGCTTGTTTACAAAAAGATCTTTTACCTCATGCTGGAGGTAAAAGAGGTTCTCAAAAGTCTAGTAAAGAACCTTTCCTGTAGGGATCCATTTCATGGTGGAACTATTGGCTTGCTCCTTTTCCACTTCTCTGATTCTCTTGTCATAGTATTCATGTGGAATTAACCTGTCATTTATTACCAATGGATTAGGCAGACCTTTCTGCCTCAAAGCATCAATTTAAAACATGAACCTTCCTATAGCTAGCTCCACTGTTTGGCATTTGTCCTCAAGCTGCATCATCAGGTTCCTCTTCGTGATTACCTTCTTCACCTCTAGTATAGTACGAGTTCTATTAGTTATACCAAGCTCCTGCAATTCATATTTATTCTTCGAGCTAAGGAATTGCATTATTCTTGAGGCTTCTTCTGGCATATTTCCAAGTTCGACCTTTACCCTTTGAATTGCTTCACCAACCTCTTTACCTAAATCATTTTGTTCAAAGATCACCTGTATAGATGGCCAAATATCATTGACTAAGTCAATGATATTGGCCCATAAAACTTGTTTTTCTTGGGCTAGTGGCTCTTCCATTGTTAATTCCTTCTCAAACTTCGGTATCCTTTCATTCAACCTGTTTGTCTTCTGAATTTCATTCTTATGCATGATCTGAGCCACTTTATTCTCATCCTCAAGAATTTTCATTTGCTCCTTAAGCCTATTTATTTCCATGGTCTGGAAGGACATATCCTCCATGGCCTTGACCAATTTAGTTGCTTCATCACTAGGATGAGTTGCTATTGTTGAACCTGTTGTTGAAGTAGTTGTTGATGTAGTTGGAAGTGATGTAGCTAGTGGAGATGCTGGGGCCAATGAAGCTGCCAAAGTAGAAGAAACTGTTGTAATAATAGTAGGAATAGTAGTAGCAGTAGCTGTCTCAATGCTGGTCTATTTTAGCTATATTAAATTGTCCAATTTATTCTCCATTTCTTTTAATTGAGCATTTAGCTGGAGAATGAAGTCCATCATCTCATCTTTCTGGCTTTGGCTCTCTAGGACCTCCTTGGTCTATGCATGTTTAGAAGAGGGTAACTTTAGTTGCTTCTTTAAAGCAGAAATATCTTCATTTTTCTTCTTTATTAGTTTTTCTGCAGCCTTGATATCATTTGGATTATATCCATTTTCAATAACCAAGTCTTCTAGTGACTTGATTCTGTTATCCTTTGCCTATGATGATGCTTTCTCTACCCTAAAATTTGTTGTGATGTTGTCTAGAGAGTTTTGAAGTTTTTGAACACTTGTGGCCTTGTCGGTCATTGTTGAGTATATAATTTCACCTACATGCTTATGGAATTCAATTTTATCAATAGGGTGAACATCCCTGGCCAAAGCTTCAAACTCTGTCTTCCTGTAGTCTGCTGATGACTTAGGCTGTTGGACTGTAGGTTGCAAAAAGGTCATTTGCATTTTACCAGTTTTAATGTCAAAAGCTAACATCAACTTATTCTGATTGCCAGGAGTCTGTCTGATGTACTAGGAATATGTTTCAGATTTCAAAGCCTCATTTCTTAATTTGATCTCCTTATACTTCTTCTTTATGTCCTTTTCCTTATCCATTGGTTTGCTTGATGATGAAACCTCTATGATAAGTTGTTTCTGAATGTTATGAGTATTAGAGCTGGATGGTTGATGAGTTTCCTCTGAAACTAATGGAGTTGTATTTTCTCTGACCCCTATATCTCTATCCATGATTTGAAGTGTCTTTACTGTCTCAATGACCTCTTCTTGATCATTTACAGGATTTATCTTGGTCTTTTTCCTGTACATGATTCCAAATTTATCATGTGTTGTATCTATGCTTTAGCAAGAACCTTCTTCCCTGGTCCTTTTTGTACTTTTTTCCTGCAGGGCTGGAGTATGCAGAATGGAACTAGTATCCATATATTTCTCCATATCTATCAAGGTATTTTCCAATCACTCTGACTGGTTGGCATATTTTTCAATGTCTACCCTGAACTCATGCATAAAAGGGATTAATTTGAATTTGAGATTTAGTTTGTTTATGACTCCTAGAGGGTCATACTACCATTTAAAATTGCTACTGAGCTTCATTTCCCGTAAACACTTCTTTTCTTCTTCTACAGCTTCCCTATTATTATAGATAAAAGGACCAAACTGGTTTTTTTATCTTGAATTGTGTTTTCTTCCTAGCTAATAGGAAGTTCACATCATTTAAGTTTATAATTTGCCTAATATATTCTAATGCAAATATCCTCATGGGAAGATATTTGGGCAGCTTAAAGGGAGTGAGTTGGCATCCATATATTCTAATTTCAGTATGATGCTGGTATAGATACCAGTCTCCTATTCTATTGTTCTTAGACAACTGAAAAACTATTTTTATCTCATCAATGATCCTAGGTTGATTGCTACTGTTTAGCATATTTACAACTAGATGCACAAAGCAATCAATGAACTCTTTGTAACTGAAAATAGTGGAATACTTTTGGATTAAGGGTGTTGAAAAGATGACTGATCTAAGATGGCCCTTAGTGTCCAACTTATGGATATTGACTGGAAAATTATGTGACTGGAAATATAAGAACATGTGGAACAACACTAAAGAGTATTTAAATACTCTTTCATTTGGAAATCTGATCAATTAATCATGGATTCTGTTTGCCAAGAACTGGGAAAAATTGAAGACTGTTGCTCGAGGCTTTCCTAGGAAGAAAATGGAGAGGAAAGCATGTATAGGCTCATCCACATGCTCATTAGTGGTATATCCTAGAATACAAGAGAGCATGGTCACAATTTGTCTGGACCTCTTAGAGAAAATGGTAGGAGAGTATGGGGGGCTGTCTGTAGAGGTATGAGACTCTTCTAGAATGAAAGGCTGAAATATTTGAGCCCTCTTGGGAAGGTCCAACTTCAAATACAGTTCAAGTAGGTTTTCAATGGAAAATGGGGTTTCATTTGGGTTTGGCTAGGTCTGCAGCATTTGGTTTATTGATTTTTCAGTGATTTTAA
This sequence comes from Pinus tabuliformis, assembly GCA_031772625.1. Lineage (NCBI taxonomy): Eukaryota > Viridiplantae > Streptophyta > Pinopsida > Pinales > Pinaceae > Pinus > Pinus tabuliformis. The sequence goes on from CM062810.1 coordinate 377,090,569, forward strand.
ACAAAATCTACTTGTGAGGAGAGACTATGGCTCTTGAGATTGGGATATAACAATTTTGGCATAGATGGATTATTTCACGGAACTAGGATGCCTGTGGGAATAAGTATTTGGGAAAATTGGATTCCCATAGATGAATTTCATCATTTTGGTTCAAGAATTTGTCTTTACTCCAGCAGTGGAGTTTTAATAGATGGCTTGGGGAAACTGTCTTTAGTTTGGAAATCTCTGCAAGCCAAAGGGAGGTGGTCAACATCCAAGTGAGGGTTTTGCATGGGTTTCTCATTTAGAATGCTTTGGGAAGTCATAATTTGGTTTATTCTATTGAATTACTCTTTCTCTGGATCAAGGAGTAAACTCAGGACTTCAAGAATAGTGGGAAGTGTGAATACAGTCTGCAGGCAAGGGTTTCTTTGGATACAAAATAGGTCTCTTTAGTTTGGTAGGGTTTTTAATTAATTAACCTTTTATAATTAATATGTAAAGCTTAAGTAGAGGACCATTCTGGTTTTTTCAAGAATACCTAGAAAAATGGAGTTTTGGTGTGCAGTCAGGGTTCTACGGTAGCAACAGAAGTTTTTGAGACTTCAATTGTCTATGTGCTGCTTGAATTTGGATTGTGTCGTGTCTGTTGGTTGTAAAAGTGGTTAGAATGGTTGAGTTGAGCCTCAGGGTTTAGAGTTTGTCTGCAGAGGTGTTTTCAAGGAAATAAAATTAAAACAGGGTAAAAGGGCGGCTTTTTGGCTTTTAACTGACAACGGTTAACTTTTGGCGCGAGATGATTAAAGTATGAATAGTGCGAGATTTCATACTACGTTGGGACGTGGTTTTATTTCATATTGCACTGCTTTTGAGTGAAGGGCGGTATTTTTTTGAGAGCACACGATATAATGTGGGCCTACCATGTCGCAAAAGAGTGCCCGAGCAATACCACAAATCTCGTGTGCTTTTGGAATTTTAATTGTCAAAATATGGGAGTGCACGATTTGAGTATGGGCCATCAGATCTGGGAGTAGTTGATCGGAGGGCTATCATGCGGCAGAGTTGCAAGGACTGAGTCGGGGTGTGACTGGTGAGGCCTGGGGATTAATAATGGGGCAAGTTACATATAATCAAACGTTTAGTTAGGGTCAAGGATTTATATAGTGGGGGGGTAATATACATAAAGTGGGAATATAGGTTAGGAAATAACTTAGGATAAGGGGGTTTAGTAGGTTTTTCAAGGAAAAAGGGAAATTAATATGGGGAAAATGATTTCTAAAGGGTAATGTCTAGGGAAAGTGTGAAATCAAGGGGAAAAAGAGTTAAAATGAAGGGAAAGGGTTATTACAAGGGGAAATGAAGAGGGAAGGGTACTTTTGAATCAAGAAGGGGAAATTAGTGAATAAGCTTCAGTATTTAGGGCTAAATCCTATAGAACTTTTTTAGGGTAAATACCCAAAGTAATACAAAATTTTTGTGAATGTCCTTTTTCCATTGATAGTTCCTCCTACACATAAAAACATAGGATTTAATCATGATGAAGGTGTATTTGAGCTAGCAACCTTGTGCATTCCAAAGCATCTTCTACCTACCCTTTATTTACCCTAGCATTTTCTCTTCATTTATTGGGTGCACTTGAGCTTGCTGACCCTTGATTTGTTTTTCTTTGATAAGAAAACTATCTATTTCTAACCTTATAACTTCTGAGGGCTTAGATTAAACTGATGAGCTCCTTATTATTCTCTACCTAACTACTAATATGCCAAGATTAAACAGTTTGGATAGATCTTCATTCTCTATCTACCAACATGAAATTTAAAGCATGAATGGATCAAGATTAAACTATTTGACCATCATGGATTGTGGCATTTTGACAAGCTGCACACAATCTTATTTTGCAAGGCAAGTAAAAAGTAGTGGAATTTTAATTTGCATCACTTTCAGAATCTATTTTGATCTCTTCTTGGTGGGGTTCATATTCTCTTTTTTAATCCTTTTCTTTTAGTCCTTTGATTTTTCTTTTAGGACTTATCCTCTTTACATTTTTATTTTTAATATAGGAAAACATTTTGCAAAAAGCAAAAGTATGTACAATATTACAAGGCTGATCATATCCAATTCAAAAGTATGAATCCTATTATTATAGGACCCTAACACACATGTGAGAGAATCCAGTTGATGATATCTGCATACAAGAAGGCAGGATACCCACATTCAACTTTATATAGTCCTGACTGTCAGATGCTAAGATAAACCTATCGGTTGTCTAAGTGTTCCTCAAAGTCCTTTGCAAAAGCATATTTAATCTTCTTCCATGTCAGTGATGATCCCTTCTCTATAAACAATTTAGTATCTACATACACAAGCAAATCAACTAATGTTTGCTCAACTAATTCCCTAGTATTGCTCTCAATGGTTTCCTTTGATGCAGCTATCTTAGATTCCACTGTAACAATGATTGCTGGAGAGGTGCTCAACAACTGATGTACCTATGTGATAGAAAGGACACTAATGGAAAATTAATGTCATTCTTAAGCAAAAAAACTTACAACGTGAGTTTAAGCAACAAACTAGTCACTAGATGGGGAGGATTACACAATTTTCTTTGACAAGAGGGACTGGTTGGCTGTGGTAACTGCGCATTGTGCAGTCCTAACAACCAGGATGGAATCTTGATGGTTGAAACTGTGAAATGTCAAGTTCAACCTGGGCAGAGGCATGGGAGAGACTTCACTTTGCGTAGTATTAGTGGCCAAGGATGGTAGGTTGGCTCCTAGAACTGAGCAATGCGTAGTTGGAGCCATCATGGACTATGCACTTCGCAATTCCAGAGCTAGGCTTGTTGCTTGAGCCTCAGGATTGCATAGTTCCAGCTGAGAAAAGTGAAAACTAGCCAAGGGAAACCCATATCTACCTAAGGGATGTGTGAAATCGAGAAAATCTAAGAGATTCTGTGAATTTGAGTGAAAAATCACTAATTGTAGATAAATGCATATGAATCAAGTGCAACAATTAATCAAGCAGAAGGAAAATGAAATAAATGAGGAGATTCGTCGCAACGACGAGCATGGGTGCAAAAACAAGAAAACTAATGTGACACTTGGGAAATGCAATATAAAACTTAAAAAAACACTTCTACAAGTGAAAACAAGCTAAAATACCGACAACCATGAAGAGAAACAAGTGAAAAAGAACTCACATAAGCCGAACAACAAAAAGCGATAGAAAAAGCGACAAAAGACGACAAAAGAAAAACTCACTCGAAAAAGAAACAAAAATCGTACTAAAGTTTCCACGATCTCATCAAGAATGCTAGAGCTCCAATATTGAACGTGCAAATGATCTCTAGAGGCATCGATTAAATAGATTTTGACGAATTAGGGTTTATGATGTGCGTGCCTAAAATCAAGGAAAAACTGACACTTGGTGGAAGTTTCTAAAAATAATGCAAGTGCCTCCTCCAAGATACTAAAAATAGATCCCTATTTTTAGGGATGCTTTTTCTTTTTTTCTTTTTTTTTTCTTTTTCTGGGGAAACTTTCCATGCACACTGTCAGGAAAGACTGTGCAATTATGGGGAACTAGGCAACTTTTCGGCTCAGTGCATTGTGCAGCTTCTAAGATCAGTGAGGGTTGAACAATTTATGGGATCAATGTTGGGTTGTCTCCCATTACTACACAGTTTCTAATCTCAAGGATCATTGGTAGTCAATACTACGCAATTCCCATCATCAAGGTTGCTTTCCCTCAAGCATTGGGCAATTTCTAGAGGCAAGCCTAGAACTGTTGTGATACCAAGTTGGAAGATCAACTTGTGACTTAGAAGAATAAAATAAGTGAAAAAGAACAAGAAAAAATGAAAATATAAGTCTTAGTAAAAGAATGAATAACTGGATCAATGCGAGATGAGTTGTTGCAAATAAGAAGGGAGGCTCCAAAATTGAAGTGTAGGCAAATTTCGTGTGAGAAAATTATATATTACATAGAAATGGAACACATAAAATATTGTAGAAACACAAACAAAGAAAATGCATAGAACAAGAGAGACACAGATATACATGGTTCACCCAATTTGGTCTACGTCCACTGAAAAATAGTCAATCCTTCCTTTTATATTGTCTAGCACAATGAAGAGATACAACCTACAAAAGATCCTCTTAATTTCCTCTTCACTCTCACACAGTCTCCTCTCTCTTTCTTTCTCAAAATACACATATAAAAAGTCGAAATGAAATTCCCTTATATAAATCGAGGGGTTTCCTTCTAGGGCTAAAAACCCTAAATTAAGCATAACTTCTACTATTAGATCATTTGCCTAATGAATGACCCATATTAACTACGAAATTACAATATTTTACAAGGAAATTTTACATCCATTTTTTGGCTTCGGGGGCGCTAGCCCCTGGACCCTCGCGGGGAGTAGGGAGGGGAAGTCCCCTCCCCCCCCCCCACATGGAGGGGTGTATAGTCTTCCTTGGTTTATACATTCAGCTGAAACAAATACCTCTAAATCAGGAAGATAATCAGGCTACACACCAAACATTTTGGAGGGTGGTTGTAGTCATTACAACATTGGTGACACACTAGTAAAACTCCATCTTTCTATATGGACCTTATCTCATGCAAAGAAGTTCTAACTCTTCCAGAAGTATTGTTTAGTTCTTTGATCGATCTTGAGTAAAAGATATAGTCCCTACCATTCTCTTCATCGAAAACACACATACCAAGCCAAGCCAGACTGAGTTGTTTCGATTGTACATGAGGAGTATATAGATACACAAGTAAAATAGATTGTCAGAGTTTTAGTTTCATCTCTAATGTTTATCTATTACTAGCAGGCCTAGACATTACCCCAGCGGAGTCACTTCACAAACACAAGAATTTCGTTGCTTCCAGCGAGCCTGGATAGTACCCCAGTGGAGTTACTTGATTCACCTCTTTCCGTAGGAATCCTTTCTCTTCTTTCACCCTTTATTTCATTTTTCATTTTTTTTATTTTCATTTTTGTTTAGATAACTATGAATAAGCACTTATTCATTTCATGGGGTGGAAGATGGATCCTAATGTATTTGAGAGAAGAATAGGTTATCCCTTCAAAGAAGGATATTTATATATACCTCTGACATACTTATTAAGGTTTTCCCCCTCTCCTTACTATACCCGACTTAGTTGACAATGATTAACCGAAAATATAAGACCGGTTAGAGTAGGCAATACTTGTTAAAAGTTCAAGAATCGTGATTTCACCATGAATCTCTCTGAAAAGGACATATTTTCCATCAGGGTATCATCGACTAGAAGTAATGCAATATTCACATAAAGAGAGGGAATATATAGCTAACCAAGTGTTGATAGCAGTACAATTTCCTCTTGGATTTCACTGAGCTTGTCTTAGAAGCCAAACACAGTTCCATGTGAAAACTAATCTACAACTAAAATGTAAAGGAAAGAAGTGGAGGAAAAGCGAATAAAAGAAAACCAAGGAAAACAAGAAAAAAAAACAACTACTCCTACTCCTAACCTAAACAGAGCATAGGCCAACTTACATAAAGTGATACTTCCAATGCATTGGCTAGCCTATGTAGGCGAAGGCATGCATGTCAAAAAGGAGATACAAGAAAACCAGTAAACAATAAAGACAATACAATACAAACCATAATGTTCAAACCTTGAATGTACCCATAGAAAAGTAAAAACTGAAAGCACATCAAAGGAACTCTATATATGTACCATGGTGTCTAAACACATTGTGAGTCGATGGAAAGAAGGTACACACTTTTGAACTTGAAAAACGAGCAAACATGAAGAAAGAAGAAAAATTCCATTTTGCAACACTGCTTTCTACGTACGACTCCTCCAATGGCAGAGTGATAGGTTCGTGTTATATAGATGGAGGATGAAAAAGTTGTAAAATAGATTTATTTTCAATGTACAAAGTGATGAGGAGCCTGGAAAGATTAAAAAAAAATCTAATTGAAAGTGGAACTGACCTCAAGGCTATGAGAACCTAACAGAACCATGAGCTTGGGCTGAAGTGCCTCAACAACTTGGGGAGGTTACAATTCATCAGAAGAAGTATCATCAAAAGATCGATGGCTTAGAAAGATCAACAATGGAAAAATCAAGATCGTGATTGAATAAATCAATGAAAAGATCACGACAACCACAATCAGAAAGTTCAAGATCAAAAACAGAGGTATCCTCATGATCTGATGAATCATAAAGAGGGGATGATGGAAAATGAGAAATTCACCCTCTATGTTCATAGAAAGGTAAGCTAAGAGATTGGGACAATGAGGCAAAAAATATTTGTCTTCTCTGCATTCAAATGAAAAACTGGCATTCCACGATTCCCGCAAATGATCAGAAACTAGATTTTCACAAGAGTGAACAGGAATGACAAAATCATGGAAAATCTCAAGATAATATGGAAGAGGTATGGACAAAAGGAGACCATCCTTTGCCACATATTCTTTTTTAGACTCCCACACATACTCATAAAAAATGATACTACAGGTTGGCTATTCAATAACAACTCCATCCATAACTTCATCCTCATAAAAATCAAAAGAGAGATTCGCAATAGGTGAACACAACACACCACAATCTAGATGATCAGAGGGACCAAAGGATGAAGGACAAGGAGATAACACTTATAGCAACCATCAGACTCACAGTCCAAACCTGTGCTAAAATTCTGAGTAAGTCAGGTAGAAGAAGGTGGTGGCAGATCAATAGGTGATTTCTCAACTTCTCCCACCTCAACTTGCGTAACTAGAGTTCTTTGATGAGAAGGGGATGGAGGGTCACTTGGAATAGCAACCTTAACCGTCGTAGATTTAGAAGCTCTAACACTGAGGTATGTTTGGAGAGGTTCGAAAGATTCTAACTTGTGTAGATTTTCTAAAATGTGAATAAGATATAGAAATTTGTTTACCAATAAATACCAATCAACTTTATCTTCAGGAAATTCAAACCAGTAATGGATAAAACGATCGTGAAAATACTGAACAAATTCGTCAGGTGATTTTTGAAATTTCAAAATTTTCTTATTAAGAGCTTTACGATCATAGAGATCGAAAGCACAATGTGACTCTATGAATTGGGGTAATTTTGAGGTCTAAAATGTAGTTCCGAAGTTAATTATAAAATAATAGTGGAAATAATAAAATAATATTAGATTACATCACCAAATTATAGAGTGAAAAAAGAAAAAACTACTTTTTCAACTCTTATTTTCAACTTATCTCCCTATGGGTTTACTCATTTTCAGTGGGAACACTCATTGGATGCAAAATTTGGTTCCTCATCCAAGGAGTACCCATGTTGCATACTTTCGATGGATTGTGCTACATGAAAAATGAGAAATACATGAAAAATGTGATTGCAATCACGATTTTTCATGTATTTCTCTTTTTTCGTGTAGTAGGGTCCATTTAAAGTATACAACATGGGTACTCCTTAGATGAGGAATTAAATTTTGCATCCAACGAGTACTCCCACTCGAAATTTGAGTAAAACCTTAGGGAGATAAGTTGAAAATACAAGTTGAAAAAGTAGTTTTATTATTTTTTAATCTTTTTACCTTTTTCCCCAAAAATGGTGAACCATCCCCCATGGTCATTATCATCATCTTGAATCCTATTGGTTGTTATAAAGTTTATTTTGGTTGTACATTTTTCTTAAGAGGCCCATTTTAGACCTCAAAAGTTCTCTAATGAAAATTTGTTCGAAAGAGTGAATCGAGTCATCCTCACAATGGATATTGTGATCTATGCAGAAATCAAGAAACTGTGCGGTGTGGTCAAACAATGTTATTTCACCCTCGCCATTAAATTTCAAATTGGACAAGTCATCTATAATTCTCACCACACTTTCATATTTTCATGCCTTAAAAAACATGTCGGGGTTATGATTTGGTGAGAAGTCAGTAAATGAGTGCAAAAATTCAAAAAAGGCTTCAAGGGTTGAACTTGTCATCTGGCCCTCCTTCTAGCGAAATAAATGTTGACGATGTTGGACCAGCCAACATTTAGGGTATCTCCCCGATATGAAGTCTCAACTAGACCTCACATCGTTTGGATTAGGAGTCCCAGTAGTGGGTGGTAATGTTATTCCTTGATTGCAGAAATGTGCAGATGGAAGTATGATAAATTTGGGCGAGAGAAAGTGTGTGACCCTACAGAGAGTCAAGTGCAATGCATGAAGGTTCCAACACACAAAGGGAGAAGGAAGTGCACCCCTTGGAAGCATGTAATAGTACACAACTTGAAAGGAACACATGAGAAAAATGATGTCACAAGCTAAGATGCAGAATAGTCCACAAGTCAAAGTGATGAATTAACACAACAACACACATTCAAAAATATTCATACAAATGCAGATGAAATAGTTCATAAGCATATGCATAAGTTAAATAACATACATTTCCAATACAACAAGAATAGTCCTACTATATTAAAAACATATGCATGAAAGCGTGTTGGCTCTGATTTTATTATTATAAGTGGAAGTTCCATCCATACATACACCATTAACGACCACTAGCCCCAGTAGTGTAATATTACAGTTGAGAACACTTGCTCCTCTGAAGAAGTATACTCGCTCTATCATATGGAGAATCCAAGGCTCTTCACAATACTCCCAAGCTCTTTCTAAGCCTAAGCCTCTCCAAAAGCTTGGCTCCCAAAAGCCCATTAAATGAGTTATGAGGTTCTATTTATAACAAGAGGGGGTTGAATCTTCAACTCCCCTTTGGGACCTTTGGACTACCCTCGTGGCTCTTCAACTTCTTCACAAAATAATACATTACATTACATGATGAATTTTCATATTCCAATATTGACACTTGGAATTTCACTTACAACATAATTACAAATAATATTGCATTTTACACTTGTACCCATATAATACAAAATAGGGTAGAGACAACTTGACATCATAACAAGACACAACACTATGATGTTGGAGTTTGGGAGAAGTCTAGCTCAATGACCTCCACTTGCTGCTTCTTGGTCACATATTGATGCCAAGTTTGGTACTGTGTGATGGTGTCCCCAAACTTCTTAACAGTGTCAAGATGGAAGTAGACTATAGCCTTCATGGAATTTAGGTACACTATCTTGGAACCTATTTCCAACTTGCTTTGAAGCATGCGCAACATTGTTTTGACTTTGAAAGGACCATCGATGACATCTTCCATGTTCTGTGCGTTCAGCTCTAAGTATTCCCTGGTGTAATTATGTCTCAGCTACTCCAAGTACTCTTCAAACTCTTGTTAGACTCGGTTCTTGGGTTTAGCTTTGGTGAGGGAACCGACTGATGGGATCTAGTGTGTTCTCATCAAGACATCCAAACTGTTGAATAACCATACATATGAGGTCTGGATGATTCCAATGAATGAAGTGAGTTACTTGTTGTCCTGAATCAACATTTGAACCTTTTCCTTCTGCATGTTTGTTTGTGGCTTTATTTTCTTCACTAAGTGAAGCAGGCCCCCTTTGTACCACATTGTCCATTCTTGCACATAGGAAATGGAAACTTGTATGTTTTTGAGATTTTTAACAAAATATTTTCTCTACTTCTATAAAACATGGAAACAGACAACTACTTTATGTACAGTGACAAACCTGTCATAGAGCTTCTGCATGGTTACTCCAATTGTTGATACTTCATTAAGTATCGCTGCTCTCATCTCCTCCAATGCAAAAGTTGCATTTTGCATTGCTACTCGAAGTAATTCTTCCTCTTGCTTGGAAGCCTGCAAGCTTTGTGCTAGTTGCCCATTCTCGGCTGTCAAATGATGAACATTTGATCTTGTTGCTCCTGCATAGGCCAAGTTTTCTTTGCCAATGGAATTGGGATCTTTCCTGGTGTTCCACATTATCACCCTTTCTCTAATGAATGAAGGTGACGTGTGATCATCCAAAAATTAATTTCTCCATTATTTTACAATCCTCTTTTGGAACTCATCGACTGATATATTGTACACATCCATTACCAGATTATCATTAAGTAAAAAATAGTCCCCTTGCTCACTTGGGGCTGAATCTACTACTGGAGGTGGTGGAGACTAAGCAATGACCTGTGGTGCTCTCACCATTAGGTCAACATCTTCATGTTGTGGCTCTTTTTCCATATCCATGTCTATTACTTTGATCAATTGAACAATCTATTGTGCAAGCTCTCGATCATGCATCTATTCATCTTACTCCTCAGTTTTTGTTTGTTCTTGTTCCTATTCTTCAACCTGTATCGGTGTTTTTTCCTCTGTCATTGTGCCTTGCCTTTATTATTCTTCTTTATTTTTCCTTTCTTCTCATTCCTTCCTCCTTAACTCTTGTTCTTCCTTTAGCTTCTTCTCTGTCTCCTACAACCTCAGTTTTGCTTCTTGCAACCTCTTCTTTTCTCTCCTCCTCCACTCTGCTCTTTGTATCCTCTGCTTCCTCTTCACTTCCTTTTCCAAGGTTTCTTTCGCAAAAATGGGATTTTCCTTCATCTTGCAACTTTTCTCTCCTTCTGGACTATCATAATTCTTCCTCTTTCCCTTGTCCTACACGTGATTGCTTCCTTTAGCTACTACTACTTCCAAATCTGTTGCTATTTTTGGAGTAGCCTATGAAGTCCTTGCTAAACTAACTGGTTCATAGAGTTTGGAGGCATTGTATTAGTACCTCCAAGGATCCTCCTATGGCCAGTGAAATTCCCTATTGATCCACAGAAAGTAGACTCTAGAAATAGTGGTCCTTGTAAATTCTGCGAGAATCATTCATATTAAATTCGTTAGTGCCGAATTCAAATTTCACTATCTCCTTAGCCTCGACATCTACAAATTTTAAGTTCTTTATCTTGTATAATCCAATCTGCAAAGGAAGGGTGGGCCATGGTGATTTCTTCTTCCTGTGCAGTGATGTTGACAACCTTGTAGTGATATGGTATGATACTTCTTACATGATCAATTTTTCAGTGGCATACCTTGGTAAGACATGTAGAGGCTTCTTTCCACAGAACACTCTAATGAAGGTTCCACCCAGTGAGGAAAACCAATCCACGATGTCTAATATCGTTTCCATTGCTTCTCATGAAATGCAAGGTGGATATTATTCAAAGGTAAGCTTGTACAATGAGAGATGAAGTGGTCAGTTATCTGTGCCATCGCTCCTCAATAATTGTATTCCGAAAGAAACTTTCAATAGATATGTATGACAGGTACTCATGGTGTCCATGTCTAGTTCATGTTATGGAACTTATATTGCGCACATACTGCATCTAGCAAGTATGCAGGCATATAGAACCTTGGTCACTCACCCTTGGGCAGATTCTGAGCCTATGCTACATGGGCCTTCAATTGTTGAGCCAAAAAATCTGACCAATTGAATGACCTCCCATCATTCACCAACTGGTCCAATAAGACTGCCCACCCTTCAGGAAAGGTTTCCATGCTCTCTTGACCATGTGTTGTACAAGAAAAGATAACAAAGAGCTAGTAAGCCTTCCTGAGGGACTTTGTCTTGTAGACATGGGTGGGTGTCTGTCAAAAATTTCATGGCTCTTTCACCCAATGTTTAACAATGTCCCTTGTGTTCAAATAGATGTGGGTGGAATAGAAGGGTGAGTCCAAAAGTATTACTAGCTTGGGGAAGTGATACATTTTCTTAAAGTCTTATGCCTGGCAAGTGGAAAGATTTTTCTCGATGGCACTGCTCAATTTCATGTTTTTCTCATCCATGTGTGAGATAATCCATCTAATGATATCTGCACACAGCAAGGTGGGATACCTACATGCAACCTTGTATAGCCCTAAATGTCGGATGTTGAGATAAACCTTTCAGTCCTCTAAGTTTTCTTCAAATTACTTTGCAAGAACATCTTTAATATGGTTCCATGTCAATGATGATCCCTTCTCTATAAACAGTTGAGTATCTATATACACTAGAAAATCAACTGATGTTTTCTCAACTGCTTCCCCATTACTGATCTGAGTGGTTTAATTTGATGCAACTCTCTTAGATGCCATGGTAATGGTGACTACTGGAGAGGTGCTCAACAACTTCTCTACCTGTGGGGCAGAAAGGAAACTAATGGCAAGAAAATGTCATTCTTAAGCTAAACAACTTACAAGGTGAGTTCAATCAGAAAACCAGGCACTAAATGGGGAGGATTGCATAATTTTCTCTAATAAGAGGGACTGTTTTTCTATCGGAAATGTGCACTGCACAATCTCAGTAGCTAGAATGGAAGCTTGATGGTTGAAACTGCACAATGTCGAGTTCATCCTGGGCAGAGGCCTGGGAGAGACTACGCATTGCATAGTCTCAGTGGCCAAGGATGGAAGGATGGCTTCTAGAACTATGCATGTGTATTTCAAGCCAACTTGGACTATGCAATGTGCAATTTCAGAGGCCAAACATGTGGCTTGAGACTTAGGATTGCATAGTGCCAACTCGGCAAAGTGAAAACCATCAAGGGAAACCCAAATATGCCCAAGGGAAGTGTGAAATCAAGCAAATATGAGAGATTGTTTGAAGCTGAGTGCATATTTGACTAAGTGTATATAAATTCATGTGTATTAAGTGTAGAAATTAATCAAATGGAAGGAAAATGAAGTAATAGAGGAGAGTTGCTGCAATGACGACCATGGGTGCAAGAATAGGAAAACTAGTGCGACACTTGGGAAAGGCAATCAAAAACTTAGAACAACACTTATATAAGTTAAAAAAAAAGTTAAAACGCCAACAACCATGAAGATAAACAAGTGAAACAACCTTCACAAAAGCCGAACAACAAAAAGTGATAGAAAAAGTGGCAAAAGATGACAAAAAAAACTCCCCTGGAAAAGCACCAAAGATCACACTGGAGGTTTCTTGATCTCCTCGGGAATGATGTAGCTCCAAGATCAACTGTGAAAATGATCTCTAGAGCTGTCGGTTAAATAGATTTGGAAAAATTAGGGTTTATGACACGCATGCCTAAAATTAAGGAAAAAGCGATACCTGGCAGAAGTTTCTATAAATAGTGCAAGTACCTCCTCCGAGATACTAAAAATAGATCCCTATTTTTAGGGATAATTTTTGTTTTTTTTGTTTTTTACTTTTTTTCTTTTTCTGGGGAAACTTTCCATGCACACTACTGGGAAAGACTGCATAGTTTTGGGGATCTGGGAAACATTTTGTCCCAATGCATTGTGCATTTTTTGAGCTCAGTGAGGGTTGCACAATTTATGGGCTTAGTGGTGGGTTGTCTCCCATGACTGCACAGTTTCTGAGCTTAGGGCTCACTGGCAGTCAAGACTACATAATTCCCATCATCAAAGATACTTTTCCTCAAGGATCGTGAAATTTCTATATGCAAGCCCACAACTACTGTGATACGAAGCTGGGAGATCAGCTTGTGACTTAGAAGAATCATCTATGTGAACAAGCACAAGAAAAAATGAAAATAGAAGTCTGAGTCGAAGCATGAATACCTATATTAGTGCGAGATGAGATGCTATAGATAAGAAGGGAGGGTCCAGAATCGAAGTGTTGGAAAACTTTTGGAGGGTAGTTGTAGCGGCTACAACATAACTTTATTACATGAACTTTTAACCCATGGATATTACAAACCCCTCCTCCTTAGGGGAACACCTTCCTCGGTATTCTATGACACCTAAAATCAGAAAATGTCTAAAAAGAAAAGCATACTTCCCATGGAGCTTTATAACCCAACTCATTGCAGTATTTACAATGAAGAACCTACTCAGAAGCAAAACCATCATGACAAACACGACAACCTTACAAACATACCACTTATCTGAGCTTTATAACACAACTCATTACGATATTTACAATAAGAACTATACATAAATATGTACAAATGAAAAAATATCATTTCCCTCCACCCGCAAACAATGAAGGATACATAGACTGCATCTAATTAGCCATCTCCCATGTAGCTTCATCGTGCCCAAAATGCTTCCACTGCACTTTAACTTTCTCGTTTGCTATGTTCTGGAGCATGAGTTGTTTCTGATGCAATATGCACTGAGGTTCCAACTGGAATTATCCTTCTCGATCCACCTACAATACATACCAATCAATAACATGATCAACTTCCTTTACATATATTTTAAGCAATGAAACATGGAAAAAATCATGGACTTTCATTGTCGGAGTCAGTGCAAGTCTGTAGGCCACTATTCCAATCCTCTCAAGGATTTCGAAAGGCTCACAATACCATGGTGCCAACTTGGCATCTGAACCAATCCTCAAGGGGACCTTCTTGGGCTTGATGGAAAAATACACATGCCCCCGACCTGAAAGTCCTTAAATTCCCTGTGTTTGTCGGAATAAATCTTTTGTCTGTATTGTGCTGCCTTTCGATTCTTATTTATAACCCACATTCCCTGTTCCATGTATGTCAACATGTCCTATCCTATCTGTTAACGCCCAGGTTGTTCCCTATGACTCCCAAGGGAATACGGCCGGGGTAACCACTAACCAATCTTTGGGTTACAGTTCCTAGCCTAACTGCAACCAGAGAGGGCTCTCTCTTTATGATTTGTCTCTGTTATGAAGGTGTTTTAGGCTAGCTATTATGCTCAGGTTTTGTTTTGTGTTTTGGTTGAGGGATCTCTTTCAGGTCTTATGATGTAATACTTTGATGGTGAGTTTCCATTGGGCAATGGAGTCTAGATGCTGCGAGATAATCTTATATGTTGAGTACTGTTCTAACTGCAAGGCCTATTGTGTATTTAACAGACAAATTTAAACTTGAGTGATGATATGTGTCAACTAGCAGAAATCTGTTAAGAATTTTTTGTTATGTTGGTGAAATGAAAATGAACGCAGAGCACAGGAGCAAAGTATGAATTCCTGTGTCAGTGGCCAATATGAAAGATGTATTCTGAAAGTGCAGCAGCTTAAGAATCACACTTTATATAGATTACACCTGAAGAAAACATTTATAAACAACACAGACTGAACTCAGGGTGCTCAGTGAGCAAATCCTGGGAGTTATTCTTTTTCTCTGTTGCTTAATATCGGAAATCAGATAGCGTATATGGATTTATAACAAAACAAACTAAACATGGAGAAAGTTACAGAGACTTATTGCATGGTAAGATACGCAGGGATCCAGCAGTCATGAACAGGAACAGAACATCTTCAGCACATCAAGCATCCATGAAATTCCATTGCTTTCCTTTATTGACTTTCAGAAAACAATTACAGCATAAGAGACTCTTCAGGAGAAATTCACAACAACCCTTGCAATCTTATGCGAAGGGGACTTTATAGAAATGCGTATACAAAATATCTCAGGCATTGAGTCATCTGAGAGAGAGAAAATATCTTCAGTAGTGTTCAGAAAGTAGGCAAGGAGTTATTACAATGATAAATGCAGCGTAAATGCCCTTTATGTCTGTCAGAGCATTGTTTTGACTTTTGAGTATCACTGAGTCGGTTGCATTACTCTGTATTAATTCTGGAGATACGCATTTACTTTTGGCTGCGCAGTGCATTCTCGGGTTTGCCAGCTGTGGTTCCCTTTTTTGCTTTGTTGGCCGCTACATCCGCTGAGTTGGCTCAGCTTTGATTTTATGATGCCTGCTGACTTTGTTGACTGTTCTTTTCATCAAAATTTGTAGAAAAAACAGAAGTTGGTGCATGAGTTATTGTTTACAAAATTCTCTGGATTGCATCTGTCCACCATTCCTGTGTAGGGAGCTGATGCTTGAGGATGGCCTCCATTGTCTCTTCAGCCTCTGTATATTTGAAAAAAGTTGGGGCTACATCAAACAAGTGATTAATTTCATTCATTATAAAAAGCAGATTTTCTATCTTACTATAGAAAATCTGTCCTGTAATAGGCCCTGTGTCTTCTGAAGTGCTGGCCTTCTCATTGACCTGTGCTGAGGCAAAAACATTTACTCTTTTAGCATACTGTTCATGGGTGAATAATTTCCCTCCGCTGTTCAGTAAGCTAGGGAGTCCTCTACTCTGCAACACCTGAAATTTCTCCATGAACTTATTTACCTCTGTCTGCATATCCTGGGTTCTCCTGTCCAATGTCTGCACTAGACTTCTAAGAGTAAGAACCCTCTTGATCATTTGAATAGTCTCAGTTCTATTTGCAATTCCCATGGTGGCCAACTGAGAACTTGTTTTGTGATTGAGCACATTGATCATTCTTGTAGCAACTTCAGGCATATTTCCCAATAAGGCCCTTGATGTTCGGATTTCCCTCTGTGCCTTTGGAATGAGCTCTAGTTGCTCATGGATTGTCTCGATGTATGGCCATTGGTTGTTGATGGATTTACCAATATTGGACCATATCATTGCTCTGATCTCAGCTATGATTTTATCTAGCTTGAGCTCATTCTCAAGCTCCTTGATTTTGTCTTTAAGGGCTTTGATTTCCTTGGCCTTTTCTCCCACTTCTCTCTTTGTCTTATCATGCCTTTCATTTACCTTGGCCAGCTTTTCCTTAGTTTCATTCAGCTCCGTCATCTGGGCTTCCAAAATTTGTATTTCATTCTTTAGCTTCTGCATATCTAGGCTCTGATCTGTGCTGATGGGTGCTGCTGAAGTAGATGTGGCTGTTTGTTCAGCCTGCTGAGGTGGAGGCACAGTAGTAGGAACAGTCTCCTCAAGATTGATGACTTGAGGAGGGGGCTGAGATGTCTGCCCTTCTTGTGCTTGTTTTGATGATGCTTGTAGAGGTGCTTGTGTAGCTTCATATTGCCCTAATTTTTCTTGTGCCTTCACAAGCTCTTTGTAAATGGAAACTAGTAGGGCAGTAGAATCCTGCTCATACCTTTGCTTTGCTACCTCATCAGTCTGTGGATGGATAGTGGCTGGAATTTTGATCTTCTTTCTTAGTGCAGCCATGTCTGCATCTCTAAGTTTCAGGATCTCTTGTATCCCTTTGATGTCATTGGGATTGTGCCCAATTTCTACAATGATTTCCTCCAGGGCTCTTATCCTGTTGTCTTTGGCCTGAGAAGAGGCCCTCTCCAGTTCTAGCTGGGAAGCTGTGGCATTCAGACTGCTGGTTAGTTTGTAATTATCCAAAGTCTTGTCGGCCAATGAAGCATACACCATTTCTCCAGTTTGCTTATGCAGCTCAATTTTGTCCATAGGGTGTATGTCTTTGGCAAGTACCTCTAGGTTGGTCCTAAGGTAGTCAGCAGTGGATTGTGGCCGGAGTGCTGTAGGCATAAAGTGACTCATTGTCAATTTGCCTTCACTTACATCAAAAGCAGACATAAGTCTCTGCTGATTGGAAGGAGCCATGTTTAGTAGGTGATTGTACAATTGTACCTTGACAGGGTCACTCCTCCTCTTGATGTCTATAAACTGCTGCTTGATGCTTACTTGTCCCTCTTTCTGCTGGCTGGAGGAGCTGACCTCCCCTCCCATGGTCCTGTCTTGTTCCTGCTGGAAGGAACTTGCTGAAGTTTCTCTGCTGGGTGGGCCCATGCCCAATGCTTCTCTTATTGCTATATCCTCCTCTGGAAAATCATTGAGTCTCTGTCTTTTCTCTCCCTGGTCTATAGAGGATGTCAGGGGAGTCTCTCTGTCTCTTTTTCTAAAGACAAATGTATCCTCCTTTTGAGGGGTTTGGAGGACCGAGGCATCAAAGGTAGTGTCTTGTCTTGTAGGCCCCGTTTTTTCAGTGGTCTGAGGAGTCTCCACTGTTTCCTTTTGCTGGGCAGACTGCTCCTGCCTTTGTTCTTCTTGATGTTGTTGCTCTTGCTGTTCTGGTTCTTCTTGCTGCAGCCCTTCTGCTTGCTGCTGTTGTTTTAGTTGTTGTTCCTGCTGTTCCTGCTGTTCCTGCTCCATCTCTTTGCCTTTGCCCTTTTCTGAGATGTTTTCACCAGTTCTTGTAGCTTGATGTTGGGCAGTTGAAGAAGACGCTGCTGCTCCAGTTTGTGTGCTTGGCAGTGAGGTGACCTGTGAATAAAACTCAAGGTCAGCCATCTTCTTGAGGTTTCTTAGAGCTCTTTGATTAAGCTCTTCTTGAGTCACATCTTCTTCTAAAGTTCCTCTTCTCCACTTGCTTTGGTTGGCATATTTTTCTAAGTGAGGAAGGCTATAATGACCATAGGCAGATAATTTGTATTTGAGCCTCCTCATTGTAATGAAGTTATTGGGGTCATAGGGTTTCCATATGAAGCTGTATTTGAGACCAAGGCACCCAAGTATTCTATCTGCCTCTCTCCACCCTTCATCCCTCTCATTGAGAAGTAAATGGCCAAGTTGATTTCTGATTTTTAACTGTGCCTTCTTACCTTTTCCTGAAAAGTGGAGCATATCCACATAACCAAACTGCCTGAAGTATTCCAAGGCAAGTAACCTCATAGGCACAAATCTAGGTAGTTTAAATGGGGGCAACTCACACCCATATAGTCTGATAACGGTGTGGTGTTGGTAGAAATACCAATCCCCAATACTGTATGCTTTTGATAAATGCAGGAGTCTTTGCATTTCGTCTGTCAATCTGGGAGGGGGTGAACCCAACAGTAGAGTCAAGGCTGGATGGATGAAAAGATCAATAAATTCGTAGTAGGTCTATGGAGAACAACTCACTATGTGAAAAACGGATGTCCAATACACTACTGATCTCAGATTGCCCTGTGCATCTTCTCTCTTCTTTGGGAAGGAGAACTTATCATGCTGGAAGTATAGGAGCAGATGATATAGGTACGAGGTGTATCTAAATACCCTTTCTCTTGATAAATTCATCAATTGATCATGCATCTTATCTGATATGTATGTGGCATAATCATAGTGGATTGGCTTCTTTCCTGGGGAAAACATAAGCATCATTTGTAGA
Organism: Pinus tabuliformis; assembly: GCA_031772625.1. Lineage (NCBI taxonomy): Eukaryota > Viridiplantae > Streptophyta > Pinopsida > Pinales > Pinaceae > Pinus > Pinus tabuliformis. The sequence continues at coordinate 377,109,364 of CM062810.1, forward strand.
ACAGTTTCATCCATATACTCCACTGAATCATATCCCAGGATGGGACTGATCATGTCAACAAGGTCTAAGCCCAACTGGTTGAGGTAGACATAATGGATGGGAGGAATTTGCACAGTATCAGCTTTGATGAAAATCTGATTAAGCTTTGTGATTTGTGCCTCTGTTATCCTGGCTCCCTGTACTATTAAATCAGCTAATGATAGAGGAACCAACTTTTGATCTGTCTCGAACTGCAACATCTCCCTGATGGCTTCAGGGGTAATGAGGAACAGAATTGAGCCTGAAGAGTCCAGCACTGCCCTCTGGGATGCATCATAGTGGTCAGCAACTAAGTGTACAAGCTCAGGGAATTGATTAACCTGAGGAAGCTTGAATATTGGGAGGAATGAATCCCAAATTCCCAGGATGTCTGTCCCCCTCTCATGTTTGATCTTTATTTCATTTAGGATTTGCAAATGGAACCTGCTTCTGCTCAACATCTCCTCTGATATCTTGTAGTCCAAGTCTGCTAATGCTCTGGTGTCAAATGTTCTATTAGGGACATTCAGGGGAGCCACATTGAGGGCTATAGGGGCTACAGGGGGGTCCATGGCTCTTCTTTAGGATTTCTGCTTGCTCAAGGACTGTGTTACTATGCAGAGTAACACCAACAAGGTTTCTTGCAGAGAATGATGGTTTTGTAAGTGAAAGGTGGAAGTAAGGCTGCAACAGTTGAAATACTGCCTCTGTGTGATTAGGTGGGTGGCGGAAATGTTCAGAGGATACTCTTTTGCGGTGTATTTGTCTCCTGCAGGTGACGGGTTCACGATTGCGCGAACCAGTGACAGTTTTCTTTCGAATTGCCTACAATTGGCTTGACAGTAGCTTAGTGACGGCTCTGGTTCAATTTAAATGTCAACTTGATGGTATTTTACGGTGAAATTGGAGTCTTAAGGTCTGTTACTCATTGACATGCGAAATGCAGTGAAAATGGAGTTTCAGAGCTCAAATGAGGAATACCTGTAGATTTGGATCGGTCAGAGCTTGTTGGCGCTGAGGAAATTGACGTTCCGGTGGTCAGGAAACTCTTTTCCGCGGCTGGTGCAGGTTTAAACGTAGTTTTGCATGCAGAACACAACAACGACGAATGCACAAAAATGGTAAAAAACACGAATTTTTGGCTAAAATAGACCTTTTGGTGCTTTTGGCGCGAATCCGTGCTGACGTCAGCATGACGTCATTGGTGGGGTCAAGGTCGGATGACGTCATGCTGACGTCATCGGGTGACATGGCGGGGTCTGGTTGGTCCACAGGGGCAGTGAGATGGCAGGACAGGTGGACCAATGGCAGGGCAAGAGACTGACGGGACAGCGTACCTGGGTGACGGAGCAATGACATGTTGATGACACGGCGATGACGTGAGCAGGCGGGATGGGGAACCCGGAAACTGACAGTGGTTTCGTATCGCACCGTTTCTTGTACGGGGGCGGTATTCGCAGTTGTACCTCCGACGCATTGTGGTGAGGGCGCGTGGCAGCGGAGTGACGTACTCAAAATACGGACGTCGGGAGATAAGTTTCGGGCAACGGATGAGCTCCGACGTCATGGTGATCGTTAGATCTACGGAGGTTGATCGGACGGTGGTCGGATGGCTGATATGACAGGGGGATAGTACGCATAACTGTCGGACGTCGGAAGGACTCCGACGCGATCAGGGCCGTCGGATCTGGAGGGCCTGATCCAACGGTCATCGGGGAGGTGACATGGGCAGTGTATACGGAAGCGGGCGGAGGCAAATAAACATGTTTTGAACGGGTTTTCAATGTATTTCGAAAAAACGATTTGCATGCGCTTAACCTTGGTTATACGGCGGAAAGTGGGTTTTTTCATGTTTTTTGCCCTTTGAAGCGGGTAAAGGTGGAATTTAAGCCCTTTAGGGGTTTTTTATGTGCAAAAGGGGTCAAAATAGAGGAATCAGCTCATGAAGGGGAAGGGGTAGTTGGCATAGGTTCATCAACATGACCTGGTGTCATTTGATTCCTGACTCGAGACTTTATTGGCTATAATGCCAAGGGGGGGGTATTTATAAGATTTTGGGATTTATACACCTTGGTGTTAGTAATATTAGGGAAAAAGGTGATATAATGGATTTATATAGTAGGGTTAGTGTTAGTATGGAGGAGGGGGTAAGTGGAGGGAGAAACCATTAAGTTTATATGAAACAAACTTGGTTTTAAGAGTAGATCAAAATGAAAAGATCTTTAGACAAGAAATGTGGCTTCTTAAAGGTTAAGAACCACCATGAAACCTTAGTCTTTTCCATGAATCTAGGCTGATGGGGGAATGTTAGAAATGAAATTGGAGGGGAATGAGGGAAATTAGTCATGCTTCCTGCTGTAATCTTTTGCTTTGATGCCCACCATCACCGTTCTTGCAATGATGGGGATATCCTTTCTGCAACCCCAACTACCTACCCAGCTACTTACCTAGCATTTTTATTTCTTCTTGGAGGGTGCACTTGGACTTGCAGACCCTTACTTGCCTTTTCTTTTCTTTGGCTTTTTCTTTTGCTTTCTCTATCTACTTCTACCCTTATCTCTTCCAAGGTCCCAGATTAGGCTGTTGGGAGCCTTTTCTTCTCTACCTAAACTAGTTGTCTGCCAAGATTCAGCTGTTTGGACAGACTTCTTTCTCTATTCTATAGCATAAAATTGAACACATGGCATGATCCAGATTAAACTATTGGATCATCCATCAAAATTTGAAAATAAGGTCATCAACATTGAAACACTTTACACACCTTCTTGCTCTCTAGGAAATATGGGATCTTTGTGAACTCAAAGCAGAGCATATTTGGACTTTCTCTTGCCAATCATGAAATATGAAACCTATTGGTATAGGTATCCAACACTATCAACACCAAATTCACTGGATCACTCCAGCTTATGGGAGTATTACAAATTGTCCCATACAGTTCCTGAAACGGACTCAACCCCAGTGGCTCTTGATAGCCATTTTTGTAAGAAAAATCAATCAATGGAAGGTACTCCTCTTATATCCTTTGTTGATGCATCACATACATCTTGAGCATGCCCTCCAAAATCCTATTGACCCTCTCTATCTATCCATCTGTCTGCAGATGATAAGTTGTACTAAAGGCCAACTCTCTCCCTTAACCTCTAAACAAATCCTTCCAAAATTTGGAAATCAACTTAAGATCCCTGTCTGACACAATATTCTTTGGAATACCATGCAATCTTATGATCTCCCTCATGAAGACCTGTGCCACATCACTAGCTCAATAATTAGTCTTCACTGGAATGAAGTGAGAGAGCTTGCTCAACTTGTCAACCACAACCATGATAGAATCATGATGCCTCGATGTCCTCGAAAGACCTATAATGAAGTCCATGGAAATGACCTCCCATTTCTATTCTGGAATCACAATAGGATGAATCAATCCAATGCTTACACTCTACTTTCACCCGCTGATAGACCAAACATCTAGCCACAAACTCCGCCACTTCCTTCTTCATATTCGAACTATAGTAGAATGTCTTCATTGCTGTCAATGTCTTATGATATCCTCGGTGACCTGAATATGGATTGACATGAAACTCCATCAAAATAAGCTTCTTGATCCCACTATCATCTGACACATAGATCATGTCCCTGAATCTCACCAAGCCATATGTTATGAGATGATAGTCCACATCCTAATCACCTGTACCCTACTGTTATAACCTATGCCTAAGATCCCTGTACTTATCAATATAAAAGTAAAATTCCCAGTGAGGAGGAAACTCTAGAATATCTGCTGGAAACACATCCTGAAATTATTGCAATACAAGGTAGCTCTTGAATATTTCTACATCATCAACATCCTTAACCTTGTCACTGGAAATATGGACTACAAACATTACACACCCTTTCCTACAACTGCACTTAGACTACATAGTTGTGACCATCCTAACTAATGTAGCCTTCTTCTTTCCCTGCAAGATTCTCTTTTCCCCATTATCATCTATGCACTTGATAGGCTTGTCATAGAAATCTACTTTGGTCCTGTGAGGATATAACCAATCCATGTCCAAAATCATACTATATGATCCCAATGGAAATACATTCAAATGTGTTGTTGTAGACATACCATTCATCTCAAATGCACAAGATCTTACCCAATGATGAACTCTCTTCTTAGTACCTGTAGCCAACTGCACCAACCAAGACTTTGCATGCACTTATTTTCTCAAGACACACTTATCCACTAGGTCAGGATTAACATAAGTATAATTATATCTAGGATAAATAAAAATAGAAACAACTTGACCATAGAGCTTTCCTTTAATCTCAATAATGGATTCTTGGTGATTTACATGTGTGTTATCCATAACTGCATAAATTCAAGGAATGTTATGAGCAACATCCCCAACTATCTGCACCTCTTCAGCACTATAGATCTGAGGCCTATCACCCTGGACCAATAGAAAATCCTTCTTGGGATGATCTTTGCCACATATCCAACACTGCAATGGTCCCATACCATCATCTCTATTTTTCTGCTCTCCAGGCTGCAACCCATATCCCTTCTCAACTGCATTGAACTTCCTGTAAGAAACCACATTTTCTTCCTCACCTGGATCCTCAGGTCTTCCCCACTTCGGTGGCCACTTCCCTTTAACTTTATCATTTCCTTTCAATTCACGCTTAGGCTCAACTTTGTTCTTTGACTACTCATAACAAATATTTAGCTTCCCGATGGCTTCCTCCAAGGATCTAGGCTCATCAAACTCAATCTGATCTCTATATGCTACTGGCACCCCAGTGATGAATCTATGGAGCTTAGCCTTATCATCCTTGAGATAAGGCACATACCTCAATAGCTCCAGGAACCTAATAGTATACTCATCATCTCTGATAGAACCCATTCGCAGCTCATACAAATCCTTAGCTCTATCATCATAGTACTTATCAGGCAATTACTTCTTCTTGAAGAGTCTCTCAAAATCATGCCAAATCAAATCTTCTCCCTAAATTCCCTTGACATTATTCACATCTTCCCAGCAAATATCTTATTTCTCTTTGAGACTGAAGGTGCCTATCTTGACGTTCTCTGAATAGTTGTGCAACCTGAAGAATTTCTTCATCCCAAGCAACCATGCCTCTGCATCTTCTGAATTCTTCATCTCTCCATCAAATGTAGGTGGCTTGACTTTCTTGAAATCCTCAGGAAAGTACTCACCCCTCCAATAAGGATGATGATAGTGATGATTATGATGATGTCTCTTGGATGAGGAACTAGAATGATGCCCATACATACTAATCCTCCTATCAGGTGTACCCAGTGATATGCCATCTTTGACTGTGTGCCCTTTATCCAACCTGTATTCATACTGAGACCTACTACCATAAGCTCCATAAGTTTTCTCTTCCTACTCTTTATTGATCCTCAACTACCCCTATCTCTACAACTTTGAAAAGCTATGAAGAATCGATACATTGAACTATAGCTACTTCTCTTGAGACCTTGCAAGTATTTATTGAGCCTCAACCAACTTGTCATTCTTCACTTTGAAACTTCTGATCTATGTCCTCAAACTCCTCAAGGTATCTTCTATACCAGGAAAATTCTCTCCTCCTTATTGCCCAACTAATCTATATTATACAATTGTTCTCGTTGTATTTGGTTCTCTTATTCCTGCAAGTGTACCATGTTAGATAAACCAAATAAATACCAAAATAAAATCCATACCTCATTGAAGTTCAAGGGGGACTTATGTCATCTGCAATATTGAAGCAACTATGATACGGGAGTTGATCTGAGGTAGGTGCTCAATTTTATTATGACATATCTTTGAGTCCACATTAGCGTGATAAATGTATAATCATAATCATATCAATATAAAAACAGCATGCATGACCATATCAATTGTACAGCATGACCCCATGCATGACATCCATAACCATGACAACAATAGACTTTACCCAAAGAGAGTGCAACCCGCTCTCATACCACCCTGTAACCACCTCCTCCCTAATTTACCCACTTTTAGAAGTTTATCTAGGGTAAACATGAGCAAATGGTCACTATGATAAGACTCAACCTCTTATATGACCTTAAGGAAATGGAGTCGATAACTTAAGACCTTATTGGCTTCCCTCAGGTTCTATAGGACCTCTAGGAGCAAACCAACCCGTTCAAGTGTCCAACCCCTAATATAACTCTCTTTTTCACTGATCTAGAGCCCCAACCACTCTCTTGCCAAGCAATTCAAGTGAATGTAGTCCTCCAGTGACACTTATAAGTCTTCCTCCATGCGATTAGGTACTTTTCCAATTAGTTCTATGCTAGCGACCCCGAATTATGAGCCACTCTTTTAGGGCCAAGGCTCAGGAATCTTCCCAAACTCAATGACGCTTCCAGAAATGACAAATGACTTAGAAAAAATGCTTATAAACCAAAACTTGAACTGGAACTTGACCTGACTCCTCCCAACTGGGACTGACATTGCATCAAGCATATTGTAAACATGCCACCTACATGTCATGAATGCAAATTTGAACAGAGGGACCTGAAGAAATTATCTGAGTTTAAACAACAAGGAACAATTCCTTCTCACAATAATTGTCATAACACCAATTAGGTCATGCATTTATTAACCAAACATTCATTAATGGAAATGCGTTAAGAGCCATACTTTGTTCTATCAATTAACCATGCTTATAACCAAAATATAACCAGATAAATAAAAATGATAGAATAACCATTAAAGTCACATAATAACAAGTGCATTTACTCATCAAAATCAAGAGGAACTTAGCTCTTATTAACCATATGAAAAATCCAACCAAGTCAGGGACTTCCACGTACCACCTAACCATAGATTGGGATGAACCAAATCTTTCTTTCATCCAATCACCCCCATGCCATATTCCAAGAATGAACGTAGCATGTCATGGGATAAACCAATCCATAAAAAAATCAAGATAATCCATATGTTAAACCAAATCCACCCTCATCATACCATGATCTCACCTAAACCAATCCCAAAATCACAAAACCAAATTGAGATTGGATGCCTTAGAATTCCTTCACCATCCCTTGAGGAATTTTCCTATCTCCACCCACCTATTGAGGAATTCCCGAAGAAAACCATCTCCACCCCCAACACTTAGGATTTTCTTGAGACCACCTCACCCAGATTCAAAACCTTTAGGAAATCCAAAGCTCAAAGAAGAAATAATTCCATCACACCATGGTTATCAAGAAATGGTAAGGCAAGACTAAAACCATTGTCAAAACTTGACAAAATCGATGCCACCGACAACTGAGAAAACAAAATACACACATGCATATGCCATGCATACCAAAACTAGATATGAAATCATACATGCAATCTATTACATGCAAGTATTCATGTTGAAGCAACCTAATCCAACATTTCCTTGCTTGATTCTTGCTTACTTTTCCTTCCTGTGCTTACCTTGTCCTTCCTTTTCTTGCTTGCTTTTCCTTCTCCTCTTGGTGCTCTTATCCTCTCTCAGACTAATTCCAATGCTAAACTAACAAAAGGCTAGCAACTGATGCTCTGATGTCCTTTTATTATTGATGCCTATAATTTCTTGTTTTTTTTTTTCTCTATTTTCCTTCAGTTTCCTCCTTACATGCAACCTGTGACCTTTCACCTCCATTTTTTCCTAATTTCCTTTACTTTTCACAAAAAATATGCCAATTAATGCCTCTTTTCCTTTTCAAATCCATTTCCATTGCCTTTGCCAATTTATCCTTAGCCATAAACACAACAAGTGATGCACACTAGGATATTTTTCCCAACATTCAACTTGTAATAAGTGTCCGATGACCTTGGTCTTATTTTTCCTTTATTAAATTTATTACATGAACTTTTAACTCGGGGTTGTTACAGTGGGAAATATATTCTTTGGTCTAAATCATCTTATGAATCCACATCAAATGTGTATGACACATAATCTAGTTCTCTCTTATGAATTTCACAAGAATATGTACATCTATTAAAACTACACAAAGCTTATTCACTAAAACCTAATGAGTTTTATTTATCAAATTATGGGGAATTCTTACATTAAATAATGCTTGATACCCAACATATGTTCACTAAGGAGATAATAAGATATAAGATGGGAAAATATTTTCTTATATTTCAAAATATTTTTAGTTCTGTCAAATTTATACTAGTTGGACTATAAATGTTTCTCATAAAATAAACAATTATGTTTATGACATTGGAATGAATTGTTTGTTGATTTTAACCATGCTAAAAGTCCCACACATTAGCTTTTTGTTATATTGATGATTTGGTGCTCGGAATTTAATATTTTCTTAAACATCATGTCATTTCTCTAGGTTAATATTGATGTCCACCATGGTGATGGAGTTGACGAAGCCTCTTTACTATCATGGTGATGATAATGGACTTTCACAAAATAGAGCCAATTCACTTGTTGGGGATTACCTTGGTTGCTTTAACCTATTTATGATGATGCTTTGATTTTCATGTGTTGGCATTATGGTGTGCATGGATCTAGCTAGTTGATGTTAGAATTGATTCATGATGGAAGCTAGCTCATGTCAGCATTGATGTCAACCCTATGTAGTCTAGTTGATGTGTTGATGCCATTCATTGTAGAATGGTTGTGGCTAGTTGACCTGACTTTGTGATGGTGTTGGCATTGATGTTAAGGGGTACATGATGGCTGAAATATATTAAGTGTATAGAATGAATCACGTTGAGATTGAGGAGGAGTTCACCAGAATTCAGCCTGCAAAGCTAGTGAAAGAGATCAAAAAGAAACTGTTGTCTGAGGCAGGCATACCCATGCTCAGAGATAGTAAGCCATGTCCGCATGTCAAGTACAAAAGCTGATCCAATATGCATACAAGTATAAAGTCACTGAAAATACATAATGGATCATCCGATCATATCCAAATAGGTACATATCCGAATATCACATATAAAGAACTGATCAATGACGCTGAATTATGAAGTTGATCACTAAAGTCATAAAGCTGATCCAAAAAGTACCAAGTCAAATGGTGGAATAAATGGTACTACACAGCAAACTCGAGCGCCAACATATAGAATTTCATTGTAAGGAAATGCAACATATAAGGTGGATGGTGTCAACTAACAAGAACAAGAGCAACTAACAAGTGAACCAAGAAATGATGATGCAAACTCGAGGTCTTCACCGACCGCCGTGGTACATTTCTACACAATGGGAATAAATGATCTAAAGTCGAACATGTGAGAAATCATTTGATTACCAATCATTGATGTATACCGTTAACAAATGCGAGAATACTCACCGCTAATGATGATGAGAGCCAAGGTACCCAGTACAAGCTAGAAAATGTGAATATATGAGTTGTAGTCGAACATTTGGAAGAATCTGTCAATCAGGAGACAATGATGTTTTCCCAATGTCGATAGTGAAGGAATCTGCCACTGATGACTGCAAACCCTAAGGTACTGCGAAATGGACTCTAGATATCTTTGTCAAATCAATGAGCTGAATTCGATGGGACAAGATACACTAGAAGGAAGGCATTAAGGCATCATTCATCAATCTAGTGCGAGTGTAACCCGTAGGCCAATAATGTGGAAGGAATCAGACGAATAAAGATGTAGTAACCCAACCGAAGCACGTTTCCAGTGTACACAAGATGTGGCTAGCACATGATAGAAACCATTTGAACCAACCAATAATGAAAGTTGTCATAGAGGTGAAAAATCCACCAATAGGGTCAAATGGAGACCAAGGCACTACACAAATCCCAATGTGTGATAATGAAAGCTAATGTTGGGTCCCTATAATACTAGTGATTACCCCATTACTATTGTAGTTATACCCCTTATTTATATTGTTGTGCCCCTATTACCCCCATGTTGTTATTTCTGTGCCCCATAGAATCCCTCTATTGTTATTTTTGTGGCTTTATATTATTATTGTTAGGTCGGCTGGATTATATTGTGACTCCTTAGACTCCTATATATAGAAAGGAGGTTTTGTCATTTGTATCATCAAAGAATTGTTCATTTATGTAATGTAAAGGAGGTTTCCCCCTCGAAGAGGCTGAATTCTAAGGCTTGATCTATCTTTTCTATCTTTTCTTGAGCTGGTTTCATAACATTTGGTATCAGAGCTTTGGATTCTAGGGTTTCGCTGCTCCAAACAGGTCATCGTGGAATTTTCGCTATAAATTTTTTTCTGTGACGTTTCAGAAGTCTAAAAAAAACCCATTTGAGAAGAAATCGCATTGAACCTTGGGTCCGAATTTCAGAGCTTTTCGCACGATATTTGCGGAGATATGATCTGAGGAAGTTGGTCTTTTTGCAGACTCCTGAATTACATTCAAAACAGGTGACCTGGGAAAAATCGTCATAACTTTTTCTCTGGGGATCGGATTGAAATTTTGTAAGAAGGTACAAAAAGAGGACGGACTTTAGTTTCTTGTATGTGTGTTTCAGATTCAAAGGTTGAAACAGTGACTCGTGGCACGTCGTACAAGTTCGCTCTACTGAACTAGTCTAAAAGCAAGTCACTGTGGGAGATTTCACATAACTCTTCCTTGGAGAATCCAATTTGGGTCAGACTTGTGGCATTGGAAAGAGGACGAAGAAGGCTACTACAGGTCGCAATTTTAGAACTGAATGATCCGAAATTACAGAGATACATCAGATTCAATATCAGGCTTCTATAAAGTGAAAAAAAGGTGTGTAGTTTTTTTTTAAATTTTTGTGTAAGCTTGGTTTAACAGAATTCAAAGGGCATAGTAAAGCATTATTATCGGTAACTGATGCCCCGAGGAAAGAAAATGCAAACACCTAGTAAGGAACCTGAAAGCTCTAGCATGACTCATGAAGAAGAGGAAGAAATGCTACATGATATATCAAAATTACAAGAACAAGTGCAACAAATGTCACGCTCACAAAATCTAACAGAAGCTAAGATAAGTGGCATGTAATCTAAGATAAATGGCATGGAATCTAAGATAAATGGTGTGGGATCTAAGATAAAGGGCATGGAAGCTAAGATGGATGATTCGAAGACATATTTGAAGAGAGACATGGCAGATTTGAAGACAAATTGGAAGACAAACATGGTAGATTTGAAGACAGATTTGACAAATTTTCTACAAGAAATACTTACTAATGGTGAAAAGGTTGTAAAAGAAACTCATGATGTGAACAAAAGTAATTTTAATCATGATTCCATAGACGCTAATGTTGGATCGAAGACCCACCATATTCCAAAAATCGATATGAGGAAGTTTGATGGCAAGGATCCCACCACATGGATATTACAGATGGAGCAGTTCTTCGATCTCAATAATGTGCAAAACACACAAAAGGTACGTATGGCAACTGTATATTTGGAACCAAATCAGTTTGTATGGTATCAATGGCTTTTCTCTCGTAAAAAATTATCACTTGGGCAATTTTTACGGAAGAATTGATAGCACATTATGAAGATACAAAAAGCAACACTTTTTTTAGCCAATTGATAAGTCTCAAACAAAAGGGTTCAATAATGGAGCACATTGAGGAGTTCCAAAAATTGAACATAAGGGTAAAAGATATTCCAGAGGAGCATAGGATTGATGTGTTCATAGGGTCTTTAAAGGATAATATCCAACATGATGTTCGCCTTTGGGAACCTGATTCATTAGAGAAGGCATTCAGGTTAGCAAGAAAAATGGAAAGCAAAATTATGGCAACCAGGAAGCATACCACTCACAACTATAAAGACGGAAGTGTTGTTGCCCCTAGTCTTCCACAACCTATAAGGTTGACACCACAACAATTGGAAGAAAAAAGAGCAAAAGGGCTTTGTTACAGTTGTGATAGCAAATACACTAAAGGTCATAAGTGTGCTGAGAAGAAATTATTCTACATAGATTGTGAAGAGGAAGAAGAAAAGGAGCAAGAAAGGTCAAAAGAAGAAGATATACTCCAGGAACAAAGCCTAGATGAAGAACAAATAAATCCGACCATATCTTGTAATGCATTGGTGGGAATTACCACTCCTCAAACCATCAAGATAGAAGGACAAATCAAGAAGAAAAAGGTAATAGTGTTGATTGATTCAGGAAGCACCCACAATTTTATTCATTGTAGGGTAGCAAAAGAATTGAATTGCTTCCTATATCCAGCACCAGAGTGTCAAGTGATGATTGCAAATGGAGGAACAATAAATTGCTCTGGAAAGTGCCATAATATCAAGCTATCCATGGGAGAATATGTATTGACTAGCCCAATGCTTTCCATTCCAATGGGAGGTGCTGATGTTGTACTAGGAGTCCAATGGCTACAATCCTTGGGTACAATAGCTTTTAATTTTCAAGAACTTTTCATCAAATTTTCTACGGAAGGAAAGGAAGTTGAATTAAGGGGTATTGCAGGGAAACCAGGAAAGATAATCAGCTCTAATGGTATGACAAAGCTTCTAAAAAAGGAGCAAAGAGGTGTAATTGCACAATTATGTTCGCTAGATGTTTCCACATTGGAATCATCTATTTCTCCAGATCTCCAAAAAGTCCTGGACAATCATTCCAAGGTATTTGAGACTCCCAAAGGTCTCCCACCTATGCGTGATCATGATCATGCTATTCATCTGATTCCAGGAAGTGTTCCTCCAAACATCAGGCCGTACAGATATCCCTATGTCCAAAAAAGTGAAATTGAACGTATGGTTGCAGAAATGCTAGAGGCTGGTATAATTCAACCGAGTCAAAGTTCTTTCTCTGCTCCAGTAGTATTGGTGCACAAGAAGGATGGATCATGGCGCATGTGTCCGGATTATAGGGAGCTCAACAAGCTCACTATTAAAGATAAGTTCCCCATTCCTGTCATTGATGAATTACTGGATGAATTGCATGGATCAATTTACTTCACCAAGTTGGATCTTCGTTCGGGATATCATCAAATCAGAATGAAGATTGAAGACATTCCGAAAACGGCATTTAGAACTCATGAGGGTCATTATGAATTTTTGGTCATGCCTTTTGGCCTTACCAATGCACCTTCAACATTTCAAGGTTTGATGAATTCAATTTTCAAACCATTCCTTAGAAAATTTGTGTTAGTATTTTTTGATGATATACTAATCTACAGCAAGTCTTGGAAGGATCATGTTGAACATGTTGACAGGGTGCTACAACTATTGGAGGAGAAACAATTATATGCAAAAAGATCCAAATGTTTCTTTGGAGTCCAGGAGGTGGAATATTTGGGTCATATTGTATCTCATGAAGGAGTTAAGGTAGACCCTAGCAAAATTAAAGCCATTAAGGAATGGAAAATCCCCACATCCATAAAGCATCTGCGAGGATTTCTTGGGTTGACAGGGTATTATCGCAAGTTTGTTAAGAATTATGGGAGAATAGCAGCACCTCTAACAACATTATTGAAGAAAGATGCATTTTCATGGACTCCGGAAGCAACAAAGGCCTTTGAACATCTTAAAGAGGCAATGTGCCAAGCACCGGTCTTAGCTACACCGGACTTCACAAAAACCTTTATTGTGGAATGTGATGCTTCAGGAAATGGAATTGGTGTTGTTCTAATGCAAGATGAAAGACCCATTGCTTTTGAAAGTCGTCCAATCAAGGGAAAGTTTTTAAGCAAAGCTATTTATGAGAAGGAAATGTTGGCAATACTCCATGCACTTAAGAAATGGCGACCCTACCTAATGGGAAGACACTTCAAGGTAAAAACGGATCATGATAGCCTTAAATACTTTTTAGAACAAAGATTATCCTCTGAAGAGCAACAAAAGTGGGTCACAAAGATGTTGGGTTATGACTTTGAAATCATCTACAAAAAAGGGAAGCAAAATGTGGTGGCAGATGCACTCTCAAGAAAGGATGAGGATGTGGAAGCATTGTTGTGCCATTTCTATTATCCAACCAGATTGGATAAACGAAGCAAGGGAGGAATGGAAGAATGACGAAGAAGTGTGGGCACTTATTCGAAAGCTACAACAAGATTCCAGTACGTCTGATACATTTAGCTGGAAAAATGATTCGTTATGGTACAAAGATCGCTTATACCTCTGTAAGAATTCCCAGCTAAAACAAAAGATTCTTATGGAATTGCACACTTCTCCCTTAGGAGGGCACTCAGGATTTTTAAAAACTTACCACAGGGTTAAGAAGGAATTTTTTTGGGATGGCCTTAAATCAGATATTCAAAAGTTTGTGGCGGAATGTTTGGTTTGCCAACAAAATAAAGTTGAAACAATTAAGACACCGGGTCTATTACAACCTTTATCCATTCCAAGCCAACGTTGGGAGGAGGTTTCAATGGATTTTATCACAGGTTTACCCAAGTCTGAGGGAAAGAGTGTCATCATGGTGGTAGTTGACAGACTTACCAAGTATGCACACTTTTGTGCATTATCACATCCATTTAAAGCCAGTACAGTTTCTACTGCATTTATGGAAACAATTCAAAAGCTACATGGAAACCCAAAGATTATTGTAAGTGACAGAGATCCCATTTTCACTGGAAATTTTTGGACAGAATTATTTTCTTGTCTTGGTACTCAGTTAGCTCATAGCTCATCTTATCATCCTCAATCTGATGGGCAAACTGAGATAGTAAACAAATGTTTGGAAGGATATCTTCGTTGCTTTGTATCTGATAAACAGACACAATGGGTCAAATGGTTGCCTCTGGCTGAATGGTGGTATAACACTTCCTTCCATACAGCAACAAAAATGACCCCATTTATGGCACTTTATGGGTATCAACCACCATCCATCACATCATATTTAAGAGAAAATTCTAAGGTTCAGGCAGTGGAACATCACATCGAACATCAACAACAAGTCCTCCAACTCTTAAAGGATAACCTCGTGTTGGCACAAAATAGAATGAAACAACAGGCAGATCAACATCGCAGTGAAAGAAGTTTTGATGTAGGTGATTGGGTATTCCTACGGCTACAACCATATAAGCAAATGTCCCTAAAGCAAGCTAAGAAGGATAATAAATTATCACCAAAGTATTATGGTCCGTACAAGGTGTTGCAAAAGATTGGTACTATGGCATACAAATTGGAGCTTCCTGCAGCTTCTCGATTGCACCCAGTTTTCCATGTTTCATGTTTAAAGAAGGTTATAGGCGACAAGCTCCCAGTTCAAACAATATTGCCAGAACTTGACGAGGAAGGAAAAATTATATTGGAACCGGAAGCAGTCACAGAAACAAGAACTCGACAGCTACGAAATCGATCAATTTCAGAGTATCTTATCAAGTGGAAGAACTTATCCGCTGAAGATTCCACATGGGAGGATGAGAATTTTATGCAGAAGTATCCAGAACTACTCAAGCGTTGAGGACAACACTTTTTTGAAGGAGAGGGGCATGTTGGGTCCCTATAATACTAGTGATTACCCCATTACTATTGTAGTTATACCCCTTATTTATATTGTTGTGCCCCTATTACCCCCATATTGTTATTTTTGTGCCCCATAGAATCCCTCTATTGTTATTTTTGTGGCTTTATATTATTATTGTTAGGTCGGCTGGATTATATTGTGACTCCTTAGACTCCTATATATAGAAAGGAGGTTTTTTCATTTGTATCATCAAAGAATTGTTCATTTATGTAATGTAAAGGAGGTTGCCCCCTCGAAGAGGCTGAATTCTAAGGCTTGATCTATCTTTTCTATCTTTTCTTGAGCTGGTTTCATAACAATTGATTTCAAACACAAGGGAAACATCTCAGTCAAAAACCCATGATATTGATTGATGTTGAGCATAAGGTGACCTATCAATAATGAAAGTAGGGCTAGGATGCAACCCCAGATCTTCTCTCAGAGAAATTTTTCATAGTCGATAAGAGCAAGACCCAACAACAAGAAGTCAGTGGAGACCTTCTCAAATCAGCACGAACAAAGGAAAAAATAGCTGATGTGATAATGAACATGACTCTGACAACTAGGGATGGCTGAATAAAGAATAGGTCAAGAGACACCGCAGAGAGGCTGACTCAAGTTTACTTCCCTTGAACAAAAGCACGACTCAACTGTGACTACACGGCAGAATATGATAACTTTGTATAAGTTTGTCATGCAGGAGGCATAAGAAAACTCTCCATATGATTGGAAGTGATAACCAATTGGAGGAATATTGACTCAATAACAAGGTTAAGGCTCTCCTAAGTTAAATTAAAGGCCATCCCAATGGGGAAAAGACTTATTTTTTTAGTGCTTTGTTCAAGGGTGACACAACTAACTCTAGCTGCCATCACATACGGAAATAATGTCCCATTCTCACTCTTTTTTGGGATATATATTTTTTTTTGTTTTTTTCATTTTCATGAAGCCTGAAAAAGAATAAAATAATGCTATAGTATAGTGGAAAGAATGAGTGTTGAAAAATCAGATGCTCTAGTTCCCGTGAGGGGAACATTCCTATGCTCAATGCAAGGTGGCGAAACTGGTCAATGACACTCAAAGGAATGTTCTTTCCACAGGTGAAAGGGTGTGTCAATTTGCAGAGGCTAAGTGATTGCAAGGTTGATTTTGTAGAAGACATGGTCAATAAGTAGCTTAAACACGATTCCAAGTGAAGCTGGCTCAAGGCCAAAAGGTGAAAATAGTCAATATGCAATGCAACAGTACAACTCAACCCAAAGGACCCTCTAGGGTATAAAGCCATAAAATAACTAAGAAGAATGAGAATGAATCTCCAACATATAAGTCATGGTAGGACTAAAGAGGACTCTTGAGCCTACTCAATATAGCAGCATGGGTAACATATGTCAGCGAGGATCTAACTAATATGCCCATGTAAAAGTTTGGCTCTACCATCACGTCATGATTTTAAAATTCGGTGAGTGAAAATGGTTTGCGAATCAATACATGATGGGGTCAACCCTATGGAAAAGATATCGCAGTATGGAGGCTAGTATGCGAAATGCAGCGGAAAGTGATATTCCCTAAACTATATGCCAGTAATAAAGTGATACCTTCCATGATGGGCTTGCACTCATGGGACCGAAGCGATTTCTCAAAAAAGTCTCCAAAATATCCTGTAAAAACAACCCATTCCTGACACTCCAAGCCAAAAGGTCAAAAAGTCCACAAGATAAAAATCAACTTTAGAAAAAATAATTTTCATTTTTCAACCTATATAAGGACTTTTGGACTCACATTTTTGTCATTTGTGTTTTGAGCAAGGAGCTGTGGAGAAAAACTCAAACAAACTTCCTCTGTCAAATTCAACCATTCAAATTGCTTCAAATCTTCCAGGTAACCCTTTAATCATGCTTTTGATCATTTTTTATGCTTTCTAGATGTTTTTTCATAATTTTGACCGTAGGAAATTATGTTAAAAATTTCAACTCTATGTACACATGGGTTGGATACAAGTAACCCGCGTATACGAGGGCCCTACACGCGACTGTGTAAAAAGCAGACTCGCATGTGCGCAAATAAAAAATTTCAAACATTGATTTAATGATTTGAAACATCTATTTTGGCAGGATGACAATTACCTGGCGTGAGAGGGAGCATAGTGCCATTGATAACCAAGTGATGGAGGATAAAAATGCCTTAGATGCTTTGAGAGGTTGTGGTTTCTTAAAATTCTTCAAAATCTCAAACACGAAGGTGAATGTTAGAATGCTTGAGTTGTTGATTCACTACTGGAGTGCACAAGATGATGCATTCATGATTGATCAGATGCCCCTGAGGATCGAGGTATAAGACATTTATTTCATAACAGGTCTTTCCCGAAGGGGAGAGAGAGTGCAGCCAACTGGCAGGACAAAATGTAGTCTCAGTGTAGAAGAATACATCCGCATATACTGTCTTGGCCACCCTGAAAAGGTTGGAAGTTAGATTCCAATCAAGCATGTAGAGAGTTTATCATTGAAAATACTATTATTTACCATAGTCAGGGTAAACGGTTTTGCTGCTCTACATCAGGCTTCACATGTGTCCATGAGCCTAGCAGTGGATTGCCTCACTACTATCTTTGATTGGTGTACACCTCTGCTGACCAACATGAAGAACCAACTCACTTCCGTTCAGAGGGGTCACATAAAGAATTTCGGATATCACACTATCTTATGCTCATTATTTTTTGAGAATGTACCTGGGCTTTCTCCCAAGGTATTATCTACCATCAATATCTCGAGAGATCCACGGATGGGCAGATGAGTTGACTTGATGAAACGCCTAGTGGGTGGTGAGGTCCACAGGACAGATTTTGATGATGATTTTTTCCTTTGGTGGGATCTGTCACCCTTGCTAGCACTAAGCCCACAAATGGATCCATATAGGCTCTTAGAGTCTCCAAAGTTGCTTAAAATCATGCCAATGATCAATTTATGCTCTTGAAATCTTCAATTTCTGCTCACAGATCATCTAATGATCAAAATCAGCACAAGCGGAAAGCCCTTGGAAGGGCATAAATGCACTATCGGGAGGCTAAAAAGTTTAAAAAACTGTGAAAAACCCACAAATGCAAGCTTAAACAAAGGGATGAACAGCCGCCATTAGATATGGCCGATCAACGGCCTAGATCTAGGCGGCTAATCACAATCGACCGAAAAGAAGTGACAGTCTAAAGGTGGGTGCATGACACCGCCGATCAATGATCGCCGATGATCAGATCGGCGGGTCACATCGGAAATTGCGGCGGTGGAGAACATATGTTATGTTATATCAAGGCTCGGGCGTTGAGCAATTAGCGATTGTGATTTATCGCATCGCTATGTCACATCGGCAATATACCACGGGCGGGGCCTAGACACAAGCATTTGTGCGACCTAATGGGCTAGACCCAAAGTAATTATATGCAATATTTGATAACTTTTGAAGTCCGCGCCAAAGCCATTTTAAAGAGTTTTTCATGTATTATCGTTGTATAATGAAATACAAAGGGAACGGGGGACAACGCTGAAAGGGTTTCGGGAAGAAAAATGGATATATTTTCAAATCTGTGGAAGGCCCACTTTTAATGTATTTCATATATTTTCGTTGTATAACAAAAATACGAAGGGAGCATTGGCCAGTGCAATTGCGATGAGCCCCAGAACCGAAAGGGTCCGAGAAGTGGAATATATGATAGTTGAAGTTCGCCAAAGCATTCTTTCATGCATTTTTTCAATGTTTCACATATTTCATTATATGCAGGAAATACACAGGACAAGCCAAATGCAACTTGCGATGGCGATGAGGGTGGACCTGAGGGATAATTAAACCACATTTTAGGGCTTGTGAAGTCCAAAATACATAGAGAAGGCGGGATTTATTAGTGATGGCTGTGTTTTCTGTTTAAAACAGAAATATACATTGTTTTCAATAGAGGTCCACCATAGGGCAGCGTTGTTCTGCTATAATAGAAGCATGCATTGTTAAATCATTGGAAGGGCCACAACACGCTACAGCCTGAAACAGAAAGATTAGGGAGCTCAGATAGCACAACACAACTGAATCAACCCAAATAAATCGTGGAGCCCCAGCATGACACAACCAGAACAAACAGAATGATCGTGGAGCATCTCTGGCATGAGAGAGCTCCCAGACAATGCAACAACTACCCAAAATATCTGAATGTGGTTATTCCTCTGTCAGAAGAGGAAAACCTCTGAGCCATGCTTGTCGATTGAGGGAATCAAATAGTTAACAAGACAGAGGGATAGATCAAGACCTCTAAAGCCTCAGAAGGCTCAGCATCATTGTAAACAGGCTATAAATAGCTGAAAATAAGATGTAATAGAGGTTCAACTTTTGGAGATTATTCCTCCTCTGTTCATTCAAGCTTCTCATCTTCATTCTAGCAATATAAGCTTCTTTTGCCATTATATGTTCAATGTCCATTCTCTTTGCTATTCTATGCTTGCACTTGAACAATTTGTTCATGTTTTCTTTGTGTCTAAGCCCAGATAATTGTCATCTTATCTCTGCTTTGATATATTAAATTTGCAAGCTTCTTCGTTGCCTGTAGCCAGCCATCCATATGTGGTCATATATGCATCTGCCAGTACAGTCAGTATTCTCTTTTGCTACCTGTAGCTAGCCATTGATGTATGTTTATGTATGCAATCTGCGAGTATAGTCAGTATTCTCCATCTATCCATTGAATTTATAACTTATTGAGCATTAGTGGTCTAAAGCCTTGTATTGGAGAGAGTGTTCATGCATGTCTTGAGTGAGAATAGAGTTGAAATAGTTATCTGAATTGATCCAAACCATCATTTATTCCAATAGTTCAAAGAACAATATTGAAGATTCTATGTTACCAGGCATCTCCAATCTATAGCCTACGAGAGTTTCTTGGAGTGATAACAATATCAATAGGTCATTGCAGTCGATGACTACACCTACGCTGAAACGGATTTCCGAGGGGATCCAGATCTAGTATTTCCGCCAGATGTAGCATGGGGTGCCATAGGTATAAATTATTTTTTTAATTTTTTAATTTTAAGATTTTTTGGATTTTTAATATAAATGAATTAAAAATATTTTTGATGAGTCAAGGAACTTACAAAATTTATTGATCATGTTTCAGATGTGGGACTAGTGAGACCTAAATAATTTCCTCAACATAGGTGTCATGGAAGAGATGCCGAAGGAGCTGCAACTAAGACTGAGAGAGTTCTCCATGCAGTCTAGAGGAACTTGGTGAGATTGAGTCACCAAGTACCCATGGTGGCAATAGAGGACTTACCAGAGGAGATGCAGTGGCACGTGGTAGGAGTACCACGAGACTGGGTGCGACTATTTCGATGTGTGGCCAATGTCGTCGTTTACTTTCTAGCTGCTCATCCTGAGCAGGATCGTTAGATAGATGATCAGATATTTTGGTAATTAGACATGATGATGGGCATAAGCCCAAATTTTGTAGGGCATTTTGTCCCAATTTTTGTATATTATTTTGGACACAAACACTCTATCTATATATAGACGATTTTATGATGATCATACATACAGATGATACTTTGATTATTTTTTATGTTTTTTAATTTGATGAAAGATTTAAATGTCAATCCAATGCTTGATTAGCAATAGAATCTATTAAGGAATTTTCTGATCGTGGAGTTTGAACAAATGTGATGTAAACAAATGATCATTGCAACAAGCACACTCTCAGAAATTGGTGATACAAATAGGGATCTCATATGTGATAGATGTTATTCAGTTCAGATGCCACCAGTTGTGAATCTAAATAGACTACTAACGAATCAATATCAAGAGATATCGCTTCAGATAGTAAATTAATGATAGCAGTATATTCAACAATATTATTCGAAGAAGGACTAATACATACTCCTCTCGAAACCATTAATTGGCCAGATGGATAATAAATCACCCAAGCCACAGAAGAAAGGTTTCGGGTGTGTCTACTGGCACCATCGACAAACCCTAGATATATCAAATCGCCCATTAATACTTTCCAAAGTAGATAAAAAATTATCGACATCATTAAAATGGATAGACAGATATGTAAAAACATACAATATATACAAACAAGTAAATGCTCGGTCGAAGCCTAATAAAAGTACTTCTTAAGGTAGAGCCCATTTCTGGGCTCTGCCAACTTGTTTCCTTCAAAATCAATCAATTCATAAGCTCCCTTTTTTAAAACACACTTGACAATAAAGGGACCGTACCACATAGACTTAAAGATTCATTCCCCCAAGGCATCTTTGTCTTAATCGTAAACCAAGACAAGATCACCTTCATAAAAATTTCTAGGATGGACAACTTTATCATATTGAGTTTTTACCCTCCTTTTATGGGCTTCATTTATTGTGGCAGCATCTCGGCGTTGCTCATCAAGATGCTCCAAATGAACAAGGCGCTCTTCGAGACTAGAAGTCTCAGGAAGAAGTTCTATAGCCAGTTGAAGGGAAGGAATTTCACATTCAATAGGAAAAATATATTCCAACCCATAAACCAATTGAAAGGGAGTAAAACCAGTGGTAGTCTTCACTGACGTTCGATATGCCAAAAGTGTTGGATACAACATGATGTGCCAATTTGATATAACTTTGTTAACTGTCCTTTGCAGGATAATTTTAAGTGTTTTGTTCACGGCTTCGACCTGCCCATTGGCCTGAGGATAATATGAAGACGAATGCTCCTTCCAGAAACCCAACTTGAGAGCCAATTCAGACATTAGTTGATTTTGCAAATGACTGCCATGGTTAGTGACAACCTCTTTAGGAATACCGAACCAGGAGATAACTTGATTGAAGAGAAATAAGGTTGTTGTTTCATTTTCATTCTTGAAAGTAGGCATGGCCTCAACCCACTTAGTAAAATAGTCTATGGCCACAATTATATGCTTTTTATTTCCTGTCAAAGGAAAATTACAAGTAGTAAAATCAATGCCCCACTTTGTGAAAGGGTCGATGGTGATAACAGGGAAAAGTGGAGTTGGATGTGCGCACATTTTCCGAGTATAGACCTAACAAGGATCTCATCTCTTGACCACCTCAATACAATCTTTGAATATCGATGGCAAAAAGTAGCTTACCCGCAATTTTTTTTGGGATGTAGCAAGCCCAGATAGACGAACAACACAAGCTCCACCGTGGCTATCATTAAGCACTGACTCAGCCTCTTCCAAGGTTAAACAATGTCTAAGGATTGAATCAATCTTGTGACGAAATAAGGTGTCACCTATAATAACATAATTCTTAGCGAGGTGACCCAATTTTCTACACTCGTACTTGGAAAAAGTGGGTGGAAAGTTCGAAGTCTGGAGGAAATAAGAAATAGATGTTCATCAGGAAAATTTTCCTCGTGAATGATTTCTTCCTCACAAGGTAGCTCTAATATCAACTCTGCAAATACTAAAGATTTCTTAGATTTAGCCGACATGAATTCAAGGTTGAATTCTTGCAAAATGATAATCCATCTATTATATTTTCCCCCAATCACTCGCCTACTAAGAACAAACTGAAATGGATTGACGACTACTAAGATGAACATTTTTCGAAGAAGAATATAATGTCGAAGCCATTGGACAACATGGACAGCTACCAAAGCTAATTTATCAATTGGAGAATAGCGTAGTTTAGGACCTACCAAGCCTCTTCTTAGATAGTAAATTACATGCTCACATAAGGAATCATCCTCCTGAACCAGAACCATACCAATGGTTGATTCTGTTGCAGCGAGATACCAAAGGAAATCTCTGCTATAATCAGGTGGACTCAACAATGGAGTATAGGTTAATGTTTTTTTCAAATCATCAAAATATTGCTGGGCGAAATCATCCCATAAAAATGGGACCCCTTTCTTAAGCAATCGCATAAATCCTTTTGCGATATCAGCATAATTGGCTATAAATCTTCTCAATAAATTTTATTTTGCTTGGAGACTTTGAAGTTGACGTATGGAATACAGGGGAGGCAACTAAAGTATTTCCTCAACCTTGAAGGGATCTACACAAATCCCCTCTGTTGACACAATGAATCCTAACAACCGACTGGATGTGACTGCGAAAACTCACTTATTCATATTCAACCGAATTTTATAGAAACGACACTACTAAAAAATCAACCGAAGATGTTTAGGATGATCAATTCTCTTTTGAGAACAAGCAGCTAAATCATCCAGATATGCTTCAATAATGTAATTGATGTCGTGAAAGGCATAAGACACGGCCCGCTGAAAAGTAGCTCCAGCATTTTTAGGCCAAAAGGCATCTTTTTGTACGCAAACGCACCCCAGGGACACATAAAAGTTGTCTTGTGCTGATCTTTTGGACGAATAGTAATTTGATTATAACCAGAGAATCTGTCCATAAATGAAAAAATACCATTGCCCGAACATTCATCAATAGTTTGATCAATAAAGGGTGTGGGGTAATTGTCCTTAGGACAAGCCTTATTTAGGTCCCTAAATTCAATGCATACTTGAATCGTTCCATGATTTTTGTCTACGGGAACTAGATTAGAGACCCACTTAGTTAAAGGAACGGGGTATATGAAACCCGCCTTACGCATCTTCTTGACTTCATCTTTGATAGCCGCTGCTTTTCTAGGATTGACCGGTCAAAGTTTTTGATGAATGGGTTTATCATTTTCATACATCTTGATCTCATGTTGGACTATAGATGGATCTATTCCAGGAATTTCCTCATAAGACCAAGAAAAGACATCACGAAACTCTTTGAAGAGATCAACATATGTTTGAATTTCTTCAGGGGAACAGTGAGCTCCAATGAAAACATTTTCAATAATGTTGGGATTCATAGAGATGTTCACTAGTACAGTTTGTGATATAATAGACATGTTACCCTTACCATAAAACTATGTTGGGGCTAAAGGGTTTAAAACTGCATGAACATCCCTAGTAGAAGGACTGGAAAAACTTGACTCAACTTCTCACAAATGAGGGAGGAAATACGAACAATGATGCAAATCATCCGAAGGTCTATCAACACCCATCATTGCTTCTATAATTTCTTGTTTAGATGGTAAGATAGTATCTAAGAAATCCTAAGCAAAAGTCGAATGGAGGGTCCAGGCCGAAGCCACATCTCCATCCAGCTCCTTTGGTGAAAAAGGAGTAGGATTGGAGTCTGTACAGTTAACAATAGACTAATAACCAATTTCTACTGCAGACATAGGACATGCCATTCTACCTACCTACCCTTCATCTAATGTGGTGGTAGATGAGGGTAAAGGGCAAGGGTCCAAAATATAATTAGTTCTAAAGAACTCTCTTCGAGAAGGTCTCTTGGAGGATGAAATAGCATTAATTATAACTATAGGAGAAGGAAGATCAAAAGTACCCATTAAGGAAGAGTACATTCCAACTCCTAAATTCTCTGTAGGTTGTTTGGCATTGTCCACTAATGGAATAGTAGACTCAAAAGATGCATGGGAGTCACTCGGAGAATAATCCACCTAATCAACCTTTACAATTCTCCCTTCATGAGGAAAGCAAAGGATGTGAAATAATGATGACAATGGCATCCATCTCATAAATCCAATTCCTTCCTAAAAGGAGGTTGTAATCTAGATTGGCATCGACTATTTTGACTTTAATATTTACCACCTTTCCCCCAACACAGATGGGAAAGGCTAGAATAATCCCGTGTGGCCTATGAGAATGACCATCAAATGTTGTCAACAAAGTTGGTGAAGGAACAGCTTGGGGCGATCCAATGGCCTTCCAACATGACATGGACATTACACATGTGGAAGCTCCCTCATCGATAACAGTTCGAAATATATTGGTCTTTCGATATGTAGACTTTATCTGGAAATCCATATGATGTGGGAGTCTCTTTTTGATGTTTGACATATCAAATGTAATCACAAGAGAATTTTTTGGATCAACTACTTTGATTGCAGTGAGTAATGCACTCCTTTGTGTGGGGCACGACTGGAGTACCTCTAACACCGACATAGCACAAGGACTCTGAGCCAGATCTTCTACAATCGAGTAGTTCTGGGTTGCCCTAGCATTAGGGTTAATGGTTAAGCATTTTGCGGAGCCTTTTGGCATCTGAGGTATAGACTCAACAGAGGGCCTCTCAATATGGAGTGGCTCTGAAACATCAGAAGTAGACTTAGCCTTAGATGACTTTGATTCACCATAATCATGTGATCATGTGGCAACATCGATATGTGAACTCGTCATGTGGACATTTGATGTATTATCCCCTTCCTAGTTTCCCCCTGCAGGGACACATTTTTCCGCCACATATATGTTTTTCGTTTCCACTAACCGTTGGTTGAAAATTTGTGTAGCCTTGCATAGATTGTGATCATTGCTTCAACCCTATATAGAGATGACATGAGACATGGACCAGCCATGTAGGAGCTGTTATATGATAATTTTTACAACCATGAATTCATTATTAATTCATCATTCTATGTTGGTAGAGGGTCTAGTCATTTGTAGATTTAATTCATCATGGTAATAGGCTTGTTATGGAGGAGTATCATGAGTCTATTTTATAGCCACTCGTATCAAATAATGATGATGTAATAGTCATGATTTATCATGTTTTTTAATTCTTTGGTCCATAGGAGATTATCGTAGTATCCATGTATCCATTGATATACTCATGTTAAATGAAGATGGAGACATGTACTTATGTTGTACTATTTTTAGGTCATCTGGTCATGAGTCATGCAATCATGTTATGGTCATATGATGGTCATGTATGAGGTTATTATGTCACTTCTACAACCATGTATGTATAATGTTATATGTCATTCATTCATGGTCAAGTGGTGTCTTGATCCATATGGTGTTCCTATTTGTCAAAAGGAGGCATTGTTTGCAGCAGAAGTGGTTCACTACAACATGGATTAATGTTGGAGATGGCATGTGTTTAGGGGGAGGATCTATGTTGTCTTGTTTATTTCATCCATCCATTGTTGAAATCATGGTCCGCTTGAAGGTTTTCATGTTGTGCCTCACGCTATGCTATGGAAGTTGGGGTTCTTAGCCTCATGTTATGAGCAAAGTGGAGATGTTGAGCATTGTTGTTGTTTCTATGTGGTTTCTATGGAGAGTGTTGGTTGATGCTCATGTGAATATTGTTATACATACTTGATGTTGCTCATGGTTACTCTTATCTTTCTTTCATTGTTTTTGCTTGTGGTTGCCTTATGTTGCCATATTGTTGTTGTTGCTAGAGGTTGTTCGTTGGTATTTTGCTCTGGATGATCATTGGTCTATTTGATGCTTACTGATATTGATATGAAGAGCATGGTCATTGGTTGATATGAATTATGTTTCATTCATGTAAAGATAGAATTCTCCAGTGTTTGTGCTTCAGTTCTTGTTGCCTATTTAGATCAAGTTATCCCTTTGCCATTGATGTCAAAGGGGGAGCGATAGAGAAGATTGGTCTAGAGTTTTTGTACGCTTGTCATTAATGCTAAAGGGGAATATTGTTGGCATTATGGTGTGCATGGATCTAGCTAGATGATGACGGAATTGGTTCATAATAGTAGCTAGTTCATGTTGGAATTGATTTCAACCCTATGTAGTCTAGTTGATGTGTTGATGCCATTCATTGTAGCATGGTTGAAGCTAGTTGAGTTGACCTTGAGATGGTGTTGGCATTGATGTCAAACTTATGAGTTCATGCACTTATGTAAACATCATGATGGTGTATATTGTTGATGTATCATTTGGTTTTTGTTGGAATTGATGTTGATCCTATAGTGATGGAAGTGACATGGTTTGTATGTATATCTTTACATCTTATTGATGGTTGTTCATGTACTAGTGGCGTTCACGACCTAGTATAGTAAACATAGTGCAAGAACTTATGGTTGACTTGTTGCAGCAGTGTTTTTCACCTTATGATGATGTTGCTAAGGGGTTGTAGGTATGTTCAATGGTGTTGCATCTTGTGTAGGTGTTGTAGGATATTGGAGGACTTGTTAGCACTCTTGCCAAGCCTTGTTTGTTGTCTTCTAGGTCAACATGGTAGTATCACTTGGGAGACTTATTTTATCTACTTGAAGAGGTGGTACTGAGCTTAGAAGAGGTGTGGAGGTGACTTCAGATGTTGAAGAAGAGGATATAATAGGTGGTAGAGGTTCTGAGCAGAGGGCTTGTGCTTTTTCATTATGTTTTTCCCCAGTCACATGGAGATAGGTTTATGCATGCGACTATAAGACTCTAGTCACTAGGAGACATTCCTATGCAAGTGATTGAAGGCTCTAATTGAGTTTATTTAGTGTTGTGCATGTGACTGAGTTTTTTCATGAAAAATCCTCTGCGTTCCTCACGCAAATCAAATGAAAATTGGCATGGAAATTCCCAGAAGCTTCTAGAATAAGTTGTAAATGACAAGAATAGTTTGAAAAGGTACTCCAACGATGTGAAAACATTTAGTGCACAATTATTTATGTTAGTGGATTGATTTAGTCCAATTTGTGCACCTTTGATCCCATGCCTAAGGTTAATTTCACCGTCCATCTCTTATATACTTGAGTTTGGAGTTGTATGATGGTTGGTTGGGTATGAGAGTGATTTAGAGAAGGTAGTATAGTGGAGGAATGCTTCAGAATTGAGTGAGAGCATAGAAGATCTAGTGTATGAGTGCAAATTTCTGCGTAGTGAATAGATCTGAAGCATGTTGTGGAATAGATAAGATTTCAAGCTGTTGCAACATAGTTTTTTTTTTAGGATTGGAGTAGAGATTATGTTTTTGGATGAATAAAGAGTTACAATTTTGATGTATGGATGTGAACCACTATTTTTCTAGTGTTGAGAGCACATTGTTGTTGGTGTTTTGATTTATGATTTGCAAAGAGTCTTGTTGCTGAGAGCATGATTGCAGAATTGAATTCTTGTTGAGAGAAAAGGGTCTTGGATCCAATATGAAATGAGGTGAACATAGTGTAGAGGATCAATGACTTCATGAGAGAGGAGCAATGATTTTTAAGCTTCAATGAAAGGATGAATTTCTCCATCCAATCAGAGTTGGGAGAGGATCGTTTATCATGGTGGCCTTTAGTAGATGGTAGTTTGTAGATCCATGTGAGAACAAAGTCTTATGATATGATCAATAGAATCGAGGATTTCCCAA
Source organism: Pinus tabuliformis (assembly GCA_031772625.1). Classification (NCBI taxonomy): domain Eukaryota; kingdom Viridiplantae; phylum Streptophyta; class Pinopsida; order Pinales; family Pinaceae; genus Pinus; species Pinus tabuliformis. Next base: position 377,137,923 of record CM062810.1, read on the forward strand.
AATTATATCCGATAATTTTCCCATGACATGGATAGTGAGTGGATCCTTTGATTTTCTTCCAGGTTTCTTAGAACAAAATTCTTTGATCATTTTGGCATAAATCAGTACATCCTTCATAGCCTGAAGTAATGAGATTTTGACAAATAAGTTTTGTAATTCCCCCAAAAAGTCAAATTCAGGATGAGGAATTTGTTTGCTCAAGGATAGTCTCTTAGGATAAGGTGGACTAGTCTAACATCCTCAAGTAACAATTGTTTGAGAAGGGGGTTGTTGTCCCATGGGAACTTGCGGTGAATCACCCCCAGTTGTTCTAGCAAAATTCCTAAGTTTTAGTTCTGAGAAATCATCGTTAGTATGTTCAACAATTATCAGTGAAGTCTGAGTATTTACCACCTGACCAGACCAAAGATTCAATTCATTACATTCTACGGTGGCAATACTATATGTAGGAAGGTTGAGTGTCTCAACCTATTGAGCCACCCCTATTGTTCGGGTTTGGGTTGGATTGAATAGGCAGTTATGGATGAAGAGGAGGATTACTGGTGGAGGCATTAGAGGGAAGATGTAACTGCTATTGCAACATAGGCTGGGATAACTATCGTGAAGGAAGAGGAGGCCCACTCTAACTGTAGGACCATGAAGGGGTTGGACCAAGTTGGGGGATCGCGATTTCTAGGGCATTGGATATTGATATTACTGCGACCATGAAGGTGAAAAAGGTACAGAATGAGGCCCAAAATTAAAATTATTAGAATACTGAGAAGGGTCTTGAGGCATACCCTGATTCATGTTCTGTGGCTGTGGTTTCCATGGCTTCTTTGATCCCATGAACTACAACTGATCTACCTCTTCATTTTCTATTTGGAAAACTGCCTTCAACCCAGAAAGAGATGGTCATGTGCTAGTAGAATGACTCTACTCACATATCACATAGGTTTCAATAGTATTGAGTGGAAATTCCTTCAGCGGGTGCTTCTTCCTGCATTGAGGGCATAAAATAGCCATTTCCTTCTCGACTTCCATTTGTTTTTGTTTTTCCTGTAGAACATCCAGATGTGAGGAAAATGTTCTTAGAATATTTGTTCTTAAATTATCCAGTGAGTTTGCAATTTCTACTTTTGTAACGTCACTGTTGTATGTCTTGAGAGTTCATACTCCTTACTTATGCCTCGCAACTCCACGTGAACATTTGATGCACAACTCACAGATGGTGTCAAATTCTTCCTTTGAGATATCTCCCTTTCCTACCATGTTCAGGATTTCCAAATATTCCTCCCTTAGTTCCCGGAGAAATATTATCTTTAAGATATCCTTATCCATATCATTATGGCCTGATCTTTGCAGACTCTATTGAAGCATTCTATGAAGTCCTCCATGTTCTCATCCTCTTTATGCACAATGTTAAAGACTTCCTCCTTATTATTTCGAGATTTGCAGTAGTACTGATATTTTTCAAGGAAAATATTTTTCATGCCATCCCATATTGTAATAGATTTTCCCCTTAAACCCATAAACCACCTCAGATTTGTTCCCTTCAAAGTAGCAAGGAATCTATTCAATTTGTGAGCATAAGAAATATAATCATATCCCTGACAAACAACGTCGAATTCAAAAAGGAATGTGTATGTGCTTCAGGGAAAACTAGTGTTGATTCAAACTGCTAGTCCCACTAAGATGGGCAGCTATCTTAGAAACAAGCAATGAAAGCTTTTCAAGAGTTCCTTTAAGTGTGATAGATTAGAGAGAAGAAAAGAGGACCAACCTAGATCTTCCGCTTTGATCCTAGCTTGATTTTTCCTTTCTTTGATGGAATTTGCCACTCCTCCCCTACTTGTCCTGCTTCAAAAAGTACCTATAGAGTCAAAGTAACAACAAACCATCAAAGCATCTCCATATAAAACATCATAAACAATGCGGAATCAGAAACACATTGACCATACAATTGCATTCATAAACAATAAGATTCATAAACACATGATCATATGGAGGAAAACTCAAAGAACTTTATTAATAGTAGTGAAAGAGAGGATTACAACCCAACTGTCTAATCCAGCATCATCCTCCTAGTGTAGAAGCCCTCTTTCACCTCATGAACAAGCAAATCACCCAACAATGCAATGTCTCTTCTCACCAACAAACCAACAGCACTTCCTTACAAATTAAAAAATTCCAACCTCTAGATCTCTCAGATGACGGATCCATTTATAGATGTCTTGCAAGGGTGTGAGTCAACTCTGGGTTTTTTATTAGTGTCATTCCACTGACAGTTCTTGGTTCCACTTGGATATTTCATTGATCTCTTACCAATCCCTGGGCAAATTCAGAGAGGCAAGTTTCACAGGAGAAGTTTCTGGAAGATTCCATGATCATCCACTTAGCAAACTGTCTCTGCTATTTTTCTATTCTCGCTCTTCACACCTTGCAGAAGTCCATTTCAGTATGCATCACACATGGCTAGTCTAGAAGCCAGTATGCATCGCACCTTGCCCATGGAGCAGTCTGTATGGTCCAGTTTTGGCTAGTTCTGAGTAGTTTTTTAGGTGTAACTTCTGGGAAATGATGTAATCAATTGACCATGATCCTTTAGGGCATGAAACAACACTTTTAGGGACTTAAGGATCCCTTAGTTTATGGACATATGAGTTTGGGGTTGAAGTGCCCAAATATGTCTATAACAGCTGCCCCCTAAAGCATGAGGTCGTAAATCTTCTGATGTTGGGTGAAATTCTTTATCATGAGGATCTGAGGTATTCGTACTGGAAGGTGACCTGTATAAGATACAATAAAATACATCATCATCATATTATTTTCATGATCTAGCTGAGGCGAGCATTCCCATGCTCAGCTTTATAAATTCATTTTCATGTCCATAGGACAGAAAATCGTCTACTGTTGCAGACTGGTGATTCTTCACATGAAGAGTCATCTTTCTTGGCTTAGATGACTATCTGTGTAGCTTTTGTGTACAATTGATGTATTTACTTTCCTGAATGTATCGCAGCTTGGATGGATGAAACTAGATTCCGGGTCTTCAAAACTCGTTCAATATTCACCTCATGTACAAGTCGATCCATCTGAAAAGATGTTCTGAAGTCGAACATGGAAAGACATCTCCTGATTACCAGGCAATAATGTAAGTTGTTAACAGACGTGAGAGGAGTCACCGATAATGATGATGACCCTCAAGTTACTATAGTACAGTTCATGTGGTGTGAATATAAGAGTCGATTTCGAACACCACGCAAACTCTTTCGGTCGAAGGTCATCGGTGTAAACCTGTCGCCGGAAGTGAGAAACTTGCCATTGAGGCATGCAAGCTTCAAAGTACTGAAAGGGTTGTTTCTAAGTCAACTTCTTGGATAATGAGCTGATGTCGACAAGAATTGACCTGTCGTAGGAGGGCCTTGATGTATCCCACATCTACAATGCCAAACGGAGCAAATGATTTTTGTGGAGGTGAAAACGATTTGATGATATAAGGTTCAGGAATGGAGGTCACGAAAAATGAAAAATGAAGGGTGGAAGTATTGCAGTGGATGAGACGTTTGTTGGATGGCGAATTCTCTGAATGAATTCTCTTGAACATATTGGTGACAATGATATGGACTTGGTAGAGTTAACCCGATGGATGTTACGGAGGAGTAATGGTGATGGTGAATGGAAAAAACCCAACCCAACTCAATCACGGTGATGGAGTGAAAGTGTCATGTTCAAGAGCGACCTGCTACCAATAAAGTTCTTCAAGTTTTCTTCCCATTTTTCCCCACTCATTGCTGACCAGTACCTCTTTAGTTTTGTCAAGCTTGAGGAGGATAACATATGCTTGGTCTATAATTTTCCCTTCAGGCAAACCTGTCTCTTTGTGTTTAGCGAGCCTAGCATCAGTGAGACTCGTTCTTGTCTGGGTGGACAAGTTTGTCGCTATTGTTTTAACGAGTTCAATGACAAAGATAACTCGGTCCTTTTCATGTTTAGAGAGTTTGAAATGGATGAAAAGGAGACTCCAATAGTCCTTTTTTGTGGCATAATCCCTTAAGTATGAAAAAGTATAAAATAATATGAAAGGGATGTCTTTTCAATAGCTTTAACGAGCCGACAAAGACAAGCGCTCGATCTTTTTGTTTGATGATCCCTCAGGTCCAAAAAGATTAAAATATATGAGAGGGATGGCATTCCCTTTACTTTAACAAGCTGGAAAGGCCAATGGCTCGACAATCTTTTTATATTTAACGAGTCTAAAAAGAGTTTAAAAGGGACTCGTTTTTTAGGAACGAGTGGTATTTTTGGGTAGCAATCGGTTCCAGGTAAGTTTGGAACTTCTCAAAACATGGCAGTGTGAAGAGAGTGGAAATCAAAATCACTCGTCGTAAATGTTCCTCAAAAGGGTAAACAATCAAGTGGAAGTGTATGGTCGGCCAAATGAATGGAGGTGATGGTAGGAACACAACCAAGGTTCAAAAGGGCTGATGGCATGGCGATCACAAAGGTTATTTACCAAAGGTGGTTTCATTTTTTAATGAGCTTGAATTAGGAGAAACTATGCTTAGTGCAGGTTGACTTTTTAATGAGCTTGAACCTTGGGGGAACATTGCTCTTACCAGTCTTTTGATAATTTCTCTTGGTAGATTTATTTTTTAATGAGCTTGAACACTACTATAACATGTGCTCATGGCCTTTTTATGTAGGCTAGAAACGACTGACCTACGAGGTTAAAGGGTTGAGAACCTACAAACTAAGAAAATCAAAGGTCGTTTTTCGCTTACATATAAAGGTTTGCATGTCCTCAGGTGTTTCATTAAAAGGAGAGTTTCCAGGTTACCAAATGGAAGTCCTTGCGGTTAGGCAGGATTGTTTTTGTTAGCAGACAAAAACTCTTCCTTTGCTTTGTCTATCGAAATAGACAAAGGTGAATGGTGTGAGCTTCCAATCACATAACGTACGAAGGTAAATGGTGTGAGCTTCCAATCATAATCATACAAAGGAAATAATTGTATCAGACTGATCACATAACCTACACGGGAATGTTTTTCAGCCCAAGCATTACAACCTTTCAAGAAAAATTTCTCTTTTCCTCTGGGACATGTGCTCATGGCCTTTTTATGTAGGCTAGAAACGACCGAGCTACAAGGTTAAAGGGTTGAGAACCTACAAACTAAGAAAATCAAAGGTCGTTTTTCACTTACATATAAAGGTTTGCATGCCCTCAGGTGTTTCATTAAAAGGAGAGTTTCCAGGTTACCAAATGGAAGTCCTTACGGTTAGGTAGGATTGTTTTTGTCGGCAGACAAAAACTCTTCCTTTGCTTTGTCTATCAAAATAGACAAAGGTGAATGGTGTGAGCTTCCAATCACATAATGTACGAAGGTAAATGGTGTGACCTTCCAATCACAATCGTACAAAGGAAATAAGTGTATCAGACTGATCACATAACCTACACGATAATGTTTTTCAGCCCAAGCATTACAACCTTTCAAGAAAAATCTCTCTTTTCCTCTGGGTTCGCCTGCCGAAGCAGACTAGGTGGCATGCCTCCTAAACTTCATCACACTCACTGAACTACTCGTTGTAATTAGGTGGATGGGATGGAGGTTGAAGAGACATTGTTGACATGAAGAGACCATTTAGCGATGATGGTTGATTCATCACTATGTTTGAACCAAGGAATGAAAGTTGGTCAACAAGTTGCACCAGTCTGCCTTCATGTGGAAAACACATCACTCAAAAGAATGTGGAAACAATAGCTTCCATGCTATATATATAGTCACATCCAAGGAGTAGATTGTAATCTAGTTGACCTTGGACTACCATCACGTTCAAATGAATGGTTTTCTTTCTCAAAGTTATCAATAACTTTGGAAGGATCCCTAACGGTCGACTAGTTCCTTTGTTGAAGCCCAACAAATTTTGTTTTTCAAGCAAAAGTGACGGTGAACCAAGTGCTTTCCAAGCAGTTGAGGAAAGGATCCTCACTGAAGCCCCTTCATCTATGATAGTGCCAGAGATGATCATTTTGTAAACTTGTACTATGATTCGGAATGGTACATTAGATGGAAGGTAGGGTTGTGCAGCTGATTCCAATCAAAGAAAATGACTAGACTTCTTGGAGGAGGTAGGTCTCTTCTTGTTGTAAAGGAATGGGTGGATTGCCCCCAAGTTCATTAGACTCTGTATCGACAAAAATAATTTGAATGGTGTCATTCTCATTCTCTTTGGGAACTGTATCATCTTGTTGTTGGGAAAAGTATCCAATACGGAATGACCCTATCCCACTCTAAGGGTGATAGTACCTCAGCAACAATCGAAGCAAAGCTATCTAAGATTTCTTCCTTATGAAAGTAAAATAGGGGAGAAAGAGATCCACTAACCGATGTCTTTCGCTAATGGTTGATCCAATCTTCTCTCCTTGCTGCTTGCTCCCAGCTCCTTGCTCTTTCACTGGCCCAGCTACACCAAGATCCTGCAAAATGGCAAGAGAGGGAAACTACAAGAGGCATACATTCATAATTGATTCAAGGATTAGAATAAATCAAATACACAAGTATAACAATACATCATTGAGACACATGCATATAGAAGAACCTCAAATGCTTTATTAATGGAAGAAGTAAAGTTCAGGAAGTGATACAACCATAAGAGGCCCAATCCAGCATCACCTTCCCAGCAGAAAGAAATCTCCTCTTCACCTCCTTCAAAGCAAATCACCCAATAGTTCTAAACTCAAACCAACAACACTTCCTTACATTCACAAGATTCCCGCCTCCCTTAGACCTCATGAGAGAGATCTATATATAGGATTTTGGAGAAAGGATGAGTCAGCTTGAGAGCTGACTAGTGTCCTTTCTCACTTCAGTTATTCTTCAGTTCTTGAGTCCACTTGGAGGTTCTTGCTTCCACTAGGAGATCTAGACCCTCTTACTCATCACCAGTCGAATTCCATGATCCAAGTGTCATTTTGGAAGCTTCCTGGGCATTGACACCTTGAGGAATGACTGTGCCACATGTCCAAACTCACCCAACGCAGGTAGCCTTCTGTGCAGTTGACATTCAACGCAGGTACACAGTGGAGCAGTTGACATTCAGCGCAAATGCTCAGTGGAGCAGTTGACATGATCCAGAATTGCCTTGTTTTTGAGTGTTTTCAGGTGGAGAACTTTTATTCAGTGCTGTGGTTTGCTAACCTTGTTCCTCTAGGGGTAGGAACAACATGTTTAGGGACTTTGGATCCCTTAGATTATGGACATTTCATGCTTCATGCTGTAAGGCACAAAAATGTCTATAATAGTTTCCCCCTAAAGTATGAGGTCTTTTATCGGGTGAAATGCTTTATCAGGAGGATCCGAAGTTCATTCAATCGCTGAGAGGTGACCTGTAATAAAATACAATACAATACATTATTTTTCATTCTGATTTCATGATCTAGCTGAGGCGGGCATTCCCATGCTCAGCTTTATAAATTCATTTTGGTACATAGAACAGACGATCGTCTGATGATAGACTGATAATTCTCTGCTGAAATTACCATCCTTTGAGTAGGATGATCATTTGCTGCAATGATGTACATGTCAAATGTCTTTATATTTCCTGAATATATATCGCAGCCCGGATGGATGAAACTAGATCCGGGGTCTTCAAACTCGTTCGATCTTCACTCTAAGTACAAGTCGATCCATGTGAGAATTGTGCTGAAGTCGAACATGGAAAGACATCGCTCGATTACCGGTCAATGATGTAAACCGTTAACAAGCGCGAGAGGAATCACCGATAATGATAATGACCCTCAAGGTACTGCAGTACAATTTACGTGGTGTGAATAAAGAACTTGGCGTCAAACACCATGCAAAATCTTCTGGTCGAAGGTCATTGATGTATACCTGTCGCCGGAAGTGAGAAACTTGCCATTGAGGCATGCAAGCTTCAAAGTACTGAGGGGGTTGTTCCTAGATCAACTTCTTAGATAATGAGCTGAAGTCGACAAGAAGTGATCCGTCAAAGGAGGGCCTTAATGAATCCCACATCAGTGACACGGAACGGAGCTAATGATTTTAGTGGAAGTGAAAACAATATGTGACATATGATTCAGGGTGGCGGTCATGAATGGATGAAGGATAATGTATGGCAGTGGATGGGACACGGTTGACTCTTTCTGACCAACATCTCTTGAACATATAACGACACTGATGCGATGGATCGGTAGCATTACCCCAAATGTGGATGGTTTGGCGAGACCATGGTGATGAGACCGGTGAATGAAACAACCCAACCCGATGTGATACGGAGGAAAAGTGTCATGTTCAAGAGCGACTTGCTACCATTAAAGCTTTGAGGTTCTCCCAATTTTTCCCCAGTCATTTCTAACCAGTACCTCTTTATTTTTGTCAAGCTTGAGGAGGATAACATATGCTTGTTCTATAACCTGCCCTTCGGGCAAGCCCATCGCTATGTTTTAACGAGCCTAGTGATAGGGAAACTCGTTCTCGTCTAAAGACAAGTTTGTCGCTATTTAATCATTTTAACGAGTCTAACGACAAGGAAAACTCGGTCCTTTTCATTTTTAGAGAGTCTGAAAAGGTACAGAAAGTTAACTCCAAAATTCCTTTTTCGTCATCTAATCCCTTAAGTCCGAAAAAGTATAAAACAATACAGAAGGGATGAGTTTTCGATAACTTTAACGAGCCAAATAAAACAAGCGCTCGACCTTTTTGTGCAATAATCCCTCAGGTCCAAAAAGATTAAAATCTAGAGGAGGGATAGCTCTTCCGGTCCTTTTAACGAGCTGGAAGGCCAAAACTCGACAAACTTTTCATATTTTACGAGTCAGTTGAAAAGAGCTTAAAGAAGACTCGTCTTTTGAGGAACGAGTGATAAACAGGGATAGCAGCAGATTCCAGGTACATGTTGGAATTTTCCAATCACGACAGTGTCACAAGGATGGCTAGGTGAAATCACTCTTCGCAGCTGTTCCTCAAAATGGGTAAACAATCATATGGAGGTGAATGATCGGCCAAATGACGGTGGAAGTGGCAGGTGCAAACACGACCAAGGCTTTTTATGGCTGATAAATTTACGATCACAGAGGTTATTTACCGAAATAGGTTCATTTTTTATTTAAAAATGAGCTTAAACTCTGGGGGAAACATTGCTCACTGCTTTTATTTATTTTTTAACGAGCATGAAGACCGCGTTAAAACTGCTCGGATCTTGCGTTTATTTTTTAACGAGCATGAACTTTATGCTAAAACTGCTCGATTATACCAGTCATAAGATAAGAAATGTCCCCTGTGAGATCTCTATTTTTTAAGGAGTTTCATCTTCACTAAGCTTTACTCCATATCCTTTCTTTATGCAAGTTCGGAAACGGCTAATCCCAAAAACAGATAAATAACCGCTCTTAGCTTGCACTCCAAAAGGTTTGCATGCCCCCAGGTATAAAATACAATTTCAAGGTTGCCCCTCCTCTCTCCCACCTCTGCTTTTCTTTGGGTGTTCACAGCTACTTGTCGTCTTGCTAGTCTAATGTTAACGATACTTGTCTTCTCGTTATTTCAACTTTCAACAGATTTTTGCAAGATCGCAAGAGAACAGCTACTTGCGACAAGAGAGCAGCTACCTGCGACAAGAGAAGAACACTACTCAAAGACAAAACATTTGTGTTATTGAGGGAGGCTTACCTCTTTCTGGTTACCCAAAGATTGTCTTGTTATTTTTTCAACAAAACACTTCCTCGGCAATGTCTACCGAAATAGACAAGGGTGAATGACCTTTGTCAAACACGTAACCTTGACAAAAGAATCTTATTCCAGAACAACCCCTCTTCCATCCACGGACGGGGTACGGACTAGTCATATTCTCCCGCGGAAATTCTACCTTATACCCAGAGTTTTCTCTGCCCGAAGCAGACCAGGATGCATGCCCCCTGGGTTCCAGTCCCATCTTTCCGAATCACTCGCACTCATCGGGAAGGAGGACTGGGGGTGGAGACATTTCTTGATTGAATAGACCATTCAGGGTTGGTATGTGACTATTTGCGATGCGTGATCCCGGAAATGAAAGTTGGTCTACGAGCTTGACCATTCTTCCTTCGTGTGGAAAACACATTACTCTAAAGAGTGAGGAGACTATTGCTCCCATGCAATATATATAGTCTCGTCCAAGGAGTAGGTTATAATCCAAGGGTCCTTGAACGACCATCACGTTCATTTGAACGGTCTTCCCTTTCAATGTAACAGGCACATTGGGGAGGATCCCTAATGGTCAACTGGTTCCTTTATCGAAACCCGAGAGATTTCTTATCTCAGGCAAAAGCGCCGGGGAACCCAGTGCTTTCCAAGCAATAGAGGAAAGGATACTCACAGATGCCCCTTCATCAATGATAGTGCCAGCCATTACCATTCTTTATATTTGGACTATGATTCTGAATGGTATACTGGCTGGCAACCGGGGTCTGCCTAGTTGATTCCAATCAAAGGATACAACCAGGTTGCTTGGTGGTGGGACCGAATATACGGCCGGATATGACCCTGATGATGTTCCTTCCTGCGATAAAGGAATGGGCGCATTGCCCTGATGCTCATCAGAGTCTGTGTTGATGAAAAGAATCTGGATGGTGTCATCCTTATTCTCTTCGGTGAGGGTGTCATTTGAAGATGAATCTTCAGTGACGGTGTCATTCGACGATGAAACTTCTGAAGGAAGAACCGGGTCAACTGCCGTTTCGACCTTTGGACTTTCATCCGGTCTGGATTCAGAAGGTTCATTTTCAATGACTGACGCTTCAACTGACCACTTGAGCGGGCCAGCTGTATTCTCAACCAACGAAGGACTTGGCACGAGTTTTTTGTATCCAGGAGGAAGTCTCAACGGTGAAACCGGACGATCTTCCAAAACTCTCTTCGCTTCGTCTAAGAAGGGACAACGGTGGATGGCGTGATCGCCTTCACACAGTCTGCAGGGGGATCTTGCTCCCCCTCTTTGTCTTGAACCTTCACTTTCGCTGGTTGACGGTAAGCATTCAACATGGGTATCAGAGGTTGATGCTCCCGAATTGTGCAAACGAGGGGACCAGTCCCTTAGTATCCGGGGAATACAGGGACAATCTCTATGGAAGTGGTCTCCTCTACATATGACACATGGCGATTTAGGCCCAGTCTGTGCTGTGTGTGGATTTTTGTCAGATGTCTTTTGCTTGCCCCCAGTCACCTTAGGCTCCTTCTTCTTCTTCTCTCTCTTCTTCTTCTCCTTCTTCTCCATGGGAGCTTGGCTTTTGCCGGCTCTACCTTGCAAAGATGAAGGATTGGAGGAAGAGTTATAGGAAGTAGAAGGATGGTGGGCAGCTCTAGACTGATCTAACTGTTGACTCGACTGTTCAGGAACCATGGTGTTCTGAACTACATTGGTTGAGAATAGCCAAATTGGCAGGCCAATTGTCAGTCCTGGAAGCGACAATGTGGCCATGTGGGGCGCACCAACTTCTCCCCAAGAGGAGAAAGGACTAGGATTTCCATCATGGGGAATTCCTTGGTTGGGGCGTTCCATGTTCTCAACCTACAGATCAACGTAGGAATAGGAGGTGATTATGTTCCGTTTAAAATAAATTTTATAACGACGCTTTAGACACAACTTTCTTTTTCACTTTTTAAGAGTCGAGAAAAAGCTAAAGATGACTCTAGTCTCCTTCGATGTTTTAACGAGCCCGAAGTGACAAATGCTCGGATGGACTTTTTCAGTTATAGAGTTTGAAAAAGGCCAAAAGAAACTACTCTGGAGATCTAGGCAGAGGGTGTGCCAAACCTTTCGCAAAACCACAGAATACGTTTTACGGTACGGGTGGTCGATCTTCGTGAATGCTGTGTTCACTGCATTGCGATCAGTAGGGCGGCCGACACGGCTTCCTATGGATAAAGGCTTTGTTCCTGTAGGGGTCTCCCAATATATACCCGACGGTACGTGGGAGCACAAGTCCATATTGATACTTATCGTTTCACCGTGGAGGAATCACCCAACCACTCAACACTAAGATATCACGTTTAACGACGCCGGAACACGTCTCTAGCTTAGACCTCTATGTGTTTGCGTTATGTTTCAATGCGTTGTTATGTAAATTCAATTCATTTTAAGTTGATCTTGTTTAGCAGTTTGCCTTTATGGATCACCACGAGATGTATAATACAACTTCCTAAATGCAGCCTAAGATGATAAGCAAGCTTTTCAATCTTTCAACTTTGAAAATCTTAACTACTGAGGGAAAAGAAAGACATCATCTTTTCACACAGGTCATAGAGCACACACTAATGCACTTTTTCCTAAATCAACATGCAAGCTGTCAAAATGCACATGCACAATGCAGGTATTTCTTTTCTCTTTCTTAACGTTGATGTACTACAAAAAGAAAGCTGTTGTATAACTTTGAATTCAATTTCAAGTGAAAGCAAACAAGCTTTAGTCCACAATCAAAAGACACCTTAAGATTTACTTGTTTCAACACTAGAAATACATAAATTCAAACCATATGACGAAAGCAAAAGCTCAATCAGCTATGAACAGCAAACAAACTAACTCTTAAGATCAAAACGACACTTATCACAGGTCTAGATCTAAGAGGCCACAGCAAGAGCAGTTCACTTTCGTTATGGGAAACTGCAAATGATATAAGAAATACACAAAGAAAAAACACAGTTTCTTTATACAACCGAGGCGGAATAGTGGCAAAGAAAAGTGGTTTCAGGTAGGTACATTGACTGATAACAGGCTGCAAAAACAAGGATGAAAACAGGGCAATAGAAAGCAGAGAACCCTAGTTGCACAAGGCAAAACTGGTTCAGCGCAGGTAGTACACTGTCAGTTTGACATTCAGTGCAGGTAGCCCCTTCGGGACCTGCGATGAAATGCAGACTGCCTTCACAGTGCCTGCAATGAAGAGAGAAACTCTTGTTTCTCTGGGTTTCCGGGTTACAGATTGCTCAAAAATCCACAGTTTTTGGCCAAATCAAAGCTATCAATCAAGTACACACTAAAGGGTGAAAAGGAGGATGAAAAGATATCACTAAGAGCTATTCAGAGTCCTTGTGGATCAGCTCTTCAAATCATAAACATGCCCAGAAACTGAGCTAGAGTAGCTGCCCTCTACTTTGCATTTGAAAGATTCAAATGCAGTTCGATTCGGTACTCCCTGTGTTTAAGAAATGAGTAGCAAAAACACAAACAGCCAACAAGATACGATCCCTAGCGGAGTCGCCAATTTTTTGTTGGGAAAAATATCCAATACGGAATGACCCTATCCCACTCTAAGGGTGATAGTACCTCAGCAACAATCGAAGCAAAGCTATCTAAGATTTCTTCCTTATGAAAGTAAAATAGGGGAGAAAGAGATCCACTAACCGATGTCTTTCGCTAATGGTTGATCCAATCTTCTCTCCTTGCTGCTTGCTCCCAGCTCCTTGCTCTTTCACTGGCCCAACTACACCAAGATCCTGCAAAATGGCAAGAGAGGGAAACTACAAGAAGCATACATTCATAATTGATTCAAGGATTAGAATAAATCAAATACACAAGTATAACAATACATCATTGAGACACATGCATATAGAAGAACCTCAAATGCTTTATTAATGGAAGAAGTAAAGTTCAGGAAGTGATACAACCATAAGAGGCCCAATCTAGCATCACCTTCCCAGCAGAAAGAAATCTCCTCTTCACCTCCTTCAAAGAAAATCACCCAATAGTTCTAAACTCAAACCAACAGCACTTCCTTACATTCACAAGATTCCCGCCTCCCTTAGACCTCATGAGAGAGATCTATATATAGGATTTTGGAGAAAGGATGAGTCAGCTTGAGAGCTGACTAGTGTCCTTTCTCACTTCAGTTATTCTTCAGTTCTTGAGTCCACTTGGAGGTTCTTGCTTCCACTTGGAGATCTAGACCCTCTTACTCATCACCAGTCGAATTCCATGATCCAAGTGTCATTTTGGAAGCTTCCTGGGCATTGACACCTTGAGGAATGACTGTGCCACATGTCCAAACTCGCCCAGTGCAGGTAGCCTTCTTTGCAGTTGACATTCAACGCAGGTAGACAGTGGAGCAGTTGACATTCAGCGCAGATGCTCAGTGGAGCAGTTGACATGATCCAGAATTGCCTTGTTTTTGAGTGTTTTCAGGTGGAGAACTTTTATTCAGTGCTGTGGTTTGCTGACCTTGTTCCTCTAGGGGTAGGAACAACATGTTTAGGGACTTTGGATCCCTTAGATTATGGACATTTCATGCTTCATGCTGTAAGGCACAAAAATGTCTATAACACATCTAAAGGTGGGCCTTCTGAAGGCAAGACTGGGACGATTGCCATCTCGACCAGTTGACTTTGGTCTGGTATGGACTGAGAAGGTTCACTTTCAATGATAGGCGATTTGATCGACAATTGAGTTATGTCAATCGAGTTTTCAACTAGCGAAGGACTTGGCAAGTGTTTCCTGTATCTAGGTGGAAGTTGTTGCGGTGAAGCAGGATGGCTATCAAAAATGATTTTGGCTTCATCCAGAAAAGGACAACGGTGAAGAGTATGATCACCTTCACATAGCCTACATGGAACTCTGACTTTTCCTTTCTGTCTATTGACTTCATTTTCACTAGTTGATGGTGTGTTTTCAACCTGGTTGTCAGAGTTTGATGACACCGAATGGTGCAACCGTGGAGACCATTCTCTCTAGATCTGCGGGATGCAAGGACAATGTCGATGGTAATGGCTCTCCTTGCAAATTACGCATGGAGTTTTTGGTTTGGAAATTTTAGTGTGCGTATTTTCGCCAGATGATGCATGGTTGTTCCCTTGTTTAGCTGGCTTCTTCTTCTTCTCCTTCCCTTTCTTTTTCCTCTCAACTACTTGTTTTTTAGTGTCACTAGTTTCACCAAGCGAAGAGGAAGAAGGGGAAGAAGAAACAAACGAAGTAGAAGGTAAAGGGGTAACTTTAGTATCATCTGGTTGCTAATTAGATTGTTGAGGAATTATACATTTTGAAGGACAGAGGTCGAGAAAAGCCATACTGGTAGTCCGATTGTGATTCCTGGAAGGGACAATGTAGCCATATATGGAGAACCAATATCTCCCCAAGCGGAGAAAGGACTAGGATTCCCCCCAGGAGGGATTCCTTGATTGGTAGACTCCATTATCTCAACCTCAGATCAACAAAGGAATATGGATGTTATTCCAATTTAAATAAATTTTAAAGACACTTTGACACAACTTGCTTTTTCAATTTTTAAGAGTCGAGAAAAAGCTAAAGGTGACTCTAGTCTCCTTCGATTTTTAATGAGCCTGAAGTGACAAGTGCTCAGATGGACCATTTATTTTAAGGAGTCGAAAAGAAATGAAAGTGGCTACTCTGGAAATCTAGATAGAGGGATTACCAAACCGATCACAAAACTGGAAAATACACCTTGGTGATAAATGATAGAGAAATTACCAAGGACTTATGTACGGCAGTCAATCTTCTCGAATGCTATGTTTAGTGCATTGCGATCAATAGGGTGGTAGACACGACTTCCTAAGGATAAAGGATATCAGCCTATTGTGGTCTCCCAATATATACTTGACGGTACGAGGAGCACAAGTCCATACTGGCACTTGTCATATCAAAGAGGAGGAATCACCCAACCTTTGATGAAAACAATAGTTAGTAGGTCTTATGACGCTGGAACACGTCTCTAGCCTAGACTTCTAGATGTGTTGCATTAGGTTCCAGGGCTTTTTTATGTTCATTGAGATTTATTTTAGAGTTGATCTTGCTTAGAAGTTTGTCTTTCAAGGTTCACCGCATGATGTAGATGTGAAATTCCTAAATATGCAATCTAAAATGATAAACAGTCATTTATGTTCTTCTAGCAATGAAAATCCTAGCTACTAAGGAAAGAAGAGTATGATTTTTTCATCATAGAGCATAGAGCACACACTAAATGAACTTTCCTAAATCAAAATTCGCATGCAGTCAAAATTCAAATGCACATGCATGTATTTGTTTTTCACTTTCTTAATGTGTGAATGCCAAAAAGGAAAGCTAAGTATAGATCTGAACTATTTTCTTTCAAAGTGACATTTCTAACAATTTCTTTTCAAAACGAAAGGAAGACTAAGATGACACTTTTTGATTTCGGGTTGAAAACTGTTTTTCAACACTTGAAATACTAATAACTCAAATCAAGTACAATGACAAAAGTACAATCAACTATCTAGAAGAGGAATACTTTACGACACTCTTCTTTTGATTTAAAATGACAATTACGACACTTGCATCAAAAAGGACAGATCGATTAGGCTACTTTCAACAAAGGAAGACTGTAAATGATTCACAAATAGACAAAAACATTTACAATTCCTAACTGATGCAGGCTGAAATATGTGAAGGAAGCAGGTTCCAGCAAGAAGATACTGATCATGAACAGCAAAACTACTGAATAGAGTTGAAAATAAGGAGCAAAAAACCAAATTTCAGAGAAGAAAACAGTATCACTCAATCATCGCACCTGCAACACAGGGAAACAGGGATGCATCTCACCTACAACACATGGGAGGTACGATGCATCTAGGTTGCACAGTTACAGACAGTGCGATGGACTAGGGAGCGAAATTGAGCTTGGTTTTTGCTCAAAATTTGCAGCTAAGTTCAGTGATTTAAGCTGAGTAATAATGGACAGTAAAAACAAAGCACGGGGGCAAGATCTTATGAGGTTCTGAGCTACCACAAGGGAACTTAGAATGCTTTGTAAGTCAGATGTTCAGTTCATAAACCAACCTGGATATTGATTGAAGCAGCATTCATCTACTTCGAAATTGCATAGCAAAGGCGTTTCGAAGGCTAGCTGGCTAACTACAAGCTCCATCTGTAGTTTATAAAGCAAACAATAAACAAACAAAACAAACTATTCATTTCCCAGTGGAGTCGCCATTTTGTTTCAGGGAAAACTAGTGTCGATTCGAACTGCTAGTCCCACTAATATGGGTAGCTATCTTAGAAACAAACAATGAAAGCTTTTCAAGAGTTCCTTTAAGTGTGATATATTAGAGAGAAAAAAAGAGGACCAACTTGGATCTTCCGCTTTGATCCTAGCTTGATTTTCCTTTCTTTGATGGAATTTTCCACTCCTCTCCTACTTGTCCTACTTCAAAAAGTACCTATAGAGTCAAAGTAACAACAAACCATCAAAGCATCTCCATATAAAACATCATAAACAATGCGAAATTAGAAGCACATTGACAATCCAATTGCATTCATAAACAATAAGATTCATAAACACATGTTCATATGGAGGAAAACTCAAAGAACTTTATTAATAGTAGTGAAAGAGAGGATTACAACCCAGTTGTCTGATCCAACATCATCCTCCCAATGTAGAAGCCCTCTTTCACCTCGTGAACAAGAAAATCACCCAACAATGCAATGTCTCTTCTCACCAACAAACCAACAGCACTTCCTCACAAATTACAAAATTCCAGCCTCTAGATCTCTCAGATGAGGGATCCATTTATAGATGTCTTGCAAGGGTGTGAGTCAGCTCTGGGTTTTTGATTAGTGTCATTCCACTAATAGTTCTTGGTTCAACTTGGAGATTTCATTGATCTCTTACTCATCCTTGGACGAATTCAAAGAGGCAAGTGTCACAGGAGAAGTTTCCGGAAGATTCCATGATCATCCACTTAGCAAACTGTCTCTGCCATTTGTCTATTCTCACTCATCACACCTCACAAAAGGCCATTTCAATATGCATTGCACCTAGCTAGTTTGGTAGCCAATATGCATTGCACCTTGCCCATGGAGCAGTTTGTATGGTCTAGTTTTGGCCAATTCTGAGTAGTTTTTCAAGTGGAACTTCTGGGAAATGATGTAATCAGTTGACCATGATCCTTTAGGGCATGAAAAAACACTTTTAGGGACTTAAGGAGCTCTTAGTTTATGGACATATGAGTTTGGGGTTGCAGTGCCAAAATATGTCTATAACAGTATGGATCTTCAGAAGAAAGACCATGGAAATTAGGTAATGTTGTCAAAGGAATAGGCTTCATAGGTGCATCACCTATAATATCTCCAATTGGAAATTCAATCGTGGAAGTTGGATGAGCCATGAATATTTTCCAATATTCACTTGGAATCTCAACAGGTGTTGGTTGTTCTACAATGTGAGGTTGAGTTTGTCTAACAACACTTCCTCAATCAAATGGTGGAGTGAATTCCCTCAAGCCTTCTTCTTCTTCTGAACTGGCAATGCTCAATTCTTCTGATCCTCTGCTTCCTATTTCTTCTTCCCTGAATTATGCTTCTGCTATTAGGGGAGATTTTGTTTGCGGAACTGACTTCCCTCCAGATCTCATATGAGATCTAATCCTCACAAAAGCTCATGATGATTCACTTAACTCAGCTCTTGAAATGATTTCTTGGATGTAGGTAACTCTGCCTAGATATTTCCCTCTTTTTGGGGTCTTCCTTTGCCCCTTTTATTCATGTTTTTGTTCATAAAATCAGAAAGTGAAAGGAGAACATTCAAACAAATCTAAAGCTCTAGACCTGGAACAGGGTGGAAAATTCCCTTCCTAGGATGAGAGAGTGGCCCCTAAAAATAAAACAAAATAAAAAAAGACAAACCAACCACAAAATCTAAGCTCAGGACTTGAAACAGGGTAAAAAAACTTCCCTTCCCAGGACGAGAGAGCGGTTCCTAAAAGAAACAAGAAATTGAAATAACTAAGGAAATTTAATGCTCAGGACCTGGAGCAGGGTGAAAACTTCCCTCCCTAGGATGAGAGATTAGTCTTATAAAACCAAGATATCAAAATAACCAAAGAAATTTAATGCTCAGGACCTCGAGCATGGTGAAAACTTCCCTCCCCAAGATGAGAGATCAGTTCTATGGTCAATACTAGTTCTACTTTCGCACCTTCGATGAACTCCTCGACAACGGTGCAAAAATGTTGGTGTTCAGATATGAATTATAGAATTCACCCTTTTCCCACATTAATTTTCAACCCATGGCTCATTTGGTTATTTCAAGGCTACCATGCAAGGTCTATGCAGGCCACTGTTTCCGTATCCAACATTGAGCATTCAATCAACAACATAACAATGTGTAACAACAGGCAATAAAAATAACAACAATCAGAGTAACAACAAGGTAAGATTCACAGCAACATAACTTAATGAATTGTTACAACGATAAAGAAGTAACCATAATAGAAGATAAATCCACGCACACCACTAATCCAACAACACCTGGTTAGGAAAGTGGGCCCAACTCCTTGATGAAGGATGTGGTAAAATATCAAATACTAATAAATACTCAAAAGATCATGATTGCATTAATCAAAATGAAATTACAGAAGAATGTTTTTACATGCTTAGAACTCTTGTATCTCTCTTTAGAAGTGGCTAGGTTTTCCAGCCCCATAACCTTACTTATACATTTCAATGTTACAGAGATAGTATGAACGATTTCAAGAGATTATGACAGTTGTTTGCCTACAAATATACAATGATCATTTAGACCTAAACAAAATACAAATATAACAAATGTATTGGTCCAACGAACTCTCTTGGGTGGAATCATTGTTACAACCAACATGCTAAGATAGTGTTGCCAGCTCATCGATAACCATATGCTGAATTGAAGTTTGTTGATCATCATCCTGTCAAATTTTCAAATGAACATGGGTTAGAAAGTTGCATAAACAATGCTCCCCTAGGACTATGCTTCATTGATTAATCATTCACAAAGACATGACAAATTGATATACCTTTATGCTTGAGATACAAATTAACCTTGTAAGGACATGAAATAGGTGAAGGAAAGGGGTAAAAAGGCATGTAAAAAGTAGGAAAATTTAGAAACTAACAGGTTGCATGTGAGGAGGAAAATGAAGGAAAATAATGGAAAATGAAGGAAATGAAGGCCTCATTAATAAAATGGCTTTTGAGGAGCAGTTCACAAATTTTTTTTAGTTTAGTTTTGGAGCTCTCTCTATTCTCTCTCTCTCATACTCTTGGACACTTAGAGATTTCTTGGACACTCTTGGAGGAGTGTGTCATACTTGGAGTGTTGGAGTAAGAAGGAAAAGGAAGAGCAAGAAAGCGCAATAGGACATCAAAATCAATAGCTACAATGGGTTTTTCTTGCAGGTACAAAGTTGCATGTATTGTTTCCTCACTATTTTTGGCATGCATGGAATATGCATGTGGTTTATTGGTCATGATCTATCATTGGCATGGAGGATTGCCTGAATTGATAGTGGATTTTCCTAGCCTTTCCATTTCCTGGATAGCCATGGTTTTGTGGGTTCATTTATTGGTTTTTCTTGTTGTTTCTCATGTTTCCTTTAGCTTGGGTTGGCTTACTAGTTCCTCGAGCCTTTGTTAGACAAACGCTTTGTAGCCCTGTAACAACATGGGTTGAGTTACTAGTCTTGAAGCCTTGGTTGGAAAAATGCTTAAGAGCCCTATATCAGTTGTGGGTTGAGTTACTAGTCCTAGAATCCTCGTTTGGAACAAACACTCTAGAGCCCTAGAAGGCTTGGGTAGAGACCACTTTGGTGATGGGTTGTGATATCCGACTATGAGGTGGAATCACTGTTTGATGGGTTGAGGTGGTTTGGAATCTGGAAGCCTTGGATGGTTCTGTTTGATGTGTTTTATGATATCCCACATTCATGCTTGGAATATGGCACTAGGGTGACCAGATGAAGAGATATTTGGCTCATCCATGTCTACAGTCGGGTGGTTCGTGGAAGTCCTGAACCTGGTTGGCCTTTGTATCACTAATATCATGTTAATTCTCCTTGTTATTTCATGAGTATTATATTGGTTTATTGTGTATTATATGGTTGTTGTTTCCTTGGTATTTTTGTTGTTTTTATGATGGTTATGCACATGTATTATGATAGTGGCTATGTATGGCTCTCATCACGCTTTTAATTGTAAATGAATGAACAATGTATCTATGGCCTAATAGATGAAATGGCAGCTAATGTTTTGAGGCATCAATGCTTCTTAGCAGATAAGTATGAGACCCATATGCTCATATATATTGTTTAAACTTGTAGATTACATAATTGTGACATGTTTGATGAAATGCTTGTCATGGCTAGTAGGGGTCTAGTCTAGACCTTGTTAATGTTTTTGCAAATGTATCATTGTTCTATTGTATAAATTCATTTATGAACTTGTCATTGAGTTTTGGGCAGTGACCTGGGCTCTGGGATTTAAAAAGTGGCACAAATACCATAATCGTAGGAACATGTATGAGAATAAAATTCTGCAGATGCAGGCATACCTGTGTTGTGGGAGCGTCTGGAGCCTCTTAGATGCATTATTTTCCATATAAAGGGATCATCTAGGGGTTTAATGGTATAAAAACTCAGTGGGACCTAGGGGATGGTTACCTGAATGGTTGGGATGGATCCTGGGAGTTATGTTATTGAAGTGGAAGGTCTGTATGGTGTGTTTCTTCCCGTTCCACTTCTTTGACTAACACATAGGGAGTCAAATCATATCATAGTAACTTATCGTGACATGTTTACTCTAGTTGGTCGGTTGCTTGGGTAGATGTGGAAGGAGGGTGTTACAAAAGAGTCGAGATGTTGGAGAACTCTAGCATAGGTGCATGGGACACTTAAACCATGGAGCCTTAAAAATCATGCAACATATTACCACTAGTCTCCCAAAATGCACCCTTGACCAGCATGATGTCTACAAGGGATGCACATTGGGGAAATATCTCAAGTCGACCTTCAAGGGTTGAGATAGTAGAGTTGGAGCAATCTTGGAGTGAATCCACTCTAATGTGAGTGGACCATTTTCTTTTCTACATCCTCTATAGAAAACACAAGTATTATTTGATTTTTGTTGATGACTTTTCTAGGAAATGTTGGATCTTCTTCATGTGGAAGAAGGATGGATTTTTCTCAAAATTTGTTGAATTCAAAGCATTGGTTGAAAAATTGAAAGCCCTAAGAAGTGACAATGGAGGAGAATTTGTATCTAAAACCTTCAAGGAATTTTGTGCCAAAGAGGATACTATTAGAAGAGAATTGATAACGCACCATAACCCACAACAAAAATGGTGGTTGAAAGGAAGAACAGAAGCATAGTGGTAGCATCAAGAGCTATGTTGCATTATCAAGTGATGTCATTACATTTATGGGTAGAAGCATGCGAAACCATAGTTTACTTGCATAATAGGAGCCCTCATAGAATACTTGGCATGATCACACCCAAAGAAGCTTTCTCTAGGAGGAAGCTGGATGTATCTCATTTAAGAAATTTTGGAATTGTTGTGTATTATCATGTCTTTAAGAATAACATGACAAAACTTGAGCCTATAACTAAGATATGAGTCTTTGTAGGATACAAAGAGACACCAAAGAATTACCGGGTGTATTTTCTATCACTCAGGGTGACAATAGTGAGGAGAAGGCTATGAGATGCTCTCTAGAGCGAGAGTTGAGTATCCCACTAGAGGAGGAGCTTCTAGCACCTAAGGAGGAGTGTCAAATAGAGCTTCAAGAGTTTTTGGAGAAGCCACAAGTGGAGGAGCATACATGAGGTCAAGTGGAGGCACCCGCTCAACTAGAATATTCTTGAGAGGGGGGGAAGAGAACCAGGGAAGATGAAAGATTTGTGCAAGATGCACAAGAGAATTTTGGATTTCTTACATCTCATCATAGGAAAAGGAGGTCACTAGACGGGTACACTAGGTATATGGTTCTCATGATAGATTTCACTGAGTCATGGCCTTCTTCATTTGAGGAAGTAGTTTCTCAACTAGTGTTGGTTGATGCCATGGTGGAGAAGACTTATGAATCCATCATGAAGAAAAATGTATGGGAGGTGGTGTCAAGACCATAAAAAAATTTAGTGGTTGGTTCCGGATGGATCTAAAAAGTGAATCATGCAGCTGATGGGAGCATCAAGAAGTAAAAGGCCATATTTGTGGCCAAAGGCTTCTCTCAAGTAGAGGGAGTGGACTATGAAGAGACATTTACCCCAATGGAAAGATATTCCTCGATCAGAACCATTCTAGCATAAGCTATGCAAATGGGGTGGAAGGTCCATTAGATGGATTTGAAGACTACCTTTCTCAATGGTGTTGTTGAGGAAGAAATTTACATAGAGTAGTGAGAGGGATTTGAGACATATGATAGGGAGACACATACGTGTAGATTCAAGAGAGCCCTGTATGGACTCAAGCAGGCACCCTGAGCATGGTACACCTAAGTCGACACATACTTCAATGGATTGGGCTTCACCAAAAGTGAAGCAAATGCAAATATCTATCACATTATGAAAGATGGCAAGTTGTTGACCTTGGTATTGTATGTTGATGACTTGGTACATACAAGGGATGAGAAGTTGATCCACTCTTTCAAAGAGGAAATTGCAAGAGAATTTGAGATGAAATACATGGGCTTGTTTCATTATTACTTGGGTTGGAAGCATGGAAGGGTGATGGTGAGTTGTTTGTGAGTCACAGGATGTATTCGTTTGAAATACTTCAGAGATTTCACATGGAGAACTACAAGTTTGTGGACACACCTATAGCTACAAACTGGAGGAAGGAGAGTGCTTCTTCAGGAGAGGAAGTAGATGCTACCATATACAGACAACTTGTTGGATCCTTGATGTATTTGGTGAACACAAGGCCTGACATATACTATGCAGTTAAACAATTAAGTCAAGTCATGGTGAGGCCTACCAAGCTATATTGGAAGGTAGCAAAAAATGTGTTGAGGTACCTCAGATACACAACCAAGTATGGGTTATGGTACAAGATGACAGAGGGAGTGAATCTCTAAGGCTTAATTGATGCAGATTGCGAAGGGAGTCCATCAATTAGGAAAAGTACTTTAGGTGCTATCTTTAGTGTTGGGTCTGCAACTATTTCCTAGTATAGCAGGAAATAGAGATTTGTGGCACTCAGCTTAGCAAAGGCTGAATACATGGCTGCAAGTTAAGCAACATGTGAGGCCATATGGATGAGCACAATACTTGTGGGTCTTTTCAGTCAAGAGATGGATCTGATTGTGATTTATGTGATAATCATAGTTGTATTAAACTCTCTAAGAATTCAATATTTCATGACAAGTCCAAGCACATTGATATCAGGTACCATCACTTCCAAGATTGTGTGTAGAGGAGAATCATGATGCTATAGTGCATTCCAATTGAGGAGCGGGATGCAAATATCTTGAAAAAGGCATTTTCAAGAGGAAAATTCAAATTCCATTGGTGCATGATAGGGGTAGTGCAAAATCCCTTTTTTGCTAAGAGGGAGTGTTAGAAATTCTAGCAAGAAAGGCTAATTTTTACTTGTGCTTTAGTCAAATTTAGTAATTTGATTTTCCACATTATCAGGATGACTTGGATTGCAGTTAACTTGTGTGACATGCCCTTGTCTACTAGTTAGATTAGTAAATTCGAGTTTGTAGGCTTGGAGGAGAGTTTTGCATGTAGTGATTGCTAAAATTTAGCAATCTAGTTTAGTTATTTTCAGTTGAACTCAGTTAGCTGAGCTTAAGTCATTAGTTGAGTCAATTGAAGGTCAGTTGTGTAGTAGGACTATTGTTAACTCAGTGATCTCTCAGTTAAACCAATCAGTTAACTAAAAATAGCCCAGACATGCATGGAATTCAAATTTCCTAGTTGGAGTGGAGGAAAAGGCTCATTGTAATTATCAATTGTATGTTAGTTGAGTATACATGCTTGGCATTGAGTAGGTCATCAATTCCTCTAGAAATTGCACAAGGAAATAGGAAATTTCCCTATCTTTTAGGAGCTATTTTCCTCAAGGATTGCGCAAGGAAAAAGGAGGAAACTAGAGCCTTGAATTGGTTAAGTGTTGGCAAGAGCAGGACAATTAACAGGAGAACATGTTTACAGTGCAGGGTGTGCTTTAGAGTTGAAACAAGACATTGTAATAGTTTCTCAATCTCATCTAATTAATGAAAAACAACAGAGGGGTTTTTCCCAGTTGGGTTCCGCTATAAAATCATTTTGTTCCTTATGTTTTGGTGGTTGCATGTCATTACATGTATTTCTAAATTGTGATTTCAATTCTAAAAAATTGTAAAGGAAATTTGTAATCTCTTGTTTTCAGTTCAAATTCATTAGTAGTAGCAAATTTCTATTAACTTCTACAAGAATGTCACATTTAATAAATATAAAGTAGAATGAAGGAGATGTTAGGAACAAGAAGAACATTATTAGGAGCATATCCGCATAATGTCTGATCCTAAAATGTCAAGTTGTGTAGAGTCTCCAACTATACCGAATGAAATCCTACAATTAGAAGTGGAAGACAACAACTCATGAGAATGAGTCATATGCTGAGATGCACTAGAATCAATAATCCAACTTTCAAGAGATGCATATAAGGCTCGCACATGTAAAGCATGCCCTTTACTAGCTGAAGAAGGTTTGGGCATTGAACTATTATGTTGTTGCATGGCTTCTTTCAAAGCTTCAAGTTTCTTCTAACATTTATATTTAGAAAGTCTAGGTATGCCACACTAACTACAAGTTACATGTGACTTATTCCTTCTTGTCTTGGAGGAAGACTCACTAGACTTGGAAGATGGAGTAAAAGACTTCATTTTCTGTGGAGGCTTGCGGGAAGACTTATTAGCTTGAGCAAGACCTTTCATTTTCTTATATTATGCTTTTCACTTAACCTAGGAGGATTAAGTCATAAGAGCTTAATTCTTAGATCCAAAAAGAGCATCAAGTTGCATAAGATTAATTTTTTCTCCAGAAAGATTCTCATAGAAAAGATAAAAAAGATGACATCTTAAAATCATCTCCCAATGCATCCATAGTAGAATAAAATGTAGCGGAAAATATTTGTAAAAGACCTTTTAGTTGGACAAAATCAAGAAAATGCATTATCCATCTTTTTTATTTTTCCACATTCCTTTAGTTGTGCCAATGGGAATATGAATTTTCCAAAGTAGTCTTCATTGGATGCATGTTTAACAGGGACAAGTGATGACAATTCTACTTCCAATTGCAGGGCTTGAAATCCATTGACTCTACCAAATAAGGGAGCCAACTTGTTCCAACTAGCTTTTCGACTTTTACATTCAATAATATGGAATAACAAACTATTTGAAATGTGTAGGCCAATCAAATCCAAGACTTCTTCTAGTTTGTTTTTATAGGAAAATCTCTCAAATTCTTTAGTAAATATTGGGGGAGTCTCACTTAAAATTTGGGAAAGACCTTTTGATTGGAATAATTGTTACATTTTAAGTTTCCAAATATGAATTTTTGTGGAATTAGGAGCTCAGTAGACCTTGACTCTGCCATTATATAAAATAATATAAAAAATACCAAATTTATATGTACTCATTGACAATTTTTTAATATAACTTTCACACCAGTCCACGTGGGGTAGCTCAAGTGGCAAGGGCCGTGGAAATGAAGTCTCACCGAACCGGAAGTCTTGGGTTCAAATCTTGGGCTACCCTGCCCCGTAGAGGGGTACATAATGGACATGTAAATCGGAGAGTCCCGCCCCAGCCTTACAAAAAAAAAAAATATAACTTTCACACCATATAACCTTAATCTTAATAATATTTACATTTCAATGGATCTAAATCCAATAACAAATAAATAATTTTTATTTTAATAACTATTTATCTTAACCAATAATAATGAAGATGACCAAAAGACTATTGATCACAATTTTAAATTAAAATAAATAAATAAAAATCCTTGTCCATAAAAATCTTTGCTCCAAAATAAACGGACTACCAGTATGATCTGAAGTATTGGGAAATTCACAAAGATTTAAATGCAATGGAGGATAATTGCTCAATGGTATTGGGACATGCCCATAACAGAATCATGGATTATAGCCTTACCTCAATCAATACTAGCCCAATTGGAGATGAACATGGAGATGAACATGTGAAAGCTGGCCCGTGCAGAAAATGGATCGAAAAAATGTGTCTAATGGCAAAAAGAGAAAATAGATACAAGATCCTTATAAATTTGAACTTACTACATTGAAAAACTACCCATACATGGGAAAAATAATAGTAATACAAAATAAATCACACTAATATAATATAAAATGAATAAATAATACCAATAGAAAATAACATTATCATAAAATAAATAAATGAATAACACTAACATAAAATAAATAAATAAATCACAAGTCATATAAACAATATTTTTAAAATTTTAATGGAAAATCTCAAATCTATTCGGATATTCATGTGAGGATTTGTTTCAAGTTGAAAAGGAGTAACATAAATAAAATTAAATGAGAAAAATTAACACTAATATCAAATAAATGAATTACAATTTTAAAATTTTAATGTAACAAAATAAATAAATCACAATTCATTTAAACAAGAATTTTGCAATTTTAAATGGTGATTTGTTTTAAGGTGAGGTTAAATAATTTTTTAGAAATGAATAAAAACATTTTCGCATGTTAAAAAAAAGTTTGGAATTATCTAATTTTTATGATGTTTTTTTTTTCATTTTAATTATGAATTGGAATAATGTCAATGTAGATTTATCTTAAATATTGATCTAACCTTAGTCGAAACATCAAATCTCTTCACACTCAATTTTTTTTAAATTGCAAAATATATTGTGTAATTTTTCATTGTTTAAATTGTATTTTTTAATGCTATAAAGATTATATATAGGATCAAATAAATTTTTTAAGCAATTTTTTTTTAAATTATATATAATATAAACATAAATGGCATTAAAATATTTTACATAACATGTACATATATTTTTCCAGCCCAAAATAAAATGATTAATTCGTATTAAAATATTTTATTGATAACCCGCATTGAATATTTAAATAGTTTATTTAATCTCCCGTTGAAATATTTTTGAAAAGTATACGGTTGAAACATCTTACTCAGACATTTTTTTTCAACTTATAATTACTTTACAACATATTCATTTTTTTATTATTATAGTTGACATTACTTTTCTATTTAAAGCATAATTTATTTTAATTCTAAAGGGGCACGTGTGAGAGAGGGAGCAAAGGACAGACAAACTTACACATTCAAACTTACAGAATCCCTCATAGTGCATTGTAGTGTAGAATCAGCCTCTTGCTCAAAGAAATTACAATCTACACTTAATCTTTAGAAATTAATTTCTAACATTAGAACAAATAACCAATGTTGTCTAACCCTCGTGATCTTTCTCTTTTTCACCCTAACCTTGGATGGGAATAATAGAAATTAAAATCGACACTTAATCTCTAAAAATTTATTTCTTTTATTAATTTAGATTTTTCAATATCAATATATTTAAATCTTATTAATTATTAATTAATTATTATTTAGTAATAATTAAATTAAAATTCTAAAAATCATATTTCAAAATAAACAACAATCAATTATCTTCCTTGGACTTCAACAAATAGATTAAGGTGTTCAGAATTGATTTGCAAGTTGTCTCACCCATGTTCAAATAGATGGAGAAGTCACTCATACACCCTTACTGTAGGAGGATACAAGTAATGTGAAAGCAAATCCCATCATCAACTCCAGCCTCTGGAGTTTTGGTGTTTGGAATTGATTTTTTTGGAATTAATTTGCAAGTAGTCTCACTGGTGGTGTTTGAAATTGATTTGCAAGTTATGCTTGGAATTGATTTGCAAGTAGTTTCACTAGTGTTCTTTAACAAGAACGATAAATAATTCCAAGTAATATAATTTTCTTTAAATAACAATAAAAAAAAATTAAATTATATTTAAGAATTACACCGAGTGTGATAACTATCCCATTGCTCACTCGCTGATTGCAGGCACGTATTCCCCACTGCTGTTATTGAAAAGTGGGTCATGATCAATTTTCCCACCTTGTGAATCTCTGGAATCTCAAGCGGCTGAACTATCCCGCCCTGAATTACAAGGTGGCTTTTAAACTCACCTTCTTACATCGAAACTTTCCTTGTAGCGGGCAGAGCACGGGTATAACAGGAGAAAAGCACCTCTACAGCTGTCTTGGAAACCTGCATTATCATTATCATCATCACTGCCATGTATTTATGAAGCCGAACGCTAGTTTTCTGCACTTTATCTGTATCTGCTCGACATAGATTGGTGTTCAATATATAGCAATTATAAGTAGGATCGCACACATATTTTGTATTTAATGATGGATTGGGTTATTCATGTTCCAAATAGACCTGATCTTTAATATTGCATTATTCAGTGGATAACGATTGAGTTAAAATTCAACCTCCCTACCTGAATAACTATAGCGGCATGTACAATGTGGTCCACTGGCAGATGGGGGAGAGTTTACCCTGTTTTATTTTCAAACTCATGACATAAGATGATACAGTGTACTTAGCTAAGTTAGAGAGCAAACGAGAAAAGGGAGATCACATTATTTCGACAGTCTGTCCTCTGCAACTGTACCTGCACTGATTAGGTTGATTCCTGTACTTTGGTTGACATTTTAGTTCATGCCTTTGTCATTTGATAGAAATTTTTATACCTTCTGTCATTGTCGTCTTCGTTTTTGGCATGGCCGTTCCTGGCCATGAGATATTCATTCTTACCTGCTTTGTATTTCTCTCACCTGGTTTGGTATTCGTCCACCTCAATTTCTTTCAAATTCATGTCATTGATTCATTTTAAAGTGTTTACCACTGTGATGGTGGGAAAGATTTATCTTTTTTATTATCTTAATATCATGTAATTTTTAAGGGGTGAACTTGTTTAAATAGTAGATTTTGGGAATATTTTGTAATGTAAATGTTTTTTTTTTTTTCAAAATATTATCAAAATCTCTATCTCCAATTTTAAGTACATTTTAGCATAGAGAATATAAAACTTGTTTTTCATTTTAATGCTCTGTTACATGGGAACTGTTCCTTAGATGTGGGAAACTCGTTCCAATGGAACTGAATGGGAATGTTCCCTTTTCAGTGGGAGCTGCAATGGGAGCTTGGGAAAGTTCCGGGAGCTTTGAAGACTGCTTTTTTTGGAGTTCTGGGGTTCCCTGGGGTTGGGGAATACAAAGCCTGTAGACAAATATGCTGAACTGAACACAAAACATGAGCCTTTGTTGAAACCTTCTCAGGAAAAAAGGTCAAAGACATCCTTAACACCAATATCCTTAAATGAGAAACTAGAGCAATCCCTTGATGAGTTAAGGAAGTGTGTGGCACCTCAATGTAAGGGTGATATTTATTTAAGTGGATGTCATGCTGATGAGTATTTATTTTGTTGTTTATGTATATATATGGCAGAATATTGTGCATATTGTAGAGAAACATAGGTAAAATTGTTCCTTTGTATGAGAGATCTGATAATGAACTTGACATTTTAATACACCCAAAGAATATATTTATATATAAGAGAGATTATATATTTAAATTGATTTTAATATTTGAATATTAATTTTGATTATTATCAATAAATTATATAATTAGAAATATATTTTTAATTTTTATATTTTTTATTATATAATATTACGGCTCCTATTAACCATTCCTTATAAATTTTGGGGAAACCTCTATCTATTCTCCACACCAATACTCTTCCCGGATTAGAAGTTTCTTGTAAATTTTGGGGAGACCTGGCCCAACACATATACCCAAGTTCCGAACATTCCCACATTTCCAACACCACCTGTACCCAAGTCCCCAACCTTCCCATGTTCCAAACACACTCCTGCAACATAGTTTTAATGTCAAAGCTTAACAAATCCCCTGTTAGTCTACTAAATGCATCTTTTCTATATCTGGCACATTCAACTAGTAATTGAATCCATGCCTATCATTTTCCCTCTGATTTGCTACTTATGCCATGACTGTATAGGCCATCACCATCACGGCCACGCGATATAGCTTTCATTTGTGCGGTCGCTTTCCTCGTTAACTAATTCATCTCTGAGCTCTGACAGGAGATTACCTAGTCACAATCTTCTTTATTCGCTTCTTTGTTTGTTTCTTTCAGGCGTATATTATTTATGTTTCCTATGCAACGGCAGATTGATATTGCTTATACAGCTTTCAAAAGTACAGTCTGGTTTTCGTAGCTGACAATCAGTGTTTCCCATGGAGGGTCCTTCACAGATGAGATTTATGTTTGTTGTTTTCGCTATTCCCTTCTTCATTGTCCTTCAACAATGGGAATCTGCTAGTTGCGCTCATGCTGGAAGTAGCTTTGTGCAGAGAAGAGGCACTAACTTTGTTGTGAACGGAAGCCATCTGTATGTAAATGGGTTTAATTCATATTGGATGATGTTTGTAGCAACAAACCGAACAGAAAGGGAAAAAGTTACCTCTGCTTTTCAACAAGCTGCAGCTCATGGTCTGACTGTTGTTCGTACATGGGCTTTCAACGATGGAAATACATCTAGAGCATTACAAATTTCTCCTGGTGTATACAATGAGCGAGTCTTTCAGGTCTTCAGCAGTCTGATAAAATACATTCAATACACAGTACATGCATAATAACCGTAATCCTCATTTGTTTTTATATGTGGCATATTGCAGGCCTTGGACTTCGTGGTCTGGAAAGCCAGAAAGTATGGTATCAGAGTCATACTGAGCTTGGTGAATAACTACAAGGATTATGGAGGAAGGCCACAATACGTTCAATGGGGACGCGAAGCAGGGTTAAATATCACCTCTGATGACGATTTCTACACTAATCCCACTGTGAAAGGGTTTTACAGAAACCACGCCAAGGTAATTATGTATTAACCCTTTCAGGGTCCTGCGCTGGGGACATTTATACTTTTATCTGTTCAGTAACACTTTGAAGGCATCGGATATAAATGATTCTTTTGAGTCATTACTCGACTGGAAACCCAAATCTAAATCTGGTGAAATGGTTTTTCAGGGTACTGTTTTATATTTTTAGGATGTGGTAACTGGGTTGGGCACTTATTTACGATGGTTTTTATTATAATTGGTTTTACAGTTTTAGGAATTGGTAATCAGGCTTATTGGATTTTCACATTCACTTTATTGGGAGTTGATACCGTGGACTAACTATCATTTTGGGATTTATTTTGGGGGACCATTCTGCAAAGTAATGATAATGGCTTGGAGGTTTATTGGATTTTCACATTCACTTTATTGGGAGTTGATACAGTGGACTAACTACCATTTTGGGATCTATTTTGTGGGACCATTCTGAAAGGTAATGATAATGGTTTTGAGGTTTACTAATGCTTGCTGGTTTTGGTGTAACAGAAAATCAGAGCCTTGGCCTAGCTTTGATTCCCTGGTTTGCATTTGAGGGGGGGTGTTGAATTTTCACACTCACCTCATTGGGAATGGATCATGTTGGCTAACAGCCACTTTGGGATCTACCTTGTGATCACTCACGTAATGATAACTGTTTGGAAGTTTACTAAAGGCCCGCAGGCTTTGGTTAAGTAGCAAAAGTCAACAGGGCTGAGTTCTTATTCACGATGGCTTGCAGGTTTTGGTTAAATAGCAAAAGTCAACAGGGCTGAGTCTTATTCATGATGACTATTATTATACTTCTTAAGTAAGCATTTAGCACATAATTTAACTGGCTGCCATGATCTAGTTCTTCAACTTGTCCTGACGATGAACCACACTTGTTGATCGACAAATGAATTATGATGTGATTTTCACCTAAAAATCTTCTCAATACATAATTTATTAGTTAATCAAAATATTTAAACCTTGGATCTTATACTCTACATAATATTTCATAGAGTAACTATCACCCTTAATACTTAGTATCACAGTCATCACCAATTAAGCTGCTTTTCAGAGGAAAAAAAAAATGTTTCTTAGCTGACATGGAAATCCAAAAACTTTCTAATGGTGGAAAACCAAATCCAATAGATCGTAATGTCAGGTGCAACTATACTCAAAATTCTCTATTCGAAATTCCAAGCAGAACTATGGTTAAAGTTTCTTATTACAGCTGAAGTGTCTCCCAAAAATTAGGGCTTTATGACTCCAATAATTTAGCCTAAGTCATCAAGAATTTTATGTGCAGAATACATGAAGCAATAGACATCTTTTGCTCAGAATGTAAAGCACCTTGCTTCTCACTTGAAGATGGGTTAGAGCTTCACTTTTGACAGTAGCACTAACTTTTGATTTATTGGTGTATTTTTTTTACTTGCAGAAAGTAGTGACCAGAGTGAACAGTGTGAATGGAATTGCTTACATGAACGACCCTACAATCTTTGCATGGGAACTCATCAACGAGGCCCGTTGCCAAAGTGATACTTCTGGGAGGACCTTGCAGGTCAAAAAACATATAAATCTTGCATTGATTCCATTTTTTTATTAAGCTACAGAATGTTGTCATTGGGTTTTTCATAATGTTCTTTTCAATTACAGAAATGGATAAAAGAAATGGGCAAGTACGTGAAGTCAATTGATAGAAACCACCTTGTTGAAGCCGGGACGGAAGGATTTTATGGCAACTCAACCCCTGAAAAAGTTAATCGGACAAACCCGGGGGGTACGAGGTGGGAACAGATTTCATCATCAATAATAAGCTTCATGCGATCGATTTTGTAGCTGTTCACGCCTACCCAGATGCCTGGTATATTTCTTTTACAACCCATGAATGACTACTGACAAACAGAGAGTTTAGTAAGTTAAATCTGACACTTGATTAAATCCTGATTAGTGTAGGGTCCGGATCATAAAATCTGGGTTTGATTGATATAGGCTAGGGAATTGGGCACTTAGGTGGTTTTAATGTTACTAATCACAGATTTGGTATCCAATATATCTTTGTCCATTATAATGCTCTAAATGCAGACTGCAAATATTGATTCAACAGGCTCGCTGGGTCAGATGAAGAGTCACAACTTTCCTTCTTGGAAAGGTGGATGCAAACCCATATAAAAGATGCAGGCAGAATCCTGAAGAAACCAGTGTTATTTGCTGAATTTGGAAAATCATACAAAGACCCAGGATATAGCACGGCTCAAAGGGACAGATTCTTTTCAAAATTCTATGAAAACATTTACTCTGCTGCATGCAGTGGAAGAGCTGGAGGAGGGGGGTTATTCTGGCAACTAATGGCAGAAGGAATGGATTCGTTCGCAGATGGGTATGATATCGTCTTGTCTGAGAGTCCATCTATAGCAGCAGTTATTTCTTCACAGTCAAACCGATTGTCTGCTCTAAGTCGTCGTAAATTTGGGTTTGACCCAGAAAGATGCCTGAATTAACAATGAGAATCAAAGCTAACTGTTGTTGCACACAAAAATAACTATTTCACAGTGAAAACGTTGTTTATTTTCACTTTGAAAATGCTTGCTTGTCAAAATTTATTTAATTTTGAACATGGCCTGAAATCCACAACACTTGAAATCATATGGTTTAGCTCACATGTATTCGGAATCGGGAGTGAAAGCCATCGCAGAATTCATTGGAATTGGTGTTGTGAAAACGACTGGCAAATTCGATTAACCAATTGCCATTGCCATTAAACGAAATAGAGAAAAACTAAAACATATTTATAAATTATTATAGTTAAATAAAAACTCAAAATAATATAATTTTATTTTATATTTTATTAATATAAATATTTAAATATATATATATATACCCTTAGACACAAAAGAACTATGAAAAATAATTATACATAACGTATTTTTATCATAATTAGTTAATGCACACGAGTTAACTATATACATTTAGTAATAGATATAAACAATATCTAGTAATGTTAGATATACAATATACATTACTATGAAGATATCCATTACATATGTTTCAATTTAACTATAAACATCTAGTAATAGATATAAACAATATTTAGTAATGTTAGATATACAATATACATTATTATGAAGATATTCATTTTATATGTTTCAATATTTACAATAGAACATATACAATATTAATCACAAGGTCGTTAAATGTTTATGAAATGTCAATTTTTATAAATAGAAGAAATCAATTAATAGTATAAATGATTGTTTGGAATATCAATTTATAAGAATAAATATAATTAAAAAGAGTTTAGTTACATGTGTATATGTGATGGGATGATGAGAACAAATGGGCCAAGTTACATTTAATCAATATATATTATAATTGTGTAGCTTCTATAATGGTATTATAGATTTTATGGTATTATAATTGTGTAGCTTGTATAGTGTATCATATGATATAATATATTTTATGGTATTGGTTTTAATAATGTAATATATGTTTAGTGTAACAGTAGTAATTGTTATGTTTTCACGTAGAACAAATAAGCAGTTGGCACAATGGGATGTTATCTCCTCCGCCCAATTTCAAATCACATGGGGACATCATTGACCCTTTGAGATAAGGCTTAAGGAGTTTTTGCTATTACTAAGTCATAAACTCCTAGTCTCGACTCTTGCTAATTCATAAATTACTAGTATATCACTGTTATAGTGGCAACTGCTCAGGACCTTGTCTCACCATGGTAGAAAAAAATGTGATATTGAACATGATAGATAGTGCATTAAGTGACAAAATCGAAGTAAATGATTAAATCTACACCCTTGAGTTTGGTTTCATGTTTCATCTAAACATATCATATACATTCGAATTCATTGGAAGTTTTGTAGATAAATTTTGATTTGAAGCAATGGGGTTTGCCATGTCTTCCCTATAATTGAATTTGTGCTCTAAGTTAATATGTTTCACGTGTAAATATCTCAATGATGTCAAGTATTTAAAACAAATCTACATGACAAAGTTGAAATATACACAAAAGTAAATTTTACGTGACAAAGTTGAAATATACACAAAGAAACTTTGGTTATGGTGAGGCAGTGTTCTACAAGAAATATGTACTTTATCCATAGAGAACCTCTTACACACATTTTAGGTGATTTTCCCAATTATATTTATGAATCTTAGAAGAGGATATTGGACAATTTTGGACCATGTGGACTCAACTTAATCAATAATATTTAATTTTAAGATCTTCAACCATGAAAATGTTGATTAATTTTTTTTCACAAGAGAAACAATTCAAACTTCCTAATTTTATGAATGCCACAAATATGAAGTTGAAATAGACTTCCACACACTTATTGGAAACATCTTGGTGTCCTTGGTGCTTAGCAATAAGTGGTTCAACTATTTGATGTCAAAGATAAGAGTTGTGGGTTTATTAATGTTGAAAATAGAAGGATCGCATCAACACCTAATTTAAATCATTTTTAATGCTTTCCATGGTTTTCCCTAAGGCTATCTTTTAATCACAATCTCACTTGTGGAGAATCGTGATGAATTTAAGGCTTCAATAATCAAGTTCAAGATATTGTTTGAAAACATGGAAGAGATGAACTTATTGAAACTCTAATGATCCCAAAAACACTATTAGAACATTGAGGAACAATGAGAACTAATTTTTTCTGTTGATTCGAGAGATAATGTAATATGTAGCAAGTATTGATGTTGTGGTTTTCATACCAGTTTCAAAGTTCTCCTTAGCAATGAAAGTTATTTCACCAAGTGAAAGACAAAGTTGCTCACTTGGAACACCCCATGTATACTCCTCCTGATTTTTGTAATGTAATTATACTCTGATTATAACTGAATATAAATTTATTTGAATGGCTTGAAGAGTGGGATGACAGATGCATGATATGAGGGGGAAAAGGAAGAAAAACTTAGTGGTGTTAGCTAGCACCACTACTTAAAAAAAATTGTAGATGGAAAGAAGGATCGTGAAGAACACTCCTTGAGCAACATGAAGAGCCACACGAAAGGAAGGATAAAAAGGCGTTTAAATAACAAAATAAGGGTTGGATGGAGAGTAGAATTTGACTTTGGCAAGTAAGAAGTTGGGCTAAAAATAGTGCATAATGAGTGTTGGTATAGCCTAATGAGGTTGAAGGAACGATATTTCCCTATGTTAATGTTGTGAAGCTATGGACTGTGTGTGTGTTCAAGCTTTGAGAAATTGAGTGGAAAACTCAAAGGGGTTGGGTGATAGGTGCTTGTTGTCACGCTAATAAACCATTAGGCAAGAGGGTGCTTGTTGAGAGGACTGCTAAACCATTCGGTGATTTCCAAGAGGAATGATAAACCAACCAGTGTTTTTCAAGTAAGCTGATAAACTACCTAGGGTGCTTGTTGTTAGGCTGATAAACCACTCTCAAAGTGATTTCCACAGCTGATAAACCACCCAGAAATGATAATTCTTGCAGTGTTTGCCACTGCTGGTAAACCACCTATAAATAAAGTTCCCATAATCCTAGAGCTAAGCATGATTTCCAACTAGGTTTTCTTGAAAGATCCCCTTGGATCATGGATCTGGATTGGGGGTGACTACTAAAAGAAGTATA
The DNA here is from genome assembly GCA_031772625.1 of Pinus tabuliformis. Lineage (NCBI taxonomy): Eukaryota > Viridiplantae > Streptophyta > Pinopsida > Pinales > Pinaceae > Pinus > Pinus tabuliformis. Next base: position 377,175,233 of record CM062810.1, read on the forward strand.
GGTTGCAAATAGTCTATGGTTGGGTGGAAAAATTGAAGTCCCACCTTCAATTTCAACCATTGTTATATTTCAGATACTTGGTATTCATTATGAGCTATGAATGTGATGATTAGCTCTTAATTGAATTGATGTGTAGCTCTGTGATAATCTTGCATGGCTGCAGAAAAATTATTACATGAAGTGAATATGTCCAATGCCTTGATTGTTATGTGGATTAAATTGGAATTCTATGTTGAGGTCGTAAGAAATATGTCTTGATTTTTATGTGCAAGATAAGGTGTTGTATGTGGACATGCATGGCTCTGTGATTACTCTTGCTTTGATGTTTGGTTTTCTTATTAAATTTGAAGATAATTGGTCCCGTTTAATACTGTGAAAATTTGATGAATATGCAGAGAATAAATGTGTTTTAAAATCACTGAGTACCTACAGGCATGGTCCAATGTTTGTTGAGACTAGTTACAAAGAAATATTATCTTAAACTTCTTTTTTACTATGATCCAAAGGTTTGATGTTCATTCTGCACACCACTTCATAATATATTTTGAGAAAGGATTGAGTGACAAGTTGTTTTAAGTCTTGTGAGAGGAGCCTCAATCTTGTTGTTTTCATTATGGAAGAATACAATGTCTTAAATTTGGGAGTGATTCCCTTGTTTCTATATTATTTTGGTGTATAAATTTATGCTCAAAATAATTCCTGGAGTTGTAGGTATTTCATGTGCTTGTTAAAATGTGACTTGAGATCGAGGCAAAGCCCTAAAACTCCTTATTTATTTATATAATTCTCATGTTGGGTCGAATCAGGGTGAAGCCTTGGAGATCTTTGTTTATTTATATAATTTCATGGGTTGGGCTAGTCGGGGTGAAGCCCTAGAACTCTTTATTCATTTACATAATTCACATGTTGATCGGACTGAGGCAAAACCCCAAGATTCTTATATTTATATGGCTTTAACTAAGTTTTATAGGCGCGGTGTCCTTCGGGGTTATGAATTCTTTTATTGAGCAAAACAAAGTTTGAATGAATAAAGGATACATCGGATGGTGGGGTCTTCATGGACCAGGGGCCTGAGAGTTTGGAATCATTTACTTTTGTAAATACAGTGAGGCCCAACTTGGAGAGCAAGCTAGACTAGGGTGTTCAGACTAGTATAGGTGTCCAGAAGTTTGGGCTAGCCCGAGGTCTAGAGACACGTAAGAAACCGTATGGGCACCACATGGGTGCCATGTGGGAGCCACGTGGACATTACACGAGTGTTACATGGGTGCCAAATGGTAGGACCTTGCCTATGTGGTAGGGTTTTAATGTATACAAATTTCATTGATAATATAATTGATCCAAGGATTTGGATTTTAATGAAGTTTGTATCTTCGGAAAGCTCTCAGTGAGTTGAAGTTTATATCCTTAATGAGGCCTTCAAGATCGGGTTAGCTTGACATAAAACCTTCCACTGCTTGAGAATAATCCAAGTGGGAGGTAAGGGTATGTTACAAAGTGGTATCAAAGTTCACATGCACACACAAAGATTAATGTTTGAACTACTAGAGTCCCCTTCTTGTTAGTAGATGTGTACTAATGTGGCTAAAGTAATCGTTTTTGAAAATAATTACTAATTTATTTCTTTATATTTGTATTGATCAAGATTTTTTGTTACAAATTACTTCAAATCAATGGATAGTGGTATTTAAATTTATTTTTCAATTTAGTTGGCTAACATCTATGTGTATGTAACAAAAAATAGACAAAAATTAAGGTACAACAAGAAAGAGAGAAGATGAGTAGCATATTAGATCAATATGGTACAAACAAATCTTAATAGGGTCTTGAAGAATTGTTAGGAAGATGAAAGAGGAGGACACTCCTGAACATATGGACACTCTAAGAGGCCTAAGAGCTAAATTAAGAAGTTGTAAGGAATATATTGAAAAGATTTTCAGAGAACAAGAGAGGAAAGAAAAAGTGAATGTTGTAATATTGCATAGTCTATTAGATCTTCAAAGATACAGATGACGGGAAATTAGTACCAACCATCACTACATACAAAAGCCCAAGTATATTCCATCATAGATTCAAAACCATAGATTGGATATTAATAGAGCAGAGGGTAGCCATTCAAGAAAGAGTCATTGTAGGAACAATCTTATTTAGCACACCGGAAAGAGAATCAAGTAGTTGTGACGGATCATCAAATACTATAAATAAGAGACATCATCATGAAAAGAAGAGAAGAAAGAGTCCCATACAAGAAGAACTCAATAAAGAAAAGCCACCTACGTTTGAAAAAAAGGTGAAGGAAGCAGAAGATGCATAGGCATAACTCTTGGGGATAAAGAAGTACTTTAAGTTGCATGATTATTCCAAGAACATGAAGGCTAGGGTGGATAGCTTCAGCCTAAAAGGAAATTTTGATATATGGTGGTCGAGAAAGTTTCAAAAATACTTTCGAGAGAAGTGCCTATATAAAAAAATATTATGACATCAAGGCCAAAGAATTATATGAACACAAGTTGGGACAAATGACACTTGAGGAGTATACAAGTAGATTCTTTGAATTACTAAGGTATATACCTTATATTAAGGATCAGAAGAATAACATCCAGAGGTATTGCAGTGGATTACAATATGCATACTGGCATGGAATAGATTTTTATGAACCAAAAACAATGGAGGATGCCATTCGGAAGACCAAGAATTACTATGAACAATCCAAGCATAAGAGTGAGTTCCAAATTGATTGGAAGAAGAAAGATAAGTGAAATTTCAAATGAAAAGGAAAAAAGAACTAAGAATATAAGCAAGGGGGGAAGAGTGGAAAATTTAATGCCTTTACTGAGAATGCATATTGATGATGATGATGATGATGATGATGATGATGATGATGTTTAACGTCCACTCAGACCAAATTGGTCTATCGGACCTACAATTTTCTTAATTTTTACTTGTCTGGCTCCTCGTCTTTCTTGGCAAGATTGGTGTTGTAGCTTTCTTTCTTTTCTCTACGGTCTTCCAACTTCCTTTGTCTTGCATCTCCTTCATCTCTTCTGGTTCTTGGTACATTGGTGTCTTAGCTTCGCGATCTATAGTGTTCGTTCTTTTGAAAATAGTCGGAGAAGAAGTTTGGTTTAGGAGATCTACTTTGCTGTTAGATGAAGATTTATTTTCTGCGGTATTCAAATCCTCATAACTGTTGATTTGTTGGGGCGGGCTTTCTCCTTGCTTGTTTTGAGAGTTGCTTCCTTCTTCCTTGATTTCTTGTGACTCATTTTCTCTAGAATATTCTTCTTCTTTGATGACAGTGTAGTGTTCTTTTTGTGCTCCTTCCCACCATGTAGATCTGTGGTGGTTTTTTCTAGCAAAATTTTTCTCAGAGGCTTTTGGGCAATTTTTGGCTAGATGCCCCGTCTCAAAGCACGATCGACATCTGAAGAGGACACTTTCATAATCAGGCTTCTGGTTCCACACATAGTCTTTACTTGTTAGGTTTATTTCAGCTGGGAATCCGGTGCTGAAATCCATTTCCACACAGATGCGTGCATAGGTGGTTCTAGCGTATTCTTCTGTTTCTGGGCACCTGCAGTAAAATTTCCCAATTGCATTTCCGATGGCTTTTAGCGAGGAGAGATTCCAGAGATGCAAGGGTAGGCTTGGCAATCTCACCCAAACTGGTGCTGAGGTTATCACTGTTGTAGAGGGATCGAATGATGGGTTCCATGGCTTCATGAATAGGCCTGATTTTTCCCAAAACCAAGCGCCGGAGTCTAGAATACATTGTCTGCTTTAAGGATTTTCAAAATCTACTATAAAGAAACCTCTAGCACAGGGGTAGATATTAATTTCATCAGAAATGATAGGCTTCCATACCTCCGAGATCCAATTGTGGAGTGCTATCAGCCGCGGCCAAAAACCATTGAACCGGCAAATTAGGGCACTTTCGGATCAAAGCTTCATCGAGTGAGTCCTGGACCACTTGGATAGTGGGAGCTGGGGCTTCACTCATGATATGGGCAGGAGATTGCCCTTTAGAGGCGGATGAGCCACCAGTTATTTTTGCGAAGCTCGGAGCCATATTTTACTTGCTCAGGAGAACCGAGACTTCTCAAGAGAGGAGAAAAGGAGCGCTGCTGGAGAGGAGTCAGGAATATATACCTGTCTCAAATGCTGAGATCTAAGCCACCGAGACTTCTGAGATCCATAGAAGAGGGAGAGGAGAACCGAGACCTCTGAGATCTGAGCCACCGAAGACTTCTGAGATCTGATCCGCATAAGAGGAGAACCGAGACTTCTGAGACTTCTGAGATCTGATCCGCGGATCTGAGATCTGAGATCTGACTTCAAGATTATAAATATTCCACAATCATCAGCGTAAAAAAACCCTCTAAGTTAGTAAATAAAGAAGGTGATGGGTCTAGAAAAGGGCATGTGCAATGTTGGACTTGCGGAGAAAATCACATGCAGAGAAATTTCCCTCAAGAATAACATATTGGAAAGAAGATATATATCGTACAAGAAGCAAACATTATCAATGATGTGTCCCCAAGCATACCCAAGATTTATGTTGCATTGAAAAATAGGTAGGCAGACAAGCAATCCGCGATTATTTAAATGGAATGTATGGTTAAAAATTCACTTGTCTACATTTTAATTGACCCAAGGTCTAATTTCAGCTACATTAGTCTGAAGATTACAAAGAATTGTGAATCGCCAAGGAAAATACATAAGGAATCATGGCTAGTTCAGTTAACTATAGGAATAAGGAGGAAGATAATTGGCGTGGTTGAATCTTTCCTTGTGGAAATTGATGGCATGACCAATAAAATCAAGTTGAATTTTCTGCCATTAGGGTATTATGACATTCTCATTAGAATGGATTGGTTGGTATCCCACTGAAGCAAAGTAAAATTTTATGATAAAGCATTGGAATGTCTCAATGATGAAGGTGAACTGAAAACACTACAAGGAATTAAAAGGTTGGTTTCACTCCTAATGATATCAATGGTAAAGGTAAAATTTTGTAGTAAAAAGGGTTCTACCCTTTACACTATTCACATATCAGAAGAAAAAGAAGGCAATGCAAAACCTTTTACAACATACCCAATGTTGAAGTAATACAATGATGTGTTCCTGGATGAATTGTTACAATTATCACTCAACAAAGATATCGACTTCACTATTGAGTTGATCCTGGGAATAGTGCCAATAGTCAAGGAACATCACTGGATGAGTACACTAAAACTATTTGAATTAAAATTGTAGCTAAAAGAAACAATGGAAAAAGGGTACATACAACCTAGTGTTTCACTGCAGGGAGCCTCAATTATGTTCACAAAATATGAAGATGGAATGTTGTGTTTATGCATAGACTATCGACAATTAAATAACGAAATAGTGAAAAATAAGAATCCACTACCCATAATTTATGATCTATTTGATCAACTGAAAGGGGTCGCCATATTCACAAAAATATATTTGAGATATGGATACCATTAGATGAGGATCAAAGAAGAAGACATTGAAAAAACCACCTTCAAAACATGGCATGTCCATTTTGAGTTTGTAGTGGTACCTTTGGGGATGAAAAATGTTCTAGCTACTTTCATGTGCCTGATGAATAATCTGCTCAAATCGTAATTGGATAAATTTGTGCTCGTATTTGTGGATAATATCTTGGTATATTCAAAGGATGAAAAAGAGCATGAGGACCACCTGGTACTTGCATTCTACAACTATTAAGGGAGCATAATTTGTATGCAAAACTTAGCGAGTTGATTTTTTCCAAAGCTAGGTTCACTACTTAGGCCATGTAATTTCAAAGGAAGTAGTGATTGTTGATCCAGAGAAGATCAAGACAAAAATGAATGGCCTGCTCCCTAGAATGTAATAGAGGTCAGACCCTTTATGGGAATACTTATTATCAAAGGTTCATTTGTAACTTCTCAAATATTGGGCATCCCATTACTTCTTTACAAAGAAAAGGAGTAAAATTTCAATGGACACTTGAATGTACAACTAGTTTTTAACAACTCAAGAAGTTACTCACTTGTGCACCTATCTTGAGAATAATGACCTAGAAAAATATTTTGTGGTTTTCACTGATGCTTGTAAGGAGAGACTTGGTGGAGTCCTGAAGAAAGAAAGACATGTAGTTTTCTATGAATCTAGGAAGTTGAATAATCATGAGAAGAATTATGTCAACCAAGACTTGGAGTTGGTAGTTATAGTTCATGCCTTAAAAATGTGGAGACATTAATTATTGGGAAAATATTTGTGTTGATAACAAATCATGATGGACTAAAAAAACAATGTAACTAGCCCAAGCTAAATTTCAGACAAGCTAGGTGGTTTGATTTGATCAAAGAGTTTGACTTTGAGATTAAGCACATCGAAGGAAAAAAGAATAAGGTGGAAGATGAACATAGTAGGACTTTGCATGAGATTCACCTGGTATCTTTGAGAAAATTCTCAATTGACATCAAAGAAAGAATTAAAGGGGTTTTTATTCATGATGAGCATTATCAATGTGTGAAAAAGTGTTGGCAGAAAGAACCGAAAGGATTGATGAAGACAAATTATCAACTCATTGATGATAGCATACTATTGTTTAGGAGGAAAATAATGTGCTTGATGCAGTTGATTTAAGGAAGCTTATTTTGGGTGAGTTCCATAAGAGACCTTACTTAGGTCATCCTTGTTACCACAAAATGATAAAATCCATGAAGAAGGCATATTATTAGCCAGGAATGAAGAAGGATATTGTAGAATACATTGCCAAGTGTTTGGAATGCCAACAAGTGAAGGTATAATGTAGACATTTATCTGGATTGTTAAAACCAATTCCAATCCCAGAGTGCAAATGGAGAGTCATATCCATAGAATTCAACATAGGAATGCCCAAGAAAACTAGGAAATGTGATACTATCATGGTGGTAGTGGATAAGTTGAGCAAGGAAGCTCACTTTATAACTGTTAAATATACTTTTGGAAACTTCAAACTTTTGGAAGTCATTGTTTGCTAGTTTTGGAACCGAGATAGCTTTTAGCGCTTCTTATCACCCTCAGACACATGGTCAAACAAAGAGAGTGAATATAATATTGCAAGACATGTTGAGGATGAATGTCATGCATCATCTAAGGAAGTGGTAAGACTACCTACCACTAGTGGAATTTGCATATAACAATGGTTATCGAGAGTCATTAGGAATGAGTCTAGTTAAGTTATTATATGGAAGGAAACACAACACTCCTATTAACCAGGATGATCTAGTGAATAAAATAGTCCTTGGACCATATATTCTAAAATAAATGGAGTAGGAGATGGTCAATATCAAACAAAAGCTAAAGGAAGCTTAGATTAGGCAGAAGAATAGGAAGACTAGCAAAGAATGCATAAAGAGTTCCAAGCATGAGGGCATGTCAATATTTGCATTAGGAGAAGGAAAATTTCATTGAAAGTGGGCTCATGTACCACGTTGTCACAAAGATATTACAAACCATTTGATCTTGGAAATAGTGGGGCCAGTGGCTTACAAGTTGTCCTTACCAATCATAGTGAATGCAGAGAATGTTTTTCATGTTTCCTTGATTAAGACTTGTATGTTCATGATGCTAATAATGTTGTTGACTAGTTTGTGATACAGGTGGAACTCGAGGGTGAGTTCCAACCAAAACCATTGTGCATATTGGATTGTAATAAAATCACACTCCATAATCAAGTAATAGAGTAGGTCAAGGTGTAATGGAAGCACTTTGGACCCGATGAATCTACCTGGGAGATAGCTGAAAAAATAGGGGAACTATACCCATGTTTTGTTTATTAAATAAGTGGATATAGGAGCCGCTTATAAATATTAATTTTGTTTTAGTATTTTCCTATTAAGAACACCAAGGATGATGCCCCCCTTAAGGGGGTGGGGTTTGTAATGCACCTGGTATACTCCTCCTAATTTTTGTAATGTAATTGTACTTTAATTATAAGTTAATATAAATATATTTAAATGGCCTGAAGAGTGGGACCACATATCCATGATCTAAGGTTAAAAAGGAAGAACAACCTGATTGGTGTTAGTTGGAACCACTACTTAAACAAATTTGGAGCTAGAATTAAGGATCTTGGAAAGTAAAAAATTATTCCAAATATAATGCATATTGAGCGTTGGCATAGCCTGATAAGGTTGAGAGAACGTGATTTCCCTGTGTTAATTTTGTGAAGTTGTGGATTGTGAATGTGCCTGCACTTGGAGAAATTTAGTGGAAAGCTCAGAGGGGTTGAGTGATAGGTGCTTGTTCTGGGGATGATAAACCATTGGGTGCTTTCCAAGAGGGATGATAAACCACACAGTGCTTGTCAAGTAAGCTAATAAACCACCCTGGGTGCTTGCTATTGAGTTGATAAACCACTCTCAGAGTGCTTTCCATAGCTAATAAACCACCTAGAAATGAGAATTCCTTCAGTGCTTGCCACAATTAATAAACCGCTTGTAAATAAAATTTCCATACTCCTAGATTTGAGCATGATTTCCAGTCGAGTTTGCTTGAAGGATCCCTTTGGATCATGGATCTAGCTCGAGGGTGACTTCTATAAGAATCATAGGCTGCAACTAGTCTATTGTTAGGTGGAAAAATCGAAGTCCCACCTTCGATTTCGACCATTGCTATATTTAAGATAAGTGCTATTAATTATGAGTTATGGATGTGATTATTATTTCTTTATTGAATTGATGTATATCTCTATTATAACCTTGCATGGCTATAGGAAATTACAATATGAAATGAATAGGCCAGATGCCTTGATTGCTCTATGGATTAAATTGGAATTCTACCTTGAGGTTGTAAGAAATATGTCTTGATTTTTATATGCAATATAAGATGTTGCATTTGGACATGCAGGGCTCTATGATTACAATTACTTTGATTCTTTGTCTTCTTATTAAATTTAAAGATTATTGGTCTCAATCAATACTATGAAAAAGTGATGAACATGCAGAGAATAAATGTGTTTTAAAATCACTGAGTAGCTATAGTCATGGTCAAATGTTTTTTGAATATATATATACATGCTTTGAAGGATTTTTTTTTCATTGTGCACTTTGTTTCATAATAGATGCTAAAAAAGGGTTAAGGGACCAAGCCATTTTAAGTCTGTGAGAGTATCCTTAATCTTGTTGTTTCATTCTAGAAGAATGTAATGTCTTAAATTTGGTAATGAATCTCAAAATAATTCTTGGAATTGTAGGTATTTCATGTGCTTGTTAAAATGTGACTTAAGATAGAGTTGAATCCATGGAACTCCTTATCTATTAATAAAATTATCATGTCAGGTCGGATTGCGATGAAGCCCTATAGTTTTTTGTTTATTTACATAATTTCAAAGGTTGTTCCAATCAAGTTGAATCCCTTGAATTCTTTATTCATTTACATAATCCAAACTTCGGCCAAAACGGGGAAAGCCCTAAGGTTATTATATTTATATGATTTTAATTAAGTTTCATGAGTGTATGGCCCTTTGTGGTTAAATTTTTTTATTAAGAAAAATAATTTTTTAATGAATAAAGGATATGTCAGATGGTGGGGTCTACCCGGACCTAGTGTCTAGGAATTCAAAACCATTTACTTTTGTAAATACAGTGAAGCCTCGAATGTGAGGGTGAGATAAATAGGGGGTCCAAACTAGTCTGGGAGTCTGGAGACATGTAAGACACCATGTGGAAGCTATACCGATGTGACATGGGTGCCACATGGGAACAACACGAGTGCTACTTGGGTGCCACATGGCAGGACCTTGCCTATGTGGCAAGGTTTTAATGTATAAAATTTTATTTGCTAATACTTTTTTTATCTAGGGAATCAGATTTTGATGAAATTTGTATCACCGGAAAGCTCTTGATGAGCTAAAGTCAATGAAGCTATCAAATGTCAATTTTTCTAACTTTGGGAAAATAGGAATTTTGAGACCCCATTTCCTTAATGAGACTTTGGAGATTGGGTTAGCTTGACATAACACCTTCCATTTCCCCAGAATAATCCAAGGGGGTGGGGATGGTGTGTTACACATCCCACGCCAAAAATTTTCCTATTGATGGAAAATCATTAAGCAATTTAGAGACATCAATGATGAGAGATTTCCCCTTGCTACTTGAGATGGGAAAAATTTTCCAATCCAAGAAAAATAAAAATTCCAAACATTACTATTTTTAGATGAAAAGGATAAGAAAAGGAAAATTATTGGCTTAGGAGGCCAACAACCCTTTGATGCTAAAAATTCAATGATCTTATTTTTTAAGGAAAAACATTTCCTCCTAAAGGAAAATATCTCACCTTAGAGTGCATCATGCTTCTCATACTAAGAAAATGAGCCTCTTAACCATTTTACTCAATAATTAAATTCTCTTGGGAAAACCAATCACCTTCGACATGGGTTTCCCTCTATATTTAGTGATTGAACCTTTAGGAAACAAATATAATGCTTTTATTTGACAATTAGGCTACTTGATGGATAAAATATGAAATATTTAAAGGGGAAGACATTGCCTTTACTTCTTCATTTTATCAATTTTCTATTGTAGCATTCATTTTTCACCTCACTTGTTCTCTTTGAGTTTCGTAGGGTTGTACATATCTAGGGGGATGGCAACAAGTAATAAAGTGTTGTATCATCCTTTAATGTGTTAAGCATCCCCAAAGGCTTCAAAATTACCATAATTATTTATAAATCAATTTCAATATTTGTGGTTATTAGAGCAATATTTCAAGTGTGTTATGTCATTCACAATTGAGGATGTGAAACCAAGTTTGTCTAACTCTCATACATTTTGTTTTCAATATTAAAGTAAGAACATTGAGCTTGCAAATGGAGTGAATGGAGTTATTGTCTATTCAATAAAAAGGGCTTTTCCACAAAATTAAAACATATCAAATAAATTTATCATATAAACAAATCAATGATCAATATACTAATGTATTAAGTGGTTAAAACCATCAAAAGGGAGATAGTCCATTTTCTCAGTGAACATGGCCACTTGAGGGAATATACACATAAGGTTTCTCAAAAACAATAACTAGAAAATTACATGGACCTCCATGCTCTTTAAATAGAGAGCATGGGCCAATCAGGTGTTAAAACAAAGATCAATATAGTCATTAGCATCAAGGAGAGGATGAAGTGTTGGGTCACTTTATGTATAAAACACAATCATGACCATCATGCTATATAATTACAATGCTTACTAAGAAAGCACACTAATGATATGCACTTTACCTAAAGGAACGTCAGACTAAGTTGATCTTAACTAACTCTTAAGTATCTAAATACTCTAACATCCCCACTTAAGAACAACTTGGGATAGGATTAAAGGAGTCACAAAGGTGGAAAAATAGCAGAAGGAAGGAGGAATTCAAGTGTATCATCCTTTAATAACATATTGTTTAACTCCTAACATAATTGAAGTTTGTATAACTTCACTTACATAAGAGACTTTGTGAAAAATTATGCAACTTGATCATCTATAGGGAAATGATGCACTTTAAGAACACAATAATGAAGAGACTTTCTGATGAAGTGCATATGTATTTCAATGTGTTTCTTCTATTTTGAACTATATATTTGACAAGATTGAGGGCACTCTAACTATCACACTAGAGTGTGGTTGAATGTTTTTGTTGGTATTCAAACACTAAAGGATCTATAATAAAAAAATGGATTCTTGACTTACACTGACCTTTGTTTGATACTCTACTTCTATTGAAAAACCAAAATGGGAACATTAATTTTTACAAGCCCAAGTGAGATATTTGGAACTAACACTAGGAACATATACTATAGTAGATTTCTAATTGTGAAGGTCGCCAACACAATTGGAATTAATTAAACCAACCAACAAAGGAGTCCCCTTTGAACTATAATGTATCTCAAGATAAATTTTGCCTTGAAAACATTGTAGTATCCTCTTTGCTTCTTTCCAAGAGATCTCATGTGATGTTTGGATATGTGAGGCAAAAATATTAATAAAAAATGATATATCAAGATGGCTATTAGTCAAATACAAAAGGCTGCCAACTAATTAATGGTACAAAGTGGCATCTACTTTGAGTGTATTGTAGGTGGTAGGAAGTTTGACTCTATACTAGAACAGAGGTGGGTTTGGTTTACAATATTTCATGTGAAAGTGGTGAAGTCACATGCATGCTTAGGTTGAGAAAAGAAAAATTCATTCCTTGGTTTTATAGATTTAAAGGCCAAGAAAATAATTGACATGTTATAGGGCTATGATTTCAATTTTTTTCTTAAGGTTGGATTTTATATGGGTTGACATTTTGAGGTCATTATAAATGAGTATAAGTCTGTCAACATGAGTATAATTATTATGCAATGGTTACCTACACTCATGGTATATACATTCTAGTTAGAATGACATATAAGAAAGTCGGTGTCAAGAAGAAAGCTTTCCATTTTAGAATGCCAATCCTAAAAAGCTTTCTTGAGTCCATAGAGAGATGTATTAAGGAAATAAACAAAATTGGAGTCATTTTGAATATAGACAGAAGGTTATTCAACATAAATTTCTTCTTGCAAATCCCCATGCAAGAAAGTAGCTTAACATCCATTTGATGGACTTCTGATTTACATGTAGCAACAAGGGATAGAATAAGGCATATATAATTCATTTTTGCTATAAGAGTAAAGGTTTCATTATAATAAATTCCCTCTATTTGAGAAAATCCTTTGAAAACTAACTAGGGCTTATGTTTTTTAACACTTCCATTGATGTATACTTAGATTCATAAACCCATTTACATTTTTTAATTTTTCTTCCTTCTAAAATAAGTACAAGATTCCAAGTATTTTCCATTAAAGAATGGTATTCTTCATTTATTGTTGTGCCCCAATATATATGAATAGAAGGTTTTACAAATGTTTCTAGATTATCTTTCTGAAACTTGATCCAAATGAAATTAATCTCATTAGAGTTTAACATTTACAATTTTTATTTGAAGGATTATCAACAACATCATTAGTTTCGTCTCATGTTGCATGAATCCATCTAGAAATTTATGGCACTAGTGCATGTTCATCTTCAACAAACCCATATAATGGAAGGTGAGCAAGTGAAGGTGTATTTCCATCATCATTTTCATAATATAAAGAAGAATCTATAAGAGGAGCATTAGCATAAAATTTAGGAATAGATATAGAACAATCATTGAAGATGGCTTGCAATCCAAAGATGGAACAATCCTTGAATTTCATCTCTCTTAGTACTTAATTTCATTGGAATGAGGTTCAAGGAGTCTATAACCTTTTACATTTTCACAATATCCAACATAAATGCATTTATCACTCTTAGGCTATAATTCATTTCTTTTCTCATAAAAAGTGTGGGCCCATAATTCGCTACTAAACACACAAAAGTTATTTACATCTAGTTTAATTTTACTCCATATTTTTTCTGGGTTATACTTTTAAAATCTTTTATTGATGTGTGATTTTAATATGTGATGGGAACATTTAATGGATTTTGCCTAAAAATAGTGACTTAGTTCTTTAATTTGGATCAAACAATATTTCTTTTGCCTTTAATGTGTGACTCTCTCTCAATCACACCAATTTGTTTTGGTGTATATGGAATAGTTGTTTTTTTCTACAGTAGTGGAATCAAGGTTAGGGTATTAAAATCACTGACACTATCAATCCAAATACCACAACAATCTACTTTTCACAATGGAACTAAATAATAGTAAATCAACATGTTCACAAATATAGACAACTTTTTTCTATTTTCAACAACCCAACTTCGTTGTATTACCAAATTCTAATACAATTGTTCAGGGCTCTTGTACCAGGAATAATGTACCTCATACATCCACTAATACAAGACTACAATTGCGACTTGGTGTCAACAACTATGATGTTGGATTTTGTTATATTCTTTCCACGACTAGCCCATGTAGTTAACCAGGGGAGTTAGAGGGGGGGCGGAGCCCCCCTTTTGTTGCACCAATTGCATAGTGGGGGTTTCACAGGGGGTTTGAGGGGTGCAATTAACCCCACTCTATGGGGTCTAGGGCAGCACCCGAGAAAATTTTGGTTTTGGAACCTATGTTAGGTTGGGCGGACCCACCTATGGTTTTGTGCATGATTTTCGCACATGTTTTTGGACGCAATGGTTTTTGGTCCATGGTTTTGGACGCAATGATTTTTCAGTCCATGGTATTGGATGCTTCGACATATAAATATGTATTATAACATTGAAAGGAATATAATGAAAAATCAAGTTGGTAGTCCCGGTTTTGGGATCCAGGGGAAAATCTTTGTGTATATGTGTTTTATGTGTTATGCTCTCGCATTGTTTATTTTATGTGTTTTAGAATTCGTATGCAGGTAATTTTTGTATGGGGTTAAAACCTACATTTGGTATCAGAGCTATTTTGGCTTCAAGGGGATGCCTTTGTTACTGAGGGGTTTTGCTCGAGCCTATGGTAGACCCTATTTAGTGGGAGATCTATGAGATCGATTCTGGTGGTGAAAGAAGATGACGAGTAGTGGAAAGATAGAGACCGAGAAATTTAATGGTCAGAGTTTTGAGTTGTGGAAACTCATGATGGAGGATCTCTTGGTGGATAAAGATCAGTGTTTCGCTCTAGATCCGGGTACTAAACCAACGGGAGTGTCTGATGAAGAATGGAAGAAGTTGGATCGGAAGGCAAAGAGCACAATATGATTGTGTGTCTCAGATTCAGTATTGTTGAATGTATCAGGGGAAGCTATGGCGAAGGCTTTGTGGGACAAGTTAGGGACATTGTACCAATCTAAGTCTCTGGTGAATAAACTGTTCCTTCGGAAAAAGCTGTATAACCTGAGGATGAAAGATGGAGACTTGGTGACAGAGCATCTGAATGCATTTAATACTATGGTAAGTCAGTTAGCATTTTTTGATATTAAAATTTCAGATGAAGATAAGTGCATCAGTTTGTTGTCTTCTCTACTAGATTCGTGGGATAGTCTGGTTATTGCAATAGGTAGCAATGCAACTACCATGCAGTTTGATGAAATAGTCTCATCCTTGCTGACAGAGGAGATGAGATGGAAAAATATGGAGAGCCAGAATGGTGATGCCTTATTTGTACGAGGATGGTCCCAGAACAAAAACAAAAATAAGTCATCGAGTGGGAGATCTAAATATAGAGGGAGATCTAAATCTCCAGGAAAACCTGTAAAGGTGGTGTGCTGGAAATGCAGAAAGGAAGGGCACTACAAAAGGGACTGTAAATCTAAAGCTCCTTATAAAGGAAAGGGATCTAGTGATGCTCCTTTTGTAGAGGTGAAAACCACCTCAGATGAAGGTGGGGATGTGTACTTGGCTTCTTCAAGTACACATGTAGATCATGAGGCATGGTTGATTGACTCAGGTGCATCCTTTCACTTCACTCCCCATAGAGAGTGGTTCTGCGAGTATGAGAAATACGACGTTGGTGATGTCCTCTTAGGGGACGATAGGAAGGTAAGAATTGTTGGTTGCGGAAAGGTAAAGTTGAAGTTGCAAGGTGGAAGGGTTAGAACACTTCGGGGTGTTCTACATATTCTTGCATTGGCCAAAAATCTGATCTCTGTAAGCAAGTTGGATGATGCAAGTGTAAACATAGTGTTTGAGAAGGATACCTGCAAGATGGTTCGGGGAGCATTGGTATTGATGCGAGGAGTTCAGAATGGAACTCTATACAAGCTGCAAGGTAGCATGGTTGTTGATGGGTGCAACAGTTTTGTGGTTCTTGAAATTGAAGCAGAAAATCTAGTGGTCTCTAGAGAGAAGACCACGTTGTGGCATCAAAGGCGTGGACATATTGGAGAGAAGGGCCTTCAAATACTTCATGGTAAAGGTATGGGAGAAGGTATGAGTAATAGCTCTCTGGATTTTGATTTTTGTGAAAATTGTGTATATGGGAAGCAGAATCGGGTGAGTTTCCCATTTGGTGGTAAGAGGGCAAAACATTTATTAGATATTGTGCATGGTGATGTGTTTGGACCTGTGAAGGTTCCATCACTGGGTAAGTCTATGTACTATGTATTATTTATAGATGACTTCTCAAGGAATACATGGATATATTTCCTTAAGAAGAAATCTAAAGTCTTTGACAGGTTTAAATAATTCAAGGCTTTGGTGGAAAACTAGATAGAGAAGAAGATAAAGGTGCTGAGGACAGAGAACGGTGGAGAGTTTTGCAGTAAGGAATTCGAAGAATTATATAAGAAGTGTGGTATATCACGACAGAAGACTACTCCATATACACCTCAGAAAAATGGAGTTGCAGAAAGAATGAACAAGACGTTGATGGAAAGGGAAAGAAGCATGCTCAGTGGTGTCGGGTTAGGACAGGAATTCTGGGCAGAGGCGGTGGAGACAGCATGTTACCTGGTCAATAGATCACCTTCATCAGCTTTGGAGGATAAAACTCCACAAGAGGTATGGACTGGTAAGAAACCCTCTCTTTCACATCTGAGGGTATTTGGATGTGATGCCTATGTACATGTTCCAAAGGAGAAACAAACCAAGTTGGATAGTAAATCTAAAAAGTGCATATTTATTGGGTATAAGGATGGTTTAAAGGGTTATAAGATTTGGAACCTGGTAACAAGGAAGGTTGTGTACAGCCGAGATGTGGTGTTCAGAGGGGTGAAAGATGTTATTAAACATGAAGTCCAACCAAAGGAAGCTGAGAAGATAGAGTTTGAGCTAAAGGAGGAAGAATCAGACTCTACAGCAGAGGAGGAATCAGAAGATGAAGAGCCACAAACTCTGGGTGTGAGAAGATCAGTTCAAGAAAGAAGGAAACCAGAAAGGTATAGTCCATCTGCTTTATGTTCAAATTTCACTTTATCTATTATTGATGATGATCCCAGAACTTTGAAGGAAGCAGTAGATTCAGAGGATGGAAAACTATAGAAAGAGGCCACGGTTGATGAAATGGCATCTTTGCACAAAAATGAGGCTTGGTATCTGGTGGAGTTGCTGTCTGGAAGGAAACCCATTGGAAGAAAATGGGTGTTCAAGAAGAAGACAAATGCAGAAGGAAAGGTGGAGAAATACAAAGCTCGGTTGGTAGCAAAAGGTTGTTCCCGGCACTTGGTAGTCTCGACATGTATAAATATGTATTATAACATTGAAAGGAATATAATGAAAAATCAAACTGGTAGTCCTGGTTTTGGGATCCAAGGGAAAATCTTTGTGTATATGTGTTTTATGTGTTATGCACTCGCATTGTTTATTTTATGTGTTTTAGAATTCGTATGCAGGTAATTTCTGTACGCGTTTAAAACCTACATATGACAACCAAGTTCCTGAACAAGATACATTGACCGTCTAGATGATGTAGCATGCTCTCTCAAATCCTCTTGGTCATATCCTGAACAAACCTACCCAATCTTTTGGCTTATTATCTACAACAACAACAACCTACCTCTATCAATGAACCAACTCCTTTAGGTAAATAAACATGTCTACAATCTACCCTCTAGCAGACCATTCGCCTATCAATGCATCAACACATAGGGTATTCTTGTGAGTTGTTCACAACTTCACTTGTGAACAACTCTAGACTACCCATTTTTGATCCTCATCTCCTTTGGGATTTCTTTCCCACTGCTACTCCTTAGTCATTAAAGGACACAACTCTTAGGGACTTCTTGCCACTAGTTATTTCTTGTGTTTCCCAATGAAGACATACTTAGGGCATGGAGGGCTACCCACTTCTATTGTAGATGTCCTTCTCTATCCAACAATCTAGGACTGATGTGATTTACTCCCTTGACCTCCTTTCTTCATCCTTCAAGAATCAGTCCTGAGCTCACCTAATTCTACCTCTTCTAGCAAACCCAAGGTCCTTCTTAAGTCTACACTTAGGGCTTGTAGGAAGCCAGTGCATCCCTCCTAACTCCTACTCTTTTAGCTACTCCACCTTTTTCCTAATCTAAGAAAACATCCTCTAGCAAATCAACATCAACAAGAAGAGACCAAACATACCTTTTCTCTACTCCTCTTGTCCTAGGAAATTGTGCAAATTCTGAAGTCTGGTTAGGGCACAACAACAACCCTAATTCTGCTTCAAATAACTATGGTTCCCTTTTCCAACCAACCTCCCTTACTCATGGCTTCTTTTAGCCCTTCCAACAGACCTATTTTGTCTTTGGACCCTCCACAAAACACCCTATAGTTCAATAATTCTTAGAGTGAGGTACAAAAAGAAATTCATACCTGCTTGCAAGAGAGACCACCCATTGCTCTTCTGCAATGTGTTTTCTATGGCTGCAACTTAAAGATTAGCCCTTTACTAGGCCCCTCAGCCCTCCAAACAGGGGTCAACTCTCCTCTGCAACAAAAAATAATCTTTTTGGCTAGAACATAAGACAAAGACACTTCATTTTTGCACAAGATTAGTCCATATCTACTTCATCTAGCCTCAGCCTCCTTCCTAGCAACTCGGTTCTCCAATCAATCTAGAAAATATGCCTAAACCTTGCTTCTTCTCACCTTCATTGGAGACCAATACTTCTACGGCAATTGCAAATATGTCCTTGATGTGATGTACACATGGATGGGTGACAAATGAGTCAAAAACATTTCTATTTATATGGTCCTTAGGTTAGATGGCTAGCCCTTCCAAGAGGCTCCTTTAGCTAAGGCCAACTTGAGTCTTCTATCCCTTTTATCCACATGAACACATAAAAATTCATTTCTCAATTTATACAAGGCATTTTTCGGTGCTTCGAGTTGCTCCTTGTTCCTTTAAGGATTCCCTCCAACCTTAAAATTCGAAGTGACCAATTCTCATCATGGTTTCACACCCACAAGTTTGTGTGAAAATCCCACACACATGGGTTCTTAGACCAGAAGACCACTTTGTGTGTCAAATCCTCCAAAAAGCTCTAGCCTAGGGTTTGGAGCACCTCCCAAGATAGAAAATCTCAAAATTCCCTATTAGGAAGGGAGGTACTTCTAACACTAGGAAGTATCCACCAATAATATTGGCAACACTAGCTCATCTGGTGCCCATCACTGCAACATACTCTGTAGAATGAACCCCGCTTTCATGGTAGTGCCTCTACCTTGTTTCATTTAAATTTGAGGACATAAAAATTTTCATAGGGTTGCTCCCTCTGATTCTACATGATCTCCACTGGCTCAACATACTACTAATCTCATGTCCTACAAGGTTAGTCTAAGTTTCAGTTGAACACGGGCCATCATCACCGCAACCTAGTCCTGCAAGCACTCATCCTCCTTGATCAAATAAAAATTTAGCACATCCCTCTAATCTCATATATGAAGCATAATGATCCAATGAAGAAACTAGCCTACTAATCTGTAGTCCATCACATGAAGCAACATCGATCATACCAATGTCTTCCATGCTAAAGCAATCCATGAGTTGTCCCAATGATTCATGGTAATTCATAGGGAGTCCATGATCAACAATATTCCCTACGACAACATTTTTCAACGGGTTCAATACCAATCCACTAGAACTCCCATTAAACCTTGCTACCAAGCTAGTCAAGACCTCATCTCCATGTCTTCAGCTGAACCCTCTACTCCATGATCTAGACAATCTCAACTCGCTTTGAGTTGCTTCCTTGTGCACACTCTTATTCACTGGCCCTTCAAGGTAGCTCTAATACCATGTTGTTTTTCCATAATCCTGGAATCTAGGTTAGGGTCTTAGAATCATTAACACTACCAATCCAAATACCACAACAAACTACTTTCCATAATGGAACTAAATAGCAGTAAATTGACATGTGTAAAAATATAGACAAATTTTTACTATTTTCAACAGCTGAACTTCGTTATATTACCAAATTGTAATACAATTGTCCAGGGTTCTTGTACCAGGAATAATGGCCATCATACATCCACCAATACAAGATTACAACTAGGAATTGGTGTCAAAAACCATGAAAAACAACTTCCCGAACAAGATACACCGACGATCTGGCTGATGTAGCATGCTTTCTCAGCTCCTCTTAGTTGTATCATGAACACACCTTCCAGTCCTTTTGGCTCCCAATCTACAACAACACTAACCTACCTCTATCAATGAACTTACTCCTTTAGGTCACTAAACACTACTCCAATCTTCCCTCTAGTTGATCATTCGTCCATCAATGCATGAACACATAGGGTCTTCTTGCGAGTTGTTCACAACTTTGTTTGTTAGAAACTCTAGACTGGCTGTTGTTGCTCCTCACCTCCTTGGAATTATTTCCCACTAGCTACTCCTTAGCCCTTCAATGACACAACTCTTAGGGACTTCTTCCCACTAGTGCCTTCTTGTGTTGCCCGATGAAGTCACACTTAGGGCATGGAGGGATGTGCCCACTTATACCATAGATGTCCTTCTCTATCCAACAATTTAGGGCTAATGTGATCTTCTCCCTTGACCTCCTTTCTTCGTCCTTCAAGAACCAACCCTAAGCTCACATGATTCTACCTCTTCTAGTAGACCGAAGGTCCTTCTTAAGAATTCACTTAGGTCTTGGAGTAAGCCACTGCATCCATCCTAACTCCTTAACTTTTGGCTACTCCATATTTGTCCTAATATAGGAAAACGTCCTCTATCAAATCAACATCAACAAGAAGATACCAAACCTACATTTTATCTGCTCCTTTTGTCCTATGAACTTGTGAAACTTTTGAAGTCTAGTTAGGGCACAACAACAACCCAAATTATGCTTCAAATAACTATGGTTACCATTTCTGACCAACCTCCCTAACTCGCTGCTTCTTCTAGCCCTTCCAATACACATGTTTAGTCTTGGGACCCTACAGAAATGTGGTTAGAGACTGAGTTACAACAAGGAATTTAGACTTGTTTCCAAGAGATACCACCCTCTTTTCTCCTGTAAAATTCTTTATGTGGTTGCGGATTAGAGAATAGCCCTTTATTAGGCTTCTCGACCCTCCAAATAGGGTTCAACTCTCCTATACAACAACAAATAATCCCTACAACCAAAACATCAGATAAATATACTTAATTGTTTCATAAGATCAACCCAAATCTACTTCTTCTAGCCTCACCCTCTTTCCTAACAACTCGGTTCTCCAATCAGTCTAGAAAATATGCCCACACCTTGCTTCTTCTCACATTCGTTGGAGACCAATACTTATGAGGTTATTTCAGATCTCTCATTGATGTGATTACACTTGGATGGGTGAAAAATGAGTCACAAACAACTTCTATTTATATGCTCCTTAAGGTAGATGGCTAGCCCTTCTACGAGGGTCCTTTGACTAAGGCTGACTAGAGACTTCTAGCCAGTTTACCCACATGAACACATAAAAATTCATTTCTTCATTTCTACAAGGCCTTTCTCAGTGCTTCGAGTTGCACCTTGTTCCTTTAAGGATTCCCTCCAACCTCCAAGTTCCATGTGACAAATTATCACCATGGTTTCACACCCATAAGCTTGGGTGCAAATCCCACACGCATGGTTTCTTAGCCCACCATACCACTTTGTGTGCCCATTCCTCCAAAACCCTCTAGCCTAGGGTTGGGATTACCTCCCAAGCTACCAAATATCAACAATAGTGTGTTGCATATGGATGCTATATGTAGTGCAATAAGTTGTAAATTTGTTTTTAACATACTTATTTATTATTAACTTTCAAAGTTGTTGTTTGGTCAATTCAATGTCCTTGAATTGGCAATCATAAATTCTCAACTAGGGTGCATAGACTAATGAAGTACGGGTGAAAAATATGTTATTAGAAGTTATTCATTAGGTCGTTATGTATTTGTTAGGTTCTAAGCTCAAGATGGGGGTGGTGTTTGTGGACTGTATTAGTGTTGTAAGTCTTAAGGATGTTGATTAAATTTCCTAGGAATTGATCTCTATCCAATTAGTTTGTTGATGATGTGAGGGTGATTTTACGTATGTTAGATTGTTGGGATTTTTTTATTTTAAATCACTTTGTTGTAGCTCCCAATTCTCTAAGTACAAAAAGAAACCTATTTTATCAGCTATGAAGGAATACTGCTGAACTCAATTGTTTTAGGAGAGGTCTTCTCGCTTGTTCAATTTTTGCTCAAACAAAGTAATCCAAGCAACATCTATGAATTGAACACACTTCAATTATGTTGGATAATACGCAAAGGAAATAAATGTGCAGTACCAGGTATAAATAAAATTAGTTAACAGTCTAAGCTAGGTATAAAGCAAATTAAATTTCTTATGCAGATAACAATTCGAGATCATTATACAACATTATCACACAAAACAAAGCAATTGAATAATTAAAGGAAATCATATTGCATTTGATTAAAACCTACCACTGTTTGTAGGGGGCATCCACATAGTAGTTCAAAGCTTCAAATCAATACAACGCTTGCACATGAAAATCAATTTCATTCACACGAAATTCACAAACTATTGATAAACATATCATTTAGCACACACCCAAATAACATTGCGACCATCAGCTTTATAGCAGGTTTCTTGGCATAACTGTATCAAGATTTTAAGCCTAATATCTCTTTATCCTATCTAAACTTGTATCGTTAAACCATCGTTTTGCTATTCAAAAATCAAAATGATAAGATTTCAGCGGATCTCGGGTTTTGTTTTGTGTTAATCCAGCAGTTGACTTGGAGTTTGACCGCAATCTCCTGTGCTTCTTTTGGCAAATAGTTTCAACTGGATAGGAAGGTATCCATGAGGGAGTCAACTTCTATCCATTCACACCATTCACTGCTAACCTGGAGCTCTAGAACCTCGCAAAGAATGAAGACAGCTACGGAATCCTCGACTAGCTACGAAAACAGACTGATTCGGTAGCCAATTGTAACTTTAATTAAAACAATAGGTTATACAGTAGAATATGAACAAGAAAACATACTAATGCATACGTTCATCAAAACTTGGTAGATATGGCTTTATTTAAGTGGTAAATATATATATGAAAAAGAGAGGATCTTTAGGCAAAAAGGATGTCATGGTAGGAAAATCTTCAGACTCTACATTCTCCCGGGCTGGAGATGTTGTATGTCCTCATACATTTCTTCCTTTTCTTTTGCTTGTGCCTCTTGTTTGTCATCTCCCTGCTTCATAACTTTCTTCTTTTTGGCAGTGATTGGCATTCTAAGCTTCCTTATTAGAATTTTGTATTTTAAACTGATTATCTCTCTCTGCATAATTATGTTCTCTTTCTTCAGCTTCTTGTTTTTCTTATACCACAAGCTTAGGTGTAGGATCAGATTGTCACTCTTGGCAATCTGTATCTCACTCTGTGTCTTCAGGGATTGATTTTCATTTTTAAGATACTGATTCAATGTTTCAAGTTCAAAGATTTCCTACTTCAAGATGTTTGAGGCCGATTGTTCATTCACCTGGTTGCTTCCTTCTCTAGGGCTCTGTATTGTTTCCTTTGTTGTTGTCACCTTCCTTTCTAGCGACTTTATGTAGTCATAGATTTCCTATTGTGTGGGGTCAATTCTTGGACTATGTGTCAGGCTAGCTAGAGTTGAGCTGTAAGGTTGTGGTGGTGATCTTAGTGACCCTTTTGGAGAATTCGCAGGGCTTTCAATTGACTCGTCCTCTATTGGCTCAATCTCTTTTGGAGTGTTCTTTGTTGGCTCAATATATGTTGGAGTGTTCTCTATTGGCTCTTCCTCAGTTGGCTCCTTTCCATTTGGCTCATTTTCCTCAAGTTTAATGTAGTCTATAGTCTTTGAGGTTGGTTTTGGAATCATGCTCAACCTCGTGCTCCTTCTCAACCCTGGGGTTTGTGTTTTATGCACTTTCCTCCTCTTATTCTCTAATTTTACTTCTAGAGGAGAGGTTTTAGTTTGTGAGAATTCTTCTTTACCTGGGCTAGCTTTCTTTCTTCTAGGGTTTCCCCTCTTCATTCTCTACAAAATGTTTACTATAGGCAACTCTTCTTCTGTTACCTCTGTCTAAGTTTGAGGTGCTTTTATCATCTCTATGGTTTTAATTCTCCCTCTGAGGGCCCTGCTGCTACTTGGTTTTTCTGGGGATTTTTCCTCAAAATGGTTTCTTATTAGCAAACTCTCCCAGTCATCCCCTATGCTTCGGAGATGAAATTCGACCAATATTTTTACCAAACCATGATGATATATGGTGTTTTTATATGCATTGAATTTTATTCTAAACATTTGTAACCATTTTTCTAAGGTTGTTCAAGAGGAAATAGGGGAGGTTCATCTGATGATCCTCGAGAAAGTGCATCATCATTCTAACATGATAAAAATACATCTGCCCGAACCTACCCTCACAAGTGATAAACTTTTGAAGAAAAAGTAATAAGTTTCTCCATTTGTTTTTAAGAGCAGAGCTTGGAATACCTTTTTTGTAGACTGTGGTGTCCATGTTCGGGTTCCTGAGGAAAACATTCCCGTCCTCGCTGTCAATCCCTCTATTTTTAAACCATTTTTCCTCATGTCTTAGCAACTCGATGGCCTCAATGATCATACATTTTGTTACTGTGAGTTTTATGTCCCCAATTTCAGCCCCCATTCCATCGAATGAGCGTGCAAATGTCTTGGTTACCTCTTTGTGGAAGTCATTAAATTTCTCAATGAATTGCAACCATTGTCTTCCTTGCAACAACTCCCTAGTTTGTGGGTACCCCTCTAGGAATTGCTTCCCTACTAGCTCAGTTCAAACAATTACCCCCATGCCAAAGGATACTTTGCCTTGAAGATTGGCTACCTTGAAAGGAAAATGGGACTGGTAGGGTCTGCTAGATGGTGGAAAGATGGAATCACTGTGAAAGAACAGAGGAGTGTAAGAATAGGGAAGAACAGATGGAGTATAAAAAGGATTATCGAAATGAATTCGACTGTTAGGCGCATTCAAACTTATGATTTGGTATCTAATTTGGCAGATTTGGCACAAGGTCATGATATGACTTTGAGAGTTGTTGCATATGATATTTTGTTAGGCAGCCATTACCCTTAGGTTATGATGATTGCACTTTAGTACTATATTTTGTTACTCATACATGCTATATAACCTTCCCTATTGTTAAATTAAAGTAGCACGTACCTTTTAATTTTCTGTTGCTAACATCATTTGTTGTCCTTTAATATCCTGCAGGTGCCTTGTTGTCAACTATCCTTTAATCTAGATCACCAAGTATTCTTGTAGACTTCAAAAAATTTTAGGTTGCATAAATTTGTTTAGTTGTGGAAACTTGTCCAAGTTGCAGAAACTTGTCCAAGCTATGGAAAGTTGTTGTTTCTGCAACTTAAGAGAAAGAAAGATTTAGTAGATGAACTTTATTATTTTTTTCTTTTAAAAAGAAAATTTGAAGTGCCAACAAGTTGGTTTTCATGTTTATACAAGTTTATTTATTTATTATTTTTTTTTATTTTTTTTTCATATATATATATGTATATATATATATATATATAGATATATATATATCTATATATATATATATATATGTATATATATATATATGTGTGTATATATATATATATATATATGTATATGTATATATATATATATATATGTGTATATATATATATATATATATGTATATGTATATATATATATATATATATATATATATATATATATTATTTTATTTGAAGAACAAACTGAATGAAAAATTCTAAGGTGGAAAAGAAGAGGAATTCTTCTTGACCATCCACAGTCCTGAATTATCCTGAAATATTTTAACAAATTCCTCTGTTGTTAATGGTTTCTGATAAAGCTTCAGTCGATGTCCATTTACTAATAGAGGAGTTCTTTCTTCGTCAATAGTTCTGATTCTAACTGCACCATTGTCAAAGATATTCTCAACCTCATAAGGTCCAAGCCAATGGGTTTGGAATTTTCCTTGAAAATTTTTGAATTTTGAATCAAATAGAAATGCCCAATCTCTCGGATGAAACTTCCTTTCTTTAATGTACTTATCATGCCATATTGACCTCTGTTGTTGCACTAAGATGGTCCTCTGGAAGGCCTCTTGTCTAATTTCATCGAGCTCATTTAATTGTGTCATCCTTTGCTTCTGGGCTTCTGACAAGTCAAGATCTAACTGGGCTATTGTCTTATAGGTTTGGATCTGGAATTCTATTGGAAGTAATACTTGCTTCCCATAAACAAGTTCGTAAGGTGTATGTCCTGTAGTATTCTTCCATGTAGTCGTATAGGCCCATAAGGCTTCTGGAAGCTTTTCCACCCAGAATTTCCTGTGTAGATGTATAGTCTTTGTAAGGATAGCCTCAATCACCTTATTTGTGGACTCGACTTGTCAATTGGCTTGTGGATGATATGGAGTTGACTTTCGATGTTTTATCTTGTATTGGGCCACAAGCTTCTACACTAGTCTAGATGTGAACTATGTCCCTTGATCTATTACAATTTCTCTTGGAACACCAAAACAAGTAAAAATATCCTCAAAAAGAAATGAAACTATAGTATTTTCAGTAGAAAAAGGAAGTGCTTTAGCTTCTACCCATTTTTATAGCTCCACATATCACCCTTGGTATTTGTGATGCTTGGTTTATGGCCTAGGGCAACCGCTCCTTCCAGACTTGGTCCAAATATTTTAAAAACAGTGTTTTACTCCGTGTACGCTACTTTGCCCTGTGTTAAAAGCGTGTGCACGTGGGTTAGTCAATACCCAACCCGCGTATATGTGTTAAAACACTTTAAAAAGTTAAATATCCTTAACTATGGGCCGAGTTCATGGGTTTTACATGTTGATTACCTCCTAGTGCTTGTGGCCCAATTGTTCGCAAATGTTTCCCCAACTAAAAAAATAATTGGGTGAAGTATAAAAATACTGCTATGGGAAGGCCTTAAGGAGGAGAGAAATTATAGAATTAATATATTGAGATTATCCCCTGATCAAGTCTGAAGTATCCCTATGCTTCAAGCACTTCTCCAATTTCAAGAAACACTTTTTTCCTTGAGTGTTGATATTCTCCTACTTGCTTGAGATATCATGGTATTGGTTATGGAAGGAGTTTGTTGAAGACTGGGACTGGACGAACTTGGAGGATGGTTCCACTTGGAGCCGGAAGAGGAAGACTTAGGTTAACTCTTTCCATGTTTATTATAGTTTTCTACAATAAAAATAAATGTTGTCTTGTTCCTGATATCGACTTTTTTTATGCATCTGATGTTATTGTTATGGTTTATATATGAATGACTATTTCGATGTATAAATAACCATTTACTTATATGATATAAAGTTGATTTCACTAAAACGCTTTATCTATATACTACTATGTGTATTCGAATTGGTTGATTTGGAGATTCGAAGATCATCAGGAGTTGCAAAGGGTTTGAACCCTGGTTGGAACTACCCAAATGAAGGACATCTAGGTATGTTCATCCTCACATAGTTAGTTTATTTAAGCATGTTTCCTGAGTTGTATGCGTGTTTCTTGCTGTAGATTACTCCTGCTCTGATAGGGTTCTGACCCAAAGCCCTAGGGGAATTATTCCCTTAACACCCATTTAGTGACATAATCAGTACATACCAAAATATACTTCTTTTGCTTTGAAGGTGGGCTGATTGATCCAACAAAATCCAATGCCCATTTTTCAAATGGTTCGATAAGTACCTGTGGATGTAGTGGCATCTCATTTGAAAGAGTTGGTTTGCCCATTCTCTGACAAGTGTCACATATTTTAACATATTCCTTAGTGTCTCTGAAAATGGAAGAGCAATAATATCCTAAAAGCATGATTTTGTAAGCAGTTCTCTTGTCAAAAAGATGTCCTC
This sequence comes from Pinus tabuliformis, assembly GCA_031772625.1. Lineage (NCBI taxonomy): Eukaryota > Viridiplantae > Streptophyta > Pinopsida > Pinales > Pinaceae > Pinus > Pinus tabuliformis. Next base: position 377,202,982 of record CM062810.1, read on the forward strand.
CACATGGCTCATCATGACAAGCTTTTAGTATCTCTGGTATTTTGTCCTCTCGAACACATCTTCTGATGATGAGGTCTAGTCTTGTCTTATATAATTCCTCATTTATCCATGAGTAGGTTGTGCTATTGTGGACTATTCTTCTTTTTTCTATAGGAGATAAATGAAATGTCATTTTTCCTGTGGGCAAATAGTTAGCAATATCTGCATACCAAGGTGATTTAGTAGATACTGCAAAGAGATATTCATCAGGAAATTTATCTTCTACAGGTCAATCATTGTTTTCATTTTGTATTCTAGATAGAAAATCAACAATTGTGTTCTATTTTCCTGGTCTATCTAGAATGTTTATGTTGAATTCTTGTAAAAGTAGGAGCCATCTAGTTATTCTTCTATTAGTGTCTGGTTTATTCATTAGGTATCTAATGGAGGAATGGTCTATGTGGACAAAGGTTTCATAGCCAGTTATATAATGTCTGAATTTATTAATGGCATGAATTACAACTAAGAACTCCTTTTCAGTTATAGTATAATTTAACTTTGCAGGGGTTAAATTTTTACTAGTATAATAAATGGCATAAGGAGTGAGGTCTTTTTGTCCTAAATAGCTCCTAAGGTTGAATCTGAAGCATTTGTTGAGATATGGAAAGAAAATTTCCGGTTAGGTCCTTTTAAGATGGGTGCTTCAAAAATTCTCCTTTTCAATGTTTCAAAGGCAAATTAACATTCAGAATCCCAACTGAATTCACAGTCTTTGGTAAGTAATTTAAAGAGTGGGGATGCAATTTTTGTGAAGTTTTCTATAAATATTCTATAGTATCTGGTAAAGCCGAGAAAACTTCTAACATCCTTTTGACAACTTGGCACTGATAGCTTGGAAATGACTTCCACCTTAGATGAGTCTACCTTAATTCCATCTCCGAAAATATGGTGACCTAAAACAATTGCCTCATTAAAGATCATGAAACGTTTTTCATGGCTTAATGAGAGGTTTGTTTCTTGACATCTTACTAAGAATTTCTCTAGGTTTTCTAGTGCTTCATTGAAAGAATCCCCATAGACTGTGAAATCATCCATATACACTTCCACACAATCATGGATAAGGTCAGAGAAAATGCCAAGGACTGCCCTTTGGAATGTTGCTGGAGCATTACATAACCCAAAGGGAAGTACCTAGTAAGCATAAGTTCCCCATGGACAAGTGAATGTGGTTTTATCCTGATCTTCAGGGGCCACTTGAATCTGGTTGTATCCACTGAACCCATCCAAGAAGGAGAAATATTTTTTCCCTGCTAAAGTATCTAAACCCTGGTATATGAAAGGTAACAGAAAGTGGTCTTTTAATGTTGCTTTATTCAACTCCCGGTAATCGATGCATACTCTCCATTTTTCGTTCCTTTTAGGGACAATTACTAGGGGTGAAACCCATTGGCTGTCATATATTGGATAGATGAAATTTACATTTAATAATTTTTGCAATTCTTCCTTAACAATTCCTTTTAGATTTGGGTTCATTCTTCACTGAGGTTGTCTAACTGGTCTTGAATTTTTTTCAATGTAGATATGATGTGTGAAAGTTTTAGGATCAACCCTTCTCATGTCAGTGTATTCCCATGCAAAAGAAGAAGAATGTTTCTGTAAAATTTCTATCAATTGTTTCTTTTGCATGTCTTCCAAATTTTCATTGACATTTAAGGTTTTTCCTGGAAAGATTTCTATCGAGGAATTCCAAAATTTTTCCATGGACAACAATGATACTTGTTTAGAGGAGAGATATTCATTTCGACTACGCTCATAATGTGAGGAAGATTCATTATTTTCTAGTAAATTCAAAAGTTTGTCTTCCTCTTTTACTTGTTCAGTGACAAAAATAGGTTGTATATCTTCTCCATATTCTCTTCATTCTTCAATTTCTGTATCTATTGTTGTTCTTTCAGGGGGGTATAATGTAAATTTCTTTGTAGAATGTCCATCTGAGATAAACATATCACCTGACCTACAGCCGATAAAAGCATCTGTTGTAGCCAACCAAGGCCTTCCTAAAATTAATGGATGTCCTCCTAGATTTTTCTTGGGTGTTATGACCATGAAATCAACAGGATATTCCCAAGAATCTAAAGATACACAAACATCTTCTAACACACCATCTAGTTTAATAACAAACCTATCTGCTAATTGCAACAAGGTTGGTGTGTTTTGAAGGTTAGGAAGCCTAAGTGTGTCCATAACTTGTTTGCTCATTATGTTTATAGTTGCTCCTAGGTCAATTAGTGCGTTTGGTATTTCAGTTCCATTGATGTGAATTTTTACAATGGGGCTTCCTGGGTCTAAATATTTTTGAATTATTGTCTTCCAAATCATAATGTCTGCAATTTTTTCGACTAATTGAATTCTTTTTATATATTTTATTCTTCTCCCTGAACGTTGTGTACTTAACTCCTTAATTGTTTTTGCAAAAATTGGTATTTCTTTTATGGCTTGCAATAAAGGAATTTTGATACAAACATTTCTCAATTCATCCATCATATTGTAATCCGGAAAGATAATTTGTTTCTCTACTCCTTCATTGATTTTCATCCTTTCTCAAAAAGGTGGTTTAACTGATATTGAAGGTTGTTATATGATAGGAGTATCTATTGGAATTTCTTCTGTTTGTTTAGTTTCTTTTTGAGGGAGAGAAGTCTCCCCTTCTTCTGATTGATTCTTATGTTTTTGAGGATCAGATTTTGTTTTTTGAATGACAACAAGAACTTTTTTTGATAATAATCTTCCAGACCTTAATTGGACATTGTTTAGGTCTAGAGGGGTTATCACATAAGTTTGAGGATTCTGACCCTCCATGTTGTATACTGGTTGTTATGGTATCTTATTATTAGGATTTGGAAGTGGTTGAGCGGGTAATTGATTTGATTTTTATGGAAATGGTCAGGAAAGTTGTGGGTTTTGATTCTGTACTGGGACTTATGGCAATTGATTAGCTTGAGGAATTTTATTTAACGAGGTTAAAAATTGTGGTTGAAGGTAGGATGGCGAGTATTGTTGATCTTGAGCATAAGATCCATAAGGATTTTTCCATCCTTGATTCCAAGGTTGTGATTGTGGCAGAGCCCAAGGCTGCCAGGCTGAATTCCAATTACTTTGTGAAGATTGGGCCAATTGTTGTGGTCTAAATCCTTGTGTTTGATTTCGTTGGGGTTTTCTCCACGGTATTTTGGCTATAAAGTAGAGAGGGTCTATTGGTTCTGAAATTCCTTCCTCATTGAATACAGCCTTAGGACCTGGTAAGGGTGGAAATTCTTTTGTATCATTATTATCTACACATATGGCACAGGTTTCTATGGCTTTTGAGTCTAAGGGACACTCTCTTAGAGCATGTTTCTTCCGACATTTGGGACAGAAGATGGATAATGCAACATTTTCAAAATTTTGCTTGTTTTGTATTTTAAGGGTGTCTATTTTTTCAATTAGGCTCCCTAAAATATCTTTTTTAAAGGTGTCAAGCAGATTTCCTATTTCCACCCTACTAACTGTCCCAGCTGCAGACTTGTTTATCCTTGATAAGAGAGGGTCCCTAGGACCTTTTCCAACTCTTTCTTTGCCCCTTGAGATATGTACACATAAATCACAAATATCTGCAAACAGTAGTTGGGAAATATCTCCTTTTCTAGTTAGGTTAAGGAGGTTGATCCATTCATCTTTAACGGCTCTGAGTAAAAGAGATTTTAAGGTTTCTTCATCCAAATTATCCATTTTTTCTCTTTTAACATTACAAACAAACCTTTCTACCAAGTCTTCAATATTCTCATCTTCCTTTTGTGTGATTTTGAAGACTTCATCTTTAAGGTTACTAGGCATACAATAATCTCTATACTTGCCTAAGAAAGCCTCTTTCCTATATGCCCATGTTGTTATGGAATGCACTCCTAAACTCATGAACCACTTTAATGTTGAGTCATTTATTGTGGCAGGGAACAGTATCAAATTTTGAGCATCATGCAGATAGTCATATGATTTGCATAATACTTCAAATTCGAAGACAAATGTCTCCGTATCTTTGTTTCTTTTACCATGGAAATTAGGAAGAATTGAGGGTGATATATTTTTCATTGTGAGGGTTGTATCTTCATCAAGAATAGGGAATCCCGAAGGATCTTGATTTCGTCTACCTCTACCCCCTCCTCTACCTCTACCTCTTCCTCGTCCTCTGCCTCCAATCCTATATTCTTCACCATGGACATTGTCTACTTCTCCTTCTTCTTCAGCCATGATAGATTCTTCGGAGCTAAGATAGTGTTCTTCTAATATTTATGGCTCCTCTATCAATGGTTGTTCAGAATAAGTTTCCAATTCCTCCTCTTCACTATGAATTTCTAATTCTTCTCCCACGATTTGTTCACCAGTGGGGGATAGAAAGATTACTCCTGTGGTTGGGGATGTAGGATTTTCTTCAATTACAACTTCATTAGAAGAAGTAGGTGAATTTATGGATTGAATTTATGATCTTGAGACTTCAGGAAGTCTTTGTCGACCCCTAAATGGAATTTGAGTTTGAGTAGGTGGTGTGGAATATCGAAATCATGGTGGAGTGAGTGGATTTGTGGGAATTAAACTTCTTCCTCATCCTACAACTCTACCCTAGAGTCTATATCCCTATGCATGTCCTGTTTTAAATTAATGACGGTTTTGTTTTTTTTTACTTCTAATTATACTTCCTCGGCAACGGCACCAAAATTTTTGGTCAATTCAATGCCCTTGAATTGGCAATCATAAATTCTCAACCAGGGTGCGTAGACTGATGAAGTACAAGGGCACAATATGTGCTTAGAAGTTATTCATTAGGTCATTATGTATTTGTTAGGATCTAAACTCAAGATGGCGTTGGTGTTTGTGGACTGTATTAGTGTTGTAATTCTTAAGGATGTTGACTAAGTTTCCTAGGAATTGATCTCTATCCAATTAGTTTGTAGATGATGTGAGGGTGATTTTACGTATGTTAGGTTGTTGGGTTTTTTATTTTAAATATCTTTGTTGCAACTCCTAATTCTCTAAGTACAAAAGGAAACCTATTCTATCAACTATGAAGGAATAGTGCTGAACTCAATTGTTTTAGGAGTTTGCAAAAAGGCCAACTTCCTCAGAGCATATCTCCGCAAATATCACGCGAAAAGATCTGAAATTCGGACCCAAGGTTCAGCGAGATTTCTTCTCAAATGGGTTTTGTTTGCGACTTTTGAAACATCACAGAAAAAAAGTTATAGCGAAAATGCCACGATGACCTGTTTGGAGCAGCGAAACCCTAGAATCCAAAGTTCTGATACCAAATGTTATGAAACCAGCTCAATAAAAGATAGAAAAGATAGATCAACGCCTTAGAATTCAGCCTCTTCGAGGGGGAAACCTCCTTTACATTACATAAATGAACAATTCTTGGATGATACAAATGACAAAACCTCCTTTCTATATATAGGAGTCTAAGGAGTCACAATATAATCCAGCCGACCTAACAATAATAATATAAAGCCACAAAAATAACAATAGAGGGATTCTATGGGGCACATAAATAACAATATGGGGGTAATAGGGGCACAACAATATAAATAAGGGGTATAACTACAATAGTAATGGGGTAATCACTAGTATTATAGGGACCCAACAGCCTCCTCGATGATCAAATTTCTATTTAATGTCTATGTTTCTTTCTAATTTAATTTTTTAGTGGATTAGAGTTGCAAATAGGCTTAAATTTTCTTTTTCTCTTTTTAATTAAAAAAAATTCCCCGCACAATGTGCTTGATATGTTCTGCTCGCACCAATAGTAGTGCACCTTTTAAATTTACAGGGTGCACCGCATTTCAATGCGTGAAAATAATACACTACGATTGTTATAGTGCATTTCGTAATTTAAAATGCACCGAAGAAACGATAAATTTTACATCAGTGCGTTACTTCCGGTGCGTTTATATTTACCAAACATACCACAAAAATAATATTTAAAAATATAGCTATAGATCAGTACGTTCGATAACCTGAACATTATGTACTAGTGAGAAAAGGTTATACATGCACATCAATAGATAAGTGTGACACACAGCGATGAAAAATTAAATTTGTAAACAAAAATGGTGCATCATACTTATGTGTGCATCGAGATTGGTGTGGTTGTGTTTGACAGTGCATGAGAGTCAGTGCATGACTGTGTTTTGAGCTCACCAATGATTTTTTTTTGTTTTCAATTAAAAGTTATGTTTCCATATTTATAAATACATGTTTCAATTAATAAAAAAAATGTGTTTTATGTATGAGGATGATGTAGTTTATATGTCTATCATGTAGTAAAGATGTCACCAAAGGCAGAAGGAGCAGCAGGCAGACCCATAGAATATGGTTCGACAATGGAAGGTTAGAGAGGACAAGAGGGATTTATACCCTCATGATATTACTGTAGTGACTTGAGTGCTCTTAAGGAATGTGGGCCTCCTCAACTATGAGGAGGCTACATCCCTGAAGGAGCACTATGTCTTATTGGCACATCTGATTCGTCGATGGAGTTACCAGGAGCAGGCTTTCCATGTCATTCCTAGGGCGTAATATAAGCCCTCTCAAGAGGACATATAATTTATCATTGCCCTATCCAGGAGAGGGGAGGATTTTTCCTAGTTCCCTGATGTCCCCCATGGGGTTGCAACTGAGACTCAACTTTCCTACACTCAGAGATATGTAGGGCCTCATGCAGTGCATCCAATATATTTTCAGGTGCGTGGTGGAAAACTACATATTTCTTCTTTTCCTACAGAGGAGGTTAGGTGCCTCTCATTATTAGTCACCAACATTGCACACTCTAGTAGTGATGGGCAGCACATTAGTTTCCCTCTTTTGTATTATTGTGCATTGAGACATGGGAGGGTGACCTTCCCTTTCGCTTCAAAGATTTTTTGTTTATTTTTTGGGAGGTTTCCAAAGACAAGGCCTACATTTGACCGCCGCACTCATAGGTTGATCATCGATGTCCGAATGCTCTTGTTGGGGCATATGATGCCCAAGCGCAGCTTGTCGGAGTATCTAGCTAGGATTTCTACCGAGAAATTGGTGCTCCTGGCCAGTGAGGATGTCCATGTGTTTTTCATGTTGGTGTTTCTGTATGTGGGGATTGATTGGAGACAATGTCCCAACATCCTCTTCATAGTGGCTAAGCCTCCAGATGATAGAGTTAATATTAATGTTTTCTTTAAATTAATCGAGTTTCATTTTATTGTTTTAATTAATTAGAATAAAATTTATTCTAGAACGTTATTTAATTTGTTTTATTAAGTTTTTTAATGAAATTGTCTAATTATTGTTGTGTACTATATATTTTGTAAACATTGGAACATTTGATGGGGCCATGCCTCCTCCCCTACTAGATGGAGAAGATGAGGAGATGGGAGAGGCCCAAGATGGTGAGCCACATCCTAACGGCATGGGCATCCAGGGCCATAGGGTTGGTTTGCAATTCTAAATGGTCTACTGCGACAGATTGGAAAAAAATTTGGTTGATGCGGGAGTCTGTCCTGAGAGGGCTCGAGATATTAGCATAGATCCTAGGTTTGTAGATTTGTATAGGGACTTTTTGCACAAGATGATGTATCTTATGCTAAGCCAAATTTAGTATTTCTTTCTACACTTCTCAAGACTCCCTCTTAGCAAGAAATGGATTATCAACCACCCCTATCCTGCACTTGTAGAATTCAAACTTCCCTCTTGACAAATCCTTTGTCAATATGTAAACATCTTATTCCTCATTCAGAATGTATTATAGTAACATTATCCATCTATGCACACAGTCTTGTAAATGACGATACCATATATCTATATGCTTGGATCGATCGTGAAATACTGGATTCTTGGAAACCTTAATGTAACTCTCATTATCACAATAGATCATAGTTGGATCCATCACTTGACCAAACAGTCCCACAAGTACCTTTCTCATCCAGATCACCTCACATGTTGCTTAACTTGCAGTGATGTATTCAACTTCTGCTGAGCTGAGCACCACAGATCTTTGCTTCCTATTGTACCAGGAAATTGTTGTGGACCAAACACTGGAAATTGCACCTGATGTACTCTTTCGGTTGGATGGACTCCTTGCCTAATCTGCATCTGTGAATCCATGAAAGTTCACCCCCTCTGTCCATTTGTACCATAATCCATACTGGGTAGTGCCTCTAAGGTACTATAATACATGTTGTGCTACCTTCCAATGCAATTTGATTGGCCTAACCATAGCTTGGCTGAGCTGGTTGAAATCATAGCACATATCTGGTTCTGTGTTCACAAGATACATTAGTGAACCCACTAGTTGTTGGTAAATGGTAGCATCAACCTCGTCACCTGAAGTGGCATTATCCTTCCTCTATTTGGTCACTAGAGCTATCTCCATGGGCTTACAACTCTCCATGTGAAATATCTATAGTATCTTGGTGGTATACTAGCCTTGAGACACAAACAATTCCCAATCACCTTGCCATACTTCCAGCCTAAGGAAGTAATGCATGAGACCCATGTCTTTCATCTCAAATTCCTTTTCAAGGTCCTCCTTGCAAGAGTTGATTCAGATGCTCATCACTTATGAATATTAAATCATCAACATATAAAACAATGATAAGAAATTTACCTTCTACCAAAATATGATAGAGGTTCACATCTGCTTCACTTTTGGTGAAGCCCAATCCAGTGAGATAACTATCAATCTAAGTGTACCAAGCTCGGGGTGCTTGTTTGAGATTGTACGATTCTCTCTTGAGTCTGCACACATGAGACTCCCAATGAAATGTCTCAAAATATTATAGTTTCTCTATGTACACTCCCTCCTTAATAACAACATTGATAAATGTTGTTTTTACATCCATCTAGTGGATCTTCCATCCCATCTGTGTAACCAATGCAAGAATTGATCTAATGGATGATTACCATGCTACATAAGAAAAGGTTTCCTCATAGTAAATTCCCTTAACTTGAGTGAATCCCTTCGCCACAAATCTGGCCTTATACCTCTCTATGGTTATGTTTGATGCATGCTTAACTTTGAAGATCCGTTTTGAACCCATATTTGGTTTTTCTATTGGTCTTGGGACCACTTCCCAAACATTGTTCTTTATATTGGACTCGTATTCTTCCACCATTGCATCAACCCAAACTGGTTTCTCAACTACTTCCTTAAAAGAGGATGGCTCAGTCTCTAAAAGCTCAATCATTACATCCATGTAGCCAATGTACCTCTTAGGTGACCTCCTTTTCTTGCAGAAATTTGAAGGAGCTCTGAAATTCTCCCTCACATGTTGCACCAGTATTTCAGCTTCTATGGTTCTTTTTCTACCTTCTTTAGATGGTTCTACTTGAGTGGATGTCTCCACTCTTCCTCCTCTCTGCTCCTCCATTTGTGGTTTCTCCACAACTTCCTAAGTCTCCTCCTTTGGAGCTAAAAGCTTCTCTTCTAGTGGGGTTTGAAGCTCCCTCTCAAGAGAGCATCTCATTTATTTCTCCTCATCAAAATTTAAATCCCTTCACACAACTATCATTCTAAGGGAAGGTAAGTACACCCAACAATTCTTTCAAGTTTCAGTGTAACCCACAAAAACTCCCAACTCTATTGTTAGGTCAAGTTTATTCCTCAAATATTTGGAGACATGGATGTCAAAAAAGGCTCCAGAAATTTTGAAACGAGACACATTCGAATTTCTTCCCAAGAAGGCCTGATAGTGTTGGGCATCAAAAGCTTGATTCATTCGAAACATAAGCATAATTCATAGGACCTTCGATGAGTAGAGGGGAGGACCAAAATATTTGGTAATAAGAGAATTTTGGGTGGTGTTGTAGCAGCTAGAAAAAATGGTGAACCATTGGTAGAATCTAGAATCTATACTCATGTCCCTATATCAGATTGCGTATTAAGAATAGTGAAAGGAAGCATTGAACATACATTATGGGTACTGCTTCAGTTACCTAATCATTCACAAATATGCCCTTTCCCTATGTCCCATATAGATCTTGTCATTCATTACACGCTAAAACAAAATCTCACACATGTAAGGCTTTAACAATGACATATGGATATTATATTCAAAAATTTAAAGTGAGTTTCAGGTGTTGCTACATTTCTAGTAGGCGTGTTCAGTACCTCGATAAAGTCACTCAAGAACTCACAGGCATTGCTTGGCTGCCAGCAGGCCAATTTAGTACCCTGATGAAGTTGCCTGCATCGCCTCTCTGCACAGTAAGTCTTTCTCAATCATATACCCTTTATTTAATTTATGTTCTCTTTAATGAACATTGTCATCATTTATTAGGTGTTTATTACATTAGGGAGGGTGAGGGATCCCGATTTATTTTACGAGCAAGAGAGGTTGTTTCTTATTTGACAGAAAATGAAATATTTTAGGATTTTGGTTTGCACTCGTGCCACATTTCTACATCTCATCTCTGAATGATAGGTGAGCAGTGAAATATACCATTGAGACATTCAAAACCAAGTTGGACACAAGGTTCAAATAACAGGTATAGGTCATATGTATTGATTACGATTCCCCACGAGCACATGTTCGTATTTTCCCTGTTAATGGGTGAGACTCATAGGAATATTTTTTGGGACAAATTTTTTATTATTGGTTCTATGAGGGGTTGCCTCTTAGAGTAGCCACCATAGTTAGAAGTAACCATTGGAATTAGGGTTTCAACATTGAGGAAATTTGACCAGAGAATCTCTTCTAGGGTTTCGGTAGGTGCAAAGAAGCATATGATGAGAACATCACGACTTATAAGGTTTTTAAAGAGCATGAATAGAACAAGGCTTGGATGAAAGTGTGAAGCTCATGCATCATAGAGGACATATGCAATGTTAGGCAAGAAAATGTAATACAAGGAGCAAAGAGTGTTGAGTTCAATACGAATTCATGATGTAATGCATCAAGCAAAACTACGGGAAAAAAAATATAGTGTGAATGCAATGTAATGTAGGGAAAGATCATCTAATTGCAATAAAAGAGCCATGCAATGCATATGCAGAGAGTTCATAAATGCAATGTAGCAAAGAGAAGCATATGAATATGAATGCAAGTTAAAAGGATCATTTGATGAAACAGTCTAAGTTACCTACAATAAAGAAAATGTAACAACAATTCTAAAACTTAATTAACCTAAACTTCAAATCCTAGCAAGAAAATACTAATAAGAAAACCGTAAACTAGCCAAAACCTAAAACCCAAATTTAACTAGAGAGGAGATCGGGTCAAGCACAATAAAACTTCTAATGCAACTATCATAGAATTTCCCAACCTCCAAAAACAAAGGTGTCAACATTTAGAACTAGTATGAGGTATTGTGCAAAAATAAAAGTGTTTACCTGTAAAACATGCACAAGAGAAAGAAGGGAATTCCTATTGGAAAGAAAACGTGCCAGAAATTATTATTCTAGCTAAACTGCAACTCTATCCTAGTAGAAAAAATGTTAAAAACTTGAAAACCCTAAGTATCCATCCATGATATGCATTCATTTAGGTTTAACCATAAATCAAGCATAAGAGAGACGAGATGTTGCTAGCATGGAGAGGAATTTTTCAAATAAGACTCTTTTAGCGATTCAACAATTCTATCATGAAATTCAATATGATCAACTTGAAGACCCTAAAAATTTACCAAATATGGGCCTCCATCAAGTGCAACTAAGATATGAGAGGACTCTAGCACAAAAACCCTAATTTCAGAAACCCTAATTTGAGCTTGTTCATGGATATTGTCAGGGGCATAACCATCAGTGACAGCCAAAGTTCCTCACCATCTTGACAAACCTATAAAACCTCAAATGCTAGATCATTGAATATTGGAGGTTTCATAAAATCGATAGATGAATGCACACGATCATCATCAATTGTGATAGAAAAATCATTACTGAATAAACTGTTGATTTCATTAGTTTTTTAATAATCACAGACTACCAGTTCAAAAGATCAAATTCTTATGATTTCCAAGATGAAGATGAATCATATGGACGAGTCTCACAAACGAGAGCAGTTAGGTGATGTGTTTCCTCGCATATAGTGTATTTTAAGACAACACCAGCTTGCACTCTCTCACAATTTGAACCAATAAGAAGAGAAGTTGAGGAATATAACACAATGGTCGATGTATTCTCTAAATCAAAAAAATAAATCTACAAGTAGTGATGCATATCAGGATTTTTCGAAAGTGAGGCTTCATTGAGTGAGATGGTGTTGAAAGGGGAGTCATTTGCAAAAACTGTAAAATGACTTGGTTCAAGGGTCTCATCGAGATCGTGAGAACTTGACATGACTATTAATGAAAGATGAAGTTCCTCAACATCCTAACAAGAACCTAATACTCCAAAGGTAAATCATCATATTTTAGTGGCTTTGTAAGATCAGCAAGTGAATAAGAGAAACTATCATCCACAACATCAATGAACATTTTATTGATAGGGTGACAATCATCAAAGCCACTAATTTGATTAGTTTTAACATCTAACCCATGAGACCGTTCAAGGATTAAAAGTGAGGGAAAATTGATTCAAGGACTTTCTTGAATCTTTAGATATGTAGAATCTTCTTCTTCACCTATTGAAGATCATAGATTGAAAAGGTTATGGATGAGAGATTCAATATTTTCATCTTCTAATGGTCAGACCATATTGTTATGAACTTGATTGCAATCAAAACCAACAAGATTAATATCTAGAGAATATGGAGACATCGTTGGTTTAGCAGACTCATGAAATAAATTAGGGTACAATGGATGAAAAGAATCAGGTCAAGCGACATCAATTTCAACCAAGCCTGGTTTAAAACTCAAATCCTACACATTAATATCAATTTGAGAAATCAAGAGATCAACCTGCACGTTATGCTCCATGGAGTTGATTATAGCTTCAATATTATTTGAGAGATGACCTAGGTCATGGAAAAAAAATGAAGGATGGAGCATAATATGAAGGGACTCAAGAATAGATTCAGGAAGATACTTAACAAGATCATGTAGAGTTGTCAGGAGAGGTGTTTTATCATCTTGATTCTTAGGTTTTCTAATTTCACTAGGATGCATGAGAGCTTCAAAGTAAGAAAACTTGGTTCTTTACCCTGCAAAGACTCTTCATCACCTATATCATTAATGAAAAGAATTCATTCGATAATGAAACTAAAGGAGGATGTGGAATTTCACATGTGGTAATGGTCTCCTCGGAGGCTTGAGACTTTTCCCACCTTACAAAAGTTGGCAAGACAAAAGTATGGATAAGACCGGGCTGATTTACAACTTGTATATTACCAGAATTGCCACTAAAAATAGGATTTGGTTCAGATTCAAATCGTTGCAGAGAGACGCAAACCAATTTCTACAATTTTTCATTTAAGTACATCCAATCCACATCTCTCTTAGGAAATTGATAACAAAGGTCGATAAACCTATCAAAAAATCTTCGAAAGATTCATGTGGTTTCCATCTAAGCTCATTGATTTGTTTAAAAAAACACTGAAAATCATGCTTGTCAAAAGCATGATAAAGTTCCTTAAAAAACTGCTCAAAAGAATGGATGGACGCAACTAGAAATGTTTTTCACCATTCCTTAACGTGAAATTCAAGCATAAGGGTGAAAATTCCACAATATGCAGCTTCACAATGTACTTCATTAGAAACAAAAAACTGAAGAAATTGACGTGTATGTTCAAACACAGATATTCCACCTTTCCATCGAAATTTTTCTGCGACAAGTGATGAACTCTTTCCTCGAGGAAAAAAAGATTAAGACTTTTAGAAAAAAAAACATGGGATAAATATTTGGGACTAAGCCACTTAAAGATATGAAGTTAGAATAAAGGATCTATGGGCTCAACTTTTCATTTTTCCCTCCTTCTAGCGCCAAAAATCTATTGACGGGCTGGAATGTACCACCAACAACTAGGGTGTCTCCGTAGTGTAAAGTCCAAATTAGACCTCACACCATTTTGGATAGGAGCCTCATCCGATATGTATGCCTAACAACCATCTTGTTTTTTTTCCCCTAGATATCAAATGAGGAGACATTAAAACAAGAGAAAGAATGAAATGCTCAAACAATGGGAACAAGGTCAACCCAAGATTGAAAAACTGCAGAACGAGATACAGGAAAGTAATAACAACAACAACAAGAAGTATGCCATGAGAAGGATCAATGAGTTAAAACCATCTCAGACATACATGCGCAGGAACATGTCGGAGGTCAATTGCAAATTATTTCACAATAAGTTACCGGCATGGCGTGGAATAAGTAAGCACAAATTCAAAGCAGACATGAAATCCATAAGCTAAGAATGAGTTCACTAACATATGCCCACATCGAAGCACACATACAAACATGATGGAAATACAAGAAATCCAGTACAACCATCATAAAGATGCATGGGAATCCATACTGAAAGAAAATAACTTCTTATTAATGTTGCTACAAATACAAGTACAAGTCCTACAAACAATCAATCCCAATAGTGGAACATGGACTAACCATACCATCATCGAAAGGAACACCTTAGTCTCACCTCAACTCACCCTACAATCCGCCAAGAGCTAAGTGCCTCCATCTCTTCAAAGACAGGTCAACTATCTAATGCTAGTCCTAGCTCAAGTGTTAAAAGTCCCTTTTAAAGGAGTTATGAGGGTATATTTATAAAGGTGAGGTAGCTCTTCCCCTACCGTGACTTCTCACCTACCCTCATGACTCTTGAATTTCCTCACTTCTCTCTTATATCTAATGACTAATGAATGCCCAATTGATATCGACATAATTACTAGCATCATGATGAGAAATATTTAGATTATGTCAGAGGGGAAGTTATGAGGAGAGTACAGAGGGTTCTTGGAAACCCTAGAGTACTCATTGCCAATGTTGTTTCTAGGTCACAAGGCAAGCCTATTTTCCTACTACTACACCTCACATGCACCCAACCAACCACTATCTTGTGCTCTTGGTATTATTAACTAGTTCAAGAAGCCTATTTGGATCTGACTTTTCGGCTTATCGAAACCCCAGTTGCATAGCCTTTGTGTGATTTGAATTTAAAAAGGAACACAACAAATTACATATATAAGCATAAATACAAAGATGCAGCAGAAATAATACTTCCCTTCATTAATATCAAATAATGAAATATGCTTACAAACAGAATGGAAATGAGACTAGCTTGGGCAATCGTAGCTTATCTCTGAGAAGAGATGTGGTAGCTACATGCCTCTAAACTAAGTTACAATGAGGCTCAAGGGCCTTTTTATTATTGAAAAATAAGAGAAAACCCTAAACAACCAAAACCATAACCTGAGGAGATGTAACACCAAGATTTTATGGGCCCCATTAGGGTTAGTTCGGAAGCCAACTTCTTGAGGTTGTAACTTGGTCATATTATCTCCGTTTGACGTGCATGATACCTCGTTGGAAATATATCTCCAAGGACTAAAACTGAAACCACGATTTCAATGAAATGACCTAAACAAATATTGCCAAAAAAAACATTGTTTAGGGCCTCAAAATGGCTCTGGAAGTTCACAAACCGAAAAACTACCAAAAATAGTAAATTGTGCTACAATTAAGGAAACTGAAAAAGAAACTAACAGAACAACGGTGGGGGTCCAAGTGGAATAGGCGGATTGCCACCAATATCCACTTGGATCATTCCTCCCCCCTATGTACTTCCCGACATCGTGTCGAAGATTCGGCCGATAGAAATACTTATGCAATACTGCCACCATCTTCTCGACCCCAAAATGCCCAACGGCTCGATACTAGTTTGCTTCCCAAATCATATTCACATGCTCGCTTGCCGGAACACAAAGGTGTCCTAGGTGGCATAACAGGGCATCCTGGAGGTGCAAATCTAGAACTTGCTAACCCTCCAAGAGCGTATGGTATGTGTGGACGAATTTTGGGTTGCTTTTGTAGAGAAGTGGCCAATCAGAAGTCTCGTGCCCATAAGAGTTGAGCATGGTGGTTAACACCATGATCGGTGGTCGGAGAAGGCAATCTGCAACATTATTTGTGTTGCCCTTCTTTTTCTTGATATTCAAATGGAATTGTTGTAGTTATGCGGACCACTCCTCATGGCTATCATTCTACAACTTCCCTTGCTTCTATATGAACTACAAGGGTTGGTGGTCTATGTGGATGATCTTTTCCTTCCCCAAAATGTAATGCTTCCATTGTCGGCAGGCCTACACAATGGAATACATCTCTTTTTCATAAGTGGGATACTTCTAGACTTTTTCTGAAAGTGTCTCACTCTGAAATGTGATTGGATGCCCCTGTTGAGTAAGTACTGCCCCAATAGCATAGTCAGAGGCATCTGTCTCGATCTCAAATGGTTGTTGCAAGTCTGGTAATGTGAGCACTAGTGCAGAGAAGGGGCGATGTTTCAACTATGTGAATGTATTCTGTTGAGATTTAGACCAAAAGATTTTTTTTTCACTCCTCCTTTGGTGATTTTCCTCAAGGGCCAAGTGATATGAGAGAACCCCAACACGAACCTGCGGTAGAAATTGGCAAGAGCCAGAAAGTTGCGGAGCTCTGTCAGAGTGGTTGGGGCTAGCCAATCCCGAATGACTTGGATCTTGGCTAGATCCACATGCACCACCCATTCATCAATAATGTATCCCAAATACTAAACCTGGGTCATGCCAAAAGTGAATTTCTCCAAATTGGCACACAGCTTGTGTTGCCGCAGTGTTTGGAGAACCTGTCGGATGTGGTGGAGGTTCTCTTCCCAAATTTGGCTGAAGATCAAGATGTCATCCAAGTATACCACTACAAATGAGTTGGTGAATGGCTGCAAGATCTCATCCATTAGCCTCATGAAGGTAGCAAGAGAATTCGTCAACCCGAAAGGCATAACCAATCATTTGAAGAGGCCCTCCTTGGCTTTGAAGGCATTCTTCCACATATCGGAGGGTTTGATTGGTACCTGGTGATATCTGGACTTCAAGTCAATCTTGCTGAAATATTTTTCCCCCTTGAGTTGGTCCAGAAGGTCATAAATCCGTGGGATTGGGTACCTATTATGGATAGTGATCTTGTTCAGCGCTTGATAGTCAATATAGAGTCTCCAAGTCCCATCCTTCCTTTGTACCAACACGATCGAGCTCCCACAAGGTGATGAACTCAGCCAAACTTTCTGTATCAGCTCCTGAATTTGCCTCTTGATTTCACCATTCTCTAGAATGGAGCGCAGATAGATTGGTCCATTAGGTAACGACGCACCTAGGGTCATATCAATGAAGTGATTGACCTGACAGTGGAGAGGCACCCCTGTGGGGGAGGTGAAGATGTCCTCGTACTCCTCCATGACCTTGTCCATATGTTGTTGTCATGCAGAGTGTTGGGTTGTGTTCTATTCTTTCCACGACTAGCCCACGTAGTTAACAAGGGGGTTAGAAGGGGGGTGGATCCCCCCCCTTCGTTGCACCGATTGCGTAGCGAGGGGAGTCATAGGGGGTTTGAGGGGTGTAGGTAACCCCACTCTATGGGGTCCAGGGTAGCACCGCGGAAAATTTTGGTTTTGGAACCTATGTTAGGTTAGGCGGACCCACCTATGGTTTTGTACATGATTTTTGCACATGGTTTTGGATGCGATGGTTTTTAGTCCATGGTATTGGATGCTTTGGCATGTATAAATATGTATTATAACATTGAAAGGAACATAATGAAAAATCAAGCTGGTAGTCCTAGTTTTGGGATCCAGGGGAAAATCTCTATGTATATGTGTTTTATATGTTATACTCTCGCATTGTTTATTTTATGTGTTTTAGAATTTGTACGCGGGTAATTTCTGTACAGGGTTAAAAATTACATTTGGTATTGGAGCAGATTTGGCTTCAAGGGGACGCCTTTGTTGCTGAGGGATTTCGCTCAGGCCTGTGGTAGACCTTGTTCAGTGGGAGATCTGCGAGATCGATTCTGGTGGTGAAAGAAGATGGCGAGTGGTGGAAAGATAGAGATTGAGAAATTTAATGGTCAGAGTTTTGAGCTGTGGAAACTCAAGATGGAGGATTTGTTGGTGGATAAAGATCAGTGGATCGTGGTAGATCTTAGTACTAAACCAATAGGAGTGATCGATGAAGAATGGAAGATGTTGGATCAGAAGGCAAAGAGCACAATATGATTATGTGTCTCAGATTCAGTATTGCTGAATGTATCAGGGGAAGCTACAATGAAGTCTTTGTGGGACAAGTTAGGAACTTTGTACCAATGTAAGTCTCTGGTGAATAAACGGTTTCTGCAGAAAAAGTTGTATAACCTGAGGATGAAAGATGGAGACTCAGTGACAGAGCATCTGAATGCATTTAATACTGTGGGAAGTCAGTTAGCATCTGTTGATATTAAAATTTCATATGAATATAAGTGCATCAATTTGTTGTGTTCTCTACTAGATTCGTGGGATATTCTGGTTATTGCAATAGGTAGCAATGCAACTACCTTGCAGTTTGATGAAATAGTCTCATCCTTGCTGACGAAGGAGATGAGACAGAAAAATATGGAGAGCCAGAATAGTGATTCTTTGTCTGTATGAGGATGGTCCTAGAACAGAAACAAAAATAAGTCATCGAGTGGGGGATCTAAATCTAGAGGGAGATCTAAATCTCCAAGAAAACCTGTAAAGGTGGTGTGCTAGAAATGCAGAAAGGAAGGGCACTACAAAAGGGACTGTAAATCTAAAGCTCCTGATAAAGGAAAGGGATCTGATGATGCTCCTTCTGTAGAGGCAAAAACCACTTTAGATGAAGGTGTGGATGTGTACTTGGCTTCTTCAAGTACACATGTAGATCATGAGCCATGGTTGATTGACTCAGGTGCAACCTTTCACTTCACTCCCCATAGAGAGTGGTTCTACGAGTATGAGAAATACGATGGTGGTGATGTCTTCTTAGGGGATGATAGGAAGGCTAGAATTGTTGGTCGTGGAAAATTAAAGTTGAAGTTGCAAGGTGGAAGGGTTAGAATACTTCCGGGTGTTCTGCATATTCCTACATTGGCTAGAAATCTGATTTCTGTAAGAAAGTTGGATGATGCAGGTGTAAAATCAGTGTTCGAGAAGGATACCTGCAGGATGGTTCGAGGAGCACTGGTATTGATACGAAGAGTTCGGATTGGAACTCTGTACAAGCAGTAAGGTAGCATAGTTTTTGATGGGTGCAACAGTTTTGTGGTTCCTTAAAGTGGAGAAGAAAATCTAGTGGTCTCTGGAGAGAAGACCATGCTGTTGCATCAAAGGCTTAGACATATTGGAGAGAAATGCCTTCGAATACTTCATGGTAAAGGTATGGTAGAAGGTATGAGTAATAGCTCTCTGGATTTTGATTTCTGTGAAAATTGTGTATATGGGAAGTAGAATCGGGTGAGTTTCCCCTCTGGTGGTAAGAGGGCGAAACATATATTAGAGCTTGTGCATAGTGACATGTTTGGACCTGTGAAGGTTCCATCACTAGGTAAGTCTGTGGACTATGTATCATTTATAGATTATTTCTCAAGGAATACATGGATATATTTCCTTAAGAAGAAATCTGAAGTCTTTGACAAGTTTAAAGAATTCAAGGCTCTGGTGGAAAACCAGACAAAGAAGAAGATAAAGGTGTTGAGGACAAATAATGGTGGAGAGTTTTGCAGTAAGGAATTTGAAGAATTTTGTAAGAAGTGTGGCATAGCACGGTAGAAGTCTACTCCATATACACCTCAGCAAAATGGAGTTGCAGAAATAATGAACAAGACGTTGATGGAAAGGGAAAAAAGCATGCTCAGTGGTGCCAGGTTAGGATAGGAATTCTGGGCAGAGGCAGTGGAGACAGCATGTTACCTGGTCAACAGATCACCTTCATCAGCGTTGGAGAATAAAACTCCACAAGAGGTATGGACTGGTAAGAAACCTTCTCTTTCACATCTAAGGGTATTTGGATGTGATGCATATGTACATGTTCCAAAGGAGAAACGAACCAGGTTGGATAGTAAATCTGAAAAGTGCATCTTTATTGGGTATAAGGATGGTTTAAAGGGTTATAAGCTTTGGAACCCAGTAACAAGGAAGGTTGTGTATAGCCGAGATGTGGTGTTCAAATAGGTGAAAGATGCTATTAAATATGAAGTCAACAAAAGGAACTTGAGAAGATGGAGTTTGAGCTAAAGGAGGAAGAATCAGACTCTACAGAAAAGGAGGAATCAGAAGATGAAGAGCCACAAACTCCGGGTGTGAGAAGATCAGTTCGAGAAAGAAGGCAGCCAGAAAGGTATAGTCCATCTACTTTCTGTTCAAATTTGCTTTATCTATTACTAATGATGATCCCAGAACTGTGAAGGAAGTAGTAGATTCAGAGTATGGAAAACTCTGGAAAGATGCCATGGTTGATGAAATGGCATCTTTGCACAAAAATGAGGCTTGGGATCTGGTGGAGTTGCCGGCTAGAAGGAAACCCATTGGCAGCAAATGGGTGTTCAAGAAGAAGACAAATGCAGAAGGAAAGGTGGAGAAATACAAAGCTCGATTGGTAGCAAAAGGTTATTCCCATGTGCCAGGAATTGATTTTGGTGATATTTTTTCTCTTGTTGACAAGGTAACTTCTATTAGATTACTTTTATCTATTGTTGCTGCTTTTTATTTTGAGGTAGAATAGATAGATGTCAAGACAACATTTCTTCACGGGGATCTCGAAGAGGAAATCCACATGAAGCAACCTGAAGGCTTTACGATGAAGGGTAAGAAAGAACTGGTATGCAAGTTAAAGAAGTCTCGATATGGGTTAAAACAGTCACCAAGGATGTGGTATCAGAAATTTGATACTTTTATACGAGGACTTGGCTTCACCAAAAGCAAAGCATATCACTGTGTGTATTTTAAATTAATTGGTGACCATGTTATTTATTTGGTCTTGTATGTGGATGATATGTTGCTGGTTGGAAATGAAAAAGAAATTATCCAAGATTTGAAGACCCAATTGTCCTCCAAATTCGACATGAAAGATCTTGGTGCTGCAAACTATATTTTGGGCATGGAAATTAAAAGAGATCGAGCAAAGAGGAAGCTCTGGTTAAACCAGAGGAAGTATGTTGAGACAATATTGCAGAGATTTAATATGCAGGATAGTAAACCGGTGAAGGTTCCTATTCCTGTAGGTGTAAATTTATCTGCTGAACAGTGTCCCAAGACACAAGAAGAGGAAGAGAACATGTCCCATGTTCCATATGCAAGTGCAGTTAGTAGCCTGATGTATGCAATCATCTATTCTAGACTAGACATTGCACATGCAGTGGGAGTATTGAGCAGGTTTATGTCAAAACCAGGGAAGGAGCACTAGACAGCAATGAAGCGGGTTTTCAGGTATTTGCGTGGCACTAGTGATTATGGTTTGTGCTACCAAGGAAGACTAGGATTGGACAGAGTGTTGGATATTCGTGGCTTTGTTGATGCAGACTGGGTTGGAGATCTGGATTAGAGAAGATCTAAAAGTGGGTATGTGTTTAATATATTTGGAGGTGCAGTTAGTTGGATGAGTAAGAAACAATCTGTAGTGGCACTATCAACTACAGAGGCAGAATACATGGCAGCTACT
Source organism: Pinus tabuliformis (assembly GCA_031772625.1). Classification (NCBI taxonomy): domain Eukaryota; kingdom Viridiplantae; phylum Streptophyta; class Pinopsida; order Pinales; family Pinaceae; genus Pinus; species Pinus tabuliformis. The sequence goes on from CM062810.1 coordinate 377,224,579, forward strand.
CATGCAAGCAAGGAAGTAGTTTGGTTGCAGAGATTGTGTTCAAGTATGGGGTTAGTACAGGGAGCTATAAGGATAGACTTTGATAGCCAAAGTGCAATTTTCTTGGCAAAGAACCCTGCATATCATTCAAAGACAAAGCACATTGATGTTCAGTATCACTTTGTGAGGGATATGATAGAAGACAAAAAGGTGTTGCTGGTAAAGGTGGACACTTTGAAGAATATTGCAGATGCATTGACAAAATCTGTGGGCTCTGAGAAGTTCTCTTGGTGCATAGAAACAATGGGCATTGTAGGGCTGAATAAATTACTAAGCTCTCTTGTGGCCCCCTGTGGAAAGAAAACAACAAGTGGGAGAATGTTGGGCTATGTTATATTCTTTCCACGACTAACCCACGTAGTTAACTAGGGGGTTAGAACGGGGGCGGAGCCCCCCCTTCGTTGCGCCGATTGTGTTGCGAGGGGAGTCACAAGGGGTTTGAGGGGTGCAGGTAACCCCACTTTATGGGGTCTGGGGCAGTGCCCCAGAAAATTTGGGTTTTGGAACCTATGTTAGGTTGGGCGGACCCACCTATGGTTTTGTGCATGATTTTCAAACATGGTTTTGGACGCGATGGTTTTTAGTCCATGGTATTGGATGCTTCGACATGTATAAATATGTATTATAACATTGAAAAGAACATAATGAAAAATCAGGCTAGTAGTCCCAGTTTTGGGATCCAGGGGAAAATCTCTGTGTATATGTGTTTTATGCGTTATGCTTTCACATTGTTTATTTTATGTGTTTTAGAATTCGTATGCAGGTAATTTCTGTACAGGGTTAAAACCTACATGGAGGGGCCATGTCTGGAGGTCGTGGCCACCATCTTCTTCTTTCATTGAGGGTGTATCATCAGGAAAACAAATTTCCCCGTTTTGGGAATGAGATTACTGCATTGTTTTGCAGTAACTAGAGAAATGGAAGTAGGTGGTTCTACCTCTGGTATCCCGTACAACTTATTTCCCAATGTAATAATAATAGTGTGAGGCCTTGACTCATACACAACATGTTACTTGCATAAGTATGGTTGGCCTAATAATACATCACAAACATCAAGGGGAGCAACGTCACAAAATACCTCGTCCATGAAGGGTTTGATGTTGTATGGAAGGCAAAATTGTTGGCTCATGCCCAAATCCTACCCTTGGTGAAGCCATTCAATGGTGTACGGTTGTGAGTGTGTTGTGCTCAGTAAGCCCAGCCAGTTCACAACCTTTGTTGAAATGAGGTTATTTTGTCTCCCGTTATCAATAATGAACTGTAGCGGGGAACCCTTTACCTACATCTGGGAGTGGAAGAGACGCTCCTCCTCCTCTGGATCTTCGAGCTCCTCCTTCTGGATCTTTGTAGTGGCAACAGTGGCATTGGGCTCTACATTAATAATTTTCTTTCCTTTGTCACTCCCCTTGTTGGGTTCTGACTCAGAGGTAAAACATGCATATGATTATGAAGCCCTCAGATCGGCCACCAGTGACTGCTTGGCCTGACACTCACTTGTGTTGTGGGTGGAGCTCTTATGGAACTCACACCACTTTCCCATGTCCTTCTTTGGCTTTACAATGTTTTCCTTTACTTATGGCCTTGGAGGGTCATCCTAGGTCATCTCGCCTTGGCTTTTTCCTTTGTTCTGTGGTTTGGGGGCACCTTTCCCTTGCTTCGAATTTGGAGATCTAAAGTCTCGCTTGTTCTGTTTAAACTTATGCTCAATCTTGACAACGTATCAGTACATCATGTCGAGCGAGGAGATGTCCAGGAACTCCATCTCGTCCGGCATGTATTTATGTAGGGAGCCACGGTACTTGAGTACCAAATGTTTCTTAGAATCTCTAATACCCAATTTCATGCGAAGGGTATGAAAAACATTGGTAAACTCTAGCACATCTTGGTCCCTCCCCTACCGCAGTGTGGTCCACTTTATATATTTGTCCTCATAGCTCCTAACAAGGTAGTACTTCTCCTTGATGGCATCATGTAATGAATTCCAAGTGGGAGAAGTTGAAAACAGCAAGGTCGGACTTTCATCCTTCTGCTCACAATAGTTTTCCCACTAGTCCTTTTCGCAGGGGGTGGCTTTGAGAAGAGAAAAAGTAATCTTTTCCTGGCTAGAAAAATCATGAACAAAAAGGGAATGTCAAAGTTTACTTGTATCTTAAAAGGTGTGGATCCTCCAGAGTGGCTGTTGGATGTTGATGCACCGTCGGTGGGCAACCGTTGAAGGATCTGGGCAAAGTTATCCATCATCACATTTATTTGTTTCTCAAGGGTCTCCTCGAGCAATATTTTGATAGGATCTCCTACTCCCTCATCTTTCTTTTCTTCACCCATGGGAGGCCCTCGTGATTTATGAGGCTAGTCTTGTAAAGGTTCAACCAGTTCGATCCCTAACTCCTTATATCCTGAGCTCATTGGGGACATGAAAAGAAAAACCAAGAAAGAGCATACCGCTCTTATACCACTGATCTAAATTTAAACAAGAACACAACAAATTAAAGATATAACTATAAATACAGAGATGCAACAGAAATAAGACTTCCTTTCATTAATATCAAACAATGAAATATGCTTACAAACATAATGGAAATGAGACTAGCTCGGGAGATGGTAGCTTATCTCCGAGAAGAGATGTGGCGGCTACATGCCTCTGAAATGAGTTACAATGAGGCTCAACTGCCTTTTTATTATTGAACAATAAGAGAAAACCCTAAACAAACAAAACCCTAACCAGAGGAGATGTAACACCAAGAGTTTATGGGCCCCGTTGGGGTTAGTTGGGTAGCCAACTTCCGGGGGTCGTAACTTGGTCATATTATCTTCATTTGACGCGCATGATACCTCGTTGGAAAGATATCTCCAAGGAATACAACTGAAAACATGATTACAATGAAATCACCAAAAACGAATATTGCCAAAAAAATGTCGTTTAGGGCCACAAAATGGCTCCAGAAGTTCAGGACCTGAAAAACTGCAAAAAATAGTAAATTGTGCTATAATTGAGGAAACTGACAGAACAATGTTGGGGTCCAAGTGGAATAGGTGGGTGGCCACCAATACCCACCTAGATCATTGTGAGAAACCCTAGATTTCTTCATATGGTCAATGTTTTTGTTCCCTTCCTTCTACCTACAAACAAATGACATAGATCATACATATTTATAGAGAATGATATTAAAAGCACAAACAATTGATTGAAATAAATACATTAATTTGGACCCATGTATAGTGACTCCCTTTCTTTGCCACAATGTTGTTAATGCAAGTGGCCTCATTTAGTTTTTCTATGCTTCAAAATGTTCACAATAAATCTCGAAATAATATCCCCCTTTGTTCAATTTTTTATAATGGCCCCACGATAGTTTGCAAGATCTTGATCTTCATATAGTTGCAAGATATTTATTCTTCGTCATGTCTTTAAATGATTTTTGTCCTTTTCTACCAAAGGCATCTTCCAAGTGGAGAAATAATGGTTTTGAGTTGTAAAGAGTGCACCTTGCTGTTGGTAACACTAGCAACTTGATCATCTTGGGCTGCAATCATTTCCCATGAGTCGGCGTGATTTTCTAAATTACATGTGTTTCAGTCTTAAATGTTAGGAGTAAACTCTCCTTCAAACCTACAATACATAGCCTTATATCACTTCTACTGAAGGTGAAAACCATGCTCGTAGCTTTCAATGATAATGAATTACTTACAAAATGAACTAGATCGTGAGGGAATCATGGAATACTTTGCATAAGTCACTATGAAATGGGCACTGAACAAAGGTTCATTTATGCTACTCACCGTCATCTTTCGCCTGGCTCAAATGAATTCATTCTTAACTATTGCAAGATACATACCACCAGTAGGGGTCATAGGTGGTGCCATTGTCATTGTTTGTGCATTAAGAATTCTTTTAACATCATCCTTAGGCAATTTTATAGCTTTGACTACTTTCATGGTACCAGCGAGTAATTGCATTTAGTGATATAAAATGACAATGCTTTTGTGAAACCCACAAATCTATGATTTCTCATTCCACAACCAAATTTCCCATTATCTTCAAGTTTGCAAGTCAAACTAAACAAAATCGATCAAAAGTGAAAAAGATGTCTTCTCATACAATATGTATGAAGAGAATAGAGAAGCGTTGCACATGAAACTGATAGGAAGGAGGAAAGGCTTAACACTCCAAAATCCATAGGCTTTGAGAAAATAATTCCCATGACATAACCCAATAACTCCATGCATGATTAAAGAGAGTTTTGAACACCTCCTACAACCACATGATTTGATTTAGTGATAGAATCCTATATTTCTTGCATCACATCAGGATCAAACATCCATAATCCCAAGTGATGCAGCCACTCCTCCCATTAACATCCAAGATGACAATTGTTGATTTTGAACCCAAATTGAAGCCACACATGGCAAAAAAAAGTGCACCACTTAAAGCCTTTTCAAATTCGTTTCTTAGATTTATTTTTCTTGTGTTCCTTTTTATGAGATTTATCCTTTCTTTGCACACTAATTCTAGAATTTTTTACTTAAATCTATACTTTCTAATCCCCACAATTCACACATTCTTATCTTAATATGAGGATTGAATAACTTGATTCTCATCATTGGTTTCAATAAAAGCATGATACCTGAATCCAAATGGACCAAAGTCGTGTATGAATTGAATGAAGATGAGAATGAACTATGGGGTACAAAAGTGTTGCACATATGCCAATGATTGTAGTTACTGCATGAGAAATTCCCAATGCATAGGTTGGGATACCTATGCATTCCAAAGTTGTTGTCATCTAGGTACCAAACAAGTTTTTAGAGGTTACCCACAATAGGACAATTTGATCTTCCACTAGAGTTTACCATCAATGTTGTTGGTGCGTGAATATTTTTCCTTCTCATTGGTTGTGAATCTTGTTCCACAAATTGGAGAAATGAAAACATATCTATTTTTTATATCGACTTCATACAACCCTTTCCCAAGATCAACATCCACATCCATTTCATGAAATGTCAAATTTTCATTCTAGGGAGCAGGTCGCAAGTTGATAAAATGATGTAGATCCTAGCTGCTAGTTTCAATGCTCAAGGATGAATGTGTGATTTACAAGCATGGTCTGTAAGGTAAGTCGCATTTTCAAGCTCTCACTAATCGCGTCCTCCAACTCTAGTGTAGGTCGCATTAAGGAATTTTGTGATGTTTTCATCACGTGTCATCATCCTAATGAGGTCACAAGTCGTAGGTCACAAGTCGTAGGAAGAAAGGAGGTCGCAAGGTCACAAGTTTGAGTGGATTGCATAAATCGTTGATTCATAAAACTACGATTTTGTGACTAATGACTTGAGGTTTGAAAAATCGTTAGGTCGCTAGGTTGCAAAGCACGGTATGTTGCTTGCATCATTGATGTCTCTGGTGTGATTATGCAACCACACTACCAGTAGATGGAATTGTGACCTCCCAATGGAAATGTGACGTATGGCATTGCAGAAAATAACTATGACTTAAGGGATCGCCAGGGGAAAATGTGACTTGTGGGTTGTGGCTTTCACCCTACCTTTGAATACCATCCATTGCATTTTGTATATCTCTACAGGGATTTTTCTCTAGTGTTTTGCAATTTCACAAGCCAAACTAGATTCGAAGGCATCATGTATGCTTTTTGACACTGCATCAAAATCTGGTATGGACGGCATGTATAATCTCCAAATCCCTCACATTGTAGCTCCATTCCTATCCCTAAATGTGTGCAATGGGTGCATGGGTGATATGTTTACATATATATATTGTCACGTATCTAGTGCAACCACTCTCACATGTACATTGTCTATTTGAATGTACCCTCGTGGCTACTTCAAGTGCGTCGATCATCACCCAACACTTCAACCCTCTTGGGATCCCTTTGCTCATTGCACATGGCTCTATGCCTTCAATCATTCGCCCTTGGTTTTGTATCTTTATGAGGTGCCATTGTGCCTTTTGTGAAATGGTACGAAACAATCCTTACAACTGATCTTCCATGTACAATTACAGGTGGTCCGTCAAACAAGACACATGGGACCATTTATTAACTCAATTTTTCCGAAGATACCTTTAATGTAAGAAATTATCATGTGCTTTAAGATAATAAAATTTGTGGCTTATTATCCATAGGGACGTATGCAACTATATGTTTCAATGGAAAATATTTAATGTATTATCTTCCTTAGCATCGCCACAAATTTTGTATTTATCATTAATTCATTTGCAATGTGACATCCAAAAGATAAAATAAGATGTTGAGAGTTGTGTCATTTTCCAATAAGTACAGGGTTGGAACCAATTCAATGTCGTAGTGTATAAGCTGGCCCGATGGGATTAATGTTGAGTTTAACTCTCAATATGACAATGCAACCTATATGACTTTCACATGCGATGAAACGTTCCTAAAACCAAAAATGTTAAAGAGGAAAATTCAAAAGATGAGAATGAAGGCAACATAGATTGGGTCCTCTCTTAGCCATGATAAGCTAGGGTTTTAAGAATGGATGAGCTAAGCGGTAGTGGCCTGAACCCTAATACATTTGAAAATGTGAGGACCAAGGTGGTTTGTGACTAATGACACAAATTTCTACATGTCATTTGAAATGTGGACCAAGGTGGTTTGTGACTAATGACACAAACTTCTACATGGCATTTGAAATGTGCATTCATATAAAGATGACACTTGAAAATATATCATAATGACGGAAACTCGACAACCCACATGCATATGATAGGATGAGAATCGAAAAGGAGGAAACCGAGCATGAAAAACATGCATCATAAAAGCATGAGTATTGGTAGGGTTCAAAATCTTGATTCATTTGAAACATAAGCATAATTCATAGGACCTTGGACAAGTAGATGAGGGGACCAAAAAATTTGGTAATAGACAAATTTTTAGGTGGTGTTGTAGCAACTAAAACAGTTTTGAAAAAACTCTCCATCCATAAGGGGAACAAAGGTGACAATTATAATAATGATAAAATGAGTATTCTAATTAAACATATAATGAAGAGAGAATGACTATTAAAACAAATTGATTAAACGAAAAATAATTGTTGAAAGGTAATTATAGTAATATAGATTAATAAAAATATATTTATCTTAAGGAAATGGAATGAATATTAAAACTATGACAATCATATAAATTAAATGGTTGGTAAACGTCAATAGGAATCAACCTGTGATAAGCACTAAAACACTTACCCCGTGATTTACATTGCCCAAAAAAAGAAAATCATAAAAATTAACTAATTTAGAGTTTTATTTAAAATTATTATTATTGTTCCCCCAGGAGGGTGGATGAATGACAACAAGGGGTTTTAGGGAGGTTTCCTTCCACCCCACTACACCTAACGGTGATTAAGGCGGGGGTTGCATGGCACACCTCCACCATGCACATATGTGTGTGAATTAAATGTTTCTCAATGGGTAAGCCTGATAAGGTGTTATTCTAGTGTTCGTGGGAGGGCAGGTGAATAAGAGTGGGTCTATGGCTACTTTGGGTGCAGGGACTTTGGTCCTGTGTCCTTGTAAGTGATTATGGATTTTATGATTATAGAGTTTGGTTGGCCTCATCAGAATGTGGAATGAATTCGAGGGATGGGGAGAAATATGGAAGTGGAAAAATCAACACTAACGAGGAAAATGTTCTTGTAGAGTTTTCACGTAGTAAAGGTAAAACTGGTAAGTTGTATATCATACAAGGCCCCTGCATTGTGGCTATTTTGTTGCCTCGCTCGCAATCAGGAGCAAGGAGGGTGAATTTTGGGGATCGTCTGCTCAACCCCCTTTTGGATCCTCAATTTGAGAACAAGGTAATGTGGAGTGTTTCTATGGTCTGCCTATAATTATGTGCAGTTTATCTATTTCATTGTTATAATTGGGTCTTTTGACCATTCTCTATACTTACCATTTCCAAGTGCACTCAAACCATCTCCAACATATCCTACCACCAATTCATGAATTTTAGAGATGTGGGTTTCCCCCCATAATAGCCCTTCATGACCAATACATGTGAGGTACTAGGAATTTTGCCATTAACTAACTCAAATTGCATTAGGGGACTTTTGAGGTCTAAAATGAGCCTCCTAAGAAAAATGTACAACCAAAATAAACTTTATAAGAACCAATAGGATTCAAGATGATGATGTCAACCATGAGGCATGATTCACCATTTTTGGAGTAAAAAAGCAAAAAGATTAAAAAATAATAAAATAGTAAAACTACTTTTTTAACTTGTATTTTCAACTTATCTCCCTATTAGTTTACTCAATTTTCGACCGAAAAAACTCGTTAGATGCATAATTAGATTCCACATCCAAGGAGTACCCATGTTGCATAATTTCAATGGACTCTGCTACACGAAAAATGATAAATACATGAAAAAACGTGATTGCAATCACATTTTTCATGTATTTCTCAATTTTCGTGTAGTATGGTCCATCAAAAGTATGCAACATGGATATTCTTTCGATGAGGAATTAAATTATGCATCCAACGAGTGTTTCCCCTCGAAATTTGAGTAAACCCATAGGGAGATAAGTTGAAAATACGAGTTGAAAAATAGTTTTTTCTCTTTTCCCTCTAAAACTTGATGATGTCATCTAATCTTATTTTATTTTTTCCACTATTATTGTATAATTTCCTTAGGAGGCCCATTTTAGACCTCAAAAATCCCTAATGGCTATATCTCCTAGAATCACTCTTCTGCAAGTTGTAATGAAGTTGTGTTGCATCCAACAAGTCATCCAATTCTCCTGATCTACTTTCGCATAATGTCTTAAGTAGTCCTCCAACAAATATTTGATATGCTCCATATTTCCATCTATCTGTAGATGAAAAATAGAACTATGTAATAACTATGTTCCCACAAGTTTGAAAAATCAGGTCCAAAACTTCCTTGTAAACCTTGTGTCACATGTCTAATACAATACTCAATGGAAGACCCTAATACTTCACCACATTCTGAAATAACTTACTTGTAATCTCCTCTACATTGCATAATATCTTCATTAGCATGAATATGGCATACTTGGAGAATTGATCCACAAAAACCAAAACCCCATTATACCCTTGCATCATTAGCAATTGTGAGATGAAGGCCATCAAGACACTCACCTAAGGTCTATCTAGAATTTTTAAAGGTTGCAATAATCCTACGTATCCTCTAGTATCAAACTTATCTTACTGGAAATAATTCAAGTCTAAACATACTCCTCCACTTCTCACCACATGTTTCCCCAAAAGTATCCTCTCTCCAACAATGCAATGCTCTCCACTCTCTTGGGTGGCTAACCCAAGGAAAGTCATGACACTCCTCCAAGAGTTCCTTCTCGATTCTGCCTATTTTAGGAACATAGATGTGCAATCCATAGAACAAGAGATCACCCTACACCAAAAAATTCCTCTTCTTGCCTTCCTTCACTTGCTTCATTATGTTTTTCACTATAGTGTCATTTTGCAACCCTTCATGAATTCTTCTCTACAACTCCTCAATGAATTGAGTTTGACTATCTCATGGTGTATGAAAGTCTTCTTCATCCTCAAATGTTTCCAAGTGTACCTTTTTGCTTAAGGAATCTACAATCACATTGCGTTTCTATGGCCTGTACTAAATGGTCATGTCAAAATCATCCAAGAATCCGTAGCATCAATCATGCTTTGGTTACAACTTTGGTTGTGCCACAAAGTAACTCATCACAATGTTATCTGTCTTCAACATGAATGACTTTCCCAATAGGTAGTGCCTCCATACCTATAGACAATGCACCATTATTGTCATTTCCTTCTCATGCATGGGATATCTCCCCTCTCGATCCTGTAGATTTCTTCTCTCAAATCTATGGGTAACCATCATGCATCAAAACTCCTCCAATGGAAAAATCTAATGCATCTTTCTACACCTCAAATGATTGCTCATAATCTAGTAGTTTCAACATAAGAGCTAACATAATCTTACACTTAGGTTCTCCAAACACAAGTGTGCTCTTATTTTTCCACTTCCATGGTCTATCCTTCTTCAACAAGTCTATTAAGTTGGAGGCTATCTTCGAATAGTCATCCATGAACTTCCAATAGTAATTTTTCATCCTAGTAAAGACCCTCATATCAAACACATTGCAAGGTTCCTCCCATTATACTATCACCTCTATCTTCTCAAGGTCCATGTGTAAATATCCATGTCCAACCCAGTGGCCCATAAATGGTATCTCCCTCTGAGCGAACATGCACTTTAACTTCTTCAAGTACAATTAATTATGCCTTAATGCCTCAAATACCTAGGCCAAGTGCTTCTTATGCTTGTTTGTTTCATTCATAAACACTATAATATCATTAAATTATACTACAACAAACTTGTCCAAGAATGGATGAAATACCTCATTCATCAAGGTCAAAAATGTAGTAGGAGCATTACATAGACTAAAAGGAATAACTAGGAATTCATAACCTCCATACTTTGCTACCATAACCCTCTTCAATTCGTCATCTTCTACTATTTGAACCTGATAGTAACTTTGTCTCAAATCAATCTTTTTGAACACTTTGGCCTTAGCCAACTTGTTGAAGCAATCTATTTCTAGTGGAAGGGGGTACCTATTCATCACTCTCTACTTATGAAATGCTCAGTAGTAAAGACACATCGTCAACTCATTAGTATCCTTCTTCTTCTGAAAGAGTACTAGAGTGCCATAAAGAGAATGAAAAGGATGATTAAACCTTGCATCAATCATCTCAGCCAATTGATGCCTAAACTCATCCAACTTATGACCTAAGAACCTATAAGGATCTTGTGTTAGTGGTGGAGTAATATGCTCAAGTTCAATGAGATGGTCAATTGCTCGCTTTCGTGGGATTACTTTCTGTAGTTCATTAGGCATCCTATCTACATATTACCTCAGCAACCCAAAAGGCTCTAGTGGAATAGGGATCTCCATCCCATCGTCTCTTACTTCCTTGATCATTGTTGCTTATAATTGAGCACCTGGCCTATGTGCTCCTCTCTTCATACTTAGTGCAGAGATAATCTGCACACCTCCAATATGCTTCTATGCAATTGTGCGCACAACCCACGTCTTACCATCACCCAAGATGATAAGTTAATCCATCTATGGTATTGAAACCACCTAATTCCATATCAAGAAATCCTATCCCAATATCACCTCAAAATCATCTATAGGCATCACATGAAATCCAACAATCCCCTCTATCCATTAATATGAACTAAGATATTTACTGATAATCATGTCACTATTCTAGCCTCAGATATTATTTCCTTCATCATAGTCCTACTAGCAGCTACTTGCAAATGAGGCTACTCTACAAAACTTTCCTTCATGAAGTTGTGTGAGGCACCTATATAAAAAAAATGTAAGTATTGTCCTTCTTCTAAATCTATGTTCACAAAGCACAACATGTGCCTGTGATTGTCATGTTCCTTCTACAAGACACCAATTCTCATACAATAATCATCATGTGAACAAGAACCACAACAAGTTGAGATACCTATTTACTTGCACATTTCCATAGGGTTGTATTATTAAGTTATTTAAATACTCTGATACCACTTTTTACAAACCCAGTGGCTCCTCACGTTTACAAGGCACTTTTGGTGCATCATGGCCACTTGAGTATGTGGCACTAGCATGTTACTACCTAATGTAGCATAATATTATTACACACATGCTACGCCTCAGAATGTGATACTTCTTATATATTGTTATAGACCAATTATTTAGTGGAATTATCAAAACTTCAAATATATAGAACAAAGAAGCATATTGCTTTAACTTCCACACAACACTTTAATCATAAATGCAATATAACAATAGCACACAAATTATCCAATCACATGTACACAAGAAACAAAATGGAGCGACTCTCTAGCCTTAATTCATATTATAAAAATAAAGTCATAAGACAAGAAACCACAACACGTCAAGTTGGTTCCTTCCTTCAAAGCATGCAAAACACAAACTTTTACTTTACCAAATCCTTCCACCAAATATTGGCTCATTCAGGATGGTTCCCTCTCTAACTGCATCTTGTTTCACCATCGTGTATACTTTGGGTGGTTCGATAGATGGTATGTGCTACAACAAACATAATTGAACCTTAATCCTTTGCAACTTTTCCTTCCTATTCCATCTTGCATGTTGCGTGTTCACTTGTGTCACCCTCCACTATGGACACATGTGATTAAGCCCATCAAGCCATCAAGACATGCGGCACCAACATGGATTCTTCCCAATGGAAAAACCGAATTGGGTTTAATAATACTTGGACTACACCTCTAGCCTATGTACCTTGTAGAAAGACCGATTTCTTACTTATGGAATTATTAGTTTATCTAACCTTAGTACAATAGCCCTTCAATATTTAACTTAACTTCAACTTAATTACAACTTTCTTCAACAATTTTTCACTTCAATTACAATATGTGTAGTTAACTTCAACAATATAAAATCCACCACAAATATAGACAAAAAACGCTTCATAAAATGAGAGGGGAAACTCCAAAATAATTCCTTGAAACTTCTTTTATATTACAACTTCAATAATACAAATGCTTTCCTTGGACCAAGCCCCAAATGACTCACTGTTTTCGAGGCAACAATACTTGGTTTACTAGTTCAGTTGGGTCAAGTTCAAAATAACTCATTTCCATGACCTTCACAACTCTTTTGTGCAAAGGACTACAACCAAGTAGCAGCCCTCCAACTAGCATCCCACAACCAAACCAAAACTTGACCCTTCAACCTACATGAATTCCGCACAATTTCGTAGACCTATGGTTGTATTTCACCTAGAAAAATCACATGTTTCTTTCCTTCTTTGTGACATCAAAAACCATACCTCCATCTCTTCCTTCCTCAACCCACGAGGTGTGAGTTCTTATTGGATTCAGCCCATCTTCTAATGTTCATTTGTTTTGCGTCTTCCATTGGTTGGATGTGTCCCTGAATTATCTTGTCTCCACTTTATGTATATCCGTCGCCCCTTCTCAGTGGAACTGTCACGTCTCTTCATGGACATCGGACTAACCCACCATTCATGTAGTTGTCCTTACAACAATTGATCCAACTTCCACTTTTGTCACAGGAAGCCCCCATTGCACATCTTCGTTCCATCGACTTTCCCTTGCCTATTGAAAACTCAAGCACACTCATCTCGGCTGAGCAAGAACCATCACCTTGGGTGGATAACGTCACTCCATAATGAAAGAGGGCACCTTTGCATTGTGTGGGTGCCCACACCCTTGATTGTGCCTCTTCGTGCATTCACTCTGCCACATCATTACACTTCGACTAGGCATCTTCATGTGCTCAACCTGATCATGCATTCTCAAAATATTTCCTTTGTGTGCTCAGCCATATCAGTTCTTAACTGGGTGCCTTGATGTACTCATCCATATCATGAATTCTTGGTTGGGAACCTTCATGCACTTAGCCATATCATGAATTATCTACTTGGCACATTCAAGCTTGAGGGCTTCACATCTTCCCCCACTCTAAAATGGTTGTCGTCCTCAAGAACATTTTTCGTCAAACTTCTTCACCCAGGCTCCAAGACTTCATGACTCCTCCTTTCTCTCATAATCAGAAAATAAGTCTCCATGTAGAATGTCTCAAACTCCCAGAGTCATCAATCACAATTATCACAAGTATCCACAATGCCCAATCTCCTCATGTAAGGCCACTCCTTTAATCTACTAGTTGCAATGTATATCAGGTTGCAACTACCACCATGTCAACCACTCCATCTCCATACAGCTGTGAAATTTGTTGCCATACTCCAGCTCAAATCTAACATGTCTCTGTGCACTAATATCCCCCATGCATCAACCGATTAGGTGATCATTCCAACCATCCCATTCAACTCATGAGAATCCACCTCCTCACATTGTTATTAGTTGTTTCTCTACAACTATCATCACATCCATTAATACTATTATCTAGAAATCATCCACGATGTCCAAGTGCTGCACATCTATGTACACACCTCGAACAAAGGCACTCCATGCCCTTTGTCATGTAAAATACCTCCAAACGAAGTCCAATCTTCTTCTCCATATCTAGGCCCATGAATAAATCTTCCCATCACCTCTCGAATATGCTACTTACATCTCTATGAAGGAGGCAAGTCTTCACTTGTCTCATTATCACACCTATGTACTAATCTAGGTTTCTGTACCAATCGGTCTCCATAGATGCTTGAGTCCTCCTTCAAAAAAGATCTCCACAAAGTGATCAACTTGCATTTGTCCCAAATCATATTGCCATAGCTAAGTCTCTTCATACTCAATCCATGCCTCAAGTGCCTTGTGGTGAGCTCCAGTATTGTAGCAATAATGCTACAACTCCTGGGGGTTCCTATCTCTTAATTTTATCAACCCGGTAGTTCGTACAAACTTGGAAGCGACGGTGTTGTATGCACAAGTACTAGCTCTTGTCACAGCTGTCACTTGGTCAGCTAGCACAAGTCCGCTAGGGCTCAAGCCAACTTCTATAGGCTCTCAGAAGAAGCTTGTTAAATGATGGACGAAAGCTAGCTCAAAGAAGACTAATCTACTTGGAAAAAATGAACTGAAAGCAAATCAAAACATGGAAACCCTAGGAAACCCTAATTTAACTAGTCTAACATCTATGATGCAAAGAATGTGAAGGAAACTTCTACCAATGATGCCATTACTTCTAATAAGTGAAAATGCATGAATCTAATCTACTTGCATCTTAAAAGACATGTTTTTGTATTTTTTCTTTAAGTGGATGGAGTGATTGCGATTTTGTGCTTATTAGGGTTTGGTTGTGCAGATGTGATGCGGAAGGAAGGAAAGCTTGGGAAAGGTAGGGGAGGCTAGGAGAGGTCCCGAGAGATCCTTAGCATCAGTCCACAGAGGTTCCTCACGTTCAGAGGCTCAGCAACCGAGTGAGTGGCCTCCTACAGGATGTCTGCAGGGGATTCTACAGGAAACGCAGGGGTTTCTACAGGAAGTCTACAAATTGCTACAGGATGACCTACCGTGGGTGTTTGAAGTGATGGTGGAGTGATGGAATGGTAGGGGGAGATGTGCAAGGTAGGAATAAAGCTGGTGATGGCTCAGGAGTGGAGAAGTAGGATGGAGAAAGAGTGTATGAAGTGGGTTGATGGATGGAAGGTTATAACAACGAAATGTCTAAAGAATGAAGTTACGTGAGGAGTGGAGGAGTTTGGAAGATAACAGAGCGGAGCAGAGGTCAAGGGTGTGGTTGTATGCGTGATCAAGACGAAGAAGGAGGTAATAGAACGATGAAAAGCAGTGTAAATAAAACAAATGGCCTATGACTGTCACCAAGATGAAAATTCATTAACCTAAGCTACCTGAACTCAATGAACAACAATATAAAGCGTGTAGAGGAATGTGCATGAAGTGGTGATGAAGGTGTATGGTGCAAGAGTGAAGTGCATGGAAAGATCTATCATAAACAAGACTATGTTGCAGCATGTATAAAGTGAAGAACTGCGTATTTTTGTGGCTGGTATAGGCTGCACTCCAATCTCCAAACAGAGATGGCAGTGGAGACTTCCTCAACCTTTTTGCTGGAGCTCCAAGAGATTATATCTATCCTCTATCAAACTTAGGCAACTGAAAGCAAATCACCATAAACTAGTCCTACCTATGCTCATGAAAACGACTAAATTACCAAACTGTGAATTCGAATTGCATGTGAAAATAAAAAAAACTCAAAGTGCTGGAACGAAATGCAAACACATTACAACACTGAGGAGATCTATTGCTCTCAGGTTGGGCCCTAACCTGAGAGCTATAGCTCCTTGAGAAAACTCAGAACTAGATCAAAATCTGCCTTCTTTATTCATAATCTGATGTCATGCCAAATTGGCTTACAAAAAGGAACAAAGACTGAGCTCTAGCTCGTACTTTTCAATTACAAGAGTAATGCCAAGGTTCAAAAAGCTTCTATCCAAGGCTACGGCCTCAGTATTTATGCAAAAACGCTCATCCAACAGGTGTCCTTGATTTTAGGAGCTCGGCTGTCCAACTGAAGTTTAACTGCTGATCCTGTAGGACAGTCATAACTACTGTTCCTGTAGAACAGTTATAACTGCTGTTCATGTAGAACAGCTGGCTGCTTCTAAGCTCGGTGGGGAGATGGATTGGAGCTCGGAGTTCTTGGTGGGAACCACGAGGAAGGTCCCCAAGACCGTGGACATCCTCTCCTAAAAACCAGCAGTGCCACCTCATTGTCTCCTTGTCTCCTTTTTCGTTGTCTTTTTCTCCCTTTTAATGCCAAAAACCTGAAAGCATCATGCATTAGTCACGTAGATAAAATGTCTACCCTTCTTCCTACAAACAACACGAATAAACTAAGAAATGCATGCATAAGCAGTAAAAAGTGAATGGTTTGAGCAAAGCAAGTAGGCCAAATGAGCCCAAATTATACCAAAAATTGGGGCTCATCATCACCCCCCAGCTAAACTATTTGCTCATCCTTGAGCAACTTAGTCCAAGTCCTCATCTTTCATTGCTTTCACTGCTTCTCTTGCATCCCAAGGCTCTGTGGTAGGGTCCTCTCTGTAGATGTGAAACCCTGCTTTTCTGTTTACCTCTTCCCATTGTTGACTGTCATCTTCCTTTGTATTTCCTTCAGTCAATCCTAGCAATAGCGGTGGGCTGAGTTTAAGGCCAATCCAGCTGGCCTGGAGGCTTTGCATGGACTTCTTGTAAAGGTCAACCCTTGCCAAAGCTTCTCTCATCCGGATGGGGGTATGGTACTCTCGGATTTTCAAGCTGTGGGCCATGGTATTCCATCTGCGTGCACAAGCCTAGGCAGCACTTTCTCCCAACAACCTTTCCATGTCTTCAAAGTGAGCTATGGCCTGGGCCTGTTGGTCCATAAACCTCAAGGAAGCTATGGGATCCGTAGCCAACTGTTGGTGGGTTGAGATGAGTGCCACCGGGTCCTCTAGTTCCGGCCTAATGAACAGTGGTTCACTCACTTCTCGGTTCATGACCGATTTTGCTTCAGCTGCTCTTTGATCTTCATGGTTTAACCATGAGGCGAGGGCCATCAATTGCATATCACCCAAGGCAATGTTGGGATCCCATGAGACTTCATTAGGCAAAGCCAAGTTGTGGAGGTAAAACTCTGCCAATTTGGCTTTGTCTTCTGCCGAACTAGCAGTGCATAATTCAGAAAATTGTTGTGGGTTTTGGATGTGTGCAATACCTCGTTGGGCCAAGGTGTTTATTTAGAACTGAAGCCATTGATCCTTTAAAAACAATTCATAGGATTTTGCGAGCGTTCTGCACTGAATTGCTTCCATGGCCCAACTGGCCATGCAGGCCAATTGTGCTTCCTTTTGTTGCAGCTGTTCCTTTAAGGCTTGCACTTCAATTCTTGTATGTTGTTCTGCTTCCTGTAGAAGTGTCATTGACTCTTCAAGACTGGTGGTCAACTCCTTTTTGCCTTCTTGTTCATTTGTGATGTCCTTGGAGGATGTTCCTGCCCCTGCCTTTAGTTCTTGTAGCTGCAACCATAACTTCTGATTTTCTTCCTGTAGAAGCGCCTGCTGGCAGCTAGCCACATGTTTAGCCATGGTGAATTCACTCCTGATCTCCCTGAGTTGATCCTGTAGAGGGCCTATGTCCGCCACCCCCTTTGATCTGGCAATTTGCATCCATGTGTGGGAACAGACTCTTTCTTTCTCTAGTTCAAAAAATAGAGGTACAGTAAATTTCTGTGGTATGATTTTGCCTACCTCTAAAAAGGTGTAATATGAATTCAGATTGGGCGAAGGGCTAGGTTCTGGTATATGTTCTCTTGCTGTTTCTTCAGGCGGTTCTGCCTCATCCTCCCTTGGTGATGAGGGCCCTTCTCCTTCCCTCTTTTCTGTTTCCTGTAGCCGGGCCAGAGTATCCTGTAGAACATTTTCAGCTTCCTGTAGCTGAGTTTGTTCTA
Organism: Pinus tabuliformis; assembly: GCA_031772625.1. NCBI lineage: Eukaryota > Viridiplantae > Streptophyta > Pinopsida > Pinales > Pinaceae > Pinus > Pinus tabuliformis. The sequence continues at coordinate 377,242,588 of CM062810.1, forward strand.
ACTTCTCTTGCCATGTATTCTTCTTTGGACTCCCCTTCTCGTAGGTAACTATGATCCTGGAGGGTGATTTTTCCTTGGGAGAAGCAGGTGTATCTTCGATGACAATCGGGCTGCTGGATTGAGGTGGTGGCTTGCCCGTTTTTATCCTAACGCTTCTCCGAGCTTTAAAGTACAGAGGGGTCTCCCTCTTCCTCTTGTCTTTTTGCTTAGGTGGCGTGCTGAGGCCAGCTAATACCGCTGCTGCTTCCCGTGCCAGAATATCCACCTTCTTCTCTTTGGGTTTTACCTTTTTGGGGCTTCCTGTAGAAGCCTGTTTTTGCAATTTCGGGCTTCCTGTAGAAGCCTGTGTCTTAATGGTTTGTGGGCTTCCTGTAGAAGCCTTGGTCTTTGCTTTTGGGCTTCCTGTAGAAACCTGTTTCTCACTAATCTTCGGGCTTCCTGTAGCAGTCTTTGTCTTTGTTTTCGGGCTTCCTGTAGAAGCCTATTTTTCAATGACTTTTGGGCTTCCTGTAGAAGCCTGAGTTTGGGTTTTCGGGCTTCTTGTAGAAGCCTGTTTTTGCTTTCCTGTAGATACAGGTCTCTCCACTTCCGCTTGCTTGCCTGCTTGAGTTTTTCTTTTCGCTTTGGGTGCAGGTGCTGTTGAGGTACTTGGGCTGACGTGGGCCACCTCTGCTTTGTCCATTCTGCTCTTCATCCTCTTTTCCCTTGCTGACAGGATAGGTGTGCCACCTTTTTCTTGGTCCTTCTTTTCCTCATGCTTCTTCCTTTGTTCTTCGGCCACTGCTTCGTGTTCCTCACTGCTGGAGGAACTCGTTTCTTCGATCAACATTTTAATATCCCCATCTTTGGTCAAATTGCGGAAGGATTCCCATGAGAGGGGGACCTTATATGAGTGCAATGCATCTTCCACAAGTAGCTTTATTAACCCATGGTGGGCTATCTGATCAGGTATGCCCTCTCTTAGCTTTGTAGCACACCCCATTAGGGATTGCAGGAGATAATAAGGGATGCTCAGTTTTTGCTCTACAGCAAGGTCAATTCGGTGCCTCAACTCAGTGAGTAGCCGAAAGTGATATGCATACACGATGCTGAACCGGCCTTCACAAGTAATATATTTCATGATTTGCAAACTGACTTCATTCCAAGGTGGTGATAAACTCGTTCTTCTCACCCCGTTTTTATCCTCCGAGAATTCTTCCTCGGGTGGAAAGAATTCCTTCTTTGCCTGCTGACTCAGCTTTCTCTCCTCTTTATCCCACGGCAGACCCATAGGAAGTTCTGTGATCCGACTGATATGTTCTGGGGTGAGTGTGAGGCTTAGACCTCTGAAGTTTACTGTGGCCAGTGTCTAGGATTTTAGGCTTCAAAGCCTGCAAGAATTCCTCGGCTACTTCATCATCGTAGCCCTGCAGCTTATCACAAAAAGGCATCCATTGTGCTCTGGTGAAGAGCTCTACCACAGCCGGGTTTCTCCTTAAGTTAGTTGAATTAGTGGGCTCTCGTCTTATAAACCCACCCGGCATGATGAACACGGTTGTTTTAACAAAAGGTGGCAGATGCAAAAGGGATTTGGTCTATGAAGACAGAGCATGCACATACAAAATTTCAACACAGACTACTCATACCAACATCCTATAGAATGGTAGCAACGGCACAGCAAACAACAATTCCACCAATATTTTTATAACCCGACCGTGGACGATGGTCTTGCCATTTCTAATAACCAGTTACATTAAGAGTTCAGGGTTACCTCCTTAATTGGCCACCTTTTTTCGCGAGGCACCCGCTTTCCTGTAGATGAATGCATTCCTGTAGACTGCGTTCCTGTAGAACTGTGCTCCTGTAGAACTGCGTTCCTGTAGAACTGCGTTCCTGTAGAACTGCGTTCCTGTAGAAGCCGTGCGCAATTCTCTGGGAGGACTGTAGTTGGCCGCGCTCGCAGTGTGCTTGACCAGCGTTCTGGTAGCCAACAACTCGGCGTATCAAAGTGTAGAGGAGATCAGAATAGCTATCCGAGTTGAAGTGTTGGATGATAAATGCATGCACATGATTTAGCCGATTGGATTTTGAATCGGCGCAATCCGTGGCGCGGGGGATGAGCTGTCCCCGCCGGACCGTTGGGCGACGTCATCCATCCTCCGCCTGCGTATACACTTGCTGCTGCATTCATTCCCACAGATTTGCCGCCGCCTTTCCTGTTAAACTTATGCTTCTGACGAGAGTGTTCCCACGTGCATGCCATTCATTCTCTTTGTCGTGGCTGCCACCCAAACATCCAGTTACACTTTAACTAGCCGACGTGGCCAGTCGACTGGCCATACGGCCGCTCAACCATTCAATTTTACGCTTTGCAAACAATTTCAAAGTTAGATTCATGCGATTTGATGGAAGGAAGGGTGGAGACACTTACCTGCGCGGCTGCACACGATTTTTCCAGTTCTCGGACGATGGTGAGCGGATCTACCTGTTGCGTGCGACTTACACAGACCCGGAAGCTCGTGGTTACAGGCTGCCAATGCTGGAGTGGGTGGTTTTGCTTGCATGCGCCCGCGTTTCATTTCGGATGGCGATTCTGTAGAAAATCCACTCGAGCAGGTTGAACTGTTACAGGATCCCATCGAGGGGTCTCGTAACAGTCCTTTCTCCTTGGGTGCATGCTGCACGATGGCGGTTCTGGCTTCTCGATCACAATCCCGGAGCTCTTGATGCATGTGGTATGAGATTCCATCATTTGTTAACTTTGGAAATGGCTTTTCCCGCGAGAACTCATCGATTTTCTTTGTTTGTGCAGGGACTTGGCCGCATGTCGACACGGGTGGTGGAGCATGGTGACAGCAACGTGTAAGGATGCCAACAGAGGCTTGCATGCATCCAAACCAATCCATGGTCGCGAAATCTCTTTTTAAGATGAATTCTGGCCGTCCAAAACTCCTACAGGAAGTTTCCTGTAGACACAGAGCTTCCTGTAGAAAGTTCGGCCTTCCTGTAGAAAGTCTGCACTTTCCTGTAGAAAATCCACGCCTTCCTGTAGAAAGATTGCGCCCTCCTGTAGAAAGACTGCGCCTTCCTGTAGAAATACTGCGCCCTCTTGTAGAAAGACTGCGCCTTCCTGTAAAAAGACAGCAGCTTCCTGTAGAAGATTCAAACCATGATAAAATTGCACATACCTTGAAAAACATGGGTGCTCTTGGAGGAGGTACTGATGAGGTTCCTTGACAGCATGAGGGCGTGGCTGATGATTCATAGTTGGTTTCCTTGTGCAGGTGTCCTCTGGCCAGATGCATGCAACAAGAGTTCATTTCCACGTTCAACTCTGCCCGTTCAAGCTGCTGCTGCTGCCTGGTCACAAAACCAGAACTTCTTTTTGCCATTTCTCCCAAACGGTAGATCGGTTTGATCTGAAACTCGGTGAGCATGTTACTACCATCATTATGCATCTCCCATAGCAAATTCGTGATCAATGGATGCACGGATTTCGATAAAAATGGAAAATGGCTGAAGATTTCAGAGGTCGATTTCTTGAAAACCGTGCATCGGAATCGGCTGAAACTGCTTGGGTAGGCTACTATCACCCATGTGCATCTCCCCATGAAACAGGTTTTGAAACGGATGCACGGTTATGGAGTAAATGCAAAAATGGCTGATGGTGATGGGGGCTGATTTCTTGGAAACCGTGCATCGGAATTGCATGAAACTGCTCAGGCATGTTGCCATCAACCTTGTAAAATTCCCCATAAAACGGTTTGTCAAATGGATGCATGGTTTTCAAGTTATGGAAAAACCAAATTCTGCTCTATGTGTTTTTGCTTCAAGGCACTTTGCATTTTGGTTGCATGGGATGACAAAATGAATTTTGGTTGTGATGCAGGTATAGAGATGATGGAGGAGGAGTTGGAAGACTGCATGAGGACTTCTGAACCCTTGAGGAAGCTACCATGTTCACCAAACCAATTTTTGAAATGCATGCCTAGTTTCCCACAATTTCTACAGGAAGTTCATGTAGAAGCACAATGAGAAGCACAAGGAGGTGAAAAAAAATGATGGATGAAGGCAAGGGATGGACACACAAGTGCTTGTAGGCCTAATCAACAGATTCCCACCATCAGATTCACTTTTGAAATTGGATTTGGCTCGTCCAAAGGTTCTACAGGATGTTTCCTGTAGAAATACAGAGCTTCTTGTAGAAGGCACAAGAAAGAGTCCTTTGACCTTGATTTGAGTGCTCCTCCTGTCATGAAACGTCCTTCTTTAACCTGCAATGTCATTGCTGCAACATGAACTTATTCAATGGAGATTAGCTTTATTTTTCTTTTTCTTTTTTTCTCTTTTTTTTCGAAAAACAACTAGGGCGCCTCATGGAGGTTTTCACCCTAATTGCCTGCCTTGGGCGCCTCCAAGGGAGGTTTTCACCCAAAGATCTTGTTCTCTTTTCTCTTTTTTTTTTTTCAACCCATTGACCGCCTCATGGAGTTTTTCAATCAATGAGCCAATCTAAGGCGCCTCCAAGGAGGTTTTCACCTTAGATTTCTATTTTCCTCTTTTTTCATTTTTTTTTCTTTTTCTTTTTTCTTTTTCTTTTTTTTTTTTTTTTTTTTTTTTTTACCCTACCCTACTTGAAAAAAAAAATCATTTTCAAGTATAAGAATACTTCCAATGGAGCCATGTGCACATCGAGATTAGAGAAAAAACGATGTGAAGGCTCGAAATGCATGCTTGGACAAGTATCCAGATCTCAGAGACCAAATGATCTGGCGTTGAAGGGATCAAACATAGCTGAGGAAGAGAGTACTGCTACAACTTAGTGACTGTCTGGAATCATGTCTCAATATAGCTTTGATATCCTTGGTCCTTTTTCTGATCTGGATCATTCTTCATGTCACTTTCTATCATGACTTTCTCATCTTCCTCCTTTTGCTGATCTTTCTCTTGAATACATGGAAGATTTGATGGTAACCATGAAGGAACTCTCTCGATCTCTGATTCTGATCTCTCCTCTTCATTAAGTGCAGCCCATGGTTCTTTGATCTCCTCTTTGGAATCTTCTTTTGCTTTTGGTCCTTCAATGTTTCCAATAGATTCTCTCTTTTGCAACACTCTTCCTGAGCTTTGGTGAACATCATTGAGCTCAAAAGGAGTCATTTGCACATGTTGTGCCTCAGCTTTGCAATTGGGTTGAGCTACTCCATTGCATTGTTTTGGAAATGGAGGTACGGGTAGCTGAGTGGAGGTGTGAAATTGAGATGGAGATGGATGGCATTGTGGTTGGGTAGGCATTTGGGGTTGCCTTGGTGGAGGAGGAGGCGATGGTTGTGGATGAGTAGGTGGTGGAGGAAAATGAGCGGGATGAGAGTTGTACTGGGGCCTCCACTCCTAATAAGGTGCATTGCACTGCGGCTGTGGCTGAGCATAAGAGTGAAATGAATGAGCAACTGGTTGGGCATAATATGGATCTGTGAAGGAACAAGGAGAATATGACCAAGGAGGAGGTGTAGACTAGGAAGGATGAGCAGGGGGATCCCAAGAAGGCATGAAAGTGGCTTGATAAGGGTCATAATAGGTCTCGGGTATCCCTTGCAGTTCCTGCTGGTAATATCTAGGTCCATGTGGCCTCCTTTGGTTCATATAATAGAGTGATTCAGTGGCTCCCTTGGCTCTCTGATATGCAGCTTTGATTCTGGGCAAGGAAGGGCACTGATTTGTAGGATGGTATTCTTCACATACAAAACACACTTCTAGGGAGTGCATTGGAAATTCGTTCCTAGGATGCTTTTTAAGGCACCTAGGACAAAAAATGACCAAAGCCCTCTTGGCTTCTTCTTGCTTCTTTTGGATCCGCAAGGTATCCAGTTGCATGGCAAGAAACTGCCTCATATCACTCTTGAAATCTTCGATCTGATTTGCAAATTCATCTTTGGACAAGGGACTGCTCCCAACATTTCTGCTTGTAGCCATTTGCTTCAGAGGAATGTTTCTTCTTCTTCTCCCCTAGAGGTTCTTCAGATATGTCTTGATGTCCACCCAGGGGTTCTTTCATCACAGCCATCGAAGAAGAACGTTGGCTATGTGAAGCAGTGGGGGTGTTGTGCAATCATTTTTCTAACTTATCTCTACTCCTACAAAGCATGAAATGAAATCTTTTTGGTTGATTTTTGCTTTTTTCTACTTCTACTTGCAAAACTGAAATAAATGGAACTACAACTAACTATCTTGCGAAAATGAAAAAGCGGAATTGAAATGAAAGCAAGAAAGGATTAATCTATTTTGCTCAAATGAAATTGCAGGAATGGAAAGGCTAGTCTACGCTTGCAGAATTGAAATACTAATCTACGCTTGCAAAATTGAAATTGCGGAAGTGAAAGGCTAATCTAGGAAAGCAGGAAATGCTAATCTATGAAAGCGGGAAATGCTAATCTATGAAAGCGGGAAATGCTAATCTACTTTTGCATAAACGAAATTGCATAATGGAAACGAAATAAACTACTTAGAAGAAGATTGTAGTGGAAAATAGAAGAAAAGCGACAATCACCAATACTCTGACGCTTCCCCAGCAACGGCGCCAAAAAGGTGGTGAGCTCCAGTATTGTAGCAATAATGCTACAACTCCTAGGGCTTCCTGTCTCTTAATTTTATCAACCCGGTAGTTCGTACAAACTTGGAAGCGACGGTGCTGTATGCACAAGTACTAGCTCTTGTCGCAGCTGTCACTTGGTCAGCTGGCACAAGTCCGCTAGGGCTCAAGCCAACTTCTATAGGCTCTCAGAAGAAGCTTGTTAAATGATGGACGAAAGCTAGCTCAAAGAAGACTAATCTACTTGGCAAAAATGAACTGAAAGCAAATCAAAACATGGAAACCCTAGGAAACCCTAATTTAACTAGTCTAACCTCTATGATGCAAAGAATGTGAAGGAAACTTCTACCAATGATGCCATTACTTCTGATAAGTGAAAATGCATGAATCTAATCTACTTGCATCTTAAAAGACATGTTTTTGTATTTTTTCTTTAAGTGGATGGAGTGATTGTGATTTTGTGCTTAGTAGGGTTTGGTTGTGCAGATGTGATGCGGAAGGAAGGAAAGCTTGGGAAAGGTTGGGGAGGCTAGGAGAGGTCCCCAGAGATCCTTAGCATCAATCCACAGAGGTTCCTCATGTTCAGAGGCTCAGCAACCGAGTGAGTGGCCTCCTACAGGATGTCTGCAGGGGATTCTACAGGAAACGCAGGGGTTTCTATAGGAAGTCTACAAATTGCTACAGGATGACCTACCGTGGGTGTTTGAAGTGATGGTGGAGTGATGGAATGGTAGGGGGAGATGTGCAAGGTAGGAATAAAGCTGGTGATGGCTCAGGAGTGGAGAAGTAGGATGGAGAAAGAGTGTATGAAGTGGGTTGATGGATGGAAGGTTATAACAACGAAATGTCTAAAGAATGAAGTTACGTGAGGAGTGGAGGAGTTTGGAAGATAACAGAGCGGAGCAGAGGTCAAGGGTGTGGTTGTATGCGTGATCAAGACGAAGAAGGAGCTAATAGAACGATGAAAAGCAGTGTAAATAAAACAAATGGCCTATGACTGTCACCAAGATGAAAATTCATTAACCTAAGCTACCTGAACTCAATGAACAGTAATATAAAGCATGTAGAGGAATGTGCATGAAGCGGTGATGAAGGTGTATGGTGCAAGAGTGAAGTGCATGGAAAGATCTATCATAAACGAGACTATGTTGCAGCATGTATAAAGTGAAGAACTTCGTATTTTTGTGGCTGGTATAGGCTGCACTCCAATCTCCAAACAGAGATGGCAGTGGAGACTTCCTCAACCTTTTTGCTGGAGCTCCAAGAGATTATATCTATCCTCTATCAAACTTAGGCAACTGAAAGCAAATCACCATAAACTAGTCCTACCTATGCTCATGAAAACGACTAAATTACCAAACTATGAATTCGAATTGCATGTGAAAATAAACAAACTCAAAGTGCTGGAACGAAATGCAAACACATTACAACACTGAGGAGATCTATTGCTCTCAGGTTGGGCCCTAACCTGAGAGCTATAGCTCCTTGAGAAAACTCAGAACTAGATCAAAATCTGCCTTCTTTATTCATAATCTGATGTCATGCCAAATTGGCTTACAAAAAGGAACAAAGACTGAGCTCTAGCTCGTACTTTTCAATTACAAGAGTAATGCCAAGGTTCAAAAAGCTTCTATCCAAGGCTACGGCCTCAATATTTATGCAAAAACGCTCATCCAACAGGTGTCCTTGATTTTAGGAGCTCGGCTGTCCAACTGAAGTTTAACTGCTGATCCTGTAGGACAGTCATAACTACTGTTCCTGTAGAATAGTTATAACTGCTGTTCCTGTAGAACAGTTGGCTGCTTCTAAGCTCGGTGGGGAGATGGATTGGATCTCGGATTTCTTGGTGGGAACCACGAGGAAGGTCCCCAAGACCGTGGACATCGTCTCCTAAAAACCAGCAGTGCCACCTCATTGTCTCCTTATCTCCTTTTTTGTTGTCTTTTTCTCCCTTTTAATGCCAAAAACCTGAAAGCATCATGCATTAGTCACGTAGATAAAATGTCTACCCTTCTTCCTACAAACAACACGAATAAACTAAGAAATGCATGCATAAGCAGTAAAAAGTGAATGGTTTGAGCAAAGCAAGTAGGCCAAATGAGCCCAAATTATACCAAAAATTGGGGCTCATCACCTTGCACTAAGGAATCTTCATTGTTGCAACCATCACACAAATTTGTTTCCATCTCCATCTATCAAGTGCACTCCTCACAAACACATCCCACACTATGTCGAAAGGTACACAACCCATGTTGGAAATAGAAATTACTCCCACATGAAGATATAGCAAGATTCAAGTCGAGTGATGCATGAAGAGATAAGTTGAGTTAAGTGAAGTCCAAATTTAGAGTGTGAGGTAACTGAGTCAAATTGAGTGAATTCGAGTTTAGTCTTATTTTGGGAAAAGTCAAATATAGTTTGTGTTTACATGTTTAAGTTATTGTGAGTGAGTCGCTAACTAAAAAACATAAATACCACATGTTGGGTTCATTGTAATGAAGTGAAGTCGAATCAAGTGTATGTGAAAGCCAAGAGTTGCAGCTTTATGGATCATTGTATGTGAAAGTCAAGTTTGTTTTTGTGTGTATTTGTGTTTCCTCCTCTATGTCTTTCCATCAAATCGATGTCAAAGAAAGGTTTAACATAGTTGAGAGAGACAGGGGATCAACAACAGTCCGTGATGAGATTTTTTTTTTCTCTTGATTGAAGCAGTAACACATCCTATTAAGTCAAAAAGTAATTTGCAAGCACACGGGTATAAACACACTAACATGACCTATCTCATCATGGATAGCATTAGCATGTGGTCATTCCATCCTTGCACTCACGTTAATAAATATTATCACATTAATAAATTCAAACGCTCCATATTTATAAGGGTGGGTCGATATGGAAGGAAGCCTCATGCAAATAGGAAAGCAACCATAAGACAAAAGAAAGACAATAGTCATGTGTCAGAAATGATTGCTCAACTAGATAAAAAGAAGAAATCGACAAGAAGAGGTAGAGATCATCGCCATGATTAGAGAGGATCAGGTCGCAACCGAGGAACTGAGAATTCAAGTAGAAGATGGAGAAGAGATTAGCGGTGATTGGTGTAGCCTATATCTACTACCACCTCTTATGTTTACTAGTAAATATTTTGATCATTAGGTTATAAAAATGCTAAATTTTCTTCGAGCTAAAGAGTTAATTGAGTATTGGTCTAGTAACTCATATGATGAAGTATGCAATGCTTTAGCATTGGATTTTATAAAACAGGGATTGGATGAGAATTTTTTATGCAAGGTAGTAAAAGCTACAACCTCAAAGGAAGCATGGAAAATCCTAGAAGTAGAGTTTGGCACAAAGGAAAGTGACATGCAACAACACGATGTGTCACATTCTTTGAGCCAATTGCATATCTGAGAGTAGATGAACAAGGCTCTAGGAAGACAATAAAGCTTGGAGAATCCCACTTAAAATTGGATGATGTTCATGAAGACTATAAAAGTGAAACTCATTATGCAAGCATGCATACAGATGAAGAAAATGCAACAAAGGTTGCAAAGAGAGAAGTTAAAGCCTCCCTATGTGAAGCAGAGTAAAGACATATAAGTGCTCAAGGACTCCACTGTAACATGGATGGTGCAAATGATAGTGAATCCCACTATGACGAAACAAATGTGGATGATGACTAAAAGGTGAGATGTGCATTAGTAAAACCAACCACAACTGATGAATTTAGTGAAGTTGAATTTGTTAATGAGCACATGCATGCTCGGATAACCCACCATAGGGTGAATGAAAATTATGTTGATGTTACCTTTGATGAAGATCATTTCACTGGTGATAAGTGGTTGCGCATGATGCAACAGAAAGAACACATTGATATATTGTTATTTGGTGAGAGAAACCCACTTGTGTCTGGAAACCAAGTGGAAGACAACCTATTTGCAACAACAAAGGTTTTTAAAGGAGTGGAAGATAAGGCAAAGAAGGAAAAGGAAGAGAAGGAAGTTCTCAATATAGAGCATAAAGAAGATATTTCTAACATTGATCTTGAGTGTGAAGAGTATAGGAAAAAAACAACATTAGTTGATGATGAAAGTGAAGAGAAAAATCTGGGCATTTCTAAAGATGAAGAAGAAAGCATTGAAACCATCTTCAGCAATGAAGTTAAGAAGAGATAAGTGTCTGCTAGAAGAAGATAAGGAATATGAAACACAAGAAGCAAAGCATAGAATACAGTTTGAAGATGAACAATTGTAACAACAATCCATGAGTGAAAGAATCTTTGAAGAGGAAGTTGTAGAAGACATGATCAGATTTTTTTCAGAACAAATTCAAGACAAGTCAGAGAATCATTGCAACAACAAGTGAAGAAATATGCATCCTACAACAAGAAATCATAGTCAGGAATGAAACAGTTTCAAGGAAAGAAACGGAAAAAAGGAAATCCAAATTTATAAAAGTTTTGAGTTATTGTAAGCCTAGCTAATACATACACCAGCATGCATGTTTGAGATAATTGCTATAGTAAGCCTAGCATGCATAGTTGAGTCATGTTATGTTGAGTCATATAGTCGTAATTAAAGGAGAGTGATGTAAATAGTAATTACTCCCACACAAAGATCTAGCAAGATCCATGTAGAGTGATGCATGAAGAGATAAGTTAAGTGCGGTCCAGATCTAGAGTGTGAGTTAATTGAGTGTTGAGTGAATTCGAGTTTAGTCTTATTTAGAGAAAAGTCAAATATAGTGTGTGTTTGCATGTTGAAGTTATTTTGAGTGAGTCACTAGCTGAAAAAAATAAATACCCCATGTTGGGTTCATTGTAATCAAGTCAAGTCGAATCAAGTGTATGGGAAAGCCAAGACCCCAAACTTTATAGATAGTTGTATGTGAAAATCAAATTTGTGTGATCAATACAAGAGCAACAACTCATATTGTTTGTGTGTGTCATTTTCTGTCTTTCCTAACAAATACCCATATTATATTATGTCAAAAACAACATTCCATGTTAGACCGATCTTTGTTACATTCTAAACACGACTTAATAATGAAAAACCAAAATCTAAATTTTAAAGCTCCTAACTCTCTCACTTTGAATTACACGTTGACACAACTCTTGAACTCTCACCTTCGAAAATTTTAATGTACATATGCGGCTGCAGGTTGGGCCTGCTGTGCATGGATATAAACGGAGAAAAGTGAAAAAAGTTACTGTACAGCTTTATTGAAAACCCATAATATCATTATCACGAAGTTATGGAAGCTAATTTTTGCACGTCTCTCTCTGTGCTCAATATAGAGTGGCGATCAGTACACGCATATTTTGTATATAATGTTGAAATGGGTTATTCGTGTACAGGTCAATACAAAAATATTTTGTATTTAATGTTGGAATGGGTTATAACATTATTTGTGTAGCATATAGGCCTTATCTTTAATTTAGCATTGCTGGGTGGAAAATGCTCACAGTTAAAAAGATGCAATCTTCCCGCCTTATTAACTACTATGGCATGTACTGTGTGGTTAGGCTGTTGTCCACTGACGGATGGGGGAGAATTCACCCGGTTTTATTTTCAACATCATGACATAAGATGATACAGTGTGCTTACCTCTGCTAGATAGCAAACAAGAAAAAGGAGATGGCATAATTTCTATTACAGTCTATCCTCTGCATTTGCAATGATCAGGCTGATTCATGTACTTGGGTTGCCATTTCAGTTCATGCCTTTGTTGCAGTCTAACTCTGCAGTTGCATCTGCATTGATCAGGTTGATTCATGTGCTTTGGGTTGTCATTTAGTTCATGCTTTTGTAATTTTGACATGGTTTTTCTCTTTTTTTGGCAAGGCCGTTCCTGAGCATCAAATTATGTATTCATTCTTACTTTCTATGTATTTCTCTCCCACTGGTTTGCTTTTTGTCCACCTCAACTTCTTTCATATTCATAGTCATTTATTCATTTTAAAGTTCTTAAAACTGACATGGGTGGGAGAACTCAATTAAATTAGAAAATTGAAATCTATAGTGTAATCTCAAGCTTTTAAGCACAGATAGAAATTGAAAATTTGGGAATTGATCTTTGTTACATGGAACCGTTCTCGAGAAGTGGGAAACCTGTTCCAATGATTCCCGTGCTCTTAGGAGCTTTGGAACTGTTTGGGAACTTTCTTTTTTCCTCGGGAAAATTCCGGCAGCTTTGAAGATTGTTTTTTTTAGTTCCGCGGTTCTCTGGGGTTGGGGAATACAAAGCTTGTAGAGAAATATGTTGAACTGCCCACAAAACATGAGCCTATGTTGAAACCTTCGCAGGAAGAAAGGCCTCCAATATCCTTAATTGAGAAACTGGATGGGTTAAGGAAGGGTGTGGCACTTCGATGTAAGGGCTGGATGTCATGCTGATGAGTATTTCTTTCACTGTTTATGTATATATATCACAAAAGATTGTGCGTGCATATTGTATGTGGCAATCAATGTTTAAACATTAGAGTTGCTTTACTTTTTCTCTTAAGAATAACTAGAGAAACATATGTAAAATTGTTCCTTTGTATTTTTAAGCCAGATTGTTTTGAACACTGGTAATGTGTCATTTTAATATTTTATATATTAAAAAAATATTTTTTATTTTCTTATTATATAATATTACTGCTCTGGATTAGCAGTTTCCTATAAATTTTGAGGACATCTTTAGCCGTTCCAAACACCCATACCTAAGTTCCCAACCTTCCAGAAACTCATGCAGCATAGGTTTTTATCATTTCAATGCCTAATAAATTATCTTCTCTCAATTTTCTAAATGCATGTTTGATCTATCTGTCACATTCAACTATTACTTTGAATCCATTCTTATCATTCTCCTTCTGGTTATTATTTATGTCATGATAGCACATTCCATCACGCCATATAGCACTCCTTTGTGCCATTGTTTCGTCGTTAACTAGTTGGTCGCTAAGCTCTGACAGAAGATTAACCAGTCACAATCTTCTTTGTTCCCCTCTTTCATTCTTTCAAGCGTGTGTTATTTATGTTTGCTATCATCAGTAGATTGGTATTGTTTGTACAGCTTTCAGAAATAGAGTCTGGTTTGGTTTTCCTAAGCAAACAACCAGTGTCTTCGATTGAGTGTCCTTCACAGATGAGATTTCTCTTTGTTGTTTCAGCTATTCCCTTCTTCATTATTCTCCAACAATGGTAATATGTTAGTTGCTCTCATGCTGAAAGTTGTTTTGTAAAGAGAAGTGGCAGGAACTTTGTTGTGAACGGAAGCCATCCATATGTAAATGGATTCAACTCATATTGGATGATGTTTGTCGCAACAAATCAAACAGACAGAAAAAAAGTTACCTCTGCTTTTCAACAAGCTGAAGCTCATGGTCTGACTGTTGCTCGTACATGGGCTTTCAACGATGGAAATACATCTAGAGCATTGGAAATTTTTCCCTGTGTCCACAATGAACAGGCCTTTCAGGTTTTCATGAGACATTCAATACACGGTGCATGCATTTTATATGTAGTTCTCATTAGTTTTTCTTTGTGGTCCGGAAGCCAAAAATACATTATATCACAGTCATACTGAGCTTGGTAAACAACAATAAGGATTGTTGAATTGAGTCTTCTGTGATCCATAGTATTTATAAGAAGAACTTTGGCATAAATCACATGAGACCTTTGTCGACACATTTAGAACCAACCAGTGTGGTTCATCCTCATGACAAGTTGAAGAAACACATCCAGCTTTGCATGTTAAATAGTAGGAGTAGAGCCTCCAAGGGATATCTCCACCAACAGCTAATTTTGACTTAAAGACCAGAGTCATAAAGTCATTTTTATAATTTAATGTAACCTAGTTATATTCCGTGACCATACCTTTAAAATATATAAATAAATAAAATAATTTTAATTTATGTTTAAGTTAATAGTTAGTTAAAAAAGTATTATTTAATAATTAAAAATTATAAGTTATTTGTAATTTAAATGGGATTTAGTTATATGGAAGACCTTTTTTTTAATATAAATATATATAAGGTAATTTCAAGATAATAATTAGTTAGAATAAATATATATTAGAACGAGACAATAATAATAAGTTAAAACTAAATAAATAAATACTTTAAAAAAATAAATACATAAATAAATCTATAAATAAATAAAATAAAATGAATAAATTTAATCCAGAACGTAGGTGGTAAAGGTTAAAGTTGGTTGAAAAAAATAAAAAAACAAAATAAAATAAATAATAGATAAAAATAATAAATAAATAAATATATCCGAAAAAAATAAAAAATAAAAATAAAAATAAATAAATAAATAATGATAATATATATATATATATATATATATATATACTTGAAAAGGGGTTGAGGAGCGAATGGCGATGGCTAGGGTTTGCGCGAGCAGAGTTTCTGGTGCCGCCGCAACGAATCCCAAGCTTGCCTCAGGGATCGAAGTCGAGCCAGGTTTTGGGGCAACGGTGAACAATGCTGTTAGACTGCCATGGCTGCAAGCGCCTTCAGAGAAATGGCATGCTCTCCGCAGAAAAACGCCTCATACACCCCCAGACCAGCGCGGCTATACATCGGTGGTTTTCTCTGTCTATAGGAATCATGCACTCCTGGATCGGGAAGAAACCTCAAACTTTCAGCGAGACCGGGAGGCGAGGGTTTCAACGGGGTCTCATCATTTTAAGTGGATATGCGAGGAGGACTGTCTCCTGCGGAAGAACGAGGCCCTAAATGACGCTATTGAACAAAGAAACTGTTGTGCCGTATGGCTCTTAGAAACCAGGCATCGCCAAAACCAGAACGCATGGAGAACCTGTAGGGGAGGGATGCATGATGCAGATTCGACCCCTCCCACAACACAGGGGCTCAAACATCGTGGTCTCGGCTCAGATCTACACGATCTAGCCTATACCCGAGCACAGCTTGCTTCCAGGCAGCAGATCGAGGGCAACAATCAAAGATCGAGCAGAGTTTTGTCAGATCCAGACAAGTTCAAGGAAAAACAAACAAAAATAGCGTCAGATCTGGAGGTTCGCTTACAGCCAGAGCAGGTAAAAACTTCTTGGTTTCAGATTATGATTAAACCCCCTTAGGGGAAAACTCGTTTAGTATGGATTCATGCAGGAACCACCTCTTTGCAGCTGAAACAACAGATCTGGGCAGAAATGGGATACCCAGTTCAGATCCAACACTTGGTCAATGGCAGGCGGTCTCTCCAGGACCTTAGGTCGATGGAGAGCTATGAGATTGGGCCAGGGTCAAGCATTACTTTAAACATAAGATTGAGAGGAGGGGCTCCGTCTCAGGGACAGCCAAGCTCCTTAGGGGGAGACAGGGGAAAAAAACCTGCACCCCAGCACCAACCCAAGGGAGGGTTATCCTACAAAAACATTCTTCAGGGCAGCAGAGACACAGGGTCCTCTTCAGATCAAGGCGGGAACATACCCAGGCCATACATTGTAGATCAGTCAGAGCAAACCCCAGCCTTGAATTTAGATTCCTCAGGGCTTGACGATTTCGTTAAGTCCTATGAAACGCAAGCTCTAATATGCCGTTTCAACAGCTTTTGGCCCAAACCGTTGGACCTATTCCATTGGATTTTCACCAGCTGGACCATGGAATGCGATATTCATCTTTGCTCAAAGGGGTTTTTTATTGTAAGATTTACATCCAAGGAAGTCAGAGATACAGTCATCAGTACTGGGCCATGGTTCTGGGGAACATCGGGGCTGTTTATGACCCCATGGTTTCCAGACTTTGATCCAAACAAAATGACTGTAACCAAAATGCCGGTCTGGGTTAGGCTATACAATCTTCCTCTGCACTTTTGGAATGAACAAGTCTTGGAAAGCATTGGGAACAGCATAGGGAAATATATCAAAGCAGACATGGACAGGATTGATGAAAGGATCTATACTTTCGCACGTATTTGTGTGGAAGTAGATCTAAGTAAAGGGTTGCCGGACAATATAAGGCTGATCTACAAACAACAAAACTGGCTGCAAGTACTAGATTATGAAAACACCGCTTTCAGATGCAGGCTTTGTAGGCAGACAGGACACTTACAAGGCACATGTCCAGAAGCCAAGAAGTTAAATAGTAAAAAGAAGCAGAAAGGGAAGCAGAAGAAAGGATGGAAATTTTCACCCCCAGATTCAGAGGAAGAAGAATCAGAAGCAGAGGTGGAAGAGATCCCTGCAGAGAAGACTGAGGTATCTCAAGAAATGGAGAATCAGAAGGGAACCACACCGAACAACCAGACAGAGATGACAAGAGTGGATCCAAGCATGGGAGGCATCAAACGACAACATCACTCTGATACTTCAGACTCAGACAAAGAAACTGGACCACCGAATACAGAAACACAGTTAGTCATAGCTTCGATCGAACCCACTCAAGGAGAGTGGCGTAAGGTCGAAAAGAAAAAGGGGAGAAAAACTTGAAGCGTGAGTCTTACTCACAGCCGGAATTCAGTTTTTCTGCCTCTTCTCTTTCTCTTTCCTCTCTTCTCTTTTCTTATTCTATGTGCACGTTAGTCTTCTAACGATGCGGGGGGTGCGAAAGCACTCGAGCCTTTGTGGCAGTTTACAGAATGTTTCAGTGCCTATGCTAGTTGTAACTTTTCATTATCTCTTTAATAAAAGTTACTATTTTTTCCTTTGGAAAAAAAAAAAAAAAAGTATACTTGAAAAAAAAGGGCGGAGGGGGGCGTGGGAAGGGGTTATTTAATAAAATAAAGAATATTAGTTAAGTGAATTTATTAATATCTATGAGGAAAAAATAAATAGAAAGAGAGACATAAAATAAAAAGGAGAGAGACAGGAAAAAGAGCATTAAAAAACCACAGAGCAAGAAGGATAAACCCTAAGAGGAAAGAAGGCTCCAGGGGAAAGGGATCCAACCGCTACTAATCTTCCAGCCATCATCTCAATATACTAATCTTCCAGCCATCATCTCTATTGAGATTGTTAGGCCTTCTTTCAATCTCAATAGCTTTCCTGAATTTATGGAGGAAGGTCACAATATGTTCAATGGGAATGCGAAGCAGGGTTAAATATCACATCTGATGACGATTTCTACACTAATCCCACTTTGAAAGGGTTTTACAGAAGCGTCACAATATGTTCAATGGGGATGCGAAGCAGGGTTAAATATCACATCCGATGACAATTTCTACACTAATCCCACTTTGAAAGGGTTTTACAGAAGCCACATCAAGGTAGTTATGTATTAACCCTTTCAAGGTCGAGAATTGGGGGAATTTATACATTTATCTATTTAGTAACAATTTGAAGGGATCGGATATAAATGGGTATTTTGAGTCATGGATCGATCGAAAAACCAAAATTTTTGAGGTCGGTTGGAAAACCAAAAGCTTTAGGTCACGGCTTTAAGTTTACCTAGGTAGAACTATTCAAAGTTTCCATTTTCAGATATGGTTAAATGGTTTTTCATGGTAAGGTTTTAGATGTTTAAAATCCAAAAACTTTCTAGTGGTGGAAAACCAAACCCAATTCGATCGTCCTTTCAGGTGAATCTATAATCAAAACTCCCTATTCGAAATTCCAAGTAGAACTATGATTACAGAACTCCTTATTCCAGTTCGAAGTGTGTTAAAAAAAAATTAGGGCTTTATGACTCCAATAATTTAGTCTAAGTCATTAAGAATTTTTCATGTAGAAGACATGAAGCAATCGACATATTTTGCTCAGATTGTAAAGCACCTTGCTTCTCACTTGAAGATGGCTCAGAGCATCATTTTTTACATTGGCATTAACTTTTGATTTATTGATGTATTGTTTTTCTTGCAGAAAGTAGTGACCAGAGTGAACAGTATAAATGGAATTGCTTACATGAACGACCCTACAATCTTTGCATGGGAACTCATTAACCAGCCCCTTTGCCGCAATGATACTTCAGGGAGGACATTGAAGGTCAAACAACACATAAATCTTGCACTGACTTTATTGTTTTACTAAAGTGCAGGATATTTTTGCTGTGTTTTACATATATTCCTTTCGTTTCCAGAAATGGATAAAAGAACTGGGAAAGTATGTGAAGTCAATTGATAAAAACCACCTTGTTGAAGTCGACATGGAAGGATATTATGTCAACTCAACCCCTGAAAAAGCTAATCAGATGAACCCAGGGGAGTACCAGTTGGGAACAGATTTCATCACCCATAATAAGCTTCGAGCAATCGATTTCGCAACTGTTCATGCCTACCCAGATGCCTGGTATATTTCATGTACAACCCATGAATGACTCCTGAGTCCTGACCAATAGAGAGTCTAGAAAGTTAAAGCTAACACCTGCTTAAATCCTGATAAGTGTAGGGTCCAGTTCATAAAATTTTGGGATTGAAAGATTTAGTTGCTTAGATGGTTTTAATATACTAATCAGGGATTTGGTATCCAATATATCTTTGTCCATTTTAATGTTCTAAATGCACTCTATTGATATTGATTCAACAGGATGGCTGGATCAGATGAAGAGGCACAACTTTCCTTCTTGAAAAGGTGGAGGCAAACCCATCTAAAAGATGCAGGCAGAATCCTGAAGAAACCGGTATTATTTGCTGAATTTAGAAAATCATACAAAGACCCAGGATACTGAGTTGAGAATAATTAATATTATTTTAATATTAATGGAGAAAATAGTTACGTTGTTGTAACTTTCTCCCTAGTTTAGGATTAGTTCCTATAGTTATGGGGTTTGGGTGCAACTTCCTATTTCCTAGTATTGTATTTAATGATGTAATCTTTGATCGATTAATGAATAGAGTGGACGAGAGTAATCTCTCAAGTTTTGTGAGTGTAGTCTCCAGGTGCAGGCCACACCTGAGAGCTACATCTCTTTCTTTTCAATTCTATTCACATTTTATCTTGGTATCAGAGCTCAGATTGAGTGAGCCTGATCTTTTGTCACCTGTGAGGCTGAAGTGCCTGTAGTAGCTAGCTTACCTGTGTGGCTGGAATAGCCTATGTGGCTTGAAGTGCCTTTGTGGCTGTGTGTACATGAGATCTCTGTGCTCGATTGAGCAGGTGGACTGCAGAACACCTGGCTCAGACTCGAAAATTTTGGCGTGGATTTTGCACGAATTGGCGCGGATTTTGCGCTGATAGTCGCGCCAGAAGAGGAATTAGCACGTATTTTGAGGAATAAACTGCGCCAGAGTGCCAAAAAGCCCGATTAGCACGGGATTTTACCGGGAAAGTCGCGCCAATTAAAATACTCTAAGCGATTTTGAATTAGCGCGGATTTTTCGCTCGGGGTAGCGCCAAGGGGATCTGTGAATAGCGTGAACTTTGTTTGGCGGTCTGCAAACGGTGCAGATCGGCGGAGTTGTAGATCCGTCCGAGAGAGACAGATCGGGAAAGCGCCAGAGGAGATCTGCGGGAAACCTCGACTTCGTTTGGCGATCTGCAGGGAGAGCAGGATCGGCGAAGTGGCAGATCAATCCGGGAGAGGTGGATCGGATCAATAGTGATCAGATCATTGTTTCGGCTGTGTTGGAAATGCCGAATTTTCTCATTGGAGCGGGAGTGCCAGACACTGCAGATCGGTGGCAGAGGTGACAGATCGATCTGACAGGTATTGTTTTTTGTTGCTGTTAAGTAGATTCAAAATGAGTAATACGATGGAATCTTACCTTAACGAGTCTGGTAAACTCAACGGATTTAACTTCATGAATTGAAAGTTTAAGATCCAGACCCTGCTCGAAAGTGCGAATGCTTGGACTATAGTGACAGGCGATGAGCAGAAGTTGACTGCGAGCACGCAGAAGGAAGACTGGGAAAAACGAGAAAACAAGGCCAAAGTCCTGTTAAAGATGTCTGTAAAAAACAATGTCATTGCACACATTAGAGACTGTAAAATGTCCGCAGAGATTTGGACGAAAATCAAGAATCTGTATGAGACCCAGAATACAAACAGAGTTTTGGCTCTGAAAAGCAAGCTATTTTCAATGAGGATGGACGAAAGGGAGTCTGCTACTGCATTTGTCGCACGAATTAAGGATGTTAAAGATGGATTGGTGGCCATTGGAGTGGCGGTGGCTGATGAAGATCTTGTTGCAATTACAATGAATGGGATGCGTGATGATTTCCAAACCTTCATCACTAGAGTCTCGGCAAGGGAGAAAACACCCACGTTTGATGATCTCACTGCGATCTTGCACCAAGAGGAAGAGCGACGACAGAATCTGAATCTGAACCCCCAAAGTGACGATCTTGCGCTGGTGGAAAAACGACGACTATCCAAAGGGAAGCAGTCACAGCAGCAATCAGTCCAGAAAGGAGGAACAACACATAAAAATCACTGTCATAAAGGTATGCTTGCAAATCATTCTGAAAAGAAATGCATTTATTATGGAAAGAAGGGTCATATACAGAGAGATTGTTATTATAAGAAGCAGGCTGATGAGGCAAGGAGGAGACAGGTAAATCCAAAACACAGAGGATATTTTGTTGAAGAAGAAGACTTCAGTCATGAATTTCGACTGTTCACAGTCGACTGTGCCCTTTCTACATCAAATCAAGATGACATCTGGTATGTCGATTCCGGAGCATCCTCTCACATGACAGGTAATAAAGAATTTTTCGACAGTCTTGAAGAAATTATAAATGGATCAAAAATATATGTAGGGGATGATAATGGATATCAGATTAAAGGTCATGGGGTGATTTCAGTTAAGTTACCAAATGGAAAAATTAGTCACCTTTCAAATGTTTTATATGTACCTGGAATAAAGAAAAACCTGATATCTGTATCCATGATGGCTGACCAAGATATGAATGTCGAATTCTTCAAGACTCACTGTGTGATAAAGGATTGCAGGAATGAAATTGTTGCAACAGGCATGCGAGTTGGAAGCCTATACAGATTGGATGCAAAAAGTATATCAAAGCAAGCCATGGTTGCAGGAGAGTCGACAACTGAACAACTCTGGCATCAGAGGTTTGGTCATCTGAATCTGTAGGATCTCATGTTGTTACAGAAGAAAGGTATGGTCGAAGGTCTCCCCATCTTTCGTAACATTCAGTTAAACTATGATGGTTGTGCGTTAGGAAAGATGCACAGAGAACAGTTCCCTGTGCATGATAGGAGGAGGCAAACAGAAATCTTAGAACTAGTGCACACTGATGTATGTGGTCCCATGCAGACAAGGTCGCTAGGGGGAGCATACTATTTTTTGTTGTTTACTGATGACTGCACTAGGTATTCATGGGTTTATTTTTTAAACAAGAAAAGTCAGACTTTCCAATGTTTTATAGATTTCAAAACCCTGGTGGAAAGACAGTTTGGAAAAAGTATTAAAATTCTCCGATCTGATCAAGGAGGAGAATACAAATCAAAGGAATTCATGAAATACTGCAAATCTCACGGGATTGTTCAGCAGTATACAGTACCGCACACACCACAGCAAAACGGAGTTGCAAAGCGTAAAAACAGAACCCTGGTAGAGTGCGCAAGGAGCATGCTGCAAGGTAAGGGTCTATCTAATACTTTTTGGGCAGAAGCGATAAATACTGCTGTATATTTGAAAAATAGAAGTCCTACTAGGTTTCTTGGCTTCAAAACCCCTTTTGAAGCCTTGTATGGATTTAAACCAGCAGTAAATCACTTAAGAGTCTTTGGGTCAAAGGAATTTGCACATGTACCCAAAGCTGATAGAAAGAAACTAGACCCTAAGGCAGTCAAATGCATCTTTGTTGGTTATGGTACAGAATTTAAAGCATACAAACTGTTCAATCCTGAGTCTCGTAAGACATTTGCAAGTAGAGATGTAGTCTTTCATGAACAGGTACAGGAAAGGAAAGCTGATGTTGGAGATGATTGGCACATTCCATTGATGTTGGAGGAAAGCAGCGAGGATGAAAGGGAGCAGGAACAGGAGTAGAAAGAAGAGAATGAAGAAGAACAGCAAGAAGGTGAAAGACCAGGCCCAGTTATTGCAGAGGAAAACAAATTTGAGGTAAGTCCCCTACCAAGAAGGTCAGGGAGGAAGACTCAATTACCATTGAAGTTGAGAAACTATGCGTTGATGTCAAAGTTTTTGAACATTATAGAGCCCTCTAATTATAAAGAAGCTAGTCAATTTGAGGAATGGAGAGCTGCAATGAATGAAGAGATGGAATCAATTCTTAGAAATGATACTTGGGATTTAGTTGAGCTGCCTAAGAATAAAACCCATAGGATGCAAGTGGTTGTTTAAACCAAAAATGAATGCAGACGAAAGTATAGATAAGTTAAAAGCTAGGCTGGTTGCAAAAGGATATTCACAGCAGGAAGGTATAGATTTTGATGATACTTTTGCACCTGTAGCAAAGCTAAATACAATTAGAATGCTTATTGCTTTAGCTACTAAATGTAATTGGGAATTACACCAGCTTGATGTTAAATCTGCATTTTTAAATGGTGATTTAAAAGAGGAAATTTACTTAGTACAACCAGAAGGATATGTAAAACAGGGGCAGGAACATCTTGTTTGCAGATTGAAAAAGGCTTTATATGGTTTAAAGCAAGCACCCAGGTCTTGGTACGAAAAGTTTGATTCTTTCTTTGTAGAGTATGGTTTCCATAGAAGCTTAAATGACCCAAATTTGTATACCAAGTATAATGATCAGGGGCAGATTATTTTGATTTCTGTATATGTGGATGATATGATTCTAACAGGAAATGCAGATGACTTAATCAGAGGAATCAAAAGGCTCATGGCACAAGTTTTTGAGATGAAAAATATCGGAAGCCTTAACTATTGTCTGGGATTAGAAGTATTCAGAGATACTGGGCAAACTTTTCTTACCCAAGGGAAGTATGCTAAAAATCTGTTGGAAAAGTTTGGGATGGATCGATGTAGATCAGCAGCGACACCTTTGCAGCAAAATTTGAAATTGAGCAGTGACGATGGCACTAAGGAGGTAGATGCCACAATGTACAGACAGCTGGTTGGCAGCCTTATATATCTTACAACAACCAGACCCGACTTGGCATACTCAGTTAGTGTATTAAGCCAATTCATGTCAAAACCGCGTGAAAGTCACTGGACAGCAGCAAAAAGCGTGTTGAGGTATCTTTATGGTACTGTTCATTTTGGTATTTTATACACTAATGTATCTGATGTTACTCTAGCAGGTTTTTCAGACTCAGACTCGGCAGGTAACCTGGATGATCGGAGGTCCATCACAGGTTATGCATTCAACATAGGTTCCGGGGTCATAGCTTGGAGCAGCAAGAAACAGAGTACTGTAGCTCTGTCGTCATGTGAAGCTGAGTATCAAGCATTGTGTGCAGGAATGTGTGAAGCAATCTGGTTGAGAAGGCTTCTTAAAGATGCAGGAAAAGAACAGAAAAATCCCACTTCCATCAAAAGCGACAACCAGAGCACCATTAAATTAGCATACAATCCAGTGTTTCACAAAAACACCAAACATATAGACACTCAGTTCCATTTTGTTAGAGAGAAAATATAGTCTAAAGAAATTGTTGTTGTATATTGTAAAACTTGTGACAATGTGGCTGATATTTTCACAAAGCCTCTTGCACGAGTGAAATTTGAATTGTTTAGAAAGATGCTAGGAGTCCAGGAGAACCCTTTCTCCATTAAGGGGGGGAGTTGAGAATAATTAATATTATTTTGATATTAATGGAGAAAATAGTTACGTTGTTGTAACTTTCTCCCTAGTTTAGGATTAGTTCCTATAGTTATGGGGTTTGGGTGCAACTTCCTATTTCCTAGTATTGTATTTAATGATGTAATCTTTGATTGATTAATGAATAGAGTGGACGAGAGTGATCTCTCAAGTTTTGTGAGTGTAGTCTCCAGGTGCAGGCCACACTTGAGAGCTACATCTCTTTCTTTTCAATTCTGTTCACATTTTATCTTACAGCACGGCTGAAAGGGACAGATTTTTTTCAAAAGTCTATGAAAACATTTACTCTGCTGCATGCAGTGGAAGAACTGGAGGAGGGGGGTTATTCTGGCAACTGATGGCAGAAGGAATGGATTCGTTCGCAGATGGATATGATATCGTCTTGTCTGAAAGTCCATCTACAACAGCAATTATTTCTTCACAGTCCAACCGGTTGTCTGCTCTAAGTCAACCTGAGTTTGGTTTTGATCGAGAAAGATGTGTGCATCAACAATGAGAATCGAAGCAAACTGTTGTTTTACACAGAAATAACTATTTCACAGTGCAACCATTGTTTAACTTTGAGAATGCTTGCTTGCCAAAATTTGTTTCTTTCGTTTTGAGTATGGCCTGAAGATATCCATATTATCCCAAAACTAAAAGTGGCTGAAAGCTCATGGTCTACTTAAAATTGTCAACCAAGTATTCATTATAATTTGTTTAATGAAAAACATGGCCACGTCGAAATTTTCGTACTTTCAAATCGAATAATGCTGTCTGTTGAGGAGTTGTTGGAATTGCGATAGCAAATTAGTTTAATTTAATCAAGGAAAAAGAGGAAAAAAAAAACATTTTTATAAGTCATTAAAATTTAATTAAAAAATCATTATTTTTTTTATATGGCAATGAAATTTATGCTCTTTAATTAAATTAAATAATTTAAAATAACAAGTGAAATATAATAATTTATGTTTAAATTGAGTAACACTGTTATAAATAATTATATACGATATAATTAAATTAAATTATATAAATATATAACATGAAATTGAATTATATATGTATAGATGGGGAAGTAGGAGAGAGGGGGTTATTTATTGATGAAATGTTTTTGACAAAATTTACTTACTGACTTAGTAGAGCAACCAATAATCAAACAAAACCACTAGCCCTTTGACAAGGTTTTGAGGTCGCATTTTCGATAAACATTTGTTATTTGTCACTCTATGGGGATTCTATGATAGTGATACAAAAATATATATTTGTTATGTGTCATTCTATGGGGATTCTATGAGAGTGATACAAAATATATAAAATTCTCTATTACACGGGAACCGCTCACAAGAGTTGGGAAACTTGTTCCAATGGTTCTCACGCTCCCGGGAACTTTGGAACTTCATGGGAACATTCATTTTTTAGTGAGGTGCAATGGGAGATTGGGAAAGTTCGGGGAACTTTGAAGACTGTTTTTTTTTTAATTCCCACATTTCCTCGGGTTGTGGGAATACAAATCTTGTAGAGAAATATGTCGAACTGCCCACAAAACAAAGGCCTATGTTGAAACATTCCCAGGAAAAAAGGCCAAAGACATCCTTAACACCAATATCCTTAATTGAGAAACTGGAGCAATCTCTTGATGGGTTAAGGTAGGGTGTGGCACCTCGATGTAAGGGCAATCTCTTGATGGGTTAAGGAAGGGTGTCACACCTCGATATAAGGGTGATATTTGGGATGTCATGGTGATGAGTATTTCTTTTGTTGTTTATGTATAAATATCACACAAGATTGTGTGTGCATATTGTATGTGGCAGTCAATGCTTAAACATTAGAGTTACTTTACTTTTTCTCTGAAGGACAACTAGAGAAACAAATGTAAAACTATTATTTTGTATTTTTAAGTGAGATTGTTTCAAATACTCGTCATGTGTCAGAGAACAGATAATGAACTTGACATTTTAATATTTTATATATATAAAAGGGAGAGATACACACAAAAAATATATTTATATATAAGAAAGATTATATATTTATTATTTATATATTTAAATTGATTTTAATATTTTAATTCAATATTAATTTTGATTATTATATCATATAATTATAAAAAATAATTTTAATTTTTTTATTATGTAATATTACTGCTCCTAATTAGTGGTTTCTAGTGAATTTTAGAGAAACTTCTAGCCATTCTCGTACCCAAATTCCCAACTTTCCCAAGTTCTAGAGACTAATACAACATAGATAAAATAAAAAATTTGTAAGATAAAAACCTACCGTATTAAATCCTAAAAATTCGTTAGCAACTCCAGAAATTCGAGAGTATTAAATGATTTCACATCAAAAGGCTGAATAATCAAAAGGTTGATGCATTAGCCAATCAAGGAGTACCTCTAGAACCGGGAATGATCAATAAAGACCAAGGAACCCCATGGATTCAATATATTCGATGCTTGGTCAAGCGAAAGAGGATTTAGGGATGACATTCATTGTCAGATATGTTCGAAAATTAATCCCACCCACCTGAGTGATTAAATTAAGCGAATAATGGTACACAAGTAAATCAAGCAAGTAGATTTTTATGGTCGTGATTAAATGAATACACAAGTAAATTAAGCAAGTAGATTTTTATGGTAGTGATTAAATGAAGCAAAACAAGTAAATCAAGTAAGTACATTTTTATTGCAAGTTGCAAATTTTATTTTCAGGTTTTTAATGTTTTGACTCGTAAATTAAAATATTAAAAATATATGTTTGAATATACAAATATGTAGAAATATATGTTTGAATATACAAATATGTAGAAGTATTTTGCTAAGTCGCAGATGTAGCTTGAGAAGTGAGAAAAAATTGTGGGTCATATTACGTGTGACTAGTAAATCTCTCTAAAATTCCTTCTTTTACTTGATAAAAGCCTGCATATGATAAAGTGAATTCTTTTCCATGTATTCGAAAATATAATCAATTTATAAATTTCGAGCTTTTAACTTTGTATTAGTTCAACAAGGATTAACAAAGTAAATTTTTTATCTCGAGGAATTAACTAGTGTTGAAGGTTGTTTTGATGAATGATTTTGTTAGAACATATTTATTAATAGAGAGAAAATAATTTTTAAAGTAAAAAAAAATTAGCAAGCACAAGCTTGACTAATCTTTAAATATCTCAATTTAATGGCAAAAAATTATGGTTATTGGGCTATTACAATGAAGGCTTTGTTTTCTTCTAAAGATATTTGAGATTTGGTGAAGAATGGGTTCTAAGAACCAACAGATGCAACAACATACAATGTTTTGACACAATCATAAAATGATTGATTGAGAGACAACAAGTAAAAGGATTCAAAATCCATCTTCTACATTTTTCAAGAAGTTCATGAAAGCACTTTTCCAAGGATTGCAGTAGCAACAAAGTCCAAGCAAGCATGGAAAGCAAGCATAGGATATTCTCTAAACAACCTACCAAGTCATGCAAAAGTGAAGACAACAAAACTACAAATGCTAAGAAGAGATTTTGAGACAATTTGTATGAAAGAGTAGAATATAGACTCATTTTTCACACGACTAATTGGACTTGTTACTCCAATTAGGTCTCACGGTGAGATAATTGAAGAAAGAGAATAGTTTAGAAGTCTTTGAAAAGTTTGCCAACAAAATTTGACTCTATTGTTGTGACCATAGAAGAGACAAAAGATCTCTCACAATTTTCAATAGATGAGATTATCATTGATTTCTCATGATCGTAGATTGAATAGAGCAACAAACTGCTCATTGCAGCATGTCTTCAAGACACAAGTTTCAATTCGTCAAGGTAAAGATAGAGGAAGATCAAATGCTAGAGGAAGAGGTAGAAACCCACATAGAGGTGGAAGAGGTAGCCCTTCGAGATCAAGTGGAAGGGGCAACAATCAAAATCCAAGTCAGAATCAAGCACAATGATAGAAGTAATATAAATCTCAAGTTCAATGTCATTATTGTAAGAAGTATGGTCATTATGCAGAGGAATGTAGAAAGAAGCAACATGATATACATAACAAACCAAAGGAAAATTTCACAAAGGAAAATCAAAACCAAGATAGTATGTTTTTAGCATGCAATGTAGCACAAGAAAAACAAAAGGATTTATGGTTTCTAGATTCAGTGTGCAAGAATCACATGACAGGGAACGTAGAAATGCTTTCCAATCTAAATGAAAATGTGAAATTTGAAGTGACATTAGGGACTGATAACAGAGTCTCTGTCATGGACAAAGGAAGAGTCAACATTCTATCAAAGAAGGGAGAGAAGAAGTACATTCAAATGTTTATTTTGTCCTTGGTTTGAAGCATAACCTCATAAGCATTGGACACCTCATGCAAAAGGGCTACAATGTTTTTTTCAAAAATGGAGAGTGCACAAATTTGGATAAGTTTCCAAGCAAACAAATAATTTCAAAAGTTCAGATGACAAGCAATAGAATGTTTTTTCTCAAGATAAAACCATATTTGAAGGAAGAAGGTGCTCAAGCACAACTATCAATGAATTCACAAGAAGATGAAAGAAATGTTGCAGTTGTCACACAAATAAACTTTCAAGCAAAAGTCAAAGATGAAAACTGGTTATGACATTTTAGGTTTAGTCATCTTAATTTTGGAGGTTTGAATTTGTTGTATAGGAAAGACATGGTGAAGGGATTGCCACTTATAGAAAACCCGGACAACCTATGTGAAGGATGCATCTTGGGCAAGCAACATAGAGAATCATTTCCAGCAGGAAAGTCAATAAGGGAAAAGGCACCCCTGTAGATTGTCCATTTAGATTTATGTGGACCAATGCAGACAACATCAATTGGTGGAAGCTATTATTTTTTGCCTTTTCATAGATTACACAAGGAAGACATGGGTCTACTTCTTGAAACAAAAAAGTGAAGTGTTTGAGCACTTCTGCCAATACAAAGATCTTGTTGAGAAGCAAAGTGGACACTCATCAAATTTTTGAGGACTGACAGAGGTGGAGAATATATCTCAAATGACTTCCTTCGTTTTCGTAGGGAGCATGGAATTCACAAGAAATTTACAACAAGGTATACACCTCAACAAAATGGTGTCGTGTAAAGGAAAAATAGGATCATTATGGAAATGGCAAGGAGTATGTTGAAGGAAAAGCACTTTCCAAATGACTATTGGGCTCAAGCTATCGCTTGCGCAACTCATATCATTAATATGTGTCCAACCAAAAGAGTCAAGAATATGGTTCCTAAAAAGCCAAGAAGTGGAAGAAATCATAATGTCACTCACATAAGAGTATTTGGATGTGTGGCTTATCCATATGTACCAGATGAATTAAGGAAGAAGTTGGACATCAAGGGGGAGAAATGCATATTTTTTAGATATAGCGATGAATCCAAAGCATACAAGCTCTACAATCCATTAACTAAGAAGACCATAATCAACATAGATGTGCAGTTCATAGAAGAAGAAGCATGGGATGGAAGTTTGGAGAAGACAATCAATGTGAAAACATGCAAGCCATAGGAAGACAAAGACGAATTAATTACAACAAGTAATTTCTCAATGGTGACTCCTCCCACACTTATTCAAGCTTAACCAAGTAGTCAGCAAGTGACACTGTCAACAAATAGTATGACAATGTCGAGCAATCAAGAAAATACTACTTCAAGCACATTGGAGAGATTTGTAGCATCGTCTACTTCAAACGCAACACCAAGTGACATGTCAAGTCAATCTTCCACAAGAATAAGAAGACAAAAATTCAGAAATTTAAGTGAAATTTATGAGCAAAATGAAGTTGATAGTATTGTAGGTTTGAATTCATTATTTTCATTATTTTTTCATGTACATGACCCAATCCATTTTGAGGATGCAATCAAAGAATAAAAATGGTTAGCGGCAATGGATGCAGAAATGGAAACAATAGAAAATAATAACACATGGGAGTTAGTGGACCTTCCACAAGGAAAATAATTCATTGGAGTGAAATGGGTCTATAAGACCAAGAGCAACATTGAAGAAAATATTGAAAGGCAAAAATCAAGGCTAGTTGTCAAAGGATACAAGCAGCAACATGGAAACGATTATGCAGAGACGTTTGCGCCAGTTGCAAGGATGGAGATAGTGTGCATAGTGTTTTCAATTGCAGCACAACATAAATGGAAAGTGTATCAAATGGACGTGAAATCAACATTCTTGAATGGAGTGTTGAAAGAGGAAGTGTATGTTGTGAAACCACATGGTTATGAGGTAGAAGGCCAAGAAGGCAAGGTGAATAGGTTGAAGAAAGCTATTTATGGGTTGAAGTAAGCCCCACTTGCATGGTATAGTAGAATAAATGCTTGTTTGATGGACAATGGCTTTGATAAATGTGAAGGTGAGCTTACTTTCTACATCAAAGAAAATGACGGTAAGCTTCTTATTGTTGTTTTATATGTAGATAATTTGATTTTTGCAGGGAGTGATGCTCTCCTCATCGTTGATTTCAAAGAAGTCATGAAAAGTGAGTTTGAAATGACAGACTTGGGGTTGTTAAGGTATTTTTTGGGCATAGAAGTGAAGCAAACAGAAAATGGTATTTTTAGTTCTCAAGAAAAGTATGTAGCATACATTATGGAGATGTTTAATATGCAGAACAACAAGCCTGCACCAACTCCAACTATCATGGGATTGAAATTAAGCAAGGAAGATTACAGTAACAATGTCAATTTGACATTATACAAAAGTATAGTTGGCAGCTTGATCTATTTGACAACAACTAGGTCTGATATAATGTACGCAGTGAGCTTGGTGTGAAGGTTCATGGAGAGACCCAAGGAGACACATTGGAAAGAATCCAAAAGGATTTTAAGGTATGCCAATGGGACAAAGGAATATGGTATTTTATACACTACTGCAAATGATTTTAGGTTGGTTGGTTACATTGACGTTGTCTGGGTAGGAAGTGGTGATGATAGAAAGAGCACGTCTATGCTTTTAATTTAGGTATGGGAACCATTTCATGGGCCTCCAAGAAGCAGCTGATAGTTTCACTGTCAATAGCTGAAGCTGAATATGTCATAACAATAGTAGCAGTAAAGCATTCCAAGCAGTTTGGATGAGAAGAATGTTGAGGAATTTATGCCATGAACAAGAGGGAACAACAACTATTCACTACGATAACAATTCTGCAATTGCACTATCAAAGAATTATGTTTTTTACAAGAAGAGAAAACACATTGACACTGAATATCATTTTATTAGAGAGTTGATTAATAATGGTGAAATTGTGTTGCAGCACTGTAGGTAGCAGGAACAATTTGCAGACATCTTCACAAAGCCATTGGCACGTGAAAATTTCGTCCATCTGAGAGATTATTTGAGAATTTACAATGGCAGTGGTTGTGATTAAGGGAGAGTGTTGGAAAATTAATCCCAACCACTGTAGGTATTAAACTGATAGCAACCATACTTGTGGTACACAACTAAATCAAGCAAGTAGATTTTTATTGCAAGTTGAAAGACATAAATTAAATGAAATTCTGAGCAAGAGTACAATTTTCCATTTCGCAACACATCATATAATTAATATCAAATGAGCATTTTCGACAAAAAAAAATATATGTACTCTGCGACATCTGCGAGTTCATAAAATTATGTTTTTAGTACAAATGCCCATTCTATGTTTTAGTGCTTTGACTTGTCATAAATTAAAATATTAAAAATACATATTTGAATATACAAATATATAGGAATATTTCACTGAGTCCGGGATGTAAGCCTAAAAAGTAAAATGAAAAACTGCTTAAGTAAAATGAAAAATTATGAAGCAATTTTTGGTGGACATCTAAAACAAAACAACTAGTTATTGTGTCTTAATGTGAGTTATGGTGCAAGAAACATAGACGAGTAAATCTATGTAAAACTAAGCCTCCATATGAAAAAGTTGATGTTTTTCCATGTATTCGAAAATATAATCAGATTTTTTTTTATGGTGCGCCCATTCACTCTATTTTGACTTTCTTTGTTTGGTTAGAATTTTTAGCTTTTAATGGTCTTAGTTGCACAAGTCAAATTGTGAATTAACCTCCCTGAGCTCACAAGATACATTCAGCATTCAGGAATAGGACGCCAAAATTGAATGCAGGCAAAAAGACGTTGGGGATAAGACAAGCATGGGTAATGGGCTATATAATGGGTAATGGGCTCTTGAAATTTCGATGAAGCGAGATAGACTTGGGATTCTAGGCAGAATGGAGAGGACGACGAGTCATAGTCGTGAAGAGTTCGAAAAGGCTCAATTAGCAAAAAGCATGGAGTGTGTTTTGTGTCTCATCGTCAATCAAGGTGAAAAGGTGGCAGCGGAAGCCCGACCCCATTTTGAACTGATATCTCACTAGTGGGAAGTTTTGTAGAAGAATGTGGACCGTTTGCAGGTGGCAGTGGAGAATTTGTCATTCAAAGAGGACAATATAGAGCTGAAAGTGGAAACAACAACCCGGGGGATATTGAAGGAGGTGTTTGGGACTATCGATAATCCATCTCATGAGCCGATCGAAAGAAAGAGCAAGAGGCGCATCAAGAGCAATAGATGGACCTGATCCTCCCTCAACAAGTGAAAATCGCACAATCAATGGATGAGGACCCTTCACAACAGATGGACAGTGCGCAGAACGAGCAACTTGGACCCTCTGAAACAGACTAGAATGGTAGTGGTGAGCTCTCCAAAGTGTTTGGCAATGTATTGCAAGTATATAAAGTATAATGGAGTCTTTTGGAGGTACTATAAGATGAGTATACTTAGTATTCTAGTCAGTGGTAGAGTAGAGTAGAATAATTTTTTTGGTGCAAATCTTGAACTTCTAAGAAAAAAAATATGTTATGAGAATTTTTTTTTTAAGATAATGGCAAAATCGTTTAGAAAAGTGAATGTAAAATAACTAACTTGTTTTCAAATCGATTAATACAAAAATATCTATTTCCTTTAACAAAAAAATACATATATATGCATATACCTCTGACATATATACTAATTCCAACTGACAAACGCAAAAGTTCGAAAAATTAACCAATACCTATTATCTTTTTGCATTTACATTTAAGAAACGCCTAGTCTAACAAGGCAGAGGAGTTGCCCGGAAAGTTATGGAAATTTCAGTCATATTTAGAGAAAATTTGGCAGGGATTTTTGTAAATCCAAATTATAGTTGTTAAACTTCAAAATTTTAGGTGTCCTAGACGTTTTTGATGGTGCTGAATCCATTTCCACCATAAAAAAGACGATTCAAACTCTGTCTTTACAAAAAAAAATTAAATTTTTTAACCTGAATTCCTACCACTTTTGGCCATCCGAACAATTCCTCCGTCTCATTAGACGACTCCTTTAAGAAAATCTCATAAAATCATTTATATAACTTAACTCATTTTCTCCTCGGCGATAATCATCTCATTATACTTCCAAACACTATGAGAAGCAGAGTCTAGCTGTCCTCCCAAGTTCTGGTTAGGACCACTCAAGAAAAACGTGCTAAATGTCATTGATAACTCATTTTCTTCTCGATGATAATCACCTC
Source organism: Pinus tabuliformis (assembly GCA_031772625.1). Taxonomy (NCBI): domain Eukaryota; kingdom Viridiplantae; phylum Streptophyta; class Pinopsida; order Pinales; family Pinaceae; genus Pinus; species Pinus tabuliformis. The sequence goes on from CM062810.1 coordinate 377,276,316, forward strand.
ATTATACTTCCAAACACTATGAGCAGCAGAGCTTGGTTGTCCTCCCAAGTTCTGGTTAGGACCACTCAGGAAAAATGTAGTAAATGAGCGGTAGAGTTTTAAGATGCATACTTCATGGAATTGACTGGTATGTGTGGATCGAGAGTTTGACACTGGTTTTTTATGAGATGGGAAGTCAGAAATGGAACCCAGATTGAGATGGGACTAGATTCCCCTGAAGGGATGATAGGTAACCATTCTTTATCTTTTGGTTTATTGGAAATCATCCACCAAAAGGGTATTTATACTCTCCATTAGTGTATTGATGATCAGAACAATACCTCCGGATTACAACGGTGGAAATCAACAGATATGTTGGACATTGATGGGCCATATGCAGCAGAATGGGACCAAAATCTACTTCGAATTAGACAAGCAGGTATGGTATGGGATGGAACTTTTATGAAGGGGCAGCCATAGTTAAAGGAAATTTATCGGAGAATCCCCAGGTATGAGAAGGTTATGGATGAAAACACTTGGTTCCTCAAACACCTGGTTTCAAGTAATTTGGAAAGGGGATATGCTAAATAAATTAAAGGTATTTAGCCGGCGGGTACTTAATGACTAGATACTTATATGGTATAATTTAAAAAACGAGGTTTTGTTGGCCCGAGCTTTTGCATTCTATGCCAAAATGAATCGGAGGATGTGGAACACCTGTTCCTACTCTATACACAAGAGTTCTCAGTAAATATAATCTCCCCTATCGAAGTTATCTTACAGTGAGATCCTGTTTACTTTATTGGTACAAGAACCACAATAAATATCGTTTTCTCCCAATCTATATTTTCTGGTCGATTTGGAGAAGCAGGAATGCAGGTATATTTGAACAGAAAACAGTTTCTGTAGATAGGGACGTTATTAAATCAGTGACATTTTTCAATGAGGTTGGCTCAATAAAAAGAGAGGTGAAACATCCAAAAATATATGGTGGGTGTTGTTGGAATGTTAATTCCAACTGCAGGTTGCAGACGCCGAGAGTTGGACAGTGACGGCAGGGAAGTCTTCAGCCAGATTCCGCCATCAACTCAGTCAGCACGCAACCTCGAAACCACTCAACAAAACCACCCGGGCATATCGGACTGCCTTTCATCATAAAGTGGTTTTCGTATAATTGAGCCCGATAAAATATAGTGCAGACACGTGGCTCTCAGCATACATAAGCAGAAGTCATTTCTCGGGGGCTAATGTTCAGCAGCAAAAGGCCTCCTGATATTCTTGTCAGCCGTCCGATGCAGTCCATCGATCTCCGCCGTCGATTGTTCAAACCTGCATACGAACCAACATTAAAAGCTTTGCGTGGATTTGAAGTTTGGTTGACCGCCGTAAAACATTCAATGCATAGTTATGAGGTTCGTAAACTTTTGGTAAAACATTAAATCTTAATTATATCGGAGGTATGGGCAGGTCAACGTAATATTTAAAAAATCCTTTTGTATATGTTTTGAGTGCGTGTTCATTTTTTATATAATGAGCCAAACGAAGAATGTGCGTTGTGTTGTTGTGTGGTTGCACATGGGAGAGAGATAGGCGCAACAGCGAAAGAGCAGGGAGCATCATGAAATTTCTTTTATGAAGCAAGGAATTAATTTTTGCACAGCAGTGCATATAGATATATAAAAACAGGGAGAAGCGCATGTGTTTTAAGTAAGTTTTTTTTTATGTATTGGATTTGCATTGAAATGCAAAAGAAAAGAGCGCACAGGTATTTTTGAAATTGTGAATGTAATGTAAAAGTTTATTGCATATGTAATATTTTTACAGCAGTATGTGTAAAAATAGTTTTACACCAGTAAAGTAAAAAGGGGTTTTACAGCAGTAAACCCAGCACAGTGAATTCTCAGGTGGAGACATAGTTTTGTTTTTGATGGGTGAAAGTAATTTTGGTGAATCCCTCTCAGCAAAGAGGATGAATATGTATCAGAGTTGGCTGAATGTATTTTTGGTAAATCCCTCTGAGTGAAAGAGGATGAATGTTGTTTCAGGCATTTTATATTTTAATGAATACAAGGATTTTTATGGCTGTGTAATACTCTGTTCTGAGAATTTTTACTAAAAGCTTCCCTGTGCAAAAAGATCCTCGAGAAAAGAAAACAGAGCATTGCCTCTGTGTTTAGTTTTTTTTTTTTTGTTTTTGGGATTTTCTCAGAAAAATCCCCAACAGTGGTATTAGAGCTGGTCCAGGCTCTTTGATGGTGACAGAGCTGGTTCAGGCTCTTTAAAAGTGTCAAAGAAGCTGAAGGAAAGATTCTTGTTGCAGCAGAGAAAGCTTCTCCAGCAGAGTGAAGTCTCAGGCAAAAGAACCCAGGTATTCCTCAAAGTTTTTTTTCTGTGTTGCTGTTGAAGAAACAGTGATTCATTTTAAAAACACAGTGAGGGATTTTAAAAATAGTTAAGAATGACAAGGTCAAATAAGAAAGCCTCCAATCCTCCTAAGTTTGTGTCTCGCGCTTCTATTAAAATAGAAAACAATCTATTTGAAAGCATTCTATTTGAGGCTTCAAAGTTTAATGGAAATTTTGATATGTGGGAAATAAAAATGAGGGCTGTCTTACAGTCTCAAGGGATTGAAATCTGGGAATCAGTGATTGATGATAGCAAGATGGATAGAGAATCCAAGGAGTACAATGCAAAAGCAGCAAAGACAATCTTGGATGGACTGCCTGATTCTATAAAAAAGAAATTAGGAAAATATTCATCAGCAAAGGATATATGGGACAAACTTCATGACCTTCATACAAAGGAAGCACTTACCATGACCATCAGTGAAGAAGAAAATTCTGAACCCATCATAGAGGCTGAAAATGAGAAGGTTGACCTCATCAAGCTTCAAGTAAAAGAAAGGGATGAAGAGCTCGTCAAGCTTAAGAAGGAGCTTGATCAATGCAAGAGGAAACATCATGAAGAAGTCATATCCATGATAAATCAGCTGAATGAAGCAAAGAAGCAGGAAGACGCCTTGTCAAGTCAACTTGAACAAAGGCACAAGAGAGTGAACAAGCTTGTAGAAGAGATTGGACAGTACAAGGTAGAGGTCTCCTCCCTTAAGTCTGAATTACAAGAAGCCAGGAAGCAGGCACAAGAAACTGAGAAGAAAATGGAGAGCAGTCAAGCAAAAATCTCCAAAATGAAGTCAGAAATTATCTCCCTCAAAATAGTAGCAGCTGAAGCTACTCGCAGCAAAGAAAAAACTGAGGAACAACTTGCAAAAAAGAATAATGAGTGTGAAAGATTGGAAGAAGAGATTGTTCTTCTCAAGAAAAAGGTTGAAGGGATGAACAAAATCATGAAGAGTTCTCAAGCCTTGGATGACATGCTCATCTATCACAGATCTCCATCTGATAAATCAGGACTTGGGTATGTAGGTGAACCCTCAAACAAGAATGAAAATGCTCTAAGCAAAGGAGATGTGAAGAAGGCAGAAAGAAATGGAGATGCTCCTAGTTCCAGCAAAGGCAAGGAGAAAGATCAAGGCTATAATAGAAGAAATCCTACTCCAAGTAGAAAACCAGCTCCAAGAAGAAATGTAGCTGATTTCAAAGAGGCAAGATGCAATGGTTATCATCAAAGGAACTGAAGGCAACAAAGCTTTAGAAGCACATCAAGGAAACCTCCATCTCCCAGGTACCAAAGTTCATTTTTTGGTTATTGTTATTCCTGCTCAAACTTTGGTCATATGGCAAAAGATTGTAGAGCATCTCATAGAGATAAATGTTATGGTCCCCGACAACCTCCAAGAAATAATTTTACAAGAAGAAATCATGAATTCTTATTCATGAACAATGTTGAATGTTTCAAGTGTCATAACATTGGGCATATGGCACGCGATTGTAACTTAAGATGGGCTCCTACGCAAGCTAGACCCATGCAAAAGAAGAAAGTTACACAAGTATGGAGAAGGAAGGAAATACAGTCTGAAAGCCCCTTGAGCTTTCCAGCCGATTTAAGTTTCTTTTAAGAAAACTTTGCTGAAAGAAGACAATGCATACACTAAAGGGGAGTCTGTAATTATTAATCATTATTGCTGAACTGTATTAACAATCATTTTTTTTGAAGATCTTGTTATAGGGGAGAGATATGGAATTAAATCTGCCATAAAAGCAGAGAAAAGAAAAAAACTTCTGCAGGGCATGGAGACTGCATGGAGGATGTATTGCAGCGCAGCAGAGCGCAAATGAAATCTTTTTGTTAATCCCTCTAAAATGTAATACGCAGCAGTGTTGAAAAATGTAATTTTTTTTATCACATATGCAATGCAATATGCACAGAAGTGCATAAAGAAAAACAGGGGCAGCGTATATTTTTAATGCACATGGGATGAATGAGAATGTGTGTGGCAGCAGAAAAACGAAAGGAATTTCACAGCAGTGCATTGTGTAAATAAAAAAATGAAGACGAAGATTGTGTGAAGCAAGGGTGTAAAAAGGAACAGGGGCAGCCCGTGTTAATTTTTTTTGTGTGGAGAATGAAGCGCAGCAGCGTGAGGATGATTTCTTTTTATATGCAAGTAATGCAGAGTAAAGAGTTAGTGTATGGGCACAACAGTGTGATGAAATGAAATACACACAGCAGTGCAAATTGCAGAGGAAACGCAGCAGCAAGTAAAAACCCAGGGGAGACAGAGTCTATGGTTATGGGTATGGACAGCAGTTCATTGTAACCCACGCAGCAGCGTGAAGAAAAGTTTTCCCATTGTGAAGAAGGGAAGCACGCATAAGTGCACAAGTGAAGAATTCTCACACAACAGTGTGAATGTGAGAAAGGGAAGGCGCAACAACGCATATGTAAGAATTTTTTTTATTAACGCACAACAATGCAGAGTTTGTAAAGAAATGTAAGTGAAGTGCAGCAACACAATAGCAAGTAGTGAAACGCACAGCAGTGCAGGTGTAGATGCAGTAGCGTGGAGCAGACACAGCAGTGTGGGGTAGACGCAGCAAAGAAGATGGCACAACAGTGCAACAGAGAATATGCAGCAGCATAAAATAACAATGTAATGGGTATGCACAACAGTGCAATGAATGTTTTGTTTTGGAACTGCATCTAAAGCAGTGTCTGGTTGTAATCCCTCTGTGAGAGGAAGTGAAGTTCTTGATGAATCCCTCTGTCAAGAGGAAGATGCTTGTTATCATAAACTGGTGAATCCCTCTGTCATGAGGAAGGTGCTCTTCAGCACAGTCTCAGGTAAATCCCTCTGTTAAGAGGAAGACTATTTTGTTGTTTGTGGAACTGCATCAAAAGCAGTTGGTGAATCCCTCTATGTGAGGAAGATATTCTTGTAACAGCAGTTAGTGAATCCTTCTATGTGAAGAAGTGTTTGGGTATGTTTGAACGCCCAACAGTTGAAATTAAAGGGGAGTGTTGGAATGTTAATTCCAACTGCAGGTTGCAGACGCCGAGAGTTGGACAGTGACGGCAGGGAAGTCTTCAGCCAGATTCCGCCATCAACTCAGCCAGCACGCAACCCCGAAACCGCTCAACAAAACCACCAGGGCATATCGGACCGCCTTTGATCATAAAGTGGTTTCCGTATAATTGAGCCCGATAAAATATAGTGCAGACACGTGGCTCTCAGCATACGTAAGCAGAAGTCATTTCTCGGGCGCTAATGTTCAGCAGCAAAAGGCCTCCCGATATTCTTGTCAGCTGTCCGATGCAGTCCATCGATCTCCGCCGTCGATTGTTCAAACCTGCATACGAACCAACATTAAAAGCTTTGCGTGGATTTGAAGTTTTGTTGACCGCCGTAAAACATTCAATGCATAGTTATGAGGTTCGTAAACTTTTGGTAAAACATTAAATCTTAATTATATCAGAGGTATGGGCAGGTCAACTTAATATTTAAAAAATCCTTTTGTATATGTTTTGAGTGCGTGTTCATTTTTGATATAATGAGCCAAACAAAGAATGTGCGTTGTGTTGTTGTGTGGTTGCACATGGGAGAGAGATAGGTGCAGCATCCAAAGAGCAAGGAGCAGCATGAAATTTCTTTTATGAAGCAAGGAATTAATTTTTGCACAGCAGTGCATATAGATATATAAAAACAGGGAGGAGCGCATGTGTTTTAAGTAAGTTTTTTTTATGTAATGGATTTGCATTGAAATGCAAAAGAAAAGAACGCACAGGTATTTTTGAAATTGTGGATGTAATGTAAAAGTTTACTGCATATGTAAAAGTAAAAACAGGGAGGAGCCCATGTGTTTTAAGTAAGTTTTTTTTTATGTATTGGATTTGCATTGAAATGCAAAAGAAAAGAGCGCACAGGTATTTTTGAAATTGTGAATGTAATGTAAAAGTTTACTGCATATGTAAAAGTTTGTTTTACAGCAGTATGCGTAAAATATTTTTACAGCAGTATGTGTAAAAATAGTTTTACACCAGTAAAGTAAAAAGGGGTTTTAAGTAAACCCAGCACAGTGAATTCTCAGATGGAGAATTTTGGTGAATCCCTCTCAGGATTATCAGAGTTGGCTGAATGTATTTTTAGTAAATCCCTCTGACTGAAAGAGGATGAATGTTGTTTCAGGCATTTTATATTTTAATGAATACAAGGATTTTTATGGCGTGTAATACTATGTTCTGAGAATTTTTACTAAAAGCTTCCTTGTGCAAAAAGATCCTGACAAAAGAAAACAGAGCATTTCCTTTGTGTTTAGTTTTTTTTTGTTTTTGGGATTTTCTCAGAAAAATCCCCAACATTTTTGTGGGTTTTTTTTGACTGACTGTAAGAAGCCTGTAAAAAGAGGAAATGTGGATGTGGGGTTTTCATTAAAATCACTCTTATTTTCTACTATTATTTCTGGTGGGAAGGAAATACAGGGACCAACAATAGAACAGAGATTATTTCTTTATGGGGTGTGTTATCTGCAGCAAAGTGGTTGGGAATTGAAAAATTGCAAATATATAAAGATGCAAAAAACATTATCAATTGGATTAAAAAATCACAATATTTTCAGTATCAAATTAGTGAAACTTATTGGAGTCTCTGTAAATTACTTCCAACAATCGATTTTGAATAGCTGACCTTTTATCCAAAAGGAGTTTAAAGGTTTGAAGTTTAAAGATAAAACCTGGTAAGATCTTTTATGCAGTTTTTGAAAACCATGTTAACATCAAAGAAGACTACATAAATTAAAGATAAAACCTGGTAAGATCTTTTATGCAGTTTTTGAAAACCGTGTTAAGATCATGTGAGGCCTCTAACATTGGTCCTCTCCCGTAGATGTTATGGACAGGTATTTTGTAATACTATTTTTTTTGGAAATACTTTGTTTATTTAGACTAGCATATGAGTTAATTTATAAACTTTTGATAGGAAAGTATACCATAAATCTGGGAGGCTGTGAGTAGACTAGTAAAAACGGAGTAACACAGAAGATAATAGCACACAAAAATCTGATTTATTTTATAAAATTATATTTTTGTAAATGAGATGGGTAAAGACCAAAAAAATGCTAAGATACATGATGTTTGTACTCCTCTTTTATAATGAAATGAAATGTTTTTTTCTACTAAAAAATATGTGGATAGAAAGTCCTTGGGGGCAAAAACAAACAGTGCAAGCAACAGACATTCAAGATCCTCAATGATATTGCCGGCTTTTCAGTACAGCAAGTGCACGCAACAGACATTCAAGATCCTTAATGATATTGCCGGCTTTTCAATACAGCTGTACGTAGAGGTGATTTCTGCCTGTTCAACCCGTGATAATATGGTCCATGCACCTTCGACTGATATTGATTTACCTGCTGTCCATTGCCCGTCTACAAAATCCATTTCTCAGTCTATGAAGCAAATAAAATTTCTGGGCATAGACGGTTTTATTGAATATTTACTTATATAGAATATTTTATATGTACTATTTTTCAAAGTAGAATAGGACCTAGAATACTATAAATATGTATAATATTTAAATTCTTAAAAAATATCTTGCTATAAAGATCAAATCAAAAATTCATGTGATGTGTTTTCTCATCAACGTGCATTTTGTCAATTGTCTTTTGTAAATACAACAAAAACATTCAACAAATTATATTATGGAAAAAAATTATCTGATTTGTGACTGACCGATCCATTCACAGTCTATTTTTGAGATTTTTTTTTAAAATAGGGGTGGCTAGTCCCCTGAAGAAGCATTTATTAGGTCATATGTATAATATATTACAAATATCTAAGTTGATAAACATCACATCTATCATTGACCAAATATCAACTGCGATCATACAAATTGCTGTAGAGCAGCTCACTATAAGAATTGAAACCGGGCGGGGCGCGAATAAGCTGGCAGCCCCGCCGTTCAACCATGCACCCATGTGCAATCCATTTCTGAGTTTATGGTGATTGCACATTTCAGATACAATTCTATAGATATAGAAGGAAGTTAACTACTAAATAGACATACAAAATTTATAATCGATAAAAAGATGATTTTAATTGGTTTATTTAGTCACAATAAAATTTATTTTAAATACTGATTTAATATGAGTAGAGAAAAATTCAAATTTTTTTTTATAATTTTTTTTTTTATAAATCAATATTATTTAAATAGTTTGTATAATTATTTAATTTAATAAAAATAAAAATAACAAAATTTCGAACTTTAAATTACATTACAAAAACAAGCTACTCACCCACCCACAGTCAACATGTAATTCAGAGCAGGGCACTTCAGCCCCTTCAAATTTTCGATCATCAATCTTACAACACCTGAAACTGTGTTCATTATCAAACAAAGCAATAAATCCCCTGAGGATAAGTCAATAGCACTTCACTGTTGTTCCAGGGTGTACCAGAACTTAGTATTTCACATTGACAGCGATGTCTATTGGATTCTAACTTCACCAAAAATTTTACTCATTTGAAGGGTGATTCGCAAATAATATTTGTTATATTAATATTTATGGGCTATTGTGTTCTGTGGGGGATCTTTTGACTTCTAATTATAAAAAATATATATCTATATTTGAAATTAATTACGTGTAATATTAATTTTGACCCTTTTTTAAATGAAAATGTAAAAAATTAAATTTATAAAGATTTATTGCAGTGTAAAATATGTTTGTGAATTATTATTTATAATTATTTGATTAGAAATAAATAGAATTTATTTTCTTTTTGCAAATTTGAAATGTAATTTCTAATTTTTTAAATGGAAATTAATATTTGTTATATTAGTATTTTTATTTTTTATTTTTGTGTATATTTCTTTTTTTATTATTAATATTTATTTTAAAAATATAATTTATTTTATTTAAAAAAATATTTATATCTGAAATTATTTTATATATAATATTAATTTTGAATTTTTTTGAATGAAGATGGAAAAAATTTAAATTTAAAAAAAAAATTATTGCTTGGTGAAATTAAATAATTAGGATAATATGTTTGTGAATTTTTATTATAATTATTTGAAATTAGAATTTTTTTATAATTATGATTTAAAGTATCTGTGTGTGAAGGTTATGCGATTATTGAGTAGAATTGGTTTTCAGGACCAAAAACATAAAAAGACAATATGTGCTTCTACTACGGGAGCTCAACTCTTTAGATGAAGGATATCTTTTATTATGGTGTTCTTTATTCTATTTCAACAAATTGAATTTGGTTTTATTAATTCATAGCTTATAGAAACATAATATGGATTAATTTCTTAAAATGTTGTAATTGTATAGCCTTTTTTTTTCTTATGCAATTATCATTTAAGAATATATATATATATATAAAAGATTTTTTCTATTCTCTTTCAACACAGTGGGTTTAGTATTAATAATCCCTAGTTTATCAAATTGGGTTCATTTTCTTAACTTGTAATTGTTTAGGTTTTTTTTGTAAGGATAGCTTTATTTTTTGGGCACTTACATAGTATATTATTTATAATAGGTTTGTGTTAATATTATTAATCTTTTTTTTGCTAAAGCAAGAGTCGTACCTTCATTATAATTGAAACCGAGAAGAACTTACATATAATACAACCAACCCAATGGATCCAAGGCCCGGGAACAAATTATCACCCCACTGCCGAGGGTATCAATAAAGGGTGAGAACCTAGAACCCTCCCAAACAAAATAGCAAAACCCAAAAGTGACCGACCGTGCAAAGGCCAGCCAACCAGCCCACCACAAACTAACAAAAAACGTTAATCCCAACGATCAAACAATGGAAGGAGCCCTACGGTTCACCGTATGGACACATTGACAAGCACAAAGGATCTTGACTGTAGATTCCCAAGTTGATCCAACGACGGATGAGGAAATCGCATTGCCAAAAGCCCGCCTCCTAACCACGTGGTCCCACTGACAAGCATGATGAATCTTGGCTGTCGAACCACCGTCCCTGATCCAACGGCGCATGATCATATAACGCGGGCCTAAAGCACTGCAGGTTAGCACGCAATGAGGGTGGTAATCGTACACACCCCACCGCCACATGTAGAAACTTGAGTGGGATCGCTCCGAAAACAAAAAAACCACTTTCTGCTTGGAGGTGGCCCAAAAACTAGAAAACCACTTTGCAGGTGTGATTACATTCCCTTGAAGAAAGTCAAGAAAATCTCGACCACCATGAGAACCCGGAATACGGTATCTCACAACGACCCCTTCGCACCTGCTCATGGACCCCTGACAATTACCATCCCCACCATCCGACTCGCTGCTCAGGCTGCAAAATCTGTCGAATAACCACAAAGGAGTAAGAAAAGGAAAACACATCAAAACAAATCGAAAGCAAATTCTATGGCCACAGCCTTCGTGGCTTTGTTGCAATACAATGTCATGTCTTCTTTTGCTTGGCAGCCACACTGCTCCTTTAGTCTATTCTGAGACATCCCCTTCCAACCCATCATGACTCTGCTGCTGGTACAATTCACTCCTTGGTTAGTTAATAAATCTGCCAGTTTATTAGCCTTCCTACGAACATGGTTAAAACTAATCGTATGAAGGCGCATGAGGTGGAGCTGGATCCGTTGAAAGACTTGGATCAACCTCCAATGTTTTGAGATCTTCTCCGGCCCTAGAACTAGTAGATTCTTTTGACTGAGTTAATGATTAGCTCAGAGTCAGCTACGATAATCACATTTTGCCAATTTTCCTTCTCTAGGAGTTCTAAGCATTGCTCCATAGCCATTAGTTTTGCCATGTTATTGGTGGCTCTGCCTAAATGACAATGGAAGAGGGAAATGATTGAACCTGAATCATTCCTTAACACTCCTCCAAAGCCAGCCATACCTGGGTTGCCTTTAGAGGCCCCATCAATGTTATACTTTAGAAAACCCAGAGGGGGAGGATGCCAAAAGTCCTGCTCAGTTTCTCTCATCCTAACCTGTCTGACCAGGCCTTGAGGAATAAGCCCCTGCATGCCCAACTGTTTGAGAATTCTCATATCAGCATCAGAGGGAGGATTCTTAGGGGGATTTCTCATAGTCGTACTAACCGTCTCCCTAAGTTGTCTTAATGTCTGCTCAAAAAGACAATGGAAAGGTTTCTTCTCATTTTTAAAGATCCTATGGTTCCTTTCTTTCCAAACGTTCCAAATGATGAAGCTAGGTGTGAGAGCCCAAGCTGAGCATAGAATTTCAGAATCAAAATTTTTTTTCCTCCAGTTGTTTAGGGTATTGATAATACACCCTCTATCCCTGTTGGTCTCCTCGAATATGGTAGCAAAAGAATCCCACAATCTAGAGGTGAAGATGTAATTGTTGAGGAGGTGTTCCATAGTTTCCTCTTGGGCCTCACAGAGCTGGCACCTGGAAGGCCCCACCACCCCTCTTTTTTGAATGTTGTCCCAAGTCAGAATTTTCCCATGGTAAACTAGCCACATGAAGAGTTTAATCTTCATCCAACCCTGATGCCTCCATAGATTCTGCCAAATTCTATCTGGAGCAAGAGAATCTAGCTCAAGGAGGATGCATTTTGCCTCCTTAAGATTAAAGGTTCCCTCATTGTTGTTGCCCCATCTTAACTGATCATGCCCCCCAAGTATTAGAATCTTCCTTTGTTCCAACATTTTCATAAGAGCTTCTCCTTTAGCTTTCAAAGGGTTTCCTTCTCTATGGATTATGTTCCTCCAGTTTCTCCATTTTCCTGTAATATTGGTTTGATCCCAAAAATCTTTAACCCTAGCTATCCCTAAGCTATCTGCCTCTATCTTGAGGTCCTTAAAATCCTCTTTTTGTTGAGAATGCAACAAGATGATGGAGCTTAGTGGAAAGGAGTCGCCTTCACTAAGTGGGCCCGCAGGCAAATTATGGCGCAAAGTCTATTTTTAGACATATGGATCATGTCTATGAGTTGCAGGATGCTGTTTATGGATGATTGGTCATGTTGGGAAAAAATAGATGGACTTCTATTTTCTGGTTCACAGCAGGAGTGATCAAAGTCTATTTTTAGACTGCCAAGTTAAAAATAGAAAAGTCAAATATTATTGTCTCATAATAATATTTAGACTATAAACTTTATCTTATCCTCTTGGAGCACTTCAGTTTGAGCTACAGATGTGGCACATGCAGCTGTCGGAAGGAAATATGCTTTTCTTTGTGGGTCAGTTGAGTTGTTGCATGCAGGACTTCAGTTAGAACTCAAGCAGTTGAGTTTGGTGGAGTTGATTGTGGAGTTGATGGAATTGTGTTTAGTTTGACTTGGTTAAACTAGTTGTAATTAGCCTAACTGCAAATAGACTAATGATGAGTTGTTAAACTAATTATTAACTCATAAAGCAACTAAAGAATACATCAGTTAACTCAGTTGCATGTCAGTGCATGTAAAATTCAACAGGGACAGGTGTTAGAGGTTGAGATTGCTATCAATTGTGACTATAGTTGTGCATGAGATCTTGCACAAGCAATGTATTGAGTATGCCTATGATGTTTGCCCAGTGATATAGCCTGTGCTCATGTGATTTCTAGTGTGAGTGATTTTCCAAGGTAAATAGATCTTGGAACGAGTTTGGATTCATTCATTCTCATGCAGGTATTGTGCAATAGAGGTAGGCAAGCAGCGGAGGAGATTTGGAGATCAGATCTGAGCTGTATTGTGTGTAACAGGTGGAGATAGTGCTGAGTACTTGTGAGGAGTATTGTACTATGTAATGTTACATGTTCTCAATCATTAATATACAGAGAGTGTGGGGTTTTCAGCTGTAAGCTTTCCCTGGGATACATACTGTGTTAATGTGTGCATGCTATTGATGTTTCATTGTTTTTGATGCTGCTAAATTGATGATCAACGTAGAGGAGCTTATGTATTGTGCATGTATTCCGCAATAGTGCATGATCAAGATAATCTCTATTGAATATGTGTTTATTATTCAAAATGTCTACATGGTATCAGAGTTGTTGATCATCAGATCTACTATTCAAAAAGTGTTTACATCTTATTTCTTCAGGCAGAGTCTGTAGTCTGGCCAAGTAGCCTCTGGATTCATCCTTCCATTGGAAGGTGAGATATCCGGTAAAAGCCGATACAATCAATCTTTGTACAAGAAATACTTTGTTCTCACAAATCTTAGATCCGAGGTGGTTGAGTTTGGAGCTAGTGGAATTCGAATTTGCATCAGTGTTTTCTTGGTTTCAACATTGCAATGTCTTTCAACAAATTGCGATTGGAGTATGCTCTTGAGGGCAGCTCGAACTATATTGCATGGAAGGACAGGATGGAGGTGGTGTTAGATGATAATGGCCTGAAGGAGTTCATAGAGGCTGAGGTCCCAAAGCCTACTGATGCTGCCGCAACTGAGGCTTGGCAAAAGAAGACAGCAAAGTGTCGAAGGATTCTGTTGGAGGGCGTGAAGGATCACATTGTGTCCAGCCTGCATGGAAAGGCTTCTCCATACTTGATGTGGAAAGCGTTGATAGATCTATTCCAAAGCAAGAGCAATAAGAAGAAGGTGGCACTCAAAGATAAACTTAGAAACACCAAATGCGAGAAGGGTGACAGTATGCCCAAGTATCTCACAAAGTTCACTCAGTGCAGAGATGAGCTGGGAAGTGTGGGGGTGACTATCGATGATGAGGACTTGATGAGCTTGGCTCTCCTTGGTCTTCCGAAGAGTTGGCATTCTTATCAGGACTCTGTCAATGGTCGGGAGAAATTGCCCGGATGGGAAAGACTTTGGTCAGATCTTGTGCAGGAGGAGATCAAGTGGAATACCGGGACAAATCTTCATCAAAGGGAACTGATGAAGAAAATTGCTCTTTGGCTGCCAAAGCAAAGAAGGGGAAGAACAAGAAAGCTTCTCAGTCTGGTGTGAAAGGCAAGAAGCAGGACATGTCCAAGATGAAGTGCTTCCACTGTCACCAGCATGGACACTATGCCACTAATTGTTCGTAGAAGAAGAAGAACAAGCAAGCTGCTAGATCTGCAGCAGGAGAGGCTCTAGCCTCACAGTTTGAGCTTGATTTTTCATTGATTGCATGCTTGGTTTCAAGTGTGATGGGATCGGTATGGTTCTTGGACAGTGGTGCGTCTTTTCACATGACAGGAGATCGAGATTTGTTTTCTGATATGGAGGACAAAGATCTTGGAGTGCACATCGAGATGGGCGATGATGGTAGATACAGTGCGACCGGTATCGGTACCATTTCCTTTGAGAGGGAGTCTGGTAAACCCTTCGTATTGAAGGAAGTGATGCATGTTCCAGGATTGAAGAAAAATCTTGTCTCTGTGGCGATGTTAGAAGACAAGGGATATGATGTTGTTTTCAGCGAGGGAAAGGCTTTCCTGTGCAGCAAGACAAGTGGAGAAACCCGGAAGATAGGGGTTCGAGTGAGGAACCTTTATTATTTGCATGTAGATGGATGCGTAGCAATGGCATGCAAGGTAGAAGGATTGGTGAGATGGGATGATGGCAAGTTGTGGCATAGGAGATTGGGTCACCTTCACCATGGAGCCTTGAAGATATTACAACAGATCACTATAGGGCTTCCTAAAGGCACTCTTGCGCAGTCAGATCAGTGCAAGGGGTGTACTTTGGCAAAGTTTGTGAAAGCCACCTTTCACGAGAAGGATAGTCGCACCACGTCGATCCTTGAGAGAATTCACACAGACGTGTGTGGACCTTTCTTAGTTGCTTCGACAGCAAAGCACAGGTATTATGTGATTTTTGTTGATGATTTCTCTCGTAAGTGCTGGATCTTCTTCATGCAGAAGAAGAGCGAGACATACTCAAAGTTCTGTGAGTTCAAAGCACTGGTCGAGAAGGAGTCGGGGAAGAAGGTGAAGGCTCTTAGGAGCGATAATGGTGGTGAATACATCTCTGACAAGTGCAAGGATTTCTGCAAAGCAGAAGGGATTCGAAGAGAGCTCATAGCTCCCCATAACCCACAGCAGAACGGGGTTGATGAGCTTCAGAATGTGGATCAGCCATAGGACAAGGTTCATGGAGTGGAAGAGACCACTCATGCAGCGCCAACCATCAGAGGGTGAAAGCGCTTGACAGAAGCTAAGTGACTGGCTCAAGATGCAGAGAAAGTTGTAGGACCACCTACAGCCCAACGCAGGAAGAGACAGTCACCTGATTGGTACACTGGATACATGGCTCTTGTGAGAAAATGTGTTGTGACTGAGCCATCCTCTTTCGAGGAAGTTGTGGAGGATCCCGCATGGGTAGATGCCATGGTGGAAGAGTATGATTCGATTGTCAGAAACAGTGCATGGGAGATTGTTCCTAGACCAGAAGGGAAATCAGTGGTGGGTTCGAGATGGTTCTACAAAGTTAAGCAGGTAGCTAACGGGAGTGTGGAGAAGTACAAGGAAAGATTTGTTGCCCGAGGCTTTTCACAGATAGAGGGGATCGATTATGAAGAGACCTTTGCACTTGTCCCAAGGTATTCTTCCATATGGATGATTCTTGCTCTCTCAACGTAGATGGGGTGGCACATTCATCAGATGGATATGAAGACTGCATTCCTCAACGGAGTGATTGAGGAGGAGGTGTACATTGAGCAGCCCGAAGGTTTTGAGATCTTTAGCAGTGAGTCGCATGTGTGCAGGCTCAAGAGAGCGCTGTATGGGTTGAAACAAGCACCACATGCTTGGTACACATGGATAGACAACTATTTCATCGGACTTGGATACTCCAAGAGCGAGGCGGATCCTAACATATGCCAGATTGTGGTGCAGGGTAAGTTGCTTATCATTGTACTTTATGTAGATGATTTGATTCTAACGGGTGATGAGCTGTTGATACTTTCATGCAAGGATGATCTTGCTAAGGAGTTTGAGATGAAGGACTTGGGCCTCCTTCATTATTTCCTGGGATTGGAAATCTGGCAGCGCAGTGATGGACTATTTGTTTCTCAGGGTAAGTATGCTCGGGAGATACTGGAGAAGTTCAACATGCATGGCTGCAAGCGTGTTGATACTCCTCTTCCTGGAGGTTGGAGGAAGGAGGATGCCACTTCGGCAGAAGAAGTGGATGCCACTGTTTATCCACAGTTGGTGGGGTCGCTTATGTATCTGGTCAATACACGACCCGATATATGCTATGTTGTTAACCAACTTTCACAAGCTATGGTTAAGCCTACCAAGCTCTTCTGAAAGGCGGGCAAGCATGTATTGCGTTATTTGAGAGGCACATCGGGATATGGATTGTGGTATAGACAGGAGGATGAGGTGAAGCTATGTGGCTTCATGGATGCAGATTGGGGAGGGATCCCAATGGACAGAAAGAGCACATTAGGAGGGGTCTTCAGTATCGGGTCGACAGTAGTTTCTTGGTACAACAGGAAGCAGAGATCCGTGGCACTCAGTTCAGCAGGGGCCAAGTATATGGCATCAAGTTTGGTTGCATGCGAGGCTATATGGATGAGGAAGATCTTGGTCGGTTTGTTCGGTTCTCACTTGGATCCTACTGTGATTTACTGTGATAACCAGAGTTGCATTAAACTCTCAGCTAATCCTGTATTTCATGATAGATCTAATCATATTGACATCAGGTACCATCATATCAGAGATTGTGTGCAGCGGAGAATCATGTTACTTTCATACATTCCAACGGAGAATTAGGATGCTAATATCTTGATGAAGGCGCTCATCAGGAGCAAATTCGAATACCACCGAGGCAGGATAGGGGTTGCTGATAATCCATATTTTGTTGAGAGGGAGTGTTGAGAATGCAACAAGATGATGGAGCTTAGTGGAAAGGAGTCACCTTCACTAAGTGGGCCCGTAGGAAAATTATGGCGCAAAGTCTATTTTTAGACTATGTCTATTTTTAGACATATGGATCATGTCTATGAGTTGCAGGATGTTGTTTATGGATGATTGGTCATGTTGGGAAAAAATAGATGGACTTCTATTTTCTGG
Source organism: Pinus tabuliformis (assembly GCA_031772625.1). Classification (NCBI taxonomy): domain Eukaryota; kingdom Viridiplantae; phylum Streptophyta; class Pinopsida; order Pinales; family Pinaceae; genus Pinus; species Pinus tabuliformis. The sequence continues at coordinate 377,293,652 of CM062810.1, forward strand.
TTCACAGCAGGAGTGATCAAAGTCTATTTTTAGACTGCCAGGTTAAAAATAGAAAAGTCAAATATTATTGTCTCATAATAATATTTAGACTATAAACTTTATCTTATCCTCTTGGAGCACTTTAGTTTGAGCTACAGATGTGGCACATGCAGCTGTCAGAAGGAAATGCGCTTTTCTTTGTGGGTCAGTTGAGTTGTTGCATGCAGGACTTCAGTTAGAACTCAAGCAGTTGAGTTTGGTGGAGTTGATTGTGGAGTTGATGGAGTTGTGTTTAGTTTGACTTGGTTAAACTAGTTGTAATTAGTCTAACTACAAATAGACTAATGATGAGTTGTTAAACTAATTATTAACTCATAAAGCAACTAAAGAATACATCAGTTAACTCAGTTGCATGTCAGTGCATGTACAGTTCAAGAGGGACAGGTGTTAGAGTTTGAGATTGCTATCAATTGTGACTATAGTTGTGCATGAGATCTTGCACAAGCAATGTATTGAGTATGCCTATGATGATTGCCCAGTGATATAGCCTGTGCTCACGTGATTTCCAGTGTGAGTGATTTTCCAAGGTAAATAGATCTTGGAACGTGTTTGGATTCATTCATTCTCATGCAGGTATTGTGCAATAGAGGCAGGCAAGCAGCAGAGGAGATTTGGAGATCAAATCTGAGCTGTATTGTGTGTAACAAGTGGAGATAGTGTTGAGTACTTGTGAGGAGTATTGTACTATGTAATGTTACATGTTCTCAATCATTAATATACAGATAGTGTGGGGTTTTCAGCTGTAATCTTTCCCCGGGATACATATTGTGTTAATGTGTGCATGCTATTGATGTTTCATTGTTTTTGATGCTGCTAAATTGATTATCAACGTAGTGGAGCTTATGTATTGTGCATGTATTCTGCAATAGTGCATGATTAGGATAATCTTTGTTGAATATGTGTTTATTTTTCAAAATTTATACACTTTTAACAATATCGGTTCTTGTTGCCATTTGTCTTCCCAGAAAAGTGCCAGATCTCCCTCTCTGATTTCCCAGAAGCTATTCTTTTGGAATAAGACTCTATTCTCCCAAGCCTTATTCTAGATGTATGAGCCCTTTATACTTCCAGACATCCTTATATGATCGTTAATTTGCCAAGAACTGGCATATTTCTCTTTCCAAATACTAGCCCACTGAGCCTTTGGTTCTTTAACCCAACGCCACCAAAGTTTAGCGCCTAGAGCCCTGCTTAGAATCTCTGGGTCATCCAAACCAAGACCTCCATGATTTTTAGGTTTGAAAATCTTTTCCCAGGCAACCAAGGCCCATTTCTTTCTAGTCTCCCCCTTTCCCCAGAGGAAATCTCTTTGAATGGATCTGAATTGTTGCAAGACTCCTTTAGGCGCAGGGAGAGCTGAAAGCATGAAAACTGGGATAGATTGAAGAACAACCTTCGTAAGCACCAATCTACCAGCCAAGTTTAAAGATCTGATGGTCCAATTTCTAATTTTATCCTGCATCTTGTTGATCACTGGCTCCCAGATACTCTTATGTAGTGGTTTAGCAGTTAGAGGAACACCCAAATATTTAGAAGGAAGGAAATCCCTTTGAAAGCCCAAAATTCTGGAAATGTTCCTTTGAATAGCAATATTGGTATTGAAGAAAAAAATCTTGGATTTGGAAAGATTAACCTCCATACCTGAAGCCATGGCAAAGTTACTTAGTAATTGTTTGTAAGCAAGAGCCTCTTTGACCGTAGGGATACCTTGCAGCATGGTGTCATCCACAAATTGTTGATGAGTTAAGGACTGTCCATTCTCAGAAAGTTGGAGACCCTTGATTTTGCCATCTTCCTTTGCCTGCTTGATGGACCGGCCTAGTCCCTCCATCATGAGAATGAAGAGAAAGGGAGAGAGTGGATCACCCTGCCTGAGGCCTCTTGAAGGAATAAAAGTCTCAGAGGGAGAACCATTTACTAAAATGGAAAAACTGGGAGAAGTTACCAGGGCCATGACCCATCTGACCCAGTTATGATCAAACCCAAAGGCAATCAGAACCCTCCTAATATAGGTCCAGTTCAACTTGTCATAAGCTTTGGCTAGGTCCAGTTGTATGATCATTCCAGCCTTCCTATTGCTAGTCAGTGAGTGTACCACCTCCTGTGCTTGAATGATATTGTTGAGAATTTTCTTGCCTTCCACATAACCAGATTGCTCCCCAGATACAAGAGTGGGCAAAAGAGGTTTGAGTCTATTGGCAACCACCTTGGATATTATCTTGCAAACCACATTGCATAATGCAATGGTTCTAAACTTATTTGGAGTAAGGGAATTCCTGTTCAGGGATCAGAGAGATAAAAGAGGTATTTAGTGCTTTCAGAATAGTTCTGTTCCTCCTAGAATCTTCCACTACATTCAGAATATCCTGTTTAACAATATTCCAGCAAGCTTTGAAGAAATCAACATTGAAGCCATCAGGGCTGGGTGATTTACCATTCTGCATTTCCATGAGGACCTCTCTGATCTCTTCTTCAGTCACTGGCCTATTGAGGTTAAAGTTATCCTCTCTGGACACAAGCCTTGGTATATGTCTTGTTAAGTCCTTGATGAAATACTCTCTTTCCGAAATGGTTTCCTTAGCTATCCCACTAAAGTGTTGGACTAACACAGTTTCAATGTCTTTGTGGGAACTGAGGAGTTGCCCACCCTCATCCTTGATTGAAGATATTCTATTATGTGCTCTATTTGCCAAGGTGGACCTGTGGAAGAATTTAGTGTTTCGCTCCCCTTCTTTTAGCCATTACATTCTAGAATTTTGTCTCCAAAATATTTCTTCTTGTTTACAAAAGTTCTCCCATTCTTGCTGAATTTTGGTGGCCTGTTCATTTCTGATTTTGTCAAAGCCATCCGTGAAAAGGGTTTGATTTAGATCCTGCAATTTGTTTTTCAACAACTTTTTTCCTTTAAAAATATTGCCAAATTCATTCTTGTTCCAATATTTTGGCCTACATTTGATATGTTTTAATCTTTTGTGAAGAAGGAACATACTTGTACCCTGAATGTTTAAATCTTCAGACCACCAACCTAAAATGTTGTTGATGAAATATGGATGAGATAGCCAGATATTTTCAAATCTGAAAGGTCTATTCCTAGGGGTGCCTATGCCTTTGATCTCCAGTTGGACTAGCCAGTGATTTGATCCTCCAAAGGGGAGAATACTCGTTGCCATTTCCTTATTATTGAGCACAAGGTCCTCTGAGATGATGAATCTGTCTAACTTCGAAGCAACTAGAGACTCTCCTCCTCCTTTATTGTTCCAATTAAAGAGACCATTACTGGAAACAATATCAACAAGCTTCATAGAATCTATAAAGGTTTGAAAGGCTAAGGAGTCTTTGTGTAGGGTTCTGGTACCCCCTTTTTTTCCAATAGTGATTTTATCATGTTGAAGTCACCACCCAAAATCTAGGGTATATCTACAAATCGAGCTCTGAGATCCACCAGGGAACATATAAACTTGATTTTATCATCCATTCTCTGAGGGCCATAAACGTTTGTGACTAGATAGATCTCCCTATCCCCCACAGGTTGAATAACCACTGATAAATAATTTCTGGAAGCCTCAACATCTATTATACCAATCTTTTGGGGGTTCCAAAGAGTAAGGATTCCACCTACTGAGTTTTCTGCCTTGACTTCTAAAAACTCAAAACGACTGAGCCATTTACTGTATATTTCTCTTATTTTCTAAATGGAACATTTAGTTTCTTGGATAAAAATCATATCCGGAGCTTCTTGTTTCATTCTGTTACTAATTAATCTTTGCTTCCTTTTACTACCAAGACCTCTTATATTCCAAGAAGTGAACCTCATCATTAAAGATTTGTGAAGGAATAACTGGTTAGGTATTTCATCTTACTTGAGTCTATCATTAGCTTTCCACATTCCATCAACAACTCATTCTGCTTTTTTCTACCTCTTTTCTTTCCTGGGCATCTAGGTGCTAGTCTTGGTGTGTTTTTCAAAGTTTTCACTCCTTCGCCACCCTGTCTAGTAGTATTACTTTTCCTGTCCATCCCTGAAGTCTGGGTTTTCCATAAGTACAGCTACTGTACTCCAGTAAACTCCTCTTGAGGTAATGAGTCAATCCCTCCCATGGTTCCTTGTTTCAAGAACCCTTCCAAATCTAGGTTTTCTCTCTCAAGAATCTCTTGTAGCTCATGGTCCTCCATTTCCATCTCCCTATGGGTCATTTCCTAGTCCATATCCAGTATAGTATTGCTTATCACAACTTCTTTCTGTTTGTTATTATCCTTTGTTTGCTCTTTATCTTCCTCTTTGTCCTTCTCCTCTGGACTTCCTTCCATTCTCTGATCTACTTTTTTTGTTTCTTCTTCTTCTTCGAGCACTTGGTACCTGTTAAGATTGAGCTGAGGCCCTTCTGCTTGATGTTGCTTAAGTCCTCTTTTGCCCCGTTTTCCTTTATGACTCACTTTATGAAAATTTTTATTATCTTTCATGGTGGTCGCTTTGCTTTGGTTCTCTGTTTTACTACGAGGGAAATCCCTTAAAAGGTGTCCATGCTCTTGGCAACTGCGACATCTAAAAGGAATATGTTCATAATCAACTGTTTAAACCCATTCTTCATCATAAACCTCCAAAATAACCTCTTCCAGTAAGGCTCCAGAGAGATCCATTTCCACACAAATTCGTGCAAAGGATGTGTATTTTCCTTTTATAGTAGCTTCATAGGCTTTGACAAAACGTACTAATTTATTTCCTATGGCTGTTAACGACTCTATTTTCCAATAATCAAGAGGAAGGGAGTAAAGCCTTACCCAAACCGGAACCGAGGTAAAGTTCATCATCCATGGTCTCATATAGAGGCTAGTTGCCGTGAAGAAGTAGGCCCCCCCCTTCAAACACTCTATCCTTGTCCTCAATATTTGTGAATAGCACAATAAAGAATCCCTTGGACCCAAGATGTAGGTCAATGCTTCCTTTTGGTTTCCAATGATATTTAATCCATGTTTGTAAAGCCTTTTTAGTGGGTCATAGTTCCATGATTTACAAATAATAGCATAGGTTTGCATGTGGTCACTGTGTGCTTGCAGAGCTGGATCATTTAGAACCACTCTGGGTCTGACTTCGGTTTTGGGTTTACGTGGACCCTTATGTGCCTTGGTTTTTACCCCCTGTTCCTTGTTGTCTTCCTCCTTGTCTTTTGTGCTATTATTCTCCTTTGCAGTATTTCCTTCTTGCTCTTCTTCCAGGCTTTCTTTCCCTACTTTAGCAACACCTATATCCTCTTCTATTGGCTTCTTACCTCAGCTGGCTACAACCTGCTTGTAGGAGGGAGTGGAGCTCCCCCCTTTGCGCCCTGCCATGGAGATCAACGCCAGCTACCGACTGTAAACCCTGGTTCCAACCTCGCCGCTCTAACTCCGTCAATTATTGCATGTTTCAAATTTGCAATTAGGGTTTTTCACTAATTGCTCTTTAACATTACCTTTGCCATTTTCCACATAACACTTTTGTTGTTTTTGTTGCACTAATCGTGTTAATATTATTAATCATTTATGATTAAGAGTGGATTTATAATGATAGTTGATGTAGTTTTTGCTATATTGTTGTTTAGGAAAGTTATTGTGTTGGTGAAAGCTTAATTGTTTAAGAGTTTGTAACATTTATAAGATGAATTTATGAGACATGTGAGATAAGTGCTAGCTAATTGAGAAATAATTAAATATAATTATAGATTATGTCAATGAATTAAATACTATAGTTTCATGTATTCTAAATATAATTGGCGTATGATGATATGTAATTTTATCAAATGGGAGGGAGAGATGTACATATTACTCTGTCAATAGTCCACTCAATCTTAAAGTTTCCTTACGGTGAATGTTAGTTGTAAATTTGAGGATAGTGCCTAACATGATCAATTGTCTTTGAGGACCATATTATTGTGAAATGATATTTGTAAAGGTTCCAAGCGTCTTTCTTGGTTAATGTTGTGATGTGGTTTTCACCTAATAAAAATATATTGGTAGGTTTATTTAGTTGTTTGTCAATGAATTGAATGTAGATTAAGTTGTCATCTTTCTATTTATTCTTTATGATGAAATTGAGCATTGTAGTGAGATTTTCTAAAATTTGTAGGAGTAGGCTATATTCTTAATGGGCCTATTTTGTGGTTGTTACATGATTTTGGTATCAAAGCAACCAAATATATTGGGAGGAGTATCATATGGAGATCACATATTTTGAAGTAAAGACTTGGTTCAAAGAGGAGAACCATCTACATGCTTGAAGGAGTATTAGAAAGTGATATAGTGCTTGTGAATATTTAAGGACATCAAATTGAATAGAGAAAACCATATTGAAAGTAACAATTGTAGGTAAAATAACCTAAGAAGAATGCACTATAAGGAAAAAAATGTTTAATATAAATTTTAATGGTATCCCTTATTTGCTCAAGCAAAGGCTTTTAACAGAGGATTTTAGTGAAAGGGTACTTTGGTGCACCATAAACATCGTAGCACACCAATATGTTGTAATAAACAACACATCAATGTGTTATAAGCATAAGTGTATTGTGATTATAGTTTAAAAAATTATAATAGCTGTTTTTTCATTATTACCATCCTTCAACGCTTTCCTCCTCGTCTCTATATCTTCATGCTTCTTTTCACAGACAAGTTTGGTTCCTATTTTGCATATATGGTGTATCATTCAAATTTGTAAACTGATTTGTAATAATGCCCCAAAAGCATTTTTTGTACTTCCATTGTTTTGGCTCTACAATATTAAGGAGGAAAGAAATTATTTTTCTTATTATTCACTAATTTACATTTTTATAATTTTTAAAAACCAAAATGAGATATTTTTTTTTCATTTCTTTTTTAGTCGAAAATTAGTTAATTTTTTCAATTCACTTGTTTAAAATTTCTACAGTGAACATACACCATTATTTTTTACACCATCCGGAATACATGAAGAAGCCCTAACAAAATGGTGCTTTTAGGTTTTGATAATATATTATGTTAGTATGGTAAACTTATACTAAGTATACTACATAATAGGTTTTGATAATATATTATGTTGGTGCGGTGCGCTTGCACTAAATATAGTACATAAGTATTATATAATACATAATATGATACTTAGAACATAATATGAACCCTGATGGATGGTCTATCCAATCAAATTGAATATGCCATCTGAATTAAGGAGGTGCATCCAATTTCAATTAAATGCCTCATATCGCCCTTCCATCTCCATACTTATTGCATGTGTTATCACCAATTACGACAATAAAATATCACAAATTTAACACAAGAAAAAGTTCATAGAGATAATAATCAACCCCCAAAATAAGATGATTAACCGACACAAACGATGCTTTAATTAATCCACATTAAGCCATTCTTTTGATTTTGAATGAATTTGCATGACTATTATTTGATAGCTGAAGGAATCTGTAGAAAATGACACTACAAGGATCAGCGACTCAATAAACAATGCAGATTCGATGTTAGAGTGCAAGTATCAGGCTTCGTTGGCTCGTCTTGAGTCTATACACACTTGAGGGGAGTAAGAAGCACCCAAAGGACTCAACATGGTTCATTGTAATAGTGTTAGTAAGTAGGTTTTGTTGTTAGGTGGCTGGTCAAGTTGGCCTTTGCTAAAGTAACAATTGCAGAGTTAAGAATCTGGTAATTTTGGTTCGATAGACCGATGTCCAATTTTCCCTATGTAGAGATATTTTTTTCAACGATGGCAGAATTAAGAATCTGGTAATTTTTGTTTGACAGACCGATGTCCAATTTTCCCTATGTAGAGATATTTTTTTCAACATTGTTAGTGTAAATAATGTAGTGGATAGGAAAGGAGCGCAATTCCCTTTTGCACTTTTAAGAAAGATTAAAATGTGAGATTCACAAGGTTGTATGTATATTTTATTAAAGAATTAAATGTATGTATTTCTTCTTATTAAGTTTGAGAGGTTTATTCTATAGCTCAGTATGATGTGTAAGGTTGTATCAAAATTGAAATTTTGCTTATGTCTGTCAAAATAAAATTTTTAAAAATTCTAAAAATTAAATAACTATACAAAACATTTAAATAATATCACTCATAAAAAAATTGTACCCCAAGAAATTAGAGCACCTGAAGAAATTAGATCTCTCTAGACACCTGTTAGATCTTTATTTAAGATGTATCTATGCTGGTGTGTACTATTTCTCTATGTAGCTGTAAATTCTGTCAGTTTGAAAATTGGATAAGGAATTTCTATAGATTCCGTCAATCTTTGTCAATTTGTTGGATAAAGAATTCCATAGATTCGATGTCAGTCTTTGTATATAGATGAAAGTTAAAACTATATTTAAAATAGATCTATACTGGTATGTACTATTTCTCTGTATAGCTATAAATTCTGTCAGTTTGAAAATTGGATAGGAAATTTCCATCAATTCTGTGTCAGTCTTTGTCAGTTTGAAAATTGGATAGGGAATTCCATCGATTCGGTGTCACTCTTTGTATATGGATGAAGGAACGTTAAAGGGAAGAAATATACGTATTTGTGGATTAGCACTCATCCTCAAATTTCTTTGCCATATAGAAGAAGCTCTGAGTCTTATTCCCTGCATAAATCGTACCTCTATGTGATCTCAAGCACTGGCCTTTGGGGTAGCTCCGTAACCGGAGTTCAGTTATAAAGCTACGTTGTTCCATACATATATATATGTCTTATTGACTTTGTTGACGTGCAACGGATCACACAAATTTCCTTTGGCAGATTGAGTGTAGACTACGGTCAGCGTGCGATGAGGAGACATGTACTGTAGCATGACATAGAAAGAATTGCAAGCTGGAAGACTGTGGTGACGGGCGTTTTTGAGCAATCACGATAAGAATTTCGCAAGGAAGAGTCCCTGTGGAGAAAAGGAAGATAGGGCTGCTCCTCCATAAGCGAGACATGAGTCTTATTTTGAAAACCTCTGATTTAGGCTCTTTTTTCCTTCTGAGAATTTACAAGGGGCCAGGGCCGGTCTAATTGGGACTTGCACCAATATTATCTTTGAGAAGCCTACAACTTAGTGAAATATGAATAGATTGAGTGAACGGGTTTGACTGTAGAGCGAGAACAATAAATTTAAAGGGCGTTATTGTCTTGGAGTGGGCCACCCTAATGAATGTGGTGTGAAGGCTTGTAAATGGTAAGGGAGCTTTTAATCAGATTTTAAAAGGTTACGTTGGAGTTGAAGTTGGCGCAGAAAGGGAGAAATCCTTGGCACACATTCAGCAGTCACTTACGGGGCTTGCTATCATTGGGGTATTAGATTTCTGCAAATCAGAGAGCAGAAGAATGAGGAAGATTGTAACAATAAGGTGATCTTAGAGAAGGTTTTATGGATGGTGGAACGAGACCGTGAAGAAGATAAGGCATTGGGTCGGAGTGGTAATGATTGCTCTCTTTATTTGAAGGGAGTGGTAATGATTGCTTTCTTTATTTGAAGGATAATTGACAGTTTGGTTATTGTGGAGGTTTGCCATTACACCAAAACCTGCAGGTGTATGTAAATATTACAAACAGTAACTAGGATCCTCAGGGTGGAAATTACGGATTCTATAGAGGTGCGGTGATTCTTTCAACAGCCCCCCTCAAATGCCACTGGGGGGAATCGAACCTGGGTCCAAGCTCTGTTACACCAAAACCCGCAGGTGTTGGTAAACATTACAAACAATAACTAGGATCCCCAGGGTGGAAATTACGGATTCTATAGAGGTGCGGTGATTCTTCTAACAGTTATTTTGTAAAAGACAAGGTTGAAAAAGCAAGGCACAAAGGTAGAGTTAAAGGATACCAAAGTAGAAGATACTCTAAAAGGGACCAGAGATATTAGATGCAAGAGAGTCTATGACAGAGATTGTAGCAAACTAGGGATAATTCCGACCAATCGCATAGCTAGAAATAGACCAAAGAACATTATCTAAAGGAAAAATTGGAGAACTGAGATATTGAAATCTCAGAGGAGGAGAACCAAGTATAACTAGCCTTATGTTTCATGTTTGGCTAAGGAATTATGTGGAGGGTTATCTCTTGAAATTCACATATCAATATAGTGTCTGGTAGTTCTGCAGAAGTGGTTGGAGCTTGGTGATTTGCATGTACAGAGGTCACGAATATGTCTTGCACTTCCCTCTGCGTATCCTATTTTTTGTTTCTATTGACCTTTCTTTCCTTCTTTGTCTGGGAAGAGAGAGCATGCGAAGAAACAATGCAACACAGTTGATTGTCCTCATAAAATAGTAAGGTTTTCCTGTTTGATAAAACATATCTCTCTATATCTCAATTGGTTTATAGTGGTACTAGAAACACTCAATGAAGTTTTGTTAGGAGTCTCCTAATGTTAAATAGTGTTGTTAGTTGCCCTAAGGTTGAGGATCTTAATTAGTGTTATTGATCCACATAATCTATTAGTTAGTTATGGAAGTGGTTAAATAATAAATAACTTATTACATTAGCTATACGTGCACCTCGTGCTTCTCTTTTTATTTTACAATAAATTGTGTAGCTAGTACTGACAACCTGCAAACCAGTATTAGCAAGAACTTGTGACTTGGAAAGGGCCAAGATGTCTGGAGACGGTCTCATATGGGGGTCCCACTCCAGAGAGATGCCAACCCTTAGAGCCTCATTGCAGTGGGCCAATATTAATCATTCAGCATGTACATGCTCAACCCTTCTCTAGTTTTGAACCTGTGATCTCCACAGAAGAGACACATGTTCTGTTGGTCTCAACCTTTAATGACCATAATTATCATATGGGGAAGTCCTGAGATCATATGGACTCAACCTTTGTTTTGTAGCCAATTTTGATAAGGGGAGATATCAAATCAGGGATTGAATGGAGATGAAGATGCTTTAGTGAAATTATAAAATCATTTCAGATAGTAAAAATTGCTTGAAGGAATGTAGGTTGAGACCTCTAGAGGGGAAGTTTTGGTGGTTTGTAGGTATTCTCTCTAAATTTCTAACAAAGGCTTTATTAATCTCTTTTGGGAAAGATAGAAATTAGGAGCATGTAGAAAGAGTCTGATGGGCACTGGGCAAGACAATGGGGATGCAAACTATTTGTCAATTGTAACATTAAATATATCTTTTACATGCCAACTCGGTTTGTTGCTAAGCTAGTATTTTGTCATTTCAGTAGGAGAGGGCTAACATAACACCAATGTTTTTCCGTTTGGTCAAGATGGTTGTGTTTTTCACCAACTTTTCTAACATAAGACTAACATGCAATATTAATAGTTTATCAATTATGTCTCGGGACATTTTGTAGCCTCAAACCTAATAACTTCCCACAAGTAAATAGTATCTAGAAATCTAATAGGTTTGGAACCCATATAATCATGATTTTCCTTTAGGGTTTGTGAACATTGTAGTAGACTACTTCCATCGAAACGTTTAAGCGAGGGTCTCTATGCTCATGCCCTCCTTGTGTATTTCTTGCAGAGCCTTGAACTAGTTTTGGAGATCATGTTAGTGGGCTTGATCATAAAATTGTAGAGTCATTGCTTTGCATTTCCCACTTAGAGGATTTCCTTTGAACGTTCTAATAAGCAGTAAGTCATTAGGTATGCCTAGGAGAAGGCTATGATGGCCTATGGATTAAGAGATCAGGGTGGATTCCTTATTACTGCGTAATGGAGCCCAACGACTATTTCATTTTAGTCATATTACTCCCTTTGTTGGAAGAGCTTTGTTGCCTTTAGGTCTGTAGATGTTTTGGCTTGTACATGTTTGCTATGAATAGTTACTAGTGTTGTCTAACATACTTCTTTTTATTTAGGGGAATCTTGACCTAAAGGGGGGTGAGTTTGAACCTCATCATTTTCACCAAATAGTGGGAAGTCCTTAATCTTATTATTTAAGTTGACCTGTCTATTCAACCTATGACATTGGAATTAGGTATTTCGAGGTGTAATGTATTTGACAAGTTGAGGTTGACCTCAATGCAGATGGTGCCTATTTGGCTAGTATTTTAAATGTTCATGGTGGTTCTTGGCAAAGGAATTTACCAGTGGGTTAGGAAAACTTCTCTGAGAAAGGGCCAAAACTGCAGAGGCAAGTTGAGAAACTCCATGCTGATAAGACAGTGCAAGTCGCCATTTTTATTAGTTGAGAAGTCCTCAATCCTCTGAGAGAATACAATAAACACAATCCTACACTCCACTGATCCAGGCCAATCACTTAGTTATTACGTGTTGGATCCATGGGATCTTGATCACCTTGCACCCAGGTTTCAATCATGTTCTTAGAGGGGAACACCCAACTCAAGTTTTATATTCATCAGTATCAATAAAAATTGGATTGGCCTCTAAGTCATTCCCTTTTCATATAAATTTGGTACAAACTTGCTAGCTTTATTGGCATCATAATCCTCCAAAGAACTTGCAGAGTTCACTACAATGATTGAAGGTGTGCGGGCCATAAAAGGCTTGTTACCTAAGGGGTAAGGAGATATCTTCCTAGGATTCTAGTAGGACACAAGGAGTAAAGATTAATGGTATATGATTTAAAGAAAAATGTTGTGGCATAATGTGTTTAGTAAAATAATGGAAGTTATTGATGTTGGAACCTTTGATTGATATTACCCGTGATAAGATGGAGTAATATAAGGATGTCAAGTCATCATGTACCATTTATCCAGTTGTCACATGTGATTAGGACTAGGGCAAAGGATTATTGCACCTTTACAAGGACAAGCTTAAACCAGAAACCTGCCCTTAATTTTTTATTGCAGGTCACAACTTACTTTCATGAAGTAGTAGTACTGTAGCATATTCATACCCAAAACTTGTTCATGTAGTACACTGCGGAATGGGTGTTGACCATTCCTGTAGTTACTATCTTAATCCAAAGGGATTTGATCCTGGAGTCAAAGCGAGTTATAGGAATGGAGTTGTAACAAGGTACTGGGTTGCCCTATTGGAAGTTGTGGCAATAGAACATCCTTTCTAAGGAGAGTTGATATCTACTTTGCTATTTGGTTTGGTGTTGCTTGACATTCAAAAGAGAGTGTGCCACATTTAAATCTTAAGCTAGGAGAGGACAGTGAAATAGGACCTAATTAATGAGCTTTTATATCCTTTTGAGGTCATAAGAGAAAGAGAGGGACAAGGCTTCTCTCACTTTTGGTATAGCAAGACAAGAATGAAAATGTGCTATTAGCTTTGTGGTAGAGTACACACTTCATAATTGCTAGGAAGACTCACCTTAATTAATAATATTTGATGTACATATCCAAGCCAAATCTATGGATGTCAGCCATTCACAATACATCAAGTCATTAACATGATTTGCACCAAGCAATGTTCAGTGATCGACACTAGGTATCATTGCTATTTTGTTCATAATATTTTTTTCCTTTTTTTACATGTCTTTATGTATGCTAATACTATTTTTTTCTTTTTAATTGCTTTTAATCTGGCACACTTATGTGTTGGTTATAATTCATCATTGATTGTGTTGAAAGAATGTGTCTGAAGAGTTGGACACTTTGCTATAATGATTCAGAATGAGAACTTGATGATATATTTTATTCAGTTTGTGATCAATACTAGGAGTCAACACTATTCTGTTAACATAATCTATATCTATATATATTTGTTTTTGCATTTTTGACATGACTCATTATGTATGCTAATATATTTTTTTTCTTCATTTTAACAAAATCACATCTTTAAATATTCCATACCTGTGTGTTTGTAATTGTTTATTGATTATGTTGAAAGATTGCATTGAATGAGAACTTGATGATATGTACCATATGGCTAGTGGAATTCTGCAGTTTTCTTATTAAAAGAGAAGAATCATGTTGTAGCCTTATTTTAAAATGTATTAATTTGTTAGAAGTTTCTACATTCTTCTCAAAATGTGTCTCAAATCACATTTGATGATTTGACAAGCTTTTGCAAGTAATAAAACTTGTGCTAAATTAAAGCTGACATACTATGTTTATTGCAGTGCCACCTTTGAAGTAAATTGTTCTAAGGTTGTAAAGATTCAAGGTATTTGTCACGCCAGGGTAACTCCAAAATGAGTGGAAGAAAAACTGATATGTTATTTCATTAGAGAACTATTGTTCAAGCTTTTCTCTTCCAAGCGCTTTGGTGAAGATGTCTACAATTTGCTCGTTTTTGGAACAATGACGGAGATGGATTGTTTTGGCCTCAACATGATGTCGGATCAGATGATATTTAGTATTGATGTGCTTAGTACGATCATGGAACTTTGGGTTCTTGGCCAACTTTATTGCATAGGTGTTATCAATCATGAGTGGAGTTGATTGTATTTGTTTTACCTGCAAATCTTCAAGAATTTTCCTGAGCCACACAATTTCTTTCGTTGCTTCAACTGCTGCCACGTATTTTGCTTATGTTGTGGAATCTGCTGGTACTGATTGTTTGCGTGATCTCCAGGAGACAGCTCCTGATCCAAGACTCATAGCATATCCTGAAGTAGATACCCCAGTTTCTTTGTCTCCATCGAAGTCTGAATTAGAGTATCCAATCAAGTTGAAGTCGTCCACCTGTGTATACTTGATTCCAAGGTCTTGAGTTCCCTTCAAGTACCTTAGAACTCTTTTTGCAGCACACCAATTTCCCTCACAAGGCTTTTGCATAAACCTGGAGAGGATTCCAACAACAAATGAAATGTCTGGTCTGGTAGTAGTGAGGTAGATGAGACTTCCTACAAGCTATCTATACTTTGTTGCATCCTCAAATTCCTTTCCTTCAATAGATGTGAGTTTCAAGTTTTGTTCCATTGGAGTAGAAAGAGGATTGCACTCTGTCATGCCAAATCTGTTTAACAAATCTCCAATGTATTCCTTTTGAGAAAGAAATATGGATTTTGGATGTTGGGTTACTTCAATGCCAAGATAGTAATGAACATAGCCCAAATCAGTCATTTCAAAATTTTTTCCTAATTCTTTCTTTATGGATGCAATATAGCTTTCATTGTTCCCTCTCATTAAAAGATCATCTACATATACCACAAGATATACAACTGTTTTTCCAACTTTCTTGACAAATAAAGTTGCATCATCAAGATCAAAATGTTTGAAGTTGAGTTTCAGAAGATTCTCAGTTAGTTTTTCATACCAGGCTCGTGGTGCTTGTTTGAGGCCATACAAGGACTTCACAAGTTTGCATACTTTGTGTTCATGTCCTTTCACAGCAAATCCTTCAGGCTGGTGGTGG
The DNA here is from genome assembly GCA_031772625.1 of Pinus tabuliformis. Lineage (NCBI taxonomy): Eukaryota > Viridiplantae > Streptophyta > Pinopsida > Pinales > Pinaceae > Pinus > Pinus tabuliformis. The sequence continues at coordinate 377,308,908 of CM062810.1, forward strand.
GCTCCAGTATTATGGCAATAATGCTACAACTCCTGGAGCTTCCTATCTCTAATTTTATCAACCCGGTAGTTCGTAACAAACTTGGAAGCGACGGTGTTGTATGCACAAGTACTAGCTCTTGTCGCAGCTGTCACTTGGTCAGCTGGCACAAGTCCACTAGGGCTCAAGCCAACTTCTATATGCTCTCAGAAGAAGCTTTCTAAATGATGGATGAAGGCTATCTCAAAGGAAATTAATCTACTTTGCAAAAATGAACTGAAAGCCAACCAAAACATGGAAACCCTAGTAAACCCTAATCTGACTAGCTTAATCTCTATGATGCAATGGTGGGAGTGCAAATGTCTAAGAATGATGCCATTACCTCTAGTGATATGAAATGCATGAACTTAAACTACTTCCATTGAAAAGAACATTGTTTTTGTATTTTTGCTTAAGTGGTTGGAGTGATTATGATTTTGTTTCTTATTAGGGTTTGGCTGTGCAGAGGTGGTGCGAAGGAAGAGAAAACTTGGGAAAGGTCAGGAGGGCTAGGAGAGGTTCCAGAGGATCCAAAACATCATTCCATAGAAGTCCACAACGTTCAGGTGCTCGGCAACCGAGGTTACAGGTTTCTACAGGATGTTTGCAGGGGATCCTACAGGAAACTCGGGATTTCTACAGGAAGTCTGCTAACTTCTACAGGATGTGCTGTAGTTGGGGTTTTGGGTGATGGAAGAGTGGAGGAGTGGTATGAGTGGATGGGTAAGGTGAAAGAGGAGTTTGTGGTGGCTCAGGGACAGAGATCTGAGGTGAGGAAAGAGTGAGTATAGTTGGTTGGTGAATAGAAGGGTGGAAGCGAGGAGAAGTTAAAAAGATGGAGCTACGTGAGAAGTAGAAGGGTTGGAAGGCTAACGAGCTGAACAGAGGTCGAGCAGGTGGCTTTAGGCGTGGTTGAGAAGAAGAAGAACACGATAACGTGATGCTATGCAGTGTAAAAGAAACAAATCCTCTATATCTTGCACAAAACCGAGAATTCCATCAACCTATTCTAACTGTGTTATTAAACCAATGAACATCAATGTAAAGTGTGGAGAAAAATCGTGCATGTTGTTGGAACGAAGCAGTAGTGCTCAAGAGCAAAATGCATGGATGGATTACAATTGCAATGACTGTGTGGCAGCTTGCATGAAAGCATAAGACTGCGTTTTTGGTGGTTGGTACAGCCCACATCCCCAATCTCTAAACAGAGATGGCAGCGAGTGCACTATCAATCTTTTTTGGAGATCTAATGAATTACAATCCTCCTACTCTAATCTAAGCAACTGAAAGCACTTGAACTGTAAACTAATCCTACTCAATCACATAAAAGAAATCAAATCAATAGACTGTGAATTCTAAATGCATGTCAAAACAGAGGAAATAAAGTGCTGCAAGGAAACAAGTAACAATACAAGGAAGAGGAGGTCTATTGCTCTCAGGTTGGGCCCTAACCTGAGAGCTATAGCTCCCTTAAAAACTCAGAATTGAATCAAAAGCTGCCTGTCTTTATTGAATAATCATGAGTCTAATGACATGCCAAAATTGGCTTACAAAGAGAAAAAACCGAGCTGTAGCTCGTGCTTAGAAATTGCAACAGTAGTTCAAAAGTTCAAAAAGCTCCTATCAAAGGCTACGGCCTTAATATTTATACAAGATGAGGATCAAGCTGGCTTCCTCAATTAATGGAGCTCGGCTGTCCAACTAAGAGTTAAACTGCTGTAAACTGTTGTTCCTGTAGAACCTGTTGGCTGCCTTTAAGCTCGGTGGGGAGAGCTGTTGGAGCTCGGAGTTAGGGTGGAGATCACGAGGGAGGTTATTTAAGGCTGTAGACAACCTCCCTATAAACCTGCAATGCCACCTTTGCTGTCTCCTTGTCTCCTTCTGCATGGTCTTTGCTCCCTTTAATGCCAAAAAACCTGAAATCATCATGTATTAGCCACATAGATATAATGCTTGCCCTTCTTCCTACAAATAACACGAATATACCAAGAAATGAATGCATAAGTGATAAAAGATGAAGGGTTGAGCAAGGTAAGTAGGCCAAATGAGCCCAATTTGTTACCAAAAATTGGGGCTCATCATCACCCCCCAGCTAAAATATTTGCTCATCCTTGAGAAATTTTTCCCCAGCTCCTTGTCCTTGGCCGAGAACTAGGCTCTGGAATACGCTCTTTCTTCCCTACTCTTGGTGGCTCTGCCTGTTCTGCCCTTGGTGGCGATGAGGGTGCCGCTCCTTCCCTCTTCTCTGTTTCCTTGACCTTGAGCCGGGCTAGAGTGTCCTGTAGAACATTTTCAGCCTCCTGTAGTCGAGATTTTTCAGTCAACAGGTCTAACCTTTCTTGCCACATATTTTTTTTTGGACTCCCCTTCTCATAGGTGACTGTTATCCTTGAGGGGTCTTTTCCTTGGGAGAAGCAGGGGCATCTTCAATGACAATCGGGCTGCTGGACGAAGGCTGTGGCTTGCCCGTCTTTATCCTAACACTTCTTCGAGCTTTAAAGTATAGAGGGGTCTCCCTCTTCCTCTTTTCTTTTGGCTTAGGTGGCGTGCTGAGGCCAGCTAGTACAGCTGCTGCCTCCCTTGCTAGAATGTCCGACTTCTTCTCCTTGGGTTTCACCTTTTCAGGGCTTCCTGTATAAGACCTTGTTTTAGCCAATTTCGGGCTTCCTGTAGAAGCCCCTGTTTTGGTAATTTTCGGGCTTCCTGTAGAAGCCCCTTTTTCAATGATTTTCGGGCTTCCTGTAGAAGACCCTTTTACTGTTTTCGGGCTTCCTGTAGAAGCCTGTTTCTGCTTTCTTGTAGACACAGGTGTCGCCACCTTGGCTTGCTTTGCTGCATGGGTTTTTCTTTTTGGTTTGGTTGCGGGTGCTGATGAGGTACTTGGGCTGATGTGGACCTTCTCAGCTTTGTCCGTTCTGCTCTGCAACCTTTTCTCTCTTGCTGACAAAATGGGTGTGTCACCTTTTTCCTCAGCATCCTTTTTCTCGTGCTTCCTCCTTTGTTCTTTCTTCTGCACTGTGGTCGGGGTCTTCTGGCCTATTTCTTTCTTTTCTGCGGCCACTGCTTCTTTTTCCTCACTGCTGGAGGAACCCGTTTCTTCAGTCAACATCCTTATGTCTCCATCTCTTGTCAAATTCCTGAATGATTCCCATGAGAGGGGAACCTTATATGAATGAAGCGCATCCTCCACAAGAAGTTTGATTAACCCATGGTGGGCTATATGATCTGGTATGCCTTCTTTTAACTTTGTGGCACACTCAATTAGAGACTGTAGCAGGAAGTAAGGAATGCTCAGTTTATTTTCTACAGGAAGATCAATCTGGTGTCTCAATTCAGTGAGCAACCTGAAGTGATACGTGTACACGATGCTAAAACGACCTTCACAGGTTATATACTTCATGATTTGCAGGCTAACTTCATTCCATGGTGGCAGCAAGCTGGTTCTTCGCACCCCATTTTTGTCCTCCGTGAATTCCTCCTCAGGTGGAAAGAATTCTTTCTTTGCCTGCTGGCTCAACTTCCTTTCTTCCTTATCCCATGGAAAACCCATTGGAAGTTCAGTAATTCGACTGATATACTGCGGGGTGAGCTTGAGGCTTAGGCCCCTGAAGTTCACGGTGGCCAGTGTTTTGGATTTCGGCCTCAAGGCTTGTAAAAATTCTTCTGCCACTTCGTCGTCATGACCCTGCAACTTGTCACAAAAGGATATCCATTGTGCCCGTGTGAAGAGCTCTACCACCTCCGGGTTTTCTCTTAATTTTGATGAATCAGTGGGTTCCCGTCTAATAAACCCACCCGGCATGATAAAAACTGTTGCTAGAGGTGGCGAATGCGGAAGAAGTTTAGCTTACGGAGACAGAGCGTGGAATTACGCTTCTGTTGTGCAAATAATTCACAACTTATCCCTGAGGACCTTAACACAGTTTAATTCACTGACATCCTGTAGAACGACAGTCTATGCACAACAGACAACAATTTCGACCATTTCCTACAACCAGATTGTAGACGACGATCCTGCCACCTTTAAAAACCAATTGCATGGAGAGTTCAGGGTTACCTTTTTATCTGCCACCTTTTTACGTGAGGAACCCGCCTTCCTGTAGAAACAACTTTCCTGTAGGAGCAGCTTTCCTGTAGGAACAACGCGTGATTCCTGGGGAAGATTGCAGTTGGTCTGCGCTCTCGGTGGTGCTTCACAGCCGTTTTGATAGCCAAAGGCTTGGAGTTTCGAACTGTAGAGAGATCTGAATGTGCACTTGGGGTTCGAATGGCGAATGATAAATGCATGCGGCCAATCTAGCCGATTAGATTTGAATCGGCGGAATCCGTGGCGCGGGGGGTGAGCTGTCCCCGCCGGACCGTTGGATGACGTTGTTCCATCATTTGACTGCGCGTTCACTTACTACCGCATCATCCCTCCAACAGATCCACCGCCGTTTCTTCTGCTAAATCCGTTTTTTCCGACGGGGATTGTTCTCACATGTGTGCGGATCATTCCTTTTGTCATGGCCGCCACCCAAACATCTGACTGGACCATTAACCGGTCGACGTGGCCAGTCAACTGGCCATACAGCCGCTCAACCATTCACTTTACACTTTGCAAACAATTCAAAGTAAAATTCATGCAATCTAACGGAAGAAAGGGTCGAGACACTTACCTGCACGGCTGCAACACAATTTCTCGGGTTTTGGACGATGATGAATGGATCTACCTGCTGCTGGTGAATTTGCACAGGCCCGGAGGTTCACGTTTATAGGCTACCGATGATGGAGTTGATGCTTGGCTGCATGCGTCCGCGTTCATTGTATATGGCCAGCGCTGTGAATAGTATACACTCTAGCAGGCTTAACTGTTACAGGACTCCCACGGGATGTCTTGTAACAGTTCTTCCTCCTTGGGTGCATGCTGCACGACGAAGGATCTGGCCTCCCGATTACGCTCCCAGGGCTTCTGGATGACTGAGATGGATATGGTATGAGATCTTCAGCGTTTTTTCATTTAAAACTTGCTTTTTCTGAGAACTCATCGATCTGCTTTGCTGGTGCAGGTAACTTCGTTGCATGTCGATAAGGATGGCAGGACGAGGTGACAACAATGTGCAAGGGAGATAACAATAGCTTGCATGTGTCCAAACCGATCCTTAGTCGTTAGATCTTCTCAGAACATGGATTCTGGACCGTCCTGGGCTTCTACAAGAAGTTTCCTGTAGAAATACAGAGCTTCCTGTAGAAAGGTTGCGTTTCCTGTAGAGAGTCTGCACCTTCCTGTAGAAAATCTGCATCTTCCTGTAGAAAATCTGCGTCTTCCTGTAGAAGACTCAAGCTGTAATAAAATTACACATACCTTGGAGAAAATGAGTATTCTTGGAGGAGGTGCTGGTGAGGTCTCCTGACAGCATGATAAGGATCCTGAGCTTTGAGTTGAGAGGCTTCCTCTCCTCCATAGAACACCTGCAACTTGCATGCAATTTTACATTATGAATCTGTTGACCTTGTTTTCTTTCTTTTGTTTTTTTTTTTTTTTTTTGAAAGATAACAGGGGTGCCTCATTGAGGTTTTCACCCTTGCCATCTGCCTTAAGTGCCTCAAAGAGGTTTTCACTCAAGGATATTTTTCCAATCTCTTTTTTCGAAAGACAATAGGGGCGCCTCAATGAGGTTTTCACCCCTACCACCTGCCTTGGGCGCCTTAGAGAGGTTTTCGCCCAAGGATCTTTATTATTATTTCTTCTTCTTTTTTTTTTTCTCTCTCTCTCTTTTTTTTTTTAGATCTTTCAGGGTATGCCCAAAGGAGAGGCAGAACCCTTCTCTATGACTAATATTGGTTTCTCCATAGTTTTGATGAATTCTTGTCTTGAGAGAGGCTTCTTGTAGATCTTCAATCTATGCCCATTGACAAGCATGGGGATGGCTTCCTCATCAATGGTCCGAATAAGCATAGATCCATTGTCATGACATTTTTCCACTGTATATGGTCCTAGCCATCTGGCTCTAAGTTTTCCCTTGAAATCTTTGTATCTGGAGTCATACAACAAAGCCCAATCTCCAGGCTGGAATTGCTTATCATGGAGATGTTGGTCATGCCACACCTTTCTCTAAAGTTGAACCACTTCTGAGTGAAGGAGGGCCTGCATTCGGTGTTCATCCAGTCCATTCAGCTGCAATAACCTTTCTTGTTGTGCATGGCTGAGATCTAGATCTAGCTGAGCTGCCATCCTCAAAGTGTTGTATTCAAACTCAATGGACAACAAAGCTTTCTTCCCATAGACTAGCTCATAAGGTGTGAAGCCGGTGGTGGTCTTCCAGGTGGTGTTGTAAGCCCATGTGGCCTCAACCAGGCGATCTGCCCAGTCCTTTCGGATGCTGCTCACCACCTTAGTCAAGATCCCTTCTAATGCTCTATTAGTGACTTCCACCTGCCCATTTGCTTGAGGGTGATAGGGGGTGGAAGTCCTATGCTTGATCTTGTGATGAGCTAGTAGGTCTTCAACCAGGTTGGATGTGAACTGGCTCCCTTGATTGGTGACCAGCTCTCTTGGGTAGCCAAACTTGTAGAAGATGTTTTCTCTTAAGAACTCGACCACCTTTTCTTCTGTTGCTGCTTTGATTGCTTTAGTCTCTGCCCACTTTGTCAGGTAGTCAGTACACACAATGATGTAAGACCTTTGCCTCGAAGGAGGGTTGATTGGACCCACAAAGTCCATGCCCCACTTCTCAAATGGCTCAAGAGTCACTTGAGGTTGGAGAGGCATCTCATCCCTTTGAGTCGGTTTCCCCATTCTTTGGCATTGGTCACATTGGCTGATATATCTTCTGACATCTTGATGAAGTGTGGGCCAATAGTAGCCTGCCTGCAGGATCTTGAAGGCAGTCCTCTTTGCTGCAAAATGTCCTCCACAAGGCCCATCATGACAGGTGAGGAGGATATCAAAGATTTCCTCCTCCCTTACACAACGCCTTAAGATCTGATCGGGGCCAAGCTTGAACAGATTGCCCCCGATCCAAGTAAATGAGGCACTTTTTCTGATGATTCTGCTCTTCTCTCTTGAAGATAGGTGCGGAGGGAACTGTGCTGAAACAAGGTAGTTCGCTATATCAACAAACCATGGAGAGAGTGCTGAGATAGCAAACAGATGTTCATCAGGCATCTGGTCATCCACCATTCCATCCTCATCTGCAGACAAATCCAATCTAGATAAAAAGTCAGAAACAACATTTTCTTTACCTGGTTTGTCAACAATGGTCAAATCAAACTGCTGCAACAAAAGTAACCATCTAATAATACGAGCATTCACATCTGGTTTATTCATTAAATATCTAATGGCAGCATGGTCTGTATGTACAAATGTTTGATAGCCAGTGATATAGTGTCGGAACTTGTTCAGTGCATGGACCACAGCCAAAAACTCCTTCTCAGTTATAGTGTAATTCAGCTCAGCTTTGGACAAGTTTTTACTAACAAAGTAAATGGCATATGGAAGTTTTTGTTCGATTTGTCCTAAAGCTGCACCTATGGCTTTGTTCGAGGCATCAGTGTGGATGTGGAAAGGTAGGGCCCAGTTTGGACCTCTCAGGATTGGGGCTGACACCAACTTGTCCTTTAATTCATTCAAAGCCCTCTGACAATCATCAGTCCACTTAAATTCCACATCTTTTGCCAACAGGCCAAACAATGGCGAGGCTAGCTTGCTGAAGTCCTTAATGAATCTCCTGTAATACCCTGCTAATCCTAAGAAACTCCGAACATCCCTTACCTTTTGAGGAGGTGGAACCTTCTTGATGAGAGCAATTTTGTTAGGATCCACCTGTAACCCTTGGCAAGAAATGGTATGGCCTAACACGGTCCCTTCAGTCATCAGGAATTCACATTTTTTAGGACTAAGGGACAGGTTCATCTCTATGCATTTGGTTAGGACTTTTCCCAGATTGAACAATGCTTCTTGGAAATTGGCCCCATAGGGAGTGAAGTCATCCATATAGATTTCCACTGCATCATGGACTAGCTCCGAGAAGATGCTCAAGACAGCTCTCTGGAAGGTAGCAGGAGCATTGCATAGCCAAAAGGGAAGAACTCGGTAGGCAATGGTACCCCAAGGGCAAGTGAAGGTGGTCTTATCTTGGTCTTCCGGGCTGATTTGAATCTGGTTGTACCCGCTAAAACCATCCAGGAAAGAGAAGAACTTCTTTCCTGCCAGTCCATCCGACACCTGATCTATGAAAGGTAGAGGGAAATGGTCTTTCTTGGTAGCTTTGTTCAGTTCTCGGTAGTCAACATAGATTCTCCACTTCCCATTCTTCTTGGGAACCAACAACAGAGGGGACACCCATTCACTATCTGAGATGGGGTAAATGAATCCAGCATCCAACAGTTTTTGCAGTTCTTCCTTGACAATGTCCTTAAGGGTTGGATTCATTCTCCTCTGAGGTTGCCTAACCGGTTTACAACCCTCTTTGATGTATATGTGATGGGTACAAACCGAGGGATGGACTCCTTTCATCTCCTTATAGCTCCACGCAAAAGCATCTAGGTGACTGGCCAACATGTTACACAGCTCCTTTTCCTGGGAAGAAGATAGGGAGGAGCTGATCTTTAACGCTCTCTCAGGGCCGAACTCCACATTATTGACTCTGGGAGTGACAGGGTTGGTCGTACAAAGATCCACTAGGGTGCTGGCTTGGGCATCCTCCACCAATTTCTCTAAGGATAGTGCACTGGAAGGTGGATTCTGGATCAAGGTCTCAATCAAGTCATCCTCGGTTGGGGGGTCTCTTCTGGTGGTATCTAGGGTGCACAAAGGTGCTGAGTACACTTCATCCTCATCTCCTTCCTCCAACCAAAGTGGTAAGTCATACTCTAAGGAAGGTTGGGCAGGAGGATATAGGACTAGCTGCTTGGACATAGGACCATTTTTGATGGTCATATTTCCTGCACGACAACTTATGTAAGCATCTGCAGTGGCTAACCAAGGCCTTCCTAAAATAAGAGGATATCCAGTAAGTTTTGCCTTGGGTTGCAGAACCAAGAAATCTACAGGGTATTCCCAAGAGTCGACAGAGACCAAGACATCCTCCACAATCCCTTCGGGAGTCATAGTGGAGTGATCTGCAAGTTGCAGAACTGTCGAGGTCTTCCTCAAGGAACCCTGAAGATTGAGCTTGAGCATGGTGTCCCTGGTCATCACATTAATGGTAGCCCCCAAATCAATCAAGGTGTGAGGTATGATGATGCCATTGATGTGGACATCCACTACAGGACTCCCAGGATCTAGATACTTTGGGCAGATGACTTGTCCTAACATAAGTTCAGACAGTTGTCCTAAGACATTGATGGTTGAAGCATCTCTCTTTCGTCTGCCTGGGTGTTTGAAACACTTTTCCTTAACCAGTTTGTTGTATATTGGCACATCCTTGATGGCTTGGAGAAGTGGTATTTTTACACACAACTGCTTGAGCTCACCCAGAAGCTCGTCCTCCTCTGGGTTGGGTTGTGTGGTGGCTGTTAGTCTCTCAGGAAAGGGTGGAATAGCCTTCGGTTCACTTTCCTGTTTATCTTCCTCATCCTCTGGGGGAGGAGGTTGGCGATCTGGAAGAGTCTTGCCAGATCGAAGATTGATCTCTTGGATCTCCATAGCATAAGTAGGGCATGATGTTTCCCCAGTGTATACCTGCTGGGCTTGTCTATTGTTGGGGTTCGGGTTCGCTTGAGCAGGTATTTGAGGTTGCCTTGGAGGAGCAGGAGGTAATGGTTGAGGTTGGACTGGTGGTGGAGGCAAAATGGCAGGAGGAGTGTTGTATTGGGGCCTCCACCCCGACTGAGGTGCATTCCACTAAGGCTGTGGCTGGGCCTATGAGTGATAAGAATGAGTAGTGGGTTGAGTAGGGTACTGAGGTGGATAAGAGCATGGAGGAGGCATAGACCAGGAAGGATGAGCAGGGGGACCCCAGGAAGGCATAGGAGTCGATTGGTTGGGGCTGTAATAAGCTTGAGGTGCCCCTTACATCCCCTGCTGGTAAGTTCTAGGTCCTTGTGGCCTCCTTTGGTTGAGGTAATAGAGAGGTTCAGTGGGAGCTTCTGTCCCTTGGTACAGGGCTTTAAATCTAGGTAAGGTTGGACATTGGTTTGTGGGATGGTCCTCCTCACAAACGAAACACACTTCAACCGAATGCAATGGACATTCGTTCTTAGGGTGTCTCCTGGTACATCTAGGGCAGAAGATAGCCAAGGCTCTCTCAGCTTCTTCCTTCTTCTGCTGGATCCTGAATGTGTCCAGCTGCATGGCGATGGTCTGTCTCACCTCACTCTTAAGATCTTCCAATTGATTTGCAAACTCATGTTTGGAGAAAGGGACACCAGTTGAGAGGAGGTTTCCTCTACCCCGTTTCCGAGCTGCCCTAGAGTGGTTTCTAAACACAGTCTTGATGTACTCATAAGGCAGTTGGTAAATGTCCCTCCCAGCTAACATGTGAAGGGTATCTAAGAGGTCTTCAGGGACTCCTCGGAGCAGGACCAACTTGAGGGATTCAGGGTCAAGTGTGCACCTGGCCCGCTTATAGCTAAGTTGGAACCTCTCCTCATAATCCTCTAAGGACTCATCATTTCCCATGGTCATCCGAAAGATTTCTCCCTTGGTTTCCTTGGACCTAGAGTAATCCCTGTACTTGGTATTGAAAGCTTGCTGCATCTGAGCCCAAGTGGTGATACTATTCCCAGGTAAGCCCATGAACCAGCGTAATGTTGCGTCCTTAAGAGTGGAAGGGAAAAGTTTCAGCTTCTGCTCATCTTCAGTATAGTCATAGGTTCTACAAAGGACAACAAACTCAAATAGGAAGGTATCAGGATCTTCGGTAGTTAGTCCATGGAAGTGAGGTAAGACAGAGGGGATAATGTTCTTCATTTTCATCTCTCCATTGGTCTCTCGGATGGGGAAGGCACCTTCTATTCTCTCATCTTCTCTTCTATTGTCAGCCATAGCTTCAGATGGGATGGTCTCTAATTCTTCTTCTGCTATAGGATTTTCGTATATCTCAGGTGGTTCACCTATAGGTTCTTCTGTATCACTGTCACCGAAGAAGAGAGAAGGGTGACTCAATGATGTGGTGGGGGTTTTGGGTAGGAATTTGCCTGATTTATCTCGATTCCTACGAGGCATGAAATGGAAAGACTTTTTTTTTTATTTCTTTTGTTTTTCTGTGGTACCTGCAAAACTGAAACAGATTGATCTACAACTAACTATAAAGATGCAGAATTAAACTGAAGGCGGGAAAGAACTAATCTACTTTGCTCAAATGAAATTGCAGGAATGGAAATGCTAGTCTACACTTGCAGAATTGAAACACTAATCTACGCTTGCAGAAATGAAATGCTAATCTATGAAAGCAGGAAATGCTAATCTATGAAAGCAGGAAATGCAAATCTATGAAAGCAGGAAATGTCTATGCTACTTTTGCAGAATGGAAATGAAATAAACTACTTAGCAGAAGGCAAGAGTAACAAAATAGAAGAAAAGAAACAATTACTAATACTCTGACGCTTCCCCGGCAACGGCGCCAAAAAGATGGTGGGCTCTAGTATTGTAGCAATAATGCTACAACTCCTGGAGCTTCCTATCTCTAATTTTATCAACCCGGTAGTTCGTAACAAACTTGGAAGCGACGGTGTTGTATGCACAAGTACTAGCTCTTGTCGCAGCTGTCACTTGGTCAGCTGGCACAAGTCTGCTAGGGCTCAAGCCAACTTCTATATGCTCTCAGAAGAAGCTTTCTAAATGATGGACGAAGGCTATCTCAAAGGAAATTAATCTACTTTGCAAAAATGAACTGAAAGCCAACCAAAACATGGAAACCCTAGTAAACCCTAATCTGACTAGCTTAATCTCTATGATGCAATGGTGGGAGTGCAAATGTCTAAGAATGATGCCATTACCTCTAGTGATATGAAATGCATGAACTTAAACTACTTCCATTGAAAAGAACATTGTTTTTGTATTTTTGCTTAAGTGGTTGGAGTGATTATGATTTTGTTTCTTATTAGGGTTTGGCTGTGCAGAGGTGGTGCGAAGGAAGAGAAAACTTGGGAAAGGTTAGGAGGGCTAGGAGAGGTTCCAGAGGATCCAAAACATCATTCCATAGAAGTCCACAACATTCAGGTGCTCGGCAACCGAGGTTACAGGTTTCTACAGGATGTCTGCAGGGGATCCTACAGGAAACTCGGGATTTCTACAGGAAGTCTGCTAACTTCTACAGGATGTGCTGTAGTTGGGGTTTTGGGTGATGGAAGAGTGGAGGAGTGGTATGAGTGGATGGGTAAGGTGAAAGAGGAGTTTGTGGTGGCTCAGGGACAGAGATCTGAGGTGAGGAAAGAGTGAGTACAGTTGGTTGGTGAATAGAAGGGTGGAAGCGAGGAGAAGTTAAAAAGATGGAGCTATGTGAGAAGTAGAAGGGTTGGAAGGCTAACGAGCTGAACAGAGGTCGAGCAGGTGGCTTTAGGCGTGGTGGAGAAGAAGAAGAACACGATAACGTGATGCTATGCAGTGTAAAAGAAACAAATCCTCTATATCTTGCACAAAACTGAGAATTCCATCAACCTATTCTAACTGTGTTATTAAACCAATGAACATCAATGTAAAGTGTGGAGAAAAATTGTGCATGGTGTTGGAACGAAGCAGTAGTGTTCAAGAGCAAAATGCATGGATGGATCTACAATTGCAATGACTGTGTGGCAGCTTGCATGAAAGCATAAGACTGCGTTTTTGGTGGTTGGTACAGCCCACACCCCCAATCTCTAAACAGAGATGGCAGCGAGTGCACTATCAATCTTTTTTGGAGCTCTAATGAATTACAATCCTCCTACTCTAATCTAAGCAACTGAAAGCACTTGAACTGTAAACTAATCCTACTCAATCACATAAAAGAAATCAAATCAGCAGACTGTGAATTCTAAATGCATGTCAAAATAGAGGAAATAAAGTGCTGCAAGGAAACAAGTAACAATACAAGGAAGAGGAGGTCTATTGCTCTCAGGTTGGGCCCTAACCTGAGAGCTATAGCTCCCTTAAAAACTCAGAATTGAATCAAAAGCTGCCTGTCTTTATTGAATAATCATGAGTCTAATGACATGCCAAAATTGGCTTACAAAGAGCAAAAACCTAGCTGTAGCTCGTGCTTAGAAATTGCAACAGTAGTTCAAAAGTTCAAAAAGCTCCTATCAAAGGCTACGGCCTTAATATTTATACAAGATGAGGATCAAGCTGGCTTCCTCAATTAATGGAGCTCGGCTGTCCAACTAAGAGTTAAACTGCTGTAAACTGCTGTTCCTGTAGAACCTGTTGGCTGCCTTTAAGCTCGGTGGGGAGAGCTGTTGGAGCTCGGAGTTAGGGTGGAGATCACGAGGGAGGTTATTTAAGGTTGTAGACAACCTCCCTATAAACCTGCAATGCCACCTTTGCTGTCTCCTTGTCTCCTTCTGCATGGTCTTTGCTCCCTTTAATGCCAAAAAACCTGAAATCATCATGTATTAGCCACATAGATATAATGCCTGCCCTTCTTCCTACAAATAACACGAATATACCAAGAAATGAATGCATAAGTGATAAAAGATGAAGGGTTGAGCAAGGTAAGTAGGCCAAATGAGCCCAATTTGTTACCAAAAATTGGGGCTCATCAGCTGGGACATAAAAACATTCTCTTTTAGATCTCCATTCAAGAATGCAGTTTTTACATCCATTTGATGGACTTTCCAACCGTTCTGAGCAGCTAGTGCAAAGAGTGTCTGGATGGTGGCCCATTTTGCTGTGGGGGCAAAAATTTCCTCATAATCGACCCCTTCCTTCTGTGCAAAACCTTTTTCCACAAGCCTATCTTTGTGCTTGTCAAATGAGACATCAGCTTTGTACTTTTTCTTGTAGATCCACTTGCAGCCAATTGGTTTGGTTCCAAATGGAGGATCAACCAGCTTCCAGGTGCCATTCTTTAGGAGGGCATCATACTCCTTTTGCATCGCTTCTTTCCATTCATCATGAGAAGCAGCTTCTTTGAAGGAAGTTGGTTCAAAATCTGTAGACAAGTTCAATTCACAATCATAAGTAACATCCATATCAACAGGTGAATTAGAGTTATCTACATCACCTCCATCTTGTCGGTTTGTATTTCTGGTTCCTGTTTTTCCAATTTCATCAGGATCAACACTTTCAAGTGTCTTTGTCAGCCACTTTGGGGGACCTTTCTGAGATGGTCCAGGCTTCTCTGTTGATTGATTTGGGACTGAATCAAGATTGAGTCTCCCAATTCTATCAATTACATCACTTAAAGCATCATCTGTTGTTGGAGTGTCATGCAGGGGAGATTGTTCTTCAGAAGAAGATTCCACATGTTGATCTAGTATAGGAATCCCCCCTTCAAGATGTGGAATCTAATTATCAAACTCTTGAAATGATTTCGGTTTTGTGAATCTATCCAAGCGATCAAGTTTCCGCTCAACAACACTGTCAGATTTGGATGATTCAAGAAAAATGACATCTCTAGATACAACAAACTTTTTATTTACTTCATCATAGAGGCGGTATGCTTTAGATGTGTTTGAATACCCCAGGAAGATACACTTACGACTTCTAGCACCAAGTTTGTTTCTATGTACCTTTGGTATTAAAGCATAACAGGTGGAACCAAAGATCCTGAGATGTTTTATCGAAGGAACATGTCCATACCACAATTCATAAGGAGTCTTGTTTCTTATAGCACTAGATGGACATCTATTCTTTATATATGCAGCACATAGAACAGCATCAGCCCAAAACATTATCTTTACATTTTTGAAGAAAAGCATGGATCGTACCATATTCAAGATTGTTCTGTTCATTCTTTCAGCTACACCATTCTGTTGAGGATTATAAGGCACAGTTGTTTGATGTTTAATCCCATGTTGGCAAAGATAATGTTCAAATTCATTTGATGTATATTCTTTTCCATTATTAGTGCGAATAGACCCAATATGAGTTTGTGCATCATTTTCAATCCATTTATGAAAATTCTTGAATGTTTGAAAAGCATCAGATTTTTTCTTCAATAAATAGACCCAACACATTCTGGTGTAATCATCAATAAATGTCATGATATATTTATTTCCATTTGCAGAAGGAACAGGCATTGGACCACGTAAATCTGAATGAATGAGTTCAAGCTTCCTATGTGCTCTTGAATGTGAATCATGAAAAGACTGTTTGCTATGCTTTCCTAGAATGCAAGCATCACATTGCTTATGTTTTCTAGGAATTGTAGGCAAACCAGCAACACCATTTTTCTTTAATAAGCAGAGACTGTCATAGTTTAAATGTCCAAATCTAGCATGCCATAATAAACTTGATGGAAGTGTACCTTCTTCATGATGAGAAATATATGAGAAATGTTGTGCATGAGCAGAAGTTCCTTGCAGTTTAAGACGTCTTTCTTCTTCTATACCCCTCATGACAAGTGAGTGGTCAGATGCCTTTCTTACCTCAAGCTTGCCATCAAACATATGAATGGAGTGACCTTGCTGGCGGATGTGGACCAGGGACAACAAGTTTCTCTTGAGCTATGGGAGATATAGAACATGGTCCAGAAGAAAGTCTGGAAGACCAGGCAGTTTAAGCCTGATTGTGCCAAGCCCTGATGGCTTGATTTTTGACTGATCTGCAAAGTATACTGCTCCATCAACATTGTTAGTGAAATCTTCAAAAAAATCTTTCCTATGAGTCATATGACAGGTTGCTCCTGAATCAAGCAACCAGTCATTTTTCGAAGAAGCAAGTGAAGCATTAAACAAATCTTCATTTACTCCAATGTTACATTGGGCCTCAATATAGTGAGCGGATTCAGGTGCTTTACCTTTGTCTATGTCATCAGTTTTACCTTTCTGCTGATTTCTTCTCTGCTCAATTTTGTCCCATGGTAGCTTGCATGTAGAAGAATCATGTGATCCATTTCATTTGCAGCGAATGCAATGCAGATCTGCCTTTTCTACTTGAGAATGTCTGCCCCCCCTGCCTCTGAAGTATCTTCCTCTTCCTCTTCATCCACCTCTTCCTCTTGTAGAATCTTGAGCAGGATGATTTTCTTTATGAGCAAGGCAAACAGTCTCTTCAAAAGATTCAAGGACTGTTTTCTTTCCAAAGGCTTTCTCTCTTTCAGCAAAATTTTTCTCAAGAGACTCAAAGGTTATGTCTTTAAGATTTCCATTTGCTTGTAAAGACTCAAGATAATTAGAGTAGGTAGGATAGAGTGCTTTGAGAAAGGCAATAAGAGAGATATCCAGCTCAACCTTAGTGGATTTAATATCATGCATTATAGACTTTATTTCAGATGCAAGAGCAAGAGGATCATTATTTTTCAGTTCAAGAGTGAAGAGTTTAATCATGAGCTGAACAACTTCAAGTGCAGAATGTGAATCATAGAGTTCTTTCAGCTTTTGTAAAGCTTCAAAGGTAGTGGAATAGGATGAAATATGACGACTTACTTCTTCATTTACAGATGCTGCGATCAATGCATAGGCTTTGCTATTCTTGTTTTCCCAAATGACAAGTTCTTTATCTGATGTAGGCTGCACAGGGTCTTTGTCTTCTTCTCTGACACACACTCCTTTCCACAACTCATTGTAGATGAGGGTGTGTTTTACCATCCGAGACCATTCAGAATAGTTCTCCTTGCCAGTGAGAACTATTCCTACCATAGAAATGATTGAATGCATTCTGTAAAAAATAACTTCTGCTTGATAAAAAAACTTCCTTACAGCCTTATGCACTATATTTTCTACAAATCCTTCTAATGTTTGACAGAAGCATTAGTATCTCATTGAAATATTATGTACATATCACTTCAATATATTACTTTATGCTTCAACGCAGCATTACCATTCACATAAAATCGTGCAATACCAAACACTTTGATTGATGAAAAACAGCGCAATACTCTGAATGCTTTGCACAATACTTAGACTGCTTTGAAAGACTGTTTATATTGACTGTGCAATACTTTGGCTCACAACATTACCATTTGGACATTCACACTCACATGGAATAAAACGCACAATACTGAATCAGTTACCATATCCTTGCTGTCGTGGGTTCGGCCCCTTCTTGACGGCTCTTCCTCAGGCCATTTTGGCACGGTCGTTGTTATCAGTGATGTTATCACCAAATTACCAGATGTAGCCGAGTCGGAGTCTCAGAATATTGTAGGTCGACCGCAAGGAATGTACATCAATACAAACCCTACCCTGTTACTGGGCTTGATTTTTTTTTAATGGTTTTCACAGTAATATTCAACAATATGGAGTACAACGGAAGCACGCTGGAGGTCCACGGAACTGATAGGTTTGATCAGACACAGCGCGAGTATGCTGTAGTTGGAGGAACGGGCAAATTCAGATTTGCTCGCGGTTATGCAGTTGTTACCACTGAGTCCCTCTCTGGCCAGGACAGTGCGTATTCAATATAAAAAAAAACGCACATTCAACAGCGCATAACCATGGACAGTGCGCATTTTAAATGAAAAAAATACTATCTGCGGAGTTAAAAGCTTTAACAACGGGGTTTCTTGACTCTAATGTGAAATTAATACCGAGCATGTAAATGAAGAGAATCCTCCGAAGTAAATCAAACCGGTAAATTGCCATAGTGTCAATGCGGGGGCTTCAGAAACCATGGGAGCAAACTTACAGGTTGAGAGAATATGGGTTTGAACTGCCAGCCAGCTTCAAAGTGCCAGAGGCTACAGCAGACACTTCTGAGTAAAAAGCACAAAGGCTTGGACGCATGCAAGGAGCAATTTGGAAGCAGAGCAGAGCATATCATATAGCGGACTGAATGAGAACCCCCGATGTCCTGAGAGAGAAATGAAGATATTATGAAATAAAATGATACCCGAATGCGAGTGATGGATAGATGACAAAGTTTCTGGTAAACATCACCGCCTATGCGAAAACAAAGATTTGAAAATCGAAAACCAGGCCGATGCGAGGAGAATGCTCAGGGAAATCAAGCTTCTCAGGCTGTTGAGAATTGAACGGTAATCGAGAGGCGGTAAAACAGATGCGCAGAGAATCAATGAGGCGCAGACAATCAATGATGCGCAGAGAATCAATGAGGCTCAGGGCAGAGCAACGCTCAGGAGAGAGCAGCGCTCAGGACTGAGCAGCGCTCAGGACAGAGGCAGGAGTTACAACTATTTTTAGAACCTGGGACCTGTGCTCTGATACCATGTCAGGCCAGGGTAACTCCAGAATGAGCGGAAGAAAAACTGATATGTTATTTCATTAGAGAACTATTGTTTATATACAAAAAGGAGACAGAACAGTTCATCTTCTTGATGACTGTTCACGTTCCAGTTCACCCATCCGTTGAGGATTAGGTGTCAACAGTATTATAGGACTTTGTTCATCTTTGGAAAAGGTTTATCCTTGCTCACTTTTTCCTTTCTATAATTGATATATTATTTCTATTGTTTCAGAAGATTTTTTGTTTAGTATGAAGCTTAGATAATGTGCTAATATATGATAAACTGAGGTAATTCCTAGATACATTAAGTTTGGCTCCCAATTAATACTCTTTTTCTATCTTGTAATAAATATTTTAAGGTCTTTGGAATTGGAACCCTGATTTCCTCTTTAGTATATTTTAAATATATCACTTTTATCAAGGCATTCACAGAGCATTGAGAAAGTAGCCTAACTTCTATAGTTCTATTTTGAAGTAGTATATAAGTTAATAATACCATTTACATGGATAATTTTGCAAAAAGAGCCATATTCAACGGGGACTGTGATTGGTCAGGGAAATGCAACTTCATGGAAGATGTGTGGACTTGATAAAAATAATTCCTTAAGAATATTTTTTAATGTTGCATGAAGTGAACGTTCTAACTCAGCATTACAAGCTACCAATCAACAAATTTTTATTTTGTTTCTACAACAGTGTGTTTTTTTTGTCAAAGTATTTTTTGTGAGTTTCACATCTTTGGTTGTGTCCAATAAAATAATTAAGGAAAAAACTTCATCATGATGTTGCAATTACTTTTATCTACAATTACTAGTATTCTGATGGCCAAATGAAGCTCTGGGTTACAACAATTACAAGGACATGGGTGGACGACAGTGCAACTACCTAGGTTTGGAACAATTATTTAATGTGATTCTATACATGATTTTAAATTATAACTCAATTGTTGTTCTGAATGATTGCAAACTATCTTTTTTGTTAAATGATAGGTACTTTTGAAATTTGGATAGAATAGAATAGAAGAGACAGAAGAGTTGTTACATAATTCAGAATGGTCACGATTAAAGAAACCATTTGACTTGTAAATATCTGTTCTCTCAAAGGAGAAAAGTTGATAAATTTTCAAGGTTTAATTCTTTAAATGGTGCTAGCTCAATGGAAGAGCACCTACTTTACAAGCAGCTAGTTGGTGGTTCGATCCCATCGTGCCCTAATATCTATAGGGAATGGTGATGATCACTATTCGTCCCTATAAATGTATCAATAGTGAGGGTAGTTAAAGGACCATTATGAAAAGCCATTTTTTATATATGAAATGGTGACGGTTAATGAATGTTGCCATATGTATGCATCAATAGTGAGGGCCGAGAAAGATCTTTCACCATAAAACATTGATGTTCATATGAAATGGCAACGATCAATATTCATAATTATAATCATTATTCGTGATGAACCTTGAATGTCACCACAACACCTATACTTTTGGTGACGTGGCCTTTGGTGACATTCAATTTTTTGTGATGGAATTTATTTTGACCGTCACCAATGAGCTTATGGTGACATTTTTCGACCCTCACAAAAATATAAAAAGGTGATGGTCAATGAATATCACCATATATATGCATTAATAGTGAGGGACATGAAAGGTCTATTACCATAAATCACTATTGTTCATATGAAGTAGTGATAGTCACTATCCATCATTATAATCATCATTCCTGATGGACCTTAAATGTCACCACAATACCTATACTTTTGGCGACGTCCAGTTTTTGTGACAAAAGTTATTTTGACCGTCACCAATAAGCTTATGGTGGCATTTTTCAACCCTCACCAATGAATTTTTTTGTTGCAATAGGGGATTAAAAAAGGGTGAAACCAATGACACCATATTAGATGCCAAAAGATGCAAATTTGGATGCAAAATTAGACAACAAAAATGATGCAAAATGGATGTAAAAAATGGTGCAAAACTGGACACATTACTAGACACAAAAAATAGTGAATAAATGGGCACAAAATTGGATGAAAAATGAGGCGCAAAAAGCGATGAAAACCATGGTGCAAAAACAAATGCAAAAGTAGACGTAAAATATGGATCAAAATTGAACACAACTTTAGACACAAGATGGAATGCAAAGGTGGATGCAACACATGGCTCAACATACGATGCAAATCTAGATGAAAATTTGGATGCTCAAAGGATACAAAATTGGATGTGAGAAATGGTATTAAAAAGGATACAAAATTGGATGCAACAAATTATGCAAAATATGGTTCGAAAAAGGGAGACAAATCAAATACAAAAGTGGATATAAAAAGTGGTGCAAAACAAGATGCAAAAATGGATGAAAAATTTGGTGCTAAGTTATATTCAATATATGGTGCAAAATTAGAGGCAAAAAAAAAGTGCAAAAAAAGGTACAAAATTAGAATAAAAATTGGTGTAAGAATAAATGTAAAAGTTGGCACAAACTAGATGCAAAAATAGTGCTAAAATGAATGCAAACGCTGATGTAAAACCCAATCCAAATGATTGTGTAAAACTAGAAGCAAAGAATGACACAAAATTTGAAAAAAAAATGATGCAAAAACATATGCAAAAATTGGTGCAAAACTAGATGTAAAAAGTGGTGCAAAATTAGACGTAAATCATGACGCAAAATCTGATGCAAAAAAGGCTGCAAATTTTGGTGTAAAAGAGGATGCAAAATATGACAAAAAAAAAACGCTTTAAAATTTTTACAATAGAGTCAGATTTTGCGTGAGAATGCTCATCTCAATGGGAAAAAAAATGCACTAAAATCTAGCGCTAAATTGCAAATTGCATGATTTGTTGTAATGTACTATGTTGATTCGTGAGACGTTTCCAAAGGTAAAGTGATTACATTACGAAGGTAAAGTGATTACATTACGGCTGGGAATCAATGGATCTCAATATTTATTTATCCTTCCTTCTCTCCCTTCGGATTTCTTTAATAAAATCGACTCCCCTAGAGAAATTGATCTATACTGGGCTTGAAAGAAAACAAATGATATATATTTAGCCTCCATAACGAAATTCAAAACCTGCAAATAATAGGGAAGAAAATAATAACCTAATTTAACAGTAGGTGGTGTAGAAGAAATTCTCCTACAAATAATTAAAGCCTCGAAATCGAACTCCCGCAAAAACATGTTGGGAATAAATAATATTTCCTTCAACAAATAATAAATTCTTGAATCGTCCTCCTGATAAGAATGACTTCTGCCAATAAACCCTTGCAATAGCAATATTTTCCTACAATAATAATAATTATTTGAGCACAATCACTTGTTTAATTACAATGATACTCAGCGTAAGTGGACCCTCTTACGAACCCCATATGATTGATCTGTTCTTTCTGTTAAATTCTAATTTGAACAGCGCGGTGGTTCAGGAAAACCACCCGGTCTCCCCGCTCTGCCATTCACCAAAGGCGGTATCCATTGCTGAGGCTCCGAACACATTCACATGCCGCCACGCGTCTCTTGTACGACGCCCAAAACCACTTTCCCCGGACGGTAAAGGTCGATTGGTTTGCCCGAGGAGGGTGTGCGAACCACGTCGGATCATCTGGGCGCTCAATCACAGCCGTTGACTTCCCGAAGGTGCACTGCTCGCGTCAAATCAATTTTTACGTGGAGTGAAAGTTCATCAGTTGACCGCCGTAGGAGGAATTCAATGGATTTAATGTTGTCGTAGTTTTTTTTGGTGGCGGCCTTTAATATTGTTATGGGCATGTATTTAAAATAGTTATGGGCATACGTTTTTTTATATTTTTTTATAACACGTTGTCATATGTTGAATATAGCCCATGTGCTGTAGTTTTAGTGTAAGTTTTTTCCTTTATGTTGTAAGTGGGGTGGCTACGCACAATGGTGCGATTTTCTTTTTGCATGCACAGCAGTGGTGTAATGTTTGTCGGGCATTGAAAATAGAGGTATGTTTTGAAATCGTTTTATGTAATATCCACAGTGGTGGAAAAATCTGTGAAAGTAGCAGAGTTTTTGGATTCCCTCTTTGCACAGAGGATGAAATATGTATCAGTTTTTTTTTTTTGTTTAAATCAATAGAAGTGTTTGTTGTGACTGTGTAATGGACTGTGTTCTGAGTTATTTTTTATGAAAGAGGTTCTATGCAAAAGATCCTGGACAGAGTAAACAGAGCATTGTCTCTGTGGTGAATTTTTTTATTTTGGTTTTGGTATTTTTCCCATTAAAAATATCCAACAGTGGTATCAGAGCAAGGCTTAGGCTCTTTAAAGAAGTTAAAGAAGCTGAAGGGAGAAGGTTGTTGCTGCAGCAAAACTTCTCAGGCAGACAGAAGACTCAGACATCGAAGGATTCAGGTATTCCCCAAAAGTATTTCTCTTGTTATTGCTGAAGACAGTCAGTTGTTTTTTAAAAAAAAAATCACAGTCAAGGATTTAAAACCATAGTTCAAGATGCAAGGAATGGCAAGCACAAGCATGGGTATGTTCAACACCCAGCTCCCACACTTTAATGGGAAGAACTATGACTACTGGTCTATAACCATGAGAGCTTTGTTCATCTCTCAAGATATATGGGAACTAGTAGAATATGGGTTTGAGGAACCAGCAGATGAAACTGAGTTCAATGCATTAACTCAGGGAGAGAAGGATCAGCTGAAGCTGAATAGGAAGAAGGATGCAAAGGCCATTGTTTTGTTGTATCAAGCAGTGGACCAGAGTATATTCCCAAGGATAGCAGCAGCTACAACATCACATGAAGCATGGAAAACTCTCAAGACAACCTATCAAGGCATGGAGAGAGTGAAGACAGCAAAATTGCAAATGCTGAGAAAGGATTTTGAAAACTTGAACATGAAGGAGTCAGACAACATTGAATCATTCTTCACTCATGTGATTGGTGTAATCACACAAATGAGAACTCATGGAGAAACAATTGAAGATAGAAGAATAGTGGAGAAAATATTGAGGGTCTTACCCTCAAGGTTCGATGCCATAGTCACCACCATTGAAGAGACAAAGGATCTCTCAAACTATTCAGTTGATGAGCTACATGCATCACTGATAACTCATGAGCAGAGGTTGAGTAGGAATGAAAACTCATCCCTTGAGCAAGCTTTCAAGACCCAGATGTCCTTTGGAAGAGGAAGAGGTCAAGGAAGAGGAAACCGAAGAGGAAGAGGCAGAAGCCAGAACAAAGGTGGAAGGAACAACCCATCAAATGCACAAGGAAGAGGCAGCAACCCAAATCAGAACCAAGGTCAAGGCAGCAGCCAACAAAGAGATCAGTATCAGGCTCAAGGACAAAGGTATGATAAATCTAATGTTCAATGCTATTATTGCAAAAAATATGGACATTATGCTAGTGATTGTAGAAAGAAACAACATGATATGAACATCAGACAAAATGCAAATGTTACAAGAGAAAACAACAGTCAAGAAAATGTCCTGTTAGCTTGTAACATGGCTGAAACACATAGTGAAGACATTTGGTTTTTAGACTCAGGTTGCAGCAACCATATGACAGGGAATATAGCCCTCTTTTCAGCCTTAAATCAGAATTTGAAATTAGAGGTCACACTAGGAACTGATAGTAAAGTGTCTGTTATGGGAAAAGGGGAGGTAAAAATATTTACAAAGCAAGGAGAAAGGAAAACCATAGCAGATGTCTACTATGTCCCCGGAATGAGATGTAACCTATTGAGTGTTGGACAGCTTATCCAAAAGGGTTACAATGTTTACTTTGTAAATGATGTGTGCACCATCATGGACATACCACCCAGCAAAAGATGCATTGCTGAAGTGAAGATGACAAGGAACAGGATGTTCCCTCTCCGGATCAGGGTAGACTTGAAGAACAAGAAGGAAATGGCAGCAGTCACCCAAGAGGCCTTTCAAAGCGTGCCAAAGGATGAAAATTGGTTATGGCACTTGAGATTCGGGCATCTAAATTTTGGAGGTCTAAACCTATTAAGCAGAAAAGGAATGGTAAAGGGATTACCATTGATAGAGAAGCCGGACAGCCTTTGTGAAGGCTGTATATTGGGCAAACAACATAGAGAGAGTTTTCCATCAGGGAAAAGTATAAGGGCAAAGGCACCCTTAGAGATTATCCACTCAGATTTGTGTGGACCAATGCAAGCTCCATCATTAGCTGGCAGCCTATATTTCTTGACATTCATTGATGATTTTACAAGAAAGACTTGGATATATTTCCTCAAGAACAAAAGTGAAGTCTTTGAGAAATTCCAGAACTTCAAAGCACTTGTGGAGAACCAAAGCGGGCTGCACATAAAAGTATTGAGAACTGATAGAGGAGGTGAGTATATCTCAAATGAATTCCTAAAGTTTTGTAGAGAAAATGGAATACATAAACAGTTCACAACTCGGTACACCCCACAGCAAAATGGAGTTGCTGAAAGGAAGAACAGAACCATCATGGAGATGGCAAGGAGCATGTTGAAGGCAAAACTTTTGCCAAATGAGTATTGGGCTGAAGCTGTACATTGTGCAGTGTATATTTTGAACAGGTATCCTACAAAGGCAGTCATGAACAAAGTGCCAGAAGAGGCATGGAGTGGGAGAAAGCAAGTAGTCACCCACATGAGAGTTTTTGGGTGTGTGGCCTATGCACACATTCCGGATCAGCTAAGGAGGAAGTTGGACAACAAAGGGGAGAAATGCATCTTCATTGGATACAGTGATGAATCCAAAGCCTACAGGCTGTACATCCCATCTACCAAGAAGTTCTTTGTCAGCAGGGATGTTCAATTCATTGAAGAGGAAGCTTGGGATGGAAGCATAGAGAAAACAGTAAACATTAAAAATTGTTTGTCTCATGATGAGGATGAAGAGGAGGTGGCTGAAATGAATCCCCGAACAGCAGCACCAACACAAGAACAGCAAGGTACACCAGTGAGGATCAATGAGAGTGCTTCTCCAAGCACACCACAAGGAGGAAATTCAAGTGCATCTTCAAGCACTTGCACACCAAGTGAAAGAGGTAAGAAATTTAGAAATCTAAGTGACATTTATGATGAAGGAATGAATTCCTTATTTTCCTTGTATTGTCATGTTGATGATCCTATTCATTTCGAGGATGCAATCAAAGATAAGAAATGGATAGAAGCTATGGATGAGGAGATGAATGCCATAGAGAGAAACAAAACATGGGATTTGGTTGAGCTACCAAAAGGCAAAGAAGTCATTGGTGTGAAATGGGTCTACAAGACCAAGAGCAATGATGAAGGCAAGATTGAAAGGCATAAAGCAAGGCTGGTTGTCAAAGGCTACAAGCAGCAGTATGGGAGAGATTATGAGGAGACTTTCGCACCGGTTGCAAGAATGGAAACCGTGAGAGCAGTGCTGTCCATAGCAGCTCAAAACAAATGGAAAGTCTACCAAATGGACGTGAAGTCAGCATTCCTAAATGGAGTGTTAATGGAAGAGGTTTATGTGGAACAACCTCTCGGATATGAGAAGAAAGGTGAAGAGCACAAAGTGTGCAAATTGAAGAAAGCTCTTTATGGGCTGAAGCAAGCGCCAAGAGCATGGTACAGCAGGATAGATTCATATCTATTGGAGAATGAATTTGACAAATGTGAAGGAGAACCCACAGTCTACATCAAGGAAAAGGATGGTAAAATTTTAATTGTTGTCTTGTATGTAGATGATGTTATTTTCACTGGAAATGATATTTATCTTATTGAGAATTTTAAATCAGTCATGAAGGATGAATTTGAAATGACTGACATGGGTTTGTTGAGATACTTCTTAGGCATAGAAGTAGATCAAAATGAAAAAGGAATTTTTATATCTCAAGCAAGATATGTAAATCAAGTTTTGGGCAGATTTAAGATGGAAGAATGCAAGGCAGCAATCACTCCCACAGTGATGGGATTAAAGCTCAGCAGAGAGGACAGCAGCAAGGATTTTGATCCTAGCTTGTATAAAAGCATTGTGGGCAGCCTTATGTATTTAACAGCAACTAGGCCTGATTTGATGTATGCTGTTAGCTTAATTTCCAGATTTATGGAGAGGCCAAAGGAGGCACATTGGCAAGCAGCAAAGAGAATTTTGAGATATGTCAAAGGCACCAAAATGTTTGGCATATTATATAGTGTCTCAGAAAGTTCAGATTTAATTGGATACACAGATAGCGATTGGGCTGGAAGTGTAGATGATCGGAAGAGCACTTCCGGTTATGTTTTTAATATAGGTTCAGGAGCCATCTCATGGGCTTCTAAGAAGCAATCCATTGTAGCATTATCTACAGTAGAGGCAGAATATGTGGCAGCGACAGCAGCAGCATGTCAGGCAGTATGGATGAGAAGGATGTTGAGGAGCTTAGGCCAAGAGCAGGCAAAAGCGACAATGATCTTTTGTGACAATAGCTCAGCTATTGCTTTGTCAAAGAATTCAGTGTTTCATAAGAGAACGAAACACATTGATACGAGGTTTCACTACATCAGAGAATTAGTGAACAATGGAGAAATCGTCCTAGAACATTGCAGGACTTAAGAACAGGTTGCAGACATCTTGACAAAGCCACTGGTTCAGAAGAGTTTCGAATTTTTGAGAAACTGTTTGGGAATGACCGAACGCGCGGCTGTTAAAATTAAAGGGGAGTGTTAAATTCTAATTTGAACAGCGCGGTGGTTCAGGAAAACCACCCGGTCTCCTCGCACCGCCATTCACCAAAGGCGGTATCCGTTGCTGAGGCTTCGAACACATTCACATGCCGCCACGCGTCTCTTGTACGACGCCCAAAACCACTTTCCCCGGACGGTAAAGGTCGATTGGTTTGCCCGAGGAGGGTGTGCGAACCACGTCGGATCATCTGGGCGCTCAATCACAGCCGTTGACTTCCCGAAGGTGCACTGCCCGCGTCAAATCAATTTTTACGTGGAGTGAAAGTTCATCAGTTGATCGCCGTAGGAGGAATTCAATGGATTTAATGTTGTCATAGTTTTTTTGGTGGCGGCCTTTAATATTGTTATGGGCATGTATTTAAAATAGTTATGGGCATACGTTTTTTTATATTTTTTTATAACACGTTGTCATATGTTGAATATAGCCCATGTGCTTTAGTTTTAGTGTAAGTTTTTTTCTTTATGTTGTAAGTGGGGTGGCTACGCACAATGGTGCGATTTTCTTTTTGCATGCACAGCAGTGGTGTAATGTTTGTCGGGCATTGAAAACGGAGGTATGTTTTGAAATCGTTTTATGTAATATCCACAGTGGTGGAAAAATTTGTGAAAGTAGCAGAGTTTTTGGATTCCCTCTTTGCACAGAGGATGAAATATGTATCAGTTTTTTTTTTTGTTTAAATCAATAGAAGTGTTTGTTGTGACTGTGTAATGGACTGTGTTCTGAGTTATTTTTTATGAAAGAGGTTCTCTGCAAAAGATCCTGGACAGAGTAAACAGAGCATTGTCTCTGTGGTGAATTTTTTTATTTTGGTTTTGGTATTTTTCCCATTAAAAATATCCAACACTTTCTACAGATTAATTCTAAAGCTACAAATCCATCAATAATTCTAAGTCACAATCATGCCATTTTAGTAAGATGGGGCACACAACATCATCAAGTTTCATACCATCACAATATGGTTGAATTGGATGGCAATGGAAAATAGTTTTGATGAAACTGTGACAACGAGACTTGAATTCAAGGTTAGGGAGGGAGTATAGAAGTGATAAAGGAAAGTAAATCCTTGTCACAAGCCAAGGAAAATATAGATAAAAGATATTGCTTTGCTAATGCACTGTTGATTAGCACTATTTTGTGATATATGCTTGTCGCAACAGTCTACAAGAATATTTCTTCAAAATGTTCAACTCAACCACGAATCAAGAATTCCTCCTCCTTGAAGTCAACAATCTGGTGAATGGCTTAAATGATACGCGGGCCAACCATAAACTTGATCTTGAATGAGAAATTTATTAAATTTAATTAAATATGTTGGATTTAATGATAATTGGATGGATAAGATAAAATGTAGCAGTGATATGTACATCCACCGTGGAACGCCACCAATATGTTTTTTAACCTGAATTAGTCCCACCATAATATCACTACAATGATTTCCCATTTTGTAGTTGTTGGGTAAGAGATTCGAACCTTCTGAGAGGTATGATACCATTAATCAAACAAAAAAAATGGTCAAAACTTTCTCCACAGAGACGAAACAATGGACATCTGGATCCGCCTTATAGGGTCGTTACATGCACGAAATTTGGTCCACAACTCTAGGACTTCCTCTCGTACAATTCCCATGGCCCAAGCAACCCTTTTTAGTCAAAATGACTCACAACCGATGACTACGTTGACTCGTCGCCCCAATCGTCCACTAATAATTAAACAAAAATCTCCTCCAGGCTGCGTAAGAGGTCGCTCGGTCTCGGTGAACCCCGACCTGTATGAGTATTGGTGATCCACATGCTCAAACTCTAGAGAGATTCGTTGTGGGGTGCGTCCAACCTATATGTAATATGACTGCGAAGACTTTTCCAATATGTCGGTTGATTCGATGGCTTTCATCTCACTGTTCAAATCACAAAGTTGACATGTCGGCGCCCCTGGAGTTCGACGGATGGTTGGAAAGGGCCTATCAGACTCCCGCACACAAGAGTATGGGGTATCAGCCTTCGAGATCTAGCGTTTGGTGCTTTTCACTATGAATTTCATACCTTATCCCCTGACAATGAATAGACCCATGACTTTGTGGTGTGTGGGGTCTTGAGACCCTCAAAACAATCCATAGCCTTAACAACAAGATTTGATTCTGATCGTACCTGTGACATGTTAATTAAGATGATAATATATCATCCCTTTTGGTTTCGATTGGTTTCGATGTCTAGTGAGGATATTAGATCTTGGTATGATCGGGAAGATCAATGGCTTCTTGATCAACTGTATTACCCTCGCCACTGATAAGTATGGCTACAAATTATTGGATGACGTATTGGCTTAAAAAAAAATGGACCTCAAATGACGATCTGTTCCTTAAAGACCATGCGATGAGATTGATTGGTCTCTCGGCGGTAACAGTGCCCTGCAGTGATGAAAATCGAATGCCAAAGAGAGATTAATTCAATGTTACCCGAATTTCCTTTCCTAAAATGCAATGCGCATGATAGCCAAGTTTTGACCCTTTCGTGATTAAGTTGAAGTCTTCGAGATTTGTATACGTTCAGACTCAGCCCAAAATTAACCACTTTTACGAACCAAATTGACTAACGAGGGTGATATAAAATACCACCAAAAAGGACACTGCCCGCTAGGGTGAAAAAATTTCCACCGAAGTTACAACAAGAAAATTTTAATTTTGCAAATAAAATTTCGATATGTTGTTAAGAACCCTTCAGGCTAGTAGGATGCATAGCTCTAATACCAATATGAGATCCAAACAACTAATTAATTAATATATTTCGTACATTTAAGTGTGTTAATAAAATATTTCCAATAACATCTAGAAAGAAAAATGCAACCACTTATTTAATTAATTACTGCAAATAATACATGTCATATTGATAACATAGAAACCCTTGCCAATGCCATGCAAGGTTGCCCATCAAATGAGAAATCAAGACACTGAAACACAATCAAGGATCATGTATGGATCCATCGTGTACCCTGTATGGATCCACGAAAAAAATCACACCCACGGAATTTTCGTCTCTGAGATCAAACTAGAACTGGCTATGCCAAGTTCTCAAGAAAAACACAATAAGATAAATAAACTCTGGATAATCCAAATGCCTAGCTCCTATCCCCTTTAATTAGCTTGATAGACTTTCTAGAAACCTTATTTTATTAATTTTCCTCAAAAAATAAGACGAATATCATGGGCAGATCCTATGGGAAAATACCATGGACAGATCCTATAGGAAAATACCATGGATTGATTCCATCCATTTTTAACCATATCAAGAATAAGTAATATTACATTGTCATAAATGTGTACTGACTAAATATTATATGTGGTTTTTCATTACTATAACGCAAGGCGTGATGTAATATGCAACCCTTTCGTTCCACCACTAAGTAGCATACAATGTGTAACAAAAATTTGATGAGTGGCATGATATAACATAATGCTCTTGGTCTTACGTTTTACTCCTAATACACAGTATTTTTCCTTCAAACATGGGCTAGGCACCAACAACCAAGGAGACTACCTTACCATCTTTTTATGTTACATCAAAAAAATATGTGCATCAGTCCACCATCCCTAGCCATTAACTAGTTGAGGAAATCAGTCTTCGTTCATTTGGTTCAATAGCTTAAAGTCGTTTCCCTTATTTGAACCTTTTTGGACAAATATTTTAGAGGACATTGTACAACGTAGAAACCATTAAACATATGTGCAATGTCCTTTAAATATTTGTCCAAAAGGTGCAAAGAAGGGGAATGACTTTAACCTATTGAACGAAATGAACAAAGATTGATTTCCTCAATTAGTAAATGGCTAGAGATGGTGGACTAATGAACATATTTTGACCATTGAACATATGTGCAATGTCCTCTAAAATATTTGTCCAAAAGTTTCAAAGAAGGGGAACGCTTTTAACCTATTACCTATTGAACCAAATGAATGAAGATTGATTTCCTCAACTAGTAAATGGCTAGACATGGTGGACTAATGAGCATATTTTGTTGATGTAACATAGAAAGATGGTATGGTAGTATCTTTTGTTTTTGTTGCTAAACCAACGTTTGAAGGAAAAATAATGTGTATTAAGAGTAAAATGCAAAACAAGACCATTATGTCATATCATGCCACTCACCAAATTGTTGTTAAACATGTATGCTACTTAGTGGTGGAATGAAAGGGCTGCATATTACATCATGCCTTGTGTTATAGTAATGAAAAACCACACATAATATTCAATCAGTGCACATTTATGACAATGCCTCATAAGAAGGCTAAGATTAAGATGGATTTTGCATTCTCCTATAATTCTCAACAGAAAAGTATTATATATCTCTCATCTATGATTATTACTATTATTATTGTCTTTATTAATCTATTAATATTTGTATCATTTACTTGGTTGTAATTGTTCTTCCATTACTTCCCAGTGAAGAATTTAGGTCAACGACAAGAACTGCCTAGCAAATGGAAGAAGTTGAAGAATGAAGCAAATTAAGAGGATTTTATAGAATTTCTACTTGAAGGATATTGTACTAGATAAGACCCAATATTATAGGGAGAGAGAGGGAGAGAGAGGAAGGATAGGAGGGGAGAGAGTGAGAGAGATCGATTTGGAGGGGGAGATATAGGGAGGAAAGAACAAAGACATAGAGAGATAACATTGAAGATAGAGAGGGAGTGACAAGGGAGAGATGGAGAGAAGCAGAGGGAGAGAGGAGAGGAGAGAGGAGGAGTGGAGAGAGATAGGGAGAGAAGGGTAAGAGAGAGACGAAGACACAAAGATGGATAAGAGAGAGATATGAAGAGCGGGAGGAAGATAGTTATAGATATCGAGGGAAGAGAGATATAGAGGTTGGGGGGGAGAGATGGATGGAGGTGGGAGAGAAAGGGAGAGAGGTGAGGAAGAGAGGGAGGAATCAAGAGAGAGACTGAGAGAGAGAGGGAGAGACAGAGTTGGAGGGGGAGAGAGAGGGAAGGAAGAAGAACAACATATAGAGAGAAAGGTGGAGAGAGATAGGGAGTGACAAGGAAGAGATGGAGAGAGAGAGTGAAGGAGGGAGGATAGCGAGAGGGAAGAGAGAGAGGAGAGAGAGAGTGAGAGAAGGGGAAGAGAGAGAGAGAGAGGGAGAGGAATGAGGAGAGAGAGAGAGATAAATATATATGGACAGAGAGTGTGTATGTTTGGGGGGTGACATAGAGAGAGGGAATAAGAAAAAAACATATAGATACAAATATAGGTATTATATAACCAACCTAGATCCATCTTAAACCTAGATCTATAAGCGTTGAGAGGGATCATATCTCTCGAGTGCAAACCTTTCCTCAATTTTTGCACTCAAAAACGTGGTTTTCACCTCCAGAGATTTGATTCCTCTCAGCGCTTAATAGATCTTGAGTTAAGATCCATCTTAGATCCACCCTAGATCCATCTTAACCCTAGACCTATCAAGCACCCAGAGGGATCAAATCTCTAAAGGTGAAAACCTATTTTTTGAGTGAAAAACATGAGGAAACGTTTGCACCTTGAGAGATTTTATCCCTCTTGGCACTTAACAGATCTATGGTTAAGATGGATCTACTGGTTATATAATACTATATAATATCTATATTTGTATGGTTATATAATACTATATAATATCTATATTTGTATGTGTTGCTTTCTTATTCCTTCTCTATATCTAACAATCCAAACATACAAACTCTCTATCCATATCTATTTATATTTCTCTCCCTCTCTCTCTCTTCCCCTTCTCTCCCTCTCTCTACTCCTGTCTCTCTTCCCCCCACTCTCATCTCCCTCACTCTCTCTCCATCTCTCCCTTGTCATTTTGTCTCTCCACCTTTCTCCCTATATGTCTTTCTTCTTCCCTCCCTCTCTTTGCCACTCCAACTCCATCTCTCTCTCCTTCCATCTCTTGAGTCCTCTCTCCCACTTTCTCTCCCACCTCCCTCTGTCTCTCCACCCCTATCACTCACACACTCTCTCTCTTCCCTCCAACTCTGTCACTATCTCCCTCCCTCTCTCCTTCTCTCTCCTCTCCCTCTATGTTCCTCCCGCTCTCTTTATTCCCCTCCTCTCTCTATATCTCTCCTCTTCTCTTTTCTCTCTTCCCTCCTCTCCTCTTTGCCTCACTCTCTCTCTCTCTCTCTCTCTCTCTCTCTCTCTCTCTTCCTCTTCTCTCCCTATTTCTCTCCTTTCCTTTTTTCTCTCTTCACTCCTTTCCTCTCCATCACTTTCTCCATCTCTCCCTTTTCACTCCCTCTCTCTATCCACCTCTATCTATCTATGCCTTTGTTATCTCCTCCTTCTCTCTCCCCATACAACTCCATCTCTCTCTCTCTCTCTCTCTCTCTTCTTTCCTCTCTCTCACTATCTTTCCCACCTCCCTCTCTCTCTCTCCCCCCATCACTCTCTCTCTCTCTCTCTCTCTCTCTCTCTCTCTCTCTTTATTGATTTGTCATCCAACTTTGTCACTATCTCCCTCCCTCTTTCACCCACCTCTCTCTCTCAATCTTAAATTTTAACCCAATGTATTGTGTTTAAGAAAGTATATAAATTAAGAAAACTCAATTGGTTGTAAAATATTAAACCTATATTTTGGATCAATCATGTCAAAGAGAATACAATAATGAAAATCTTAAAAAAAATCATGCACTATCTTTCCTCTATTATTGTTAATCACTTTTCTTGGATCCTTAGTTAAGATGGATCTATGCTCGTTCTTAATAGTATTATTTATATTATATAAATTTCGCATTTATATATAAAAGTATTCTCATTTTTAATTTTATTAAAACCTTGACTTAATTTCTCAAAAGTAATTATAACCTTTTTTTTTTGATATTCAATTAAAAAATGTTATAAAATTAAATTAAAATAAAATATTTTGATTATGAAATAAGTTATGGTTCTTGGGAAACTGGTATTGATAAGCCATGGTATTGTAACAAATCCTATTCACAAGTTCATAATATCCATAGTAAAGTGGGGTTGAATATCCATGGTTAAGAATCTTGTCATATTGTTATAAAATATTTTGATTGTGAAATAAGTTATAATTTTTTAGGGCGTGGTATTGATAAGATGTATTGGCCCATGGTATTGTAACAAAGCGTATTTACAAGTTAATAATGTCCTTGGTAAAGTGGGGCTGAATATCCATGGTTAAAAATCTTGTCATATTGTTATAAAATATTTTGGTTATGAAATAAGTTATGAATTTTGGGCATGTGGTATTAATAAGCCATGGTATTGGAACAAAACTTATTCACAAGTAAATAACAACATGAAAATTCAACAAATTGAATTTTATTATTTTTATTACTTTAACTTTATTAATTGAGCCAAACTTTGGAAAGTGAGTGAGCAGAGGAAGGAAGAGAGGCGAGGAGAAAGGGAGAGAGTTGGATGCAGAGAGAAAGGGAGGAAATAACAAAGGCGTAGAGAGATAGAGCTGGAGAGAGAAAGGGAGTGACAAGCGAGAGATGGAGAGAGTGAGGGGTAGGAAAGGAATGAAGAGAGAAAAGAGGAGAGGAGAGAAATAGGGAGAGAAGGGGAAGAGCGAGATAAATAGTAACAAGGGAGATATGGAGAGAGGGTGAAGAGAAAAAAGAGGGAGGAGAGAGATAGGGAGAGACTGGGAATAGAGAGAGTGGGAGGAACATAGATGTAGAGGAGAGAGGGAGGGAGTTAGTGACATGGAAGAGAGAGAGAGAGAGAGATAGTGATAGGGATGGAGAGACAGAGGGAGGTGGGAGAAAAAGGGGGAGAGAGGACTCAAGATATGGAAGGAGAGAGAGATGGAGCTGGAGCTAGAGAGAGAGGGAAGGAAGAAGAAAGATGTATAGGGAGAAGGTGAGGAGAGGGATTGACAAGGGAGAGATGGAGAGACAGTGAGGGAGACGAGAGTAGGAGGAAGAGAGAGAGGAGGAGAGAGAGGGAAAGAAAGGGAAGAGAGAGAGAGGGAGAGAGAGTTAGGTAGATATGGATAGAGATTTTGTATGTTTGGGGTGTTGGATAGAGAGAAGGAATAAGAAAGAAACACATACAAATATAGATATTATATAATATTATATAACCATACAAATATAGATATTATATAGTATTATATAACCATACAGATATATATATTATATAGTATTATATAACCAGTAGATCCATCTTAACCACAGATCTATCAAGTGCCGAGAGGGAT
This sequence comes from Pinus tabuliformis, assembly GCA_031772625.1. Taxonomy (NCBI): domain Eukaryota; kingdom Viridiplantae; phylum Streptophyta; class Pinopsida; order Pinales; family Pinaceae; genus Pinus; species Pinus tabuliformis. Next base: position 377,344,038 of record CM062810.1, read on the forward strand.
CAAATCTCTCAAGGTGTAAACATTTCCTCAAGTTTTGCACTTAAAAAATAGGTTTTCACCTTTAAATATTTGATCCCTCTATGCGCTTGATAGATCTGGGGTTAAGATGGATCTATTCTGGATCTAAGAAGGATCTTAACCCCAGATCTATCAAGCATCGAAGGGAATCAAATCTTTGGATATGAAAACCACTTTTTTGAGTGCAAAACTTGAGGAAAGATTTGCACTCGAGAAATATGATCCCTCTCGACGCTTATAGATCCAGGGTTAAGATGGATCTAGGTTGGTTATATAATACCTATATTTGTATCGATATGTTTTTTTCTTATTCCCTCTCTCTATCTCACCCCCCAAAAATCCACACTCTCTCTCCATATATATTTATCTCTCCCTCTCCCTATTCCTCTCCCTCTCTCTCTCTTCCCCTTCTCTCACTCTCTCTCTCCTCTCTCTCTTCCCTCCCACTCTCCACTCTCCTTCACTCACTCTCTCCCTCTCTCCCTTGTCACTCCCTCTCTCTCTCCACCTTTCTCTCTATATGAATTTCTTCTTCCTTCCTTCTGTCTCCTCCTCCAACTCCATCTCTCCCTCTCTCTATCTTATTCTCTCTCTTGAGTCCTCTCCCTCTATCTTATTCTCTCTCTTGAGTCCTCTCTCTCTTTCTCTCCCACCTCCCTCTATTGCCCCCCCCAAGTCTCTCTATCTCTCTTCCCTCCATCTCTATCACTATCTCTGTCCCTCTCTTCATCTCTCTCTCATATCCATCTTTGTGTCTTTGTCTCTCTCTCTCTTCCCCTTATCTCCCTATCTCTCTCCACTCCTTTTGTCTCTCCTCTCTCCTCTCCTCTCTCCCCCAGTCTCTCTCCATATCTCCCTTGTCACTCCATATCTCTCTATGTCTTTATTCTTTTTTCCTTCTCTCTCCCCCTCCAAATTGATCTCTCTCTCTCTCTCTCTCTCTCTCTCTCTCTCTCTCTCCTTCTCTGTCTCTCCCCTCCTTTGTCTGTTCCTTCCTCTCTCTCCCTCTCTCTCCCCCCATCACACACTCTCTCGCTTTCTCTCTCTCTCTCTCTCCCACCTTTAGCTCTATCATTATCTCCCTTCCTCTCACTCTCCACCACCCCCTCTTAATTTTGACCCCATTGTATAGTGTTTAAGAAAGTGTCTAAATTAAAAAAACTCAATTGGTTGTAAAATATCAAACCTATATTTTGGATCAATCATGTCAAAAAAAATATAATAATGAAAAACTTCAAAGAATCATGCACTATCTTTCCTCTATTATTGTTAGTCACTTTACTTGCTCTCATCCCTTGGATCCTTAGTTACTATGGATCTATGTTGGTTCTTAATAATATTATTAATATTTATATAAATTCCACATCTTTATCTATAAAAGTATTCTCATTTTAATTACCTTCATTTAATTTTTATGAGAGTATTTTTAGTAGTTGTGAAGATAAAGGGTTTAGATGTATCTCAAAAGTAATTATAACAATTTTCCTTTTATATTTAATTAAAAAAATTGTATAAAATTAAATTAAATTAAAATATTTATAAAATATTTTGATTGTGAAATAAGTTATGGTTTTTGGGAATGTGGTATTGATAAGCCATGATTGGCTCATGGTATTATAACAAATACTATTTACAAGTTAATAACATCCATGGTAAAGTGGGGGAGAATATTCATGGTTAAAAATCTTGTCATATTGTTATAAAATATTTTGATTATGAGATAAGTTATGATTTTTGGGCAAGTGGTATTAATAAGCCATGGTATTGGCCCATGGCATTGTAACAAAGTTTATTTACAAGTTAATAATATCCATGATAAAGTGGGGATGAATAACCATGGTTAACAAAGTTTATTTACAAGTTAATAATATCCATGATAAAATGGGGGTGAATATCCATGGTTAAGAATCGTGGCATATTGTTATAAAACATTTTGATTATGAAATAAGTTAGGGTTTTTAGACATGTGGTGTTGATAGCCATGGTATTGACCCATGGTATTGTAAAAAATCCTAGCCACAAGTTAATAACAAAATCAAAATATAACAAATTGGATTTTATTTTTTTCAGTACTTTTAACTTTTTAATATTTACTGAGCCAACATTTAAATGTTTACACTCATCGTGATACTAGACTTTATATTACTTTAACCTTTTGTTTAGACAATAGTTAAATATTTACACTCATACCAGATATCAATTTTAACTTTTTATTTTATTTTAATTGAGGGGTTTATATTACTTTAACATTTTTATTTATTACTTTTAACTTTTTATTTAGCCAACATTTAAATGTTTACCCTTATCCTGATATCACTTTTAACTTTTCATTTTTTTTTAATTGAGGGGTTTATATTACTTTAACCTTTTTATTTATTACTTTTAAGTTTTTGTTTAGCCAACATTACTCATCCCCATATTACTTTTAAATTCTTTTTTTAATTGATTTGACATCTAAAATTGTTTACATACTTACATTACACCTACACATCTACCCTATACTAGGATGTAGAGCGCCTCTCGGCGTAATTATTATCTTTATTATTCTATCAATATTTATATCATTCACTTTGTTGTAATTATTCTTCCATTACTTCCTAGTGAGGATTGTAGGTCAACAACAAGAAATGCCTAGCAAATTGAAGAAATGGAAGAATTAAACAAAGCAAGAGGATTTTATAGAATTTCTACTTGAGGCATATCCCTAGAAAATGGAAGAAATGGAAGAATTAAACAAAGTAATAGGATTTTCTAGAATTTCTACTTAAAGGATATGTACTAGATAAGACCCAACATTGGAGGGAGTGGGTTGTTTGAAGTATTCTCTAATTGTGTAGAAAGGGGAGACATGATCTAGCATGCAACAGAGCATGGAAGCAAGATTTGAGAAGGTTCTCCTAGAAAGAGAAAGAGGATCATGTCAAATCATTTTCCTCAGTTGATGATCCTCTATGATTTATCTCTCGGGAGCAACTGTGGAGGGAGAAATAAACAAGCCTTGTTATGACCTTAGAGAAAGTTGACCTTAGATTCCCAGAAGATCATTTTTTAGTCTAAGCAAGAGTACTTAGTCAAGGTGACTTCAGTTCATCTTTCATAATGGATCCTATGAAGTTGAAAATATTACAAGTTTTAGTTTGAGTTTATTGCCTCATTTTGGGTTTGATTATAATTTCTTGAATGAGTAATTCACCCTATATGGCAAGGGTCGAGTATATTACAGTTGGATTCACAAGTTGAGAAGAAGTATGGCTTCAGAGGCTACATGTAGGATTGTGTAATGATAGACATGGTGATGAAAGGGGCACTGAAGCTGAAAATAACTCCATTGATGATCAAATAGATGATATGTTGACGAAGCCTCTTTTGAGAGGGATGCTTGTGTACATCATGGACAAGCTTGAGCTTGTGGGGAATCCCTCTTTGGTTGAGAGGGAGTGATGATTGCATCATGTAAATGGTTTCTCCCCATGCCATGTATTTTGAATGGAATACAGGATGTTATCCCTATGTCAAGTACATTGATCGAAATTAGGGAGAATGGTTTGATAGATTAGATAGCATCATGGAAAAACATTCTTCCTATGTCATGTACTCTAATTAGAATTAGGGATGTTATCCCTATATCAAGTACATTGGGTGGAATTAGGAAGAATGGTCCAATGGATGGACAATTTCCTATGTCATTAGGGTTGTAGTCTATGTGTCACTTTGACCTATATACGAAAATGGTCTGACAGAGGATATTCTCCCTATGTCTATTAGACCTGTTGGCTAGAGAATAGTCCTAGAGGCCACTAAGATCTCTTTCTAGAGTGAGAAAGATCCTCCTAGCATCATGCTTAGATATCTTTCTAGAGTGAGCTTGTTTTGGCATTTATCCTGGGTTGAGGCCATTTGGAGTTTCACCTAGACTATGTGCAGTACTTGTGTGATGGTGAATGAGAACTAGTTTAGATACCATGAGGTTGAGGCACCACCCAGATCATGGTGAATAGTTGATATTGATGTTGTACCATAGGTACTGAGTGGATTCCATGATTGTTATAGGTTAAGAGGGTTGACCTAGATGATTGTGATATTGGGGATTTTGATATTAATGATAATTCTTATCTTAATCTTGACCCTTCCTTATATAATCTTTAAACTTGAGAACAACATGATAAGTCATTATAAATACCTCCCTAGTAAAGAGGGAGTCTTGAATTTTGTAACTATCGTAAATTTTTGGTTATATATTTATTTTCAAGCATGTTCTTCATGATGAGGTTAAAAGAAAAATGTTGTAAATCATGTTCTTCATGCTCATTTCAAAAGAAGAAAAAATGAAATTTAGAATTTAGAATTTTTGGCTCCACGAAGCCTAGTCGACCTCCTCCTTGTCAAGTTGACCCCTTTATGTGATCAATTTCTGATTCGGATTTAAATAGGAATGCAACAAATTATGGAGATAACCATAAATTAAAAGATGCAACATAAATAATACCTCATTTCTTTAATGTAAAATATTGAAATATGCTTACACACAGAAATGGGGGCGATGGTAGCTTATCTCTGAGGAGATATGTGGCGGCTACATGGCTTTGAACTGTCTTACAATGAGGCTTGAAGGCCTATTTATTGTTGAGAAATAATGGAAAACCCTAAATATCCAAAAACCTAACCCTAGGAGATGAAGCATCAAACTATGGGCCCCGTTTTAGGTAAATTGGTACATCAACTTCCCGGGGTCGTAACTTTGGCATACGATCTCTATCTTACGCACACAATACCTCGTTAGAAATATCTATTCGAGGAATAAAACTTTTGGATGAGAAACATCAGTCCATGAACCCATGTTGCTCCCAGTTTTCCCAAAAAACATCGTTTAGGGCCTCAAAACGGCTCTGGAAGTTCAAGACCTGAAAAAATGCTAAAAATTGTAAACTGTGCTATAATTAAGGAAACTGAAAAACTGAAAGAAACAATGGTGGGGGTCCAAGTGGAATTAGTGGGTGGCCATCAATATCCACCTAGATCATTCCTCCCCCCTTAGGAAGCAATGGTCCCCATTGCGTTGAGTTCCTCCTTGAGATGAGGAAATTTCTCTTGAACCTGGTCCCTGGTGAGCCACTTGCCCTAGTGAAGGAGTTGGCCTACTTTGACAACTCGATGCATATGGATCTTCTACTGGGGAGTGTACTTGTTCTGCGTGTCCATGATTTGATCAGTTGCAGCTTGTTCCATGCAATCTATTGGTGTGAGTTGTTCTACAATGTCGGATGTATATAGTAATGGTGGAAAGTATGGCAGAAGGAGGTCCACATTGAACACTAGGTGTAGGCCAAGGAATGGGGGAATGCTAAGCTTAAACGCATTGTCTCCCACAACCTTGGTAATGGTGTAAGGACCATATCATAGTGGTCTGAGTTTCTAATAGGCTTCGGTAAGGTGTTCCTTTTGCAAATGCAACCAGACTTTGTTTCCCACCTGAGACTTGGGTGGCACCTGATGTTGATCATGTCGCTACTTGTACTTAGCATTTGATTTCTCCATAATGTCGTGGACCTACTGGCGGATATGTTGGATGTGCTCAATGAAGTTGTTTGCCTTATTTGTTTCGGACTGGACATGAGCTGAATCTTCTTGAGTAGTTGCAAATGGAATGGCCACATCAATCGGACATAGTGGCTAGAATCCCAAGCCCACTTGAAAAGGGTTATGGCCAGTCGAGTTGTGGAGAGCCTAGTTATAGCTGGGTTGAACATAGGGGAGGCTCTCATCCCATGTGCATGGATGTTTTGAGTTGTACATGCATAGAATGTGTATGATCATCCTATTGACAACCTCTGTCTGGTGATCAATTTGGGGATGAAAGGTTGTGGACTTAGTGAGTTTGGTGTCCAGCATCGACCAGAGACTAGACCAAAATGTACTAAGGAACCTACTGTCCTGATCTAAGATGATAGACTATGGGATCCCAAAGTGTACCCACACTTTTTCAAAGAAGAGTTTAGCAGTGGCTTCTGTTGTGATATTATTCTTGTAGGCCGCCATAATGGCCATCTTCGAGAACCTGTCGATGACCACAAAAGCACAGTCATTTTCATGCTTAGTAGAAGGAAGGCCCGACATGTAATCCAAGATGGATTCCTAAGGTCGACTATGGGTATACAATGGAGTATATAGGCCTTTCTTCTTGATGGTTGGTTTGGAAATGATGCAGGCAGTGTAGGATTTGATGTACTTCTCGACATCCTGTTGAAGATTCGACCAATAGAAATACTTCTGTAGTACTACCACCATTTTCTCAACCTCTAAATGCCTAATAGCCAGACTGCAGTGTGCTTCCCAAATCTTCTTGGCATGCTCGCTTGAAGGAAGACAAAGGTGACCCAGGTGGCATAACAAGGCATCCTGGAGGTGAAAATCTAGAACATGTTGACCCTACAAGGGTGTCTGATATGTGTGGCCGAATTCTGGGTTGCTTTTGAAGAGAAGTGGCCAATCAGAAGTCTTGTGCCCACAAGAATTAAGCACAGTGGTTAATGCCATGATTGGTGGTCAACTGAGGTAATTTGAAACATTATTGGTGCTATCCTTCTTATACTTGATATTAAAATGGAACTGTTGCAGGCATGTGGACCACTTCTGATGGCGATCATTCTGCAACTTCCCTTGCGTCTGTATGAACTTAAGGGGTTAGTGGTCTGTGTGGATGATCGTTTCCTTCCCCAAAATGTAGTGCATCCATTGCTAGAAGGCCTTCACAATGGAATACATCTCTTTGTCATAAGTGGGATACTTCCAGACTATGTCTGAAAGTGTCTCACTATGATATGCCACTCAATGCATGTGTTGAGTAAGGTCTGCCCCAATAGCATAGTCAGAGGCATCTGTCTCGATCTCAAATGGTTGTTGCAAGTCTGGTAATGCAAGCAGAGGCGATGTTTCAATTCTGTGAGTGTCTTCTATTGAGATTCAAACCAAAAGAATCTTTCTTTTGCTCCTCCCTTGGTGACTTGACTCAAGGGCCAAGTGATATGAGAAAATCCCAACACAAACCTGTGGTAGAAGTTGGCAAGACCCAGAAAGCTGCGGAGCTCTATCAGAGTGGTTGGAGATGGCCAATCCCGAATGACTTGGATCTTGGCTGGATCCACATGCAACCCCCATTCATTAATAATGTGTCTCAGATACTAAACTTGGGTCATGCCAAAAGTGCATTTCTCCAAATTGTCACATAACTTATATTGCCACAGTGTTTGGAGAACTTGTCAAATGTGGTGGAGGTTCTCTTCCAAACTCTGGCTCAAGATTAGGATGTTATCCAAGTATACCATTACAAATGACTTGGTGAATGGCCGCAAGATGTCATCCATTAACCTCATGAAGGTTGCAAGAGCATTCGTCAACCTGAAGGTCATAACCAACCATTCGAAAAGGCCCTCATTGGCTTTGCAGGCAGTCTTCCACACATTGGAGGGTTCGATTGGTACCTGGTGATATCTTGGCTTCATATCGATCTTGCTAAAATATTTTCCCCCCTTCAGTTGGTCCAAGAGGTCATCAATCCATGGGATCAGGTACCTGTTCCATACAGTGATTTTGTTCAGCGCTCTATAGTTAATACAGAGTCTCCAAGTCCCATCCTTCTTTTGTACCAACACGATCGGGCTCCCACAGGGTGATGAAATCAGTCAGATGTGACCTTTCTGGAGCAGCTCCTGAATCTACCTCTTGATTTCATTATTCTCCATAATGGAGCGTTGATAGATTGGTCCATTGGGCAGTGACGCATGTGGGGTTAGATCGATGGAGTGCTTGACCTAATGGTGTAGAGGAAACCCTGTAGGGGAGGTGAAGATGTCCTCATACTCCTCCATGACCTTGTCCATTTGTATTTGTCATGCAGAGGGGCCCTGTTTGGAGGTCGTGGCCACCGTCTTCTTCTTTCCTTGAGGGTGTATCATCAGGAAAACAAATTTCCCAGTTTTGGAAATGAGCTTACTGCATTTTTTTGCAGTAACCAAAGCGATGGCAGTAGGCAGTGCTACCTCTAGTATCCTGTACAACTTATTTCCCAAAGTCACAATAACAGCATGAGTCCTTGACTCATATATAACATGTCACTTCCACAAGTATGGTTGGCCTAATAATACATCACAAACATCAAGGGGAGAAACATCACACAATACCTCATCCGTGAAGGGCTTGATGTTGTATGGAAGGTGACACTGTTGGCTCACACGAAGATCCCATCCTTGGTGAAGCCACCCGATGGTGTACAGTTATGGATGTGTTGTGGTCAGTAAGCCCAGCCGCTTCATGACCTTTTCCAAAATGACGTTATTTTGGCTCCCACTATCAATAATGAGCTGTAGCAGGGAGCCTTTTACCCACATATGGGAGTGGAAGAGGCGTTCCTCCTCCTCTTGATCTTCGGGTTCCTCCTTTTGGATCTTTGTGGTGGAAACGGTGGTGTTGGGCTCCACACCGATAATATGATTTCCTTTGTCATTCCCCTTATCAGGTTCTAACTCAGAGTCAAAACATGCATCTGATTTCAAAGACTTTAGCTCATCCACCAGTGACTGCTTGTTTCGGCACTCACTTTTGTTGTGAGTGGAGCTCTTGTGGAACTCACACCACTTTCCCATGCCCTTCTTCGGCTTCATGGTGTTGTTATTTTCTTGCGGCTTTGGCGGGTTGTCCTGAGCCACCCCGCCTTGGATTTGTCCTTTGTTCAACAGTTTTGGGGCACCTTTCCCTTGCTTCGGATTTGCAAACCCAAAGTCTCGCTTCTTTTGTTTAAACTTCTGCTCGATCTTGATAGCGTATCAGTACACCAGGCTGAGCGAGGATATGTCTAGGAACTCCATCTCGTCCTGGATGTACTTGTGTAGGAAACCGCGGTATTTGAGTACCAAATGCAGCTCAGAATCCTTGATACCAACTTTGTGTGAAGGGTATGAGAAATATTGGTAAACTCTGTCACGTCTTGGTCCCTTCCTTGCTGCAGTGTGGTCAAATTTATGTATTTATCCTCATAGCTTCTAATAGGGTAGTACTACTTTTTGATGGCATTTCGGAATGAATTCCAAGTGGGGGTGGCTGAACATAGTGAGGTCGTACTTTCATCCTTCTGCTTGCAGTAGGTTTCCCACCAGCCTTGACATGGGGGGCGGCTTTGAGAAGAGCGAAAGTAATCTTTTCCCGGTCAGAAAAATCATGAACAGAAAAATACCCTTCTAGCAGATTTAACCATTTATCTACAGTGTCTGCATCTATTTGACCCTCAAATATGGGAATGTAACTTGTACCTTAAAGGATGTGGCACTTCCAGAGTAGCTGCTAGAAGTAGATGTGTCGCCTCTTGGTAACCGCTAAAGGATCTGGGCAAAGTTGTTCATCATCGCGTTCCTTTATCACTCTAGGGCCTCTTCAAGAAATATTTTGATAGGATCTCTTGTCCCCTCATCTTTCTTTTCATTCGCCATGGGAGGTCGTCAAGATTTGCGAGGCTAGTCTTGCAAAGGTTCAACTAGTTCAAGGCCTAACACCTTATATCCTGATGTCATTGGGGACATGCAAAGAAAAACAAAGAAAGAACAGATTGCTCTGATACCACTGATTCAGATTTAAACAAGAACGTAACAAATGATAGAGATAACCATAAATATAGAGATGGAACAAAAATAATACTTCATTTCATTAATGTAAAATACTGAAATATGCTTACAAATAGAAATGGAAATAAACTTGCTCGGGCAATGGTAGCTTATCTCTGAGGAGAGATGTGGAAGTTACATGCCTCTGAACTGTCTTACAATGAGGCTTGAAGGCCTATTTATTGTTTAGAAATAATTGAAATTCATAAACATCCAAAAACCTAACCCTAGGAGATGAAGCACCAAACTATGGGCCCTGTTTTGGGTGAATTGGTACATGAACTTATGGGGTTGTAACTTTAGCATACGATATTTGTTTGATGCACACAATACCTCGATAGAAAGATATATCCGATGACGACAACTTTGGGATGAGAAACATCCATCCATGGACCCATGTTGCTCCCAGTTTTCCAAAAAATGTTGTTTAGGGCCTCAAAACAGCTCTAAAAGTTCACGACCTGAAAAACTGCTACAATTAAGGAAACTGAAAAACTGAAAGAAACAATGGTGGGGGTCCAAGTGGAATTGGCGGGTGGCCACCAATATCCACCTAGATCAAGTTCCCTCGTTCTCTTCTCCAAGCACACACTTGACCACTGATCCTACTTGCGTGTGACTAAGTGGTTATCAGCTATTAAGTCACACTCTTATAGGTAGCTCCTACAGTGGTAGTTTTTTCATCATTCCTGATCCTAATAACATGATGCCACTTAATGGGGAAAATCCCACTTATCGATCTGTCAATCGACGAGACTGCCATGTTCTCCCTCACCTAATGCTCGCAACAAACTCAACACTTCACTGGTGGGCACTGGAGGTAATGGAAACTGATGGGAATAATTCTCGTCTATTGGGCTCATTAGTTGACAGTACTGTGCAACTCCTGTCAGCGCTCATAGTTTCATAGTTTGAGAACAATGCTCGAAAGAATTATGGGGAGTTGCCCCAACCCATAGTATTGATTGGGCTAGAAAACGTGATATCTGCCCCAGCTAAACCTTCATAACTCCAAATACCAAGACTAATTATAATTTCTCTGGTAATGTTCCATCCACTCCATGAATCCTTTATTCCCAAATGAGTCATAAAAGGTCATAACCATACCGATAGATTGGTATTGATGATATTGGTTGGGTCGAGCTGGATTTGAACCAGTGGGCAACCCACAATATTGATTGGGTTAAGTGGTTAGTTGAGCCATAGTTGTAACTGTGGGTGAATAAAGGGATTGGAGACAAACGAGACGATGACACCCAAGGGTGAATAGAGGAGATATTATATGTTTTTGTATGATTATTTTTGTTGTGCTAATAACAATTATAGATTTATAAACATGTGCTTGCTTCTTTCTTTTTGTGTTGAGGTTTCATTAGTTGTTGGTGCTTATAAACAGGTAAATTTCCTTAAGTTAAACAAGACATTCATGAGAAAAATAGCTTCAAAAATGAATAATGAACAATAAACATGTGTAGCGCAGCAAACCATCAAAGAGACACATTAACACATTGTTTTGATGAAGGAGTTTACCCCTCTTGGCTACATCTCCTTGGTCCAACTTCCATGGCTTGGGACTCTGTATTAGCTCAATGTGGCAAAAATACTATTTACAATGCTCTATCGCTCTTGATACCTACACCAATGTGTTCAGAAGGTCCAAATTAACCAAGAACACTTCTTTCTAATCCAAATTTGGTCGAAAATTGCTCAAGTTATGCTGCATCAAATTTTTTCCTAGGAATCCCCGCTAAATCTAGAGAGACTCCAATTAAGTCTGCCAAAACTGGCAGTTTCCGCCTAATTTGGCACACAACCAACTTAATCTAAATGTTAAGCGCGCTTAATTAAATATTTAAACGGAATTAGTTTAATTAAATGTTATTAACGCCAAGCTCTATCCGTTGCTGGCCCTCAGTCATGTACTTGAGGTCGCATGGGGTGGGGTCCTCGCCCACAGGGCTGGCTCCCACCATCCCCGTTGTCAGACTCAATTGCGCATTTAAATAAATGTAAGTGGTTGCGTATTTCAAAACCTTCACCTATGGTCCAGTGGTATAGCGTAAACTTCGGTTGGGGGAGGTTATTGGTTCAAAACCCGCCTCCACCCAACCCACATGTTTTTGCTGAAATCCACCTTGGAGCCAACTAGGAAATTTCACTTTCTCTGGGCCAAAACGGTGAATCCGAAGGTGATACTTGTCAAAGCTCAATTGGGTGAAAACTAAAGAAGGTTCCCCTTGCTGACTGGACTGCCATGTCATCATTCTATCCCATTCTGCAATTTTTTTAGCTGTTTCAGAAAACGAACAACAAGCCTTTTCTCCTTCATCCGAACTCCGTTTTCGATGAAAAAAATTATGTTGTGATGATATTGACGAGACGGACACACTCATACATTTTTTGATCTAATATGAGAACTTTGAATTTTTGAGCTAAATACTGAGCACCTGATCAAGATAGGGGAAACGATTAAGCCAAGCCTTCCTCATTAAATACCAAAATACCAACCTTCAATCGACTGTAGATTTTATGCATCCGAACATGAACTTGATCGCAAATTGATGGAAGGATTCAAATGTTGTATGGGAGGACAATTCAGAGCATTTGATAGGATATGAGAAGACCTTCCAGTCATTAACACATCATAGTTGGCTTGAGAATGAAAAATAGGAGAGTGTATCAAGCTTTCTGAAAATTCTAGTTGTTCCTCTTCCATGCTAATGGACCGATATATGGGAGGCCAGACAATAGGTCATATGATCAAGAAAACATCCATAAGCTATAGGAAGCTAAAGGGAGAAAAAGTTTCAAGGACATGGAAATGAAAAACAACTAAGCCCATATAAAACCATGAATCTAAAGCAAAGAAAAAACCCTTGAGAAAAGCCTTTCTTTCTCGTCGTCCATATCCATATTTAAAAATATATTAATGACAAAAAAGAATGTTTCAATGTGGTCCATAAATAAAATATTTAAATGTCCATGTTAATAAAAAATTTCTATGTCAACTATTTGTATATTATGTATGGTTTAGAAAAGAAAAAAACTAAACTATATATATACTATATAAAGAAATTGAAGAAAAAAACCACATTTCAAACAATTTCATTATTCTACAATTTAGCCCTTTTGAGATATATTTGTTGGTCAATTTTGTTTGAAATCAAACAAAGATTTATTGGAATTGCAAATTTAAACCATGTAATCTATACAATTGAAGTGTCCTTGAAATTTTCAAAAATTAAATCCATTTGTACATCCAGAAATGCAATTAAGCTAAACCAACTTTATTCATTCAATTGAAATTTCAATTTAAAAATTTAATTTTATTCTACAAAGCTGTTTTAAATTGAATACTGATAAAAAAAACATTGGAAAAAAAATTAACTTATAATCATAATAATAATTAAGTAAATTTAAATAAATGATAAAAAATTAAAAACTCTATAAATTAAAAATTAAAATAGTTAATCATAATAATTAATAAAAATATTATAACATTTACTTTTAATTTTTAAACTTTTATAAAAATAACACAACATTATTTTTCTCATTATATATATAACACAACATTATTTTTCTGATTATATATATATATATATATATATATATATATATATATATATATATATATATTTAAATTTAAAGTTAAATTTTATATTTATATTAAAACACATAATTTCAAAATTATATTTACTATATTTAAAAAAAATAATTATAATAATTTCCTTATTAAAATAAAATAAAAAATCATTTATACTGAATTAAATTCCATATTCATTTATTAGACTTAAACACAACATATCCCAATAGTCTTTAATGAACCAAAAAAAATTATGTTTACTATATTTAAAATAAAAATAATTATAATAATTTCCTTATTAACATAACATGAAATAAAATAAAAAAATCATTTATATTAAATTAAATTCAATATTCATTTATTAGACTTAAACGCAACACATCCCAAGTATCTTTAACGAACAAAAAAAATTAAAATTGGAAAAAAATAATAATGTTGGTCTTGCTTATAGTGATTCTAAACCATCAATACAATTTCATAATAGCATTTAAGTTAAATAAACTAACCTTTATCTGATTACAGGTTTAGTCAATTTTTTTTACACAAAGAATAGAAAAGAAACCCATTGTTTGTTGTAACTTTTCTTGTCAAATTATTATTGTTTGTTGTAACTCTTATTGTCAAATTATTAAAATTTATCACATGTATTGCAAATAGGATCACAATAAATGGCAATATTAAAATGATTTATATTACTCACAATAGCCTATTATGAGTTACAGGGCAGAGTTACTTGTGATGGGAGAAAGCAAACAATCTTCATGATGTTATGATTCAGGTAATGCCAAATAGATTACAAAAAACAATTGAAATGCAAATAGGATCACAATAAATAACAAAATTAAAATGATTTATATTATTCACAATAGCGTATTATGAGTTACAGCGCAGAGTTACTTGTGATGGGAGAAAACAAACAATCTTCATGATGTTATGATTCATGCAATGCCAAATAGATTACAAAAACCAATTGTAGTAAACTTGAGTAACCATATCACCCATGGCAAAAGCGCTACTCCAAGAAGCACCAAGATCATAACTATTTTTAATGTCATCTTCCTCGGCGTTTTTTCTGCAAGCAACCTGAATGAAATACATTTTCAAAATAAATTCGATGAAATAGAACAGGGCAACGCCTAACCCTATACATGAGTGTGGTTTTGATATTGGCCATTTATTGATATGAGAGATGTCCTTGGCAGGTCTCTGGCACGGTTTTCCCTATCAAACAAATCAGCGATGGTAAAATACGCACTCTTTGCAGGCTCCACTGCATTCACTCTATCAACGTCATTCCCTAACTGAGATGGCAAAAATCTCTATATTATCAAAAATACAGCTGGTTGGACTCTTGGATTAGAAAAATATGTAATCAGAATAAGTTGGGAATCTCTAATCAGAATAAGTTGACTGTGTAATCAGATAACGCCCATCTGGTTCTCTTGCTTATTGTTTGGAATGGCATTCTCACTGAGCATATCGCTCTTTTTGAAGAAGGCAACACAATGGACAGAAAACTAGGTCCCCACTTCCGAGTGCCAGGTTCTGGAGGCATTCAGGAATGCTCAGAGGGCAGACGACCCCACTACGATCCTCACTATTGGCACTGCCACTCCTCCCAGTGCGGTTGATCAGACCAGTGAGATTGTTCATATTGATATTGAAAACTCTTAGACTGGGAAGCATTGATTTTAGATGGGTGCCAATGCCTTAAGTTATCAAAATTATTGCATGATTTGCATCAACTTTTTGTCGATTTTCGACCTGTGCTCATTGAGGCACTCGAAAATAATATTATTTCAATAAACAACAATTGCATTTGCCAAAGTTGACAAGACACCTTTTTAAATTACGATGCATATCAACTTATAGCACTGCATTTCTTCACTAGAAATGAGTGAGCAGCACATTATATGAGAGGAGGAGAAAAGGAGAAATTTGGTCCTGCTAAAATCATGTCGGCTCAAATTGTGCATCGGATATTTGTGCCACCCACTTATATCAACATACAACGTTCACGAGTATAATTTGATAGTGTCTTCGTAAAAATCTGCTCGCTATTTATCAAACGTACAATATATATGGAGAACCACAATGAAGAACTGAACATATGTCATTGGTAAATCCATGTGGCCGTGTTCGATCCCGGAGGACCTCTCGCTTGTGACCATATATATGACGGTCGTAAAAACTAACTGGCTTCGGTCGTATTCTGACCGGTTTCGATCCTATTGTAATCTGGTTTCGGCGGTATTCTGACTGGCTTCGGCTATATTGTAATCTGAGAGCTTGGGCTATATATGGATTTCTCTCCAAGAAAATTAGAACGAAAATGATTACCATACCATTAAAAACATACAATCTAATGACATCTCTGTTGCATTTCTTACGGAAAGAAATTAGACATGATAATTGTGTCACATAGCTGGCTTTGAAGGCCATATAATGATTGCCAGGTCATAAAAAATGCAAATGCTTTGTTTTGAAGGGCTTGGAAACTTGAGTTCAAATTAACAACGTAACAATAAAGATTATGTGCAATTAACTTTCACCTTATCTCGTTAGTACTTTGCCTTGACTTTTAATTAATTGTTGTGTTAAATATAATAATTTTCATATATCTATATATATATATAATTAAACTATATTTATGCTTTAAATTATTTATTTATTTTTTAAATTAATTCATGTTTTATATTATATTATTTTATTTTCATTTTTCGGTTAGAATTGAATATAATTTTTAGTAAAAACAAAATATTTTTTTATAAAATTGTATTTTTATTGGTTTTTATTAATTAGTAATTGTCTTCAAAGGTGTAAAGGTACACTCAAGGAATAGAAGATTTGGGAAGTTCATCTCACCATGAACAAAGCATATTTGTGAGCCTACTCTTTCACTGTGGCTTCTTGCGCTTCAGTGGTATCAACTCGAGACAACCAAGGTGAATGGAAGGTTTGCAGTGATTTTAAGTCAAAAATCGGTGAAATTAAGGAAAATGTGGAGCAACTGGGCGAGGTTGGTGTTTCCGGAGATGCTTACAACGATGAAACGTTGTTGAGGAAGTTCAATAGGTCTTCGTACTATGAGACAAATGAGGAGGAGCAGGGCAGTGCTAAAGTGGAAAAGGATTTAGTGGATTTTATTGTTTTCTCAAAGAGATTTGTTTTCTTTTCTTTGATATTGCATTGGATTGGGTCTCGCGTCGGGTAATGAAGGGTAAAAAGGAAGAACAATGTCTTTTGGCGCATAAGGGAAGAGAATAAGCGAGTGAGGAAGAAGTTGGGAATCATGGCATCCTTCATTAACGACACTCATCCAAACTCTCATCTCTAAATTACCTGAGCATCAAGGTGACCCCCTAGTGTACTACACATGGGAAGGCCACCCAAATTTCAGGAGGGCCATCATCACCAGTGGAGTGCACAGAGAATTGTAGTGGGTCCATGAGGAGCATGCAAGAGCAACATCAATGGAGGAGGTATGTGTACATGTCCCGAGTTCCCCACATATTATTCAATCCCCAAATCCAATCCCCGAGCCTAGGTTGAACTTCGTTCACATTTTTGTTATAGGATGTCCATTAGATTTGTGTCAGAAATGCATTTTCACAAACCCAAAATTTTTTCAGGCAAACACAGTAAACTTGTAGAAGTAGCTTTGGACCAAGCTTTCCACATTGACCCAGGGACAACATTGCATCTTTGTTGACCTATTGGTCCCCCAAGCTTTCTGGTTCTGAGGATTATGCTTATATTCTTAGGGAGCTTGGGAACAAAGAATAATGAAAGAAGGCAATTGAATGCTTTGAGTGGGCAGTTTCTCGTGAAAGGCGAAGAAATGAGCAAGGGAAATTGTTCAGCATTCTGATTAGAATTTTGGTTTGGCATGGGAGAGTGGGACTTGTAAGGAAAGTCTTTGGTAAAGTCAAGACAAAAGGATATGCAACCATTATTTATGCCTTCTCTACCCTCATTAGTGCTTGTGACTGCAACAATATATGCAGGGAAGCTACTGTTGTCTTTGATTCAATGAAGAGGTATGGTTGTAAGCCAAACCTTGTTTCTTATAATGCTGTCATTGATCCCTTTGTTAAGGGGAGTGTGGATTTCAAGGAGTTCAACTTGACCAAATTACATTCAATTCTTTGCCCTCTATCTACATTTAAGGGGATTTATGGGAAGAGGCTCATGTAATGTTTGAAGAATTGTTGTATTGAGGAATTGTTTAAGATATTTTCACTTACTATTTTCTAAAGCTTTGAAGATCATAGAAATGTCCGGAGAAAATGTTCACAATGTGTGGATCACAAATAAATCAACTCTTAAGCAAACATAGGAGCATATGGAAAAAGGATGTGAAGTGGGTTGATTTAGATGCAAAGAATTAATGACATTAATTAATGAGAAAACAAGGCCTATGCAAAGTGAAGCTGAAGGTTCAACATCAGTCCCACGAGAAGATGAATCTCAAGATCTAATAGATGAGCATTACTAGATTGTTAGCAAAAAGATTTGGAATACGTGAGGAGTCTCTTTGATTGAACTAATGATCTATGTTTATGATGGCAGTGAATCTCAACATGATGTTATTATGAAGGCTATCCAAGCTTTCTTTGCAGCATGGGATTTCGTGGAAATTGTTGGTCGTTTAGATAAGGAAGCAACATTTGGGAGTTTTGCAACTGACAAAATCTTTGAAACTATTGAAAATTTTTGGAAGAAGTTCCCTCAAAATCCCATAAAATCAAGCATTCTACTGGAGTAGGAGATAAAGATCCCACTCAAGGGTATAGGTTCAAAGAAAGAAAACGTCAAAGAAATCTCAGTGGAAACTTAATCTCACATAGAAATCCAAGAAAAACAAACACCATCCCACCATAATTTGAATTACTGGATCCGCCTTACTGTAAAATACAATTTGTTCGAAACTCTGGAAGCCATGAAATCATCAAAATCATCAGCGAATAAAATCCACAATTTACAATGCTCATTGGGAAAATTTATCCGTGAATGCACACTTTACAATGCTTATTGGGAAAAGTTATCCATGAATGCAGCATCAAGAGTCTAAACATAGCTTTGATAGATAATTTCAATAGATGGGCAAAGAATGGAAAGGAAACAATCCCGACAGTTCCTCCAACCCTGCCCCTGTTCCACCCTTTGTATCGTTTCTCACAAAAAACTCAAACAACGAGACTTGCGAAAATCTCGCAGAATCTAGCATTGAACTTTCGGCGTTCCTTTCCACCTCCCAATGCAATTACTAATATACATATGGTTATAATATGTATCTATTCTATGTTACAATGCAAATGTATAATATATTTACAGTTTTTATGTTTAACATGATATAATACATTGTGTTTTTATAATAGATTTTTTTTTAGATTGCATATGCTCAGTTTTGTGGTATTTATATGCTATATGAATTATATATTGTGTAGTTTATTATATACACTAATAATATAACTCATAATAACATATATAATAAGTAAATAAATTTATGCTATTTACAAACTTGTGTTATGTGTTTTGTTAATGAAATAACTCATAATAACATGCATATGTAAAGAAATTTATGATGTGTAAAAACTGTTGTTATGTGTTTTGTTAATGAAATGTTGGGTTTTATTTTATATACAAAATGTTTATTTTTATTTTTAATAAACATTTTTAATTTATTTTATGGGGTAGAATGTATTATTATTATATATAATATCTATTTATTGATATGGTGTAATAATTTTTTTATAAATTACTATTTTAAGTTATGTTAAACTTAATTTCTATATTATTTATAGTTTTATCTATTTATAAATAGTATGGAAATGATAATTTTCTTTGATGTAGGTACACGCCAAGTGAAGTGGAGGAGGGGTTAATATGCAAAAACATATGAAAAATGTGAGGTGATGTGGCAATCCAAGGTGTTATGTCACTTTCTCGTCACCAATGTTGTCATGAATAAAGAGATGCTAACATTCTAGTAAGCAAAAGGACAATTATAATGACCATAATGAAGGACATGCAAAAAGATCGAAAGCCAAGCAATAAGAATCAAAGGAATCATTGGCCACTAACATGCCAAGAAAAAAGGGATTTTTCAAAATGCAAAATGGAGCGTCCCCATGATTTTGTTGAAAAAATATAGGGATGGGGGAGGGTTGTGTCCACAACAGGAAGTCAATAAAAAATATGGCACACAAAAGGGTAAGTGGGGATTTGATATCCCAAGTATAAACGACGACACTATCAAGTTTGAAATATAAGAAATGGTATGAAATTTACTTTGTAAATGTTGTAAGGATGAGGTCCCAATAGGGGTCATGGTGATGGTAGTCGAGTGCATAATAAGGGTTTATGTGAACTGGGCCACATTTTTACTCAATCAGTTCTTAATTGACTTTCAAGAGGCACATGAAAAAAAAAAAGAAAAGTTCCACTATGTGTGGCTCCTAATACTAATCACGCTCGTTTCATGGAGAGAGTTGGAGGAGATGCAGTTCCCAGCTACAAAAGAGAAACAATTCATTGCACTTCGGTATGCTTCCTTATGGCATACCGTGAACAAGAAGTGGCAACAGTATAACAAAATCATATTTTATGTAGATAAGGAAACAATCTGGCACATAATAGAACACATCTTGTGCATAACACCCTATATATTTGAAGTATATACTGTGATATCACACTTCGAAGCGACTCCAAACTACACGTGGATAGAAACCAAGAGAGATTCGATGCAGTAGTGGTTACCAAATCATTATAGGCTATCAAAGTTAGAAATATTATTAATGAATAGGATGCAGAATGGAGGGTCCCTACAACAAAGGAACCCAATAAATACTGAGAGCAACAAGGATCAAGCAGTGCAAGAATCCATGCCATAGACTAAAGAAGGGAATGGTACAAAATAAATGCAGGATGAGGATAATGCGTAGGTTGGGGAGAAGAAGAAGCAGAAACAAACAAGAGAATAAGGTACCCCCCACTCACAGCCAAAGAAGAAAACCACTAAACATATAGACAATCAGGTACAGTTATTAACTAATGATGACCTTGAATAAATGTTAACAAAAATGTAGCGTGAGTAGCTACAAAAGTTACTTCAGACTAGCATAAGGGTCATGGCGTGGCTAGGAGGGATAGAGCAGGTAGTAACACTAGGTGCCCCCAACATAATTGAACCATAATCAACACCGTGAACAACACTAGAATAGTACGACACCCTTCAAATTTCATGAAGGGCGATGAGATTCCTTTCAGAGGCAATGTAGAAGCAAGTTGAAGAACTAAACCATATAGAATTGATTCTTTGAGTTTAGGCTTTTGTGATTCATAATGTATTGAAGTAATTCTTCTTGATTAATCACAACAAGCAAATTTGGGTTGACATTTAGAACCTACCAATGTGGTTCATCATCATAACAAAAATGAGGAATCTAATATATCCAAGGAATTGAATAATGTAGAGATGCAAGAGCTAAATATATTAACAGTGAAAAATAGAACATTAAAAAAAAAATTCCTCCTTAATTTGATAATATAATATTAATAAATAAACCCTAAAATATTTAAATAGTTCCTTAATTTGATAATATAATATTAATAAATAAATCCTAAAATATTAAAATAGTTCCTAACATATAAATATTTATTAAGAATTAAATTTAAAAAAAACTATATATTAGTTAATTTCTTGTTAAGAAATATAATCTTCGATATATGACCCTTATGAATGAAAGACACTATAATAAAATAAATTAATAATTAGTAAACTCTTAATTTAATAAATTAATATAATCTAATAAATTAATAACTATAAATTAAAAATAATTCTTTTTAATATAATAATAATATAATAACCTCAAACTTAATAGGGAAAAAGGACCGAACAAAATAAAAACATCATAATAAATAGATATCTATATAAAATTTCAACAAGTATATATTATATTTTTTACATTCATATTATATATGTTAAAAATATATTTTATATTTTATATATTTATGTGTATAAAACTAAATGTTATATTTTATATGTTTATAAAATATATTATATAGTTTTCTATGTATAAATATATAGAATATAAGATATATTTCTAACATGTTTTAGGGGAAACACAATTGGTAATCAAAGTAATGTGAAATTTGTGAAAATTAAGAGACTCATTATTTGTAACCTGGTTTAAGAATTGACTCCATAGGTTTACTAGTAGTTAATGTGTCATCCTTTGAGATACAAAGAAAAAAAAATATTTTTAACAATAAAGAATATGAATATACGATTTTTTACTTTATCCAATGTTTTTTAACATATATAATAGACATATATTGAATATGAATATGAATATATGATTTTTGAGTTTCTCGAATGCTTTTTAACATATATAATAGACATATATTGAATATAATATGAATATATGACTTTTGACTTTCTCCCATGTTCCTCTGGGATACAAAGAAAAAGAAGATATATTTTTAACATATATAATAGACATATATTGAATATGAATATGAATATATGATTTTTTCTTTCTCCGATCTTTTATTTCTTACCATTATATCTAGCTCTTGCATTTCTACATTATTTAATTCCTTCGATAGATCAGATTTTTCATTTGCCTTAATGATAAACCACATTGGTTCGTTTGAAATTTCAATCCACATTGGTTTCAACACTAAGAATGCCTCACTAATGCATACATTTACCTGAATAACCATGTATAAAAAGGTTATGAGTCAACTTTAACCTAAGAAATAAAAAGAATTACACATCTTATTGTAAAATTGACCATTTTTCTAAATAAATTTTTCTTATATATAAAAGAATGTTATAAATAGTAATGAGGAACTAATCATGGAGGAACTTATTAGAATTGGAATTATCTCAAATCCTTGGGAAATTGGTGGGTAGGGAGCCCTGTGGCAAATCTAATTTATTAAATTTATTATAAGTCAATGCAACCTAACAAACTCTATGACATGCTACAGTCGTTGATAAATATTAAGACTAAACATATGCTCAGCATATTCCCTTAAGAATCAATCTAGGCCCTCTATTAAAAAAATAAAAAAATGTCAACAAATCCTCATCCACCTTAAGTTGAATTAAGAATCCTTTGGAAAATATAGTAGTTCCCAAGAGATATAACTCTACATCATGAAAACAATGATGGAATTGAAAATGTTGATTGTGTGAAAATGGAATTTGGGAAACACTTTTAGCTTGTTTCTGACATAGAAAATTGTGACTTTTTATGTTTTTTCAACTTCAACTACTGGAAACTCATATTTTATTTAAGAAATTTTCTTTGTAGTAAAAACAAGATTTGTAGAAACACTTTTAGCTTGTTTTTGACATAGAAAATTGTGATTTTTTTATGTTTCTTCAACTTCTACTACTGGAAACTCATATTTTCTTTAAGAACTTTTCTTTGCAGTAAAAACAAGATTTGTAGAGGATTTTGTTGCCTATGTAGTAATTTTTTCCAGTTTTTATAGACATCTAGCAGTAGAAATTTTTTGTTTACTTAATGAATATACTTGAAAATTTTAGGCAAGTATAACGAGTGACTGGACAACCCACCATGGTGTGCAGAGATGGTAACTCATTTTGGGAAAAAAATTATATCATCACAAACTACACAGACTTCTCTCTAACATGGACTATTTTTCGGGAATTTTCATATTCAATCACCATGTTTTATCATTTAATGAAATAGGGCAAGACAAAAAATTGTGATTTTTCAAGACATTTGATGATCCATCAATTTTCATTTTAATTTGATCATCAATAAGTTAGTTGAAAATACCGTTTTGAAGACAAAAGGGAGAGGAAGCACAAGGTGATTTTTCAAATGATTTGGTGTTTCGATCTTGAAGTTATTCATTTTTCATTTTAGGTAATTTTCGTAACTTTCGAAATCTATAGTGACACAATTTACTGTAAAATTATTAATAAATATCAATTACTCATGAAAATGAATAAAACTTATGTCATTAAAAAATAGATTTAAATTTGAATCCAATGGCAATAAGGCATCATCTAACTATTAAATTTTGCAGGGATTTGACTTCTCTCAAGTAGTCATTTCCTGAAAATTGTATAACTTTTCCTAATTTTTGTTGAGCTAATATATGTAGGAAACCCTATCAAGATAAACTTCTAGATAATGTTAGATATAAGGTGAAATAGTTTTTCGATTTGAATTCCCATGTGGCCCCAAATCAAAAGTACATTCGGTAACATCATATATATAGATGGGTTTATGATAGTCATGCCAAATATATAACACATGTTATCCAAGTGGATATTTCTAGAATTTTATGGAGAGTAACGTTTATGTGAATATTTCCCTTTGCACATTTGTGAAGCTTAAACCACGATATTTGATCTAGATCTCTTCAGCTACCAGAATTAATGAAGATCTTTTACTTCTGTAATGTTAGCAGAATTTCATATGAACAGGTATGAAAAGCCACATGTGCATATTTTAATGAAGAGGAAACATAATGACGACTGTCAAATCAAAGAACAGACAGACATTGATAACGAAGTTCACCCAATGTGGGTTAAGTTTATCTAACTATTAAATTTTGCAGGGATTTGACTTCTCTCAAGCAGTCATTTCCTGAAAATTGTATAACTTTTCCTAATTTTTGTTGAGCTAATATATGTAGGAAACCCTATCAATATAAACTTCTAGATAATGTTAGATATAAGGTGAAATATTTTTTCAGTTTGAATTCCCATGTGGCCCCAAATCAAAAGTACATTCAGTAACATCATATATATAGATGGGTTTATGATAGTCATGCCAAATATATAACACATGTTATCCAAGTAGATTTTTCTAGAATTTTATGGAGAGTAACGTTTATGTGAATATTTCCCTTTTCACATTTGTGAAGCTTAAACCACGATATTTGATCTGTATCTCTTCAGCTACCAGAATTAATGAGGATCTTTTACTTCTGTAATGTTAGCAAAATTTCATATGAACAGGTATGAAAAGCCACATGTGCATATTTTAATGAAGAGGAAACATAACGACGACTGTCAAATCAAAGAACACACACACATTGATAACGAAGTTCACCCAATGTGGGTTACGTTTATGGGACCGATGTCAAGAGTGGGGATGCCACTTCATTGAATGATGCAAGATGATGATGAGTACATGGTAAATTCTTTGTCATTATAAGGATACATTCCATCAACCAGAGTGGCATGTCTCTACACGAGAAGTCCTCCTATAGGAACTCTCACTTAAATGGTCCCTCCTTCAGCATGACAAGCTAATAAATTCTCACATGACGTGGCATACAAGTATATCTCAACATAATGGTAACAAGGATGTCAAAAACAAAAACATCATCTCTGCAAATAAGAAGAAATACATATCATTGTTGCATTATTTACCTCAAATTTCAAGGATGACCTGAAAATGTGAAGCTCTGCTCACAAAATGGACTGCACTATTGAATTTGTGGGCACGTGGACTGCACCATTGAATTCATGGTACACGTGTCAAACGACTATAAACATGACCCCTTTCTAACACCGTCAAGCTATGGACCCTTGAGAATCTCGAAGATTCCCTCAAAAATTCCTTCCTGGAGATGGACGAAAAATTTGTTGCTCGGATGAAAATTCTGAGCACACCACTACGCTCCTTGTGAAATTCTGTGAAAAAGGAATATAAAGTTGGTGTCATTCTACCTATGTCAAAAATTAGCCTCCAAGGGAATCTTTTAGATTCCTCAAGATTCTGCAAAGATTCCTCAATGCTAACTGCCTAAAATTATGTTGTTCAGATGAGGAAACAAACCACACCATCGAATTCCCTGTGAAATTTTGGTTCTTCTGAGTATTAAGTTGACATGATTGGTCACTGTGTAAAATTTCCCTCTAGGTAACCTTTTATATTACTCACCATTCTCCAAAAAGGAATATTCTTTGGAATATTCTAGGGAATATTCCCCTAAAATATTTATCTCAAAATTTGTGCCTGGCTGGGTGCTATTCATGGGCTCCTGGTTCTGTTGCTTGTACTCATCCTCTAATTCCTCCTCTACTTCGGGCGAACAAATGTTTTGGGTTTATGTTTCGTGGGCGGATAAATAAATGTGAGGCCACTTGGACTATTTGTGGAGTACTAAATTGGGCAGGTAAAGGTCCCGGGGTCAAACCCGCATGCATCTCCCATATACATGTGTTTTTGTATTATAAAAAAAAAATGGCGAGTTAATTTTAAACATGGTTGGTGGCGGTTTCATATACGTTGCCAGCTTGTTAATGTTTCTGGAGCATGCGGTTGAGGGTTTGTAATGTGTGATGGCAATGGTGATGTGGGGTCATCGCGTGGGGTGGGCTGGTCACCGACTGATGTGGGGTCAAGTCCTCTTAGCCAGAGTTTGGAATTCAACAACCCAACGATCGAGTCATAATAATATATATATGATATATATGTGGTTGGGGGTGGGTGGGTCCATTGGGCCCGCCACCCATTTTAATTCCTTCTTTTTGTTTTTTTATATATACCACCATTCAAAATTCATCCACCAATTTTTAAGGTTCATTGGAAAAATTAATAGGGAACAAATTCAGCTTTTCCAACAGTCGAAAATCGCCACTAACTGTTTGCCAAATTATTGCCTCGTTAGTGACTGCCACTAGGCCTAGTTCGACCAAAACTTTGACTGCGAATATATTGAGCATACTAATTTGGATTTTAGTGTTGTTCATTCCATTATAATCAATACGATGAGCACTATGATCTAGTCCTGGTTTCACTTCAATCCGATGACTTTTATTTTTGAGCTATTATGAGCCACTTCTGAATTTTGAGTGTTTCTAGAGCCACATGGATCATTTATCTGCACTGGGGAGATTTTGGTCCTCTTAAGGCATGAACATAATCTACAACTATTGTGTTGCATTGTCTGCACAACAAGTTTACTAATAGGTCACACTTCCTTCTCTTTCACCCTTGTTCTTTAGAGCCATAAGTGATGAATCGACACTTGCATCCTCTCTAAACCTGAAGTTCAATCTTTGAAAACTACATGGTCAATTACATGACCCAAGCATTCCCATACTTTCCAAGAGTTTATACAACACTTTTTGTTCAAGTTCACATCAAAATAGAAACCAATACCCCAGTTATCAACAAAAGGCCAAAGCATCATCGTTGCTTTAATAAGTGATGGAAAACACATCATCACTTTTACAATCATATTGAAACACATGAATTACAAATGTGGCCATGACAAGCTACTATATCTAGTAAAACCATATCTTACTCAACAAAGTGAAACATTAAGAATGTGGTGGATTTTCTTGTTGAACCTCTTCACCAGTCGGTTCTTGCACGAGCACTTTGTCCTTGAGATGCTGATCTAGATGGAGCCTCCAACATGTGGCTCTTTGATGTCCACCTCTATTGTAATTACTGAAAAAAGTCTTGTTCCTGCAAACCTTCTTAACCTTCTTCTTTCCCTGATGTGGACAAGGATTCATGTCCCATCCTCTCTCTCTTGCTGCCATCCTCTCCCAGCACTCAACAACCACATGTTTATACAAACCCCAAAAACTACAAGTTTTTCTACACCATGATTTATGCTCATAATTAACAATATGCTTGTAATCAAAATGAACTTTGGAATACTGAAACTTTTTATACCTCTCTTGATTGTCTCTAGTGCAATTCTGGTAGTGAGATATTGCCTTAGCTTTTCCTCTACAATGTGCACTATCATGGGAGGATTGTGATGTTTTCCAATCATCCTCTTTCTCTAATGGCTTTGACAATTCCTTGGAAGCTTATGATACATTTGATCACTCTCCTTCAGTGTACCCTAAAACTGCAAATTGAGATCTTTGTACAACCTCCAATGGTTAAGTCATTCCTTCGCCATTAACACCAAGTCCTCCTCCTTTATACCCCATCTTGGTAAGGAGTCTCATGCTAGTTCCTGAAATGGGTACCTCCATATTTATAATAAAAATAATGTCATGTCAAAATGAAATTGAAGAATGATCAACACTATTTACCTCATATGTCGATTTTGAACTAGTTGATGATGGCTTTGCTAAGCCTTCGTTGCACTTCAACTCTGCCAAGGAATCCTTTGTGGCTTGTAACTGAAGTTGCAATCTCTTCTTCTCTTATTTTTCTTCTCGTAGAAGTCTCCTCAATTTAGAAATCTCTTCTCAAAGGCTCAGATTGCAATTTATATATTATAAATATTTCTTTTCTTTTTCATTTTGAGTTTAGCGTTGGGTTCGAATAAAATATTCACAGATTACAACATCACATTGTAGCACTCCATTTTTCTCTACCTTGTTGATATCTGCATGGAAATGACAGAAGAAGGAAGACCATCAACGTGATTTATGGTTTTTATGGGATTCAAACAACAGATGGAATTTGCATGGGAAACACCTTAGGATGACATCAATGATTAGATGGAGGAAGGATAGGGTCATTGGGTGTGGACATTTTGGCCATTTTTACATGGGTATGAATTTGGACTCTTGAGAGTCCTTCATTTCTACTAAAGATGATTTTATTCGTGTGGGTAAACAATTTCAAGGGTTTATATGATCAAAGCATAAATTTCATCTACAATTGAGAGTTTAATGATTACTTTAGAGAGTTCTTCCTTTTTACTAAAGATGACTTTTGTTCTTAAGGGTAAAAAATTTCGAGGGTTTATATTATCAAAGAATGAATTTCATCTACAATTGAGGGTTTAATGATTATGGTAATGCAGATCTTGATTGCGGTCAACAATTGATTAGAAGACAATGCACAAGTAAGCATTTTTCATGTTTTTATTTTACAAAGGGTTTAATGATTATGATAATGCAAATCTTGATTCGGCCTAAAATTCATTAAAGGACAATGGACATGTAAGCATTTTTCATGTCCTTATTGTACAGATTAGTTTGCTCCTCCCTAACCTTTCTAGGGCCAGAATGCATGAAATTTTATTTTTTCTTTTCACCTTGTTTTGAAGTGGTTGATTTTTTGTGTAATGGACTCTACCATGCCCAAATTTAAAGGGCTGAAGTGATGCAATCAAATTTTCTGGTAAGATGAAAATACTAGACCTTCCTCAATTTGTTACATGAAATTAAAATTTCTTGTAATCATGAACATAAAATCTTTTCAGATTCATCCTTAGATTCTAATCTCAATGCCTACAATTTTGAACCATGTTACTATATTTTAAGTAAAATATACTTATATCCATTAAACCTTACAAATATCCAAATATTAGGTTAATTTTAGCTAAAAACAAGGAACCTGAATGGCTTTTCCAATTTATACTAAATGCTTATAGACAATGATTAAAATGGAAGAACCAAAATGGTTTGATAACTTTTACCCACCCATCAATTTCCAAGACCTTTGCTTTTATGCTGAACCTAAATAGAGAGAGTAGAAGAAGGAGAGGAACTTGGATGAGGTGGACCTTGACCCGCTTGATACTTTTCAAAAGTTGGGTATGCCCTTAACTAGAAGAAGAGATTGACAAATATTTTTATAGATGTTGCTTTTGACAGTGTTTTCAATGCTACCATGCATAGGTAGACTCTATAGGCAACTGAGGTTATATTGTGTTTGTTATAAGAGGTAATTTAGGAGTATCTTGATCTAGTTAGGAAGTATCTTGGTAGGGTTGTTCCTCCTGCTGATAACTATTATGCTGCATTGTATTTCTTTTAGTGATAGCTATTTCTATTAAATCCCCAAGTACACTTTGTCACCCATGGAAATATCCACTTATTTCAGGATGAATGAGATGGAGACCAGGAAGTTTGAGAGGAATCTTATTGTTGTAGATGAGAGGAGTTATGTGAGGTGAGAGGAGTTTTGTGACATATATTGAAGGATGCACTACACCATTTTATGACACCAATCATCTCCATGCCATAGTAGTGGATCTCTATTGCACCGAGGGAGAAATGATAAAGTATTCCACTTTAAAGAATTGGTATGTCAGGGATGAGGAATGCAGACATGGGATTTATAATTTTATTATGAAAAGAGGTTTGTGCGATGGAGACAAATCAAGGATCTTATGGACCTGTGTAGACACTGGCTTGATAATCACCTGGAAATACTCAAGCATTGTTTTGAAAGGTGATGATGCAATTGGAGAGTTCTATTTTGTTGCCTTGAAAAGTAACTATCAATAGGGGGGAAAAGGTTACTCATATAGGGAAGAATTGTAGGAGTAGGATTGTTTCTAAAATTATATATATATGCAAGTCAAGGGACTACTACAGAGGATTAGTGCAGGTGCATCCAAATTCTCATAATTCAAGAAATTTTTCATAGTGTGATTTGATGCTCATTGGTGACCAGACAACTGCAAATATTTATCGATACATTTAGGTACAATTTGAGTTGCATTCTAAAGTATATAATTTAATTATTGATAGTCCTTCTTGTGTCCTTGCCTCTCTTAATTTCATTGTGGTAGGATTGGAACAGGTTAAAAGATCAAGCATATCATTGAGTAAAATAGACACGCACGTGTCACTACATGTCATTGTGCATAATCTATGTTTTTTATACAATTAGAAGTGAGAAATACGATGTGTGCACAACTAAAAATACTAGCAGACATGATGAATTCGATCTTAGCATTGAAATGGAAACCAAGAATCATAAAATATCAATAAATTTGTGACACAGAGTAAAAAACACAATAAAAGATTCTTTGCAAACATTGTTTATTTAGTGCAAGATACTACTAATATTTTATAATTTTTAGAGATGGTGGATGTCGTGAAGATGCCCTCAAGAAAATTTATTGACTTAAAGATAAGATGGTTAGTGTAACTATTTACTTTAAATAGGCTAAATTTAGGTAGTTAAACAAGTTTGAGAATCACTAGAAACACCACCCCCACATCATTTTATTTCCAGTTGTACAAGATAATATTGAATAAAATTATGACCACTTCAATTTAAATTGACTGTACATTAAAAGAAACAAACAAGGTTGACCCTCTTAAATGTTATATCCATCATTAAATATAATATGTGACAAGGATGGCTGATAATTTTAAAGGCTATATCCATCACCAACTATAAGATGAGTTAGTGAGATGAGAACAAGTTTGCCTTGACATAATATGTAAACATCATATTACTTATAACTCATGGATATTGTATCTTATTATGCATATGTTAATTATATAACTTCAATCTGGGTAATTTTTTACATTTAAATTGTCAAATATGTAGAAGTTACATTACACTAGCTCAAATCCACACACAAATAAAATATCAGAAATATGACAGGGGAATGAGTAATAATTTTCACACTGGTTTAAAATTTCCCTTGGTTGGTGAAGAACCAATTCAATGCTATTTTTGGTGGAGTATTAATTTATTAACTGAATATTAAAAAATGTTAGTCTCTTAAATTACTGAGAAAGGATATTTAGAATGTTATATAGAAGTTACATTTCACGTAACTATAATATTCAAACTCCATTCTCTTATATAGAAGTTACATTTCATGTATCTATAGAAGTTACATTTACATGTTTTAGATATAAGTTACATATTACATAGCTATATCTACCTTGACATAGCTATAATATTCCAACTCCATTTTTTTCACACTTTTCAACATTTTAAAGACTTGTCTATTTTAGTGTGATTATGCAATTAAATAGTTGATATTGTTTATGAAATATCCTATTTGCAACATTTTGAATTCTTACGTGGGACCTTTGGTAGGTTTTTTTTACTACCATATACCATGTTTTAAGTACATGGTGTTTTATAAGTCACCCAAGAGACTTTAGGAGCAACCTTGAATTGCATGCTTGTTTCCATTATACATCTAATATTTGCAACCTCTTACAAGTGAAGAACCCAATAGTCCATGTTGAACATGAAGAAAGTACCTAAAAAATTGGGGAATATCAGTTATTCTATTTCCATAGGGGGATAAATCCATAGAAGGCAATGACAACTATCATAAATGGCTTTTACCGGGTTGTATTTAATGAAATCTCCCTATAATTTGCTACTAAAGTAAATCAATTGATGAATTTGAAGCTTGAATGTAGTGTTGAATAGGTGTTGCAAGGTATCTCTATAACACTGTGTATACACATGATTCCAATGCCATGTGATGGTGTTTCAATAACACTATTTTCCAGTGACAGGTGCCAGATGTAGATAGTTTTCTCATATCCTACAGGTAAATCATATCATTATATTTCTATGAAATATTAGAATGTGTTCAAAGTTTGTCTCAGATAAGGAAATATGTATGTAATCGTGAATTTATATATGTTGTAATAAGATCAAGAATAAAGTTTTCATTGCAAATAATTGGGATCTACCATGTAAGTTTACTTTACTACCTGGAATTATTGATTTGTTAGATCCCAACTAGTTAGGGTTGAATTTATTTTGTTGTAATGAGATTAAGAATAAAGTTGTCATTTTAATCATTGAAATATACCATGTAAGATTTATTCACTACATGAAATTCTTTATTTGTTAGAGCCCAACATATTAGGGTTATGAAGGGTCCTCTTTTAGGACAATATTTATGAATGCTCTATTCTTGCTCAAAGAATTACATATTATAGAAAGGTGGAAAATATATGAGATGTGACTGAATGATTTCTGTTTTAAAATGTGTGGAGGGAGTATAAAATCATTTTCAGTTGTGTTCATATAATTTTGAGCACCCACTAAAGTGCTTCATTTTCCTCCTAGATAATTCCATTTCTACTATCCCAATGCTTGTAGAAGTCCTTCTCCAAAGTGATCTCTTAACTATCTTGGAGGGAAATTGATTACTTGATTGGAACCCACAAATTACAATATGAATAGGAGAAAGGGATGAGAAATATTCATATTCTTCAATATATTCTGCAAGTTAAAATCGTATCGAATGGTTGCCTTCCTATTTAATTGATACGATAACCAATCGAGCATTTGTTAGGATTTTGAGACCTTTTTCAATGAATGTTTTTCTGAAAGTTATGTTCTTAATTAAAGAAATTAAAGAAAAGACGAAAATGATGCAATCAAAGGATTTTTTATTTTAGTGCCTACGAATGTCTTGCTAATGTGAAGGGATTAGTATTTTCTTGACTCAAGATTAGTCACATTTGACTTGCTAGCATTTATTTTAATTTTATTTTTGTTGTGTTTATATTTCTATCATTGAAGGTGGTCATCTATTGTGTGTGTAATAGGAAGTATTAAATACTAAGCACTCTCAAAGGTGATATTGATGGATGGCTAACTTTAAATGTCCCTACATGAAACTTTAGTATTGCATGATCAAGCAAATAAATTATTAATCAATATTAAAGAGAAGATGATTAACATGCAATGTTTCTTGGCTTGTCATATAATTACTACATTTTAGCCCCCAATAATATATTTGAGGCTACTTTTTGGTTGTTACCTGTGGAGCTTCCCTTTGGCTCAGAAAAACATCGAGGATAAATGTCCATTGCATTGGCATTAGACCTCATCAAAGAGGAATTCACCAAAAGCAGTAGAGGACATGGGAACAATTGCTACAATGACACATAACCACTAGAGAAACATTGAGGCACCATAATTTCTTGTGTATTTAAATTCACTCGAAATTAACTAGTCACAACAAGTACCTTTTTTTATGAATATTTTCATGTATACAGAAATACTTAAAACATAATTTCAGACTAATTATTCAAACTAATAATTAACTGATAGTCATAATTTATAATTAAATAGTATGATATGATTAATATTATAAGACACAACTATAGGGTCGGATTGTGAGGGGCATTGTGACAATATATGTACACTCCTCATTATATTAGACAATCATCTCTCATAGTGTAATATCCATCCAACGAAATGTACTCCCATAGGCCATTGTGAGATTGAAATTTTTTCTTTCATTGGACAAGTGGTGATATATTTTCTTAGACCTTAGTGTTCTTCTTCCCTAAGTTTTTGACACTACTCACAACTAGCACCTTCATTCAACCAAGTGAGGTACTCATCTTAGAATCTTGAATAATTTTGTCTCCACAATCCAATATGATGTTGGATCAATCTCATGATCCTAAAAACATAGGTCATAATAGCGAGGAACTTTTACTGTGGGCAAAAGAATATCCAAATTTAAGGAACATGACTCTTTTAGAACAAGAAATAAGGATTTTTTTTACATTCATCTCTTTTTTTTCTATTTGTTTTCACAAGTTATCTATTGCCTGATATTCTTAACATGTAACTTAGTTCGTATGACTATGCCTAATGTTTTTGTGAAGGTTGAATACTAATTTTCTAAGGTGTTATTTCCTATGGTGACATTTTATTTAATTTGTTTGTGCAAGTCATCTAGCTGCACAGTGGCCACTATCGAATGTTGAGGTATATGTCGTATAAATCTTTTATAGTCTACTTTACTTGATATTCAAGTATTCATCGTCTTTCATGTCTTATACTCTACATTGTATCTTCTTTCATTTTCAGGAGAGGAACTCAATATTTATGGTAAGTAGCAGCAATTGAAGAAAGAGGAGAACAATAGCACTGGAGCGACAAATGAAAAATGAGAGAGAGAAGATAATTTTTCCAGTGATACCCTTAGAGCCAATATATTGCATAAGACACACTCATAGAGACTAATGGTCAAGTCTTTAGAGTTTTTCAATTCACTTGCACTGCTTTGGCAACATAGTGATAATGTTTTGAAATGTTGAAACAATATTTCATGTGTAAATTGTAGTCCAACTGATATTAAGTTGGAAACTCATATTGTAATACTTGATAGTTTATATAATAAAATTTATATGGTTGAAATTATTTTTATTTCATCTTGATATTATTTGGTGTTGTAATTAACATTTGTAACTTTGCGTTATCATATTAAATAAACATGCACATTGTGTAGCATTTTTTTTTTTAAATTAGTTGCAAAATCATATTAATTAATTTATGTTGGTTAATAATGAACACATAAAATCAATCTAAAACTACTAAATTAGTAGTTTATATTAATTAATGATAAACACGAATAAAATGAATATATGACTAAATTAGTTGTTTATAATAATTATGAATGAAATTAAATGAAATGAATAGAAACTACTAAATCAGTTGTTTATATAATGAATATGAAAATACCAAAAAACGATAAATGACTACTACAAATGATAATTTTTTATTAAAATGATGACTAAATTTTGCATATATACAACTATTAGTATCTAATTTACAGTATCTTATAACATAACTAAAATTTAGTCATATTTATTTGGTCAGTAATTGGTTTCAAATGATGAGTAAAATCTACATATATATGACTATTAGTAGCTAATTTACAATTTCTTATAACATGAACAACATTCTGATTATATTTCTTTGGTCATTAATTGGTTTTCTCGAGGATTCACATAGTAATATATTTTGTTGTATATTTGGTCATTAATTGCGACAATTAATGACTAAAACAATGAAAAATTTATGACTAAGTATGCTACTAGATGGTAAACTTGAGGAAACCAATTAATGACTAAGCCAAGAATGACTAAAACTTGGTCACATTATAAGATACTGTAAATTAGCTACTATTGGTCACCGATTGAAAAATGGTCGTTTATATGCAAATTTTATTTATTTTTTTAGTAAAAAATATTAATTTTGTACTAGTGTCCTCATTTTCATTTTCCTTTGTTGATTTCATTTGTTCCAGATTTCTGCATGCTTCATCAATTACTACATAAATGCATTCAACAATTTTTTGAAGTCTCTTATTATAACATTTGTATCCTTTACTTCTAGATGAATAACCAAGAAGAATTCCTTTGTTTTCTCTAGTTTCAAACTTAAAAAGTTTTTCATCAGTATTTTTGATGAAACATTTGCTTCCAAAAACTCTGAAGTGTTTTAGAGTAGGAGGTTTACCATACCAAATACATATGGAGTTTGATGACTATTTTCTCGAACATTAGCTTTGTTGAGAATATTTACGGTAGTATATGAATCTTCACCCCAGAAGGTGGCAGGAGTTCTAGATTCATCAAGCATAGATTGAGCCATTTGTTGAATTGTTTGTTTCATTCTTTCCACAACGCCATTTTGTTGACGAGTTCTGGCAACATAGAACTGTCTTTTTATTCCATGTTGTTCACAAAAATAAAATAAAAATCATCTGATATGAATTCTCCTCCTTGATCAGATCTTAGATATCTGATTTTTAGATTTGATTCATTTTCAACTAAAGCTTTAAAGGATTTAAACTTTTCAAATGCTTCATATTTATGCTTTATTAAACCAATCCAACACATTCTAGAAAAATCATCAATGAATAAAATGAAGTATTTTTCTCCTCGAGGTAAATTTTTCCTTGTTGGCCCACATAAATCAATATGAATGAGTTCAAGAGGCTTAATTCCTGAGACTTCTTTGTCATTGAAATGAACTCTGGTTTTCTTACTGACTTGACATGGTTTGCAAATGGTATAGGAGTTGATAATTGTAAGATCACAAACCTCCTTGAGCCTGCATGCTTTTCTTATTTGAAAAAGCTTAGATGCCCCAACCTTCTGAGCCATAACTAGTTTTCTTCTATTTTTCTTAGATAGCAATTGCTTTTAACCTCCTTTTATTATATATAGATTGCTTGGATTTCTTGCACCTTTGATTATGGTCTTTCATGTATCAAGATCACAAACTAGACATTTGTTTGATCGAAACACAACTTCATTTCCTTGATCACACATTTGACTGAAACTCAATAGGTTATGCTTTAAACCATCGACATACACAACATTTCCAAATTTAACCTTTTCTTTCAAATAAACAAAACCCTTACCCTTAATGACAGCTAGTGTGTCATTTCCAAAAGTGACATTTTTTTCCTTTTCTAAGGAATTATATGAAAGGAATCTATCTTTATCAATTGTCACGTGTTTAGAGAATCCACTATCAATGTACCACTGATTTTCTTGTCCTTCTGCAAAGAGAGATATGACATATCTTTCTGATTGAAATTCATTCTTGCTCCATATCTTGGAATTTGATGATGTTTTCTCCTTTTGAGTTGTTGGCCAAAATTTTCTCGTGCATTCAGATTCTTCATGATCAGAGTTATTACAAATTGAAAATTCAATTTCACCTTCAAGAGGAGAAAAGTTATTATAAGAACTTTTCTTGATTCCTGTCACGCTCCTTTGTTTTCATGCTTCTCTAGTCATGACATTTTTGTAAGAA
Source organism: Pinus tabuliformis (assembly GCA_031772625.1). Classification (NCBI taxonomy): domain Eukaryota; kingdom Viridiplantae; phylum Streptophyta; class Pinopsida; order Pinales; family Pinaceae; genus Pinus; species Pinus tabuliformis. The sequence continues at coordinate 377,380,568 of CM062810.1, forward strand.
AAACATTGAGAAACCTTATGACCAAAGTTATGGCATGACAAACATTGTCCATTAAAGAAGTTTTTGTGCTCATAAAATCTTTTCGTATTGTTTCCCTTTCGATTGATGCTTCTAATAATGTTCACCCTTGGAGTAAAATGGGCATGATTTACTTGAGGAGTATTTTTAGGCTTTTTCTGAAGATGGACGCACTATTCACTGGTATTTGTTGCATCAAGATAGATTTTGGTGATGCATGACGGCTTTTTTGATTGGGATGTTTCTCCAGTATATCCAAGACCAGTCTTTCTAAGAGGAGAATGTTGAACCTTGATGATTTCGTCTAAATTTTCTGATCCTTTAGCAAATCTAAGATTACGAGAATTTGTATTCTCAAGTTCTTTTCTTATACCCACTACTTTAGATTCTATTTTTTCATTGTGCTTTTCTCTTTTAGTGAGTTGATGTGTTAAAGTGTCTATGACCATATTCTTTTCTTCCAAACAAATTTTATGTTTTGCCATTTCTTCAAGGAAATCTTCCTCTTCTAAGGCATCCATAAAATCATCATTGTCATTAGCCACCAATAGTTTAAAATCTTGTTCAGATTCATATTCATCACTATTAGACAAGCCATGACTATCTTCATGAATATAACAACTTCTTATATTAACAAACCATTTTCTATTACCTTTTGCAGTCTCCTTTCCTTTTTCATGATTATCTTTATGAGGACATTTAGCAGCATAATGGCCAAATCTACCACAAGAAAAACATTTGAATGGAAGCTTACCTCTGAATCTTCTAGAACCCCATTGAAGCTTCTTTGCAAAATTTACCTCACCTTCTTCTAAAATATATCATGATTCCTTGAGATCTTCCTTTTCTTTTTCCTTTGCTGAAGCTTTGAAAGTGTCTTCTCTAATATCTGATGGACCTCATTTCCTAATTTCAAAGGCAGTTAAAATTCCATGAAGTTGAACAACAGTAATAGATTGAAGATCCTGCTTTTCTTCTATGGTGGATACTTTTGACTCAGATTTAGAAGTCAAAGATCTCAAAATTTTCTCTACTAAAGTAGACTCATTTATTTATTCACCCAGATTCTTCATACAATTTACAATCTCATCTGCTCTACTAAAATTAACTAGCAATACTTTCATTACTATGAATCATGAGAGTTCCATACTGAATTCTGACAGTTTGAAGCTTAGCACGTTTTACCTGGGAGTTTCCTTCGTAGCTCTGAATGATTTTGTCCCATATTTCCTTGGTTGTCTTAAGCTGCATGACTTTGACGAATTATGATTCTGATGGAATTCCCAATAAAGTCTTGAAGGCTTTGGTATTGGTTTCATATAACTTCTTTCCTGTTGTATCTGTTGGTATTGTTGTTGGAAATTGGTATCCTCCTCCCACAATTTCCCAAACATTAGCTCCAAGTGATTGAAGATAGGCTCGGGTTCTTATCTTCCAACATACTAAGTTGTTTCCTTTGAAGAATGGTGGTCTGATAAATCCCATGCCTTCGTGATTGTTCATCTTAAGAGATATCCCTTCAAGTGATCAAGCTTCTTCTGAGGGACTTGCTCTGATACCGATTTTTAGGAGTAATACTGAGAGGGGGGGGGGAGTGAATTAGTATTTATAATTCAATAAATTTTCATTTCATAATCAAATTTATATACACTACTTCAGTGAAGTGAACTCATGTGTGCATGCAACTGTTAGTAAGGAAACCAACATATATCCAGTGAACTTATGATTCAGTTAATTCATCATGTGTTGATCTTTAATCAGTGCGTCAATGCTTTATTAAAAAGTAGTTATGTACAGAAATAACAGAATAAACCATCACACATAAGAAACACACATGAACACCAATATTTGAGGTGGAAACTCAATGTGGGAGAAAAACCACCTGTTGTTGTCATCTCTGTCTTCTTTTAATATAAAGAAAATTAGTTTACAATCTTGTACTGGTGCGGAACCATACTAGTACGTAGGCACCCACCTACAAAAGGTTACAACCTTCTACCATTCTACAGCTTCTATTGGAAGGAAGCTACAACCCCCTAGCTCTTGTACTAGCCAATACATTTACCAGTATGTAGGCATCGGCCTATAGAAGGCTACGACCTTCTCTTTTCCTCTAGGGACCACGTTTCATAAATTTTCAGACTGGATACTCCTAGTACACAACAACAAAATATGAAGGCAATATTTCATCACATTTTCATACTAGACCCATCAGTAACATTGAAGCTCAAACTCAATAATAACTGCATCAACCAACAATCAGTCAATCGGAATAGTCACATCATTGTCACCAAAAAACTGTGTTGAACCCATAAACTTGCATCATCAACCATAACCAATTGCAACCTCAAAAATCATATGTCAAAATGTATATGCTACTTTAGTGAAGCCAACATGCGTGTATATGCTACTTCCTTTAACCAAACCTGTGTATACCTCCAAAATTATTGAATCATAAAAACCTCTGAATCAAAACTATACCAACCAGTAACATTCTAAATATCTACTGTCAAATTACAGATATCTAAACAAACAACAATAAAGATCACCCTTCTCACTTAATCAATCAATCAATTAGACTCAAACTCCTTATGGATTCAGTTCTACTTTTAGATCTAAGAATACATCATTGACAAACAATAGTAGAACAAGAACACTGATCAGATAGATCAGTAATTTTTGAATAATAAGCCTTTATTTTGCATACACTACTTGGAAGAGTCAAACCAGCATGTATACACACCTTCACCAAGGTAAACCAACATATAAATCTGCAAATACTAACTTAAAACTTCATAGCTATTCTATACTTCAGTCATACCTAGACCATAACATTTATAGGATAAAACATGCGTCAATATTCATATCTAACCCAGCAATTGTTGGATCATACAATGATACATTATTTCAAGTCTCATGATCCTGATCCAACATTTTATCAAAAGGTGTACAAGATATTCCAGATCATATCATAATCATTGCCCTTACAACATAAGATATACTTCAGATAGAAGTATTCATTAAAAACCCTTTCACTTGCACACATAGCCCTTTGATCTTCTCCTCATATAGTTTTTTTCCTTTCTCAATACCTCAGACCAAAACAACACTTAGAACCTGTGGTATTCTTGGACGCGATCAAATAAACATTACTCCACTCAATATTGTGGGCTAATACCATGGTATTGTCCCTTGGTATTCTTTAATCTTAAATCTCCTTGATTTTCCAACCCATATGCGCTTTTCCTCTTGTGAAAGTGTGTGCATACGTATATACTCCTTTTGTATAGTGAACCCACTTCTATATGCTACTTTGACAAGGTGAACCTAGGTATAAAACTTAAACTGACTTAAAATATCATTTTTCTTCAACCTCTTGATTCTGATCTATAGACCTTTGTTCTAACTTCCTGATCTTCTATACCATAGCCATATTACCTTTGAATTGACGTATTACAATGTGAGTTTCCCTTTATCAAAACTGGACTAACCTATGAGTGAGTTTCCATCAAGGACAAAACTTGTATCATAATTCCAACAAAGACAAGAGGTAAGAACCTTTGCATCGCTCTAACATACCTGAGCGGGCTCACCACTGTCGAGACTAAGACATTAAGGGTGTGAATAAATACACATAGGGTCCATTTGTGCAACTGTAGGAATTATAGAAATACCAAAAACACCCCCCACTCTAATTAGTCACAGGAAAAATGGGTCGTAAAAAGGAAAATAAGAGTATAGATTTGGGAAGGAAAACATTTATCCATGAACTTATCTCAAGGGTAGAAAAGGGACATCCAAGTTCTTAGAAGGATGCAAGGAAAATAGGCCCACAAAAAGAAATTACTCTCATAACAAGAACATAAGCTTCTCATTCCTCTGTCTTAAGACCATGCCATTATAAAGCTAGTCCAAACACTCCCAAGACTAAGCATCCAATTCAGGAGCAGCAGGGGGAAGCTAGTGAACAAAAACTTAGAACCAAGGGATAGGTGGACACTAAAGGGGAACATCAGAAGCCTGAAACATGAGAGCATTTATTGGTTTATCAATATCCAGATTCAACCAGTGTAGTGAAACAGCTAACCCTGAAGCAACCTCAGCTACCAATTTCACCTGCAAGACAATCACAAGAACAATCTAAATAACAATTGTTATATCAAGGATAATAAGGGTTAACAATGGGGGACAACAATAACAACAACACTAAAATAGATGCTACTGTCACCACCTTTGAGTTCCCAATTGGGGATATCAGAGGCGAGGACCACATGAAAAACATTCCTTTGTCATATCTACCATCTTTTCAAGGAATGAATGTAGAATATCTTGACATCTTCTTGTTCAAATTTGATGTCTTGTGCAGGAGCTATGACTATGTTTCAGATGCTCAGAAATTAAAATTATTTCCTGCTACTCTAAAAGGATCAGCCCTGAGATGGTTCATGGGGTTAGGATTTTCTTATATTTGAACATGGAGCAACATGAAGGAGACATTTTTTTCAAAGTATCAAGATTATTGTAGAACCAGGGACTTAAGAGAGGAAGTATTTAGGATGAGACAAAAGGAGGATGAGAGCTTGGAGGACTATGTGGAGCGGTTTCATTACAATTTGCAGAGGTCTAAACACAGTGATTTAGATCAAGAGATCTTGAAGACCACATTCATAAGAGGAATGAGGGATGACTGCCTTGATACCATGAATCTATTAGGGAAGGGGGACATATCTCAGGAACCATTTGCTCAAATCATAAAGCTTTGTCTAAGATGCTCTAGACAATCATCGAAGGGGAGAAGCACAATTTGAGATGCCTCTGCCCGAATACAAAAATGTGCAAGTGGAGGAGTAACCAGAGCAGATATCGGGAATTTATTTGAAAATTTTAAAACTGACATCCTCAGTACTCTATCTGCATAGATAACGATAGCACAAATTAAGAAGGCACAAGGAGAAGTTGATAAATCTTTAGTTGTGTTATGTTTGAAATGTAGGAAGAAACATCCCTTGAGGAATTTTGAAATGAATAACATCATCTTGTGCAATATTTTTGAGTTAGAACATTCTACATGTCAATGTGTGGAGCTTCCCAGACTGAAAGAAGTTATTAGAGATTCGAGTGAAGAAATTTAATCCTATTATTTCATTGAACCAAGGAGACCATGGCAACCATGACCCCCAGGTATGTCTCAAGATATTTCTTCTTTTAATTCATGGAATAATTCATATAAAGCTTAGCAATATCCATGGAAATACACCGCTCCTTCTAAAGCATAGTTTCCTTCGCCCTGGAACTAGTGGTCCCCCTCTCCATCTATTCAATATCCTCCCTCTCAACCATATCCTTAGAATCAGAACTGGAGTGGGAATTCCCAAAGTCAAGTTCCATCTAGATTACCAATACAGCAGTAGCTACAATTTCCCCCTTTCCAAACTCTTGTTCCTAGATCGCCTGTGTGACCCCAATTACCTATGCAACCTAACCCTAACTTGAATAATAAAGAAACCCAGAGTATAGAGGCTCTGACTACCTTCCATACTTACCTTATCACTCCCATCGAACTTAATGAAATTCAACTATGGTCGGGTAAGGTGATTAAACCAAACCACTCCCCTATCATTACGAGGAGGAATGTGAGCCTTCCAAAGAAGGTACAATAGATCTTGAGGCAGTTGTTACACTTGTGACAACCGATATAGAGAAGACTGTTACACCTGTAATAGCCAACCTGAGAAGAATTGTTACTCCTATAACAACCAACTCGAGTAAGACTGATACACCTGTAGTAGCTGATTCGACTGTTATGACTCAGGATCCTTCGTATCCTCAGAGATTAACTGAGACTGGAATGATCTCACAAATCGAATATGATTTTCTTAGAGAGTTTCAAAACCTACACATACAGATTCCTTTATTGCAAGCTCTTAAATAAATACCTCTTTATGCCAAAACAATATGAGAACTGTCCATTAAGAAACCTAGAAGGAAGCCTAAGGACCTTGCTACCATACACGTGATGGGGAAATTGTATGAATTAATGACTACTCAACCTCTTTTAACCAAGTATAATGATCTAGGGAACCCTATGGTTACTGTTTATATTGATGGCCAACCCATAACTAATACATTGATTGATCTTGCGGCATCCATTAATGTAATGACAAAGGACCTCTTTACCACCCTTGGGCTACACAAACTTAGACATATGCCTACCATGCTTGAATTAGAAGATAGGTCCTGTGTTAAACTCGAGGGGGTATTAGAAGACGTAGTAATAAAAATATCTTCCTAGAGGTATCCAATTGAATTTATTATCTTAAAAACCAAATCCAACCTGGGGGGACATCCTTTGATTCTATGGAGACCCTCGCTGGCCACTGCAGATGCATTTATAAGGTGTAGATCTAGATCTATGATGATTTCTAATGGCCAAGATACAAGTAACCTTAACCTTTACCCCCCAAAACCAAATATGGATTTGAAAAATCCCTAGTGGGATGAATTTGAACCTGAATCAGATCTTTCCCTACCGCTCCTCACTCTTGGAAAAGGTCAGTATTTCATGGATGAGACAAAAGATGATATCATTAATGGATTTATTAGTAACTCATTTTCTGTCGCTTCTATTGAAAATTCAAGGGAGGAAGAGGAGGTAGAAGATGTAAACTTTGAAAAAATGAGAACCACTCTGCATACTGATAGTAGTCCAGTTGAAATAGAACTAGGAAAGTATTTGAATATTAATCCCAACCTGACTGCTAAGCAAAATAAACTGTTGTTACAGCTATTATAGAAATAAAAAAAGGCATTTTCATGGGACTACACATATATGAAAGGGATTCATCCCAATCTGTGCACTCACCACATTTACTTGAAAGAAGGCTACAAACTAATTAGACAACTGCAACGCCACATGAACCCTGCAGTGAAGGAGGTAGTGAAAGAAGAATTACAAAACCTCCTAAATGCTAACTTTATCTATCCAATATCTGATAGTCAGTCGGTGTCTTCGCTTGTCATTGTCCCTAAGAATAATGAAAATTGGAGAGTCTCTATGAATTAGAGAGAACTCAATAAATCCACTCAAAGGACTATTTTCCTTGACCATTTATAGATCAGGTCCTTGACTCCCTTTCTGGGATTTTTTTTTTTCATTTTTAGATGGGTTTAGTGGCTACAATCAGATACAGATTGCCCCAGAGGATCAGGATAAAACAACCTTTACTTTCCCTTGGGGAAATTTCGCATACAGAGTACTCCCCTTTGGACTCTGCAATGAGCCTAGAACTTTTCAGAGGGCAATATTGGGAATTTTTTTTCTGATTTGTTGAATGACTGCATTGAAATATTCATGAATGACTTTACACCTTATGGTGATGCTTTTGAAACAAAATTATCTAATTTAGAAAATGTGTTGGAACGTTGTATATAGACTAATGTTTCTTTGAGCACCGAAAAATTTCACATGATGGTGATTAACGGGATCGTGCTAGGACACTACATTTTTACTGACGAGATCAAGATAGACCCTACTAAAATAGAGGTAATTCTGAAAATTCCAACTCCCAAGACGCAAAAATATGTACGTAGTTTCTTGAGATGTGCAGGGCATTATAGAAGGTCTATAGAAAATTTTTAAAAAATTGCATCGTCATTGTTCAACTTACTTATGAAAGATGTGGAATTTTTGTGGACAGGAAAGTGTGAGCAGACCTTTTTGAAGCTGAAATGTTGTGTATCAACAACTCTAGTTTTACATGGACCTAACTGGGAACTGTCGTAGGTGATGTTTTGGGCTAGCTAGAGTATAGGAAACCTTACGTTATTTATTACATAAGCAATAATTTGACTGTGACTGAGCTCAACTACACAGTGACCAAGAAGGAATTCCTAGCAGTAGTGCATGCCATCAACAAGTTTTGACATTATATAACCGAGTATCAAGTATTTGTACACACAAACCACTCTGCCATTCAGTTTTTAATGAATAAGCCAATCACCAATGGTAGAATTACACATTGGTTATTTTTTTTACAAGAATCTAGTATCAAAATTGTAGATAAACCTAGAAAAGATAATGTAGTAGCTTATTTCATTTCTAAGTTAAATATTGATGACAATTGCATTCCTACTAAGGATTCTTTTGCTAATGAGTATCTCTTTGCTATTTCTACTCACTCACCATGATATGCAGATATAGCCAATTATCTTGCTGCAAGAAGGTTTCCACAATACTTATCGTCGAAGGAAAAGAGAAAAATCAGACAACAAAGTGCTACTTACTCCTAGATGGATGGGAATCTCTATCACATTGGACTATATTTTCAGATCAGATGTTGTGTTAGCGAAGATGAAAACATTGACAACCTTAAGGCTTGTTATGAGGAACCTTGTGGAGGGCACTTTGTAAAAAATCAAACAAGATACAAAGTCCTCTCGACAGGTATTATTGGCCAACAATATTTCAGGATGCCAAGAAGTTCATGAAAGGGTTTGATAGCTTCCAAAGGGTGGGACAACCGCAGCAATTAGATGAGATGTCATTACAACCTAAGATAGTCTTAGAACCATTTCAGAAATGGGCCTTGGATTTTGTGGGACCAATTAATCCTTCATCTAGATATAGGTCCTACATCTTGGCCTTCATCGACTATGTCACAAAAAGGGTTGAGAGAAAATCACTAACCAGAGCCATAGAGAAGGCTGTTTCAGACTTCCTATTTGAAGACATCTTCGTCTGTTTTGGGATACCTAGGGAGATAGTGACAGATGGAGGGCCCCAATTTACATCTCATTTGATCCAAAAGTTGGTTGAAAAAATATAAAATCCATCATAGAATCACATCACCTTATCACCCACAAGGAAATGGCCAAGTTGAAAGCACCAAGAAAGTCATTGAGGGGATTCTTACTAAGACTGTGGCTAGTCACTGAAGGAATTGGGTTGATAAACTTCTAGAAGTGTTGTGGGCATATAGAACCACATGGAGGAATACTACGGGATTCTCACCATACAAACTTGTGTATGGTAAAAATCCTTGATTCCCTATTGAGTTTGAAATCAAGTCATTGAGAACAAGATTACAGGTAAATCTGGATCTGTCTACAACACAAAAGAAAAGGTTGAACCAACTCATTGAATTGGAGGAGAAATGGTTGGTTGCTATCCAGCTAACAGAGATTAGCCAGTCGCAGAGAGCTAAGTGGCATGACAGGTTTATTAAGAAGAAGAAATTTCAGAAAGGAGATTGGTCTCTCTTCTATGATTCGAAGATTCAAGGACTTCAAGGGTAAGCTCTGCACCAGATGGCTAGGTCCCTATGAGGTAAATGTAGTATTTGACAATGGGACTATGAATTTGGTAACCATTGAAAATGTGAGGACACCATTGCTTGCTAATGGGAACCGTCTTTTGTTATATCATAAAACTGCTTCAAGGGATTCATTTGTTAACATTGTCAGCAATTCAGACCTTCAGATTATAGGAGTAGGAGAAAACCCCCCTATGCTAACAAAATTGTAGTTTTTCAATAAGTGTAACAACTGAAAACCAACCTCTATTGGTGACTATTACACTTGCTAAAAGAAAAAATAAAAAAAATTAATAAAAAAAAAGTAAGTAAATCATGAAAATAATCGAGCCATGAAAACCTCTTTTTTGGGGCACAGACAGACGATTTTTGTAATAGCTGAAAACCAATTCATGGTGGACGTTACACACTTTTATTAAAACAACATTTGTTATTTAAGGAATATCTTACAATAATGTTGTTACACAATTGTCTCTAGTTCCTTGTTTTTATCTTTTGAAGAAACTAATAATAGATGCTAGGAATCTTGGCTATTACAACTGCAACAACTAACGACTTCTAAAAATGATCCAAGTAAGTTACCTATTGCGATATACATCATGCATCACCATGACTCAGGAGTAATTTCCATGACCACTGGAATTAATTTTGTGCACCTCATCACCAATGTCTTCTCTCCATGTCATACCAGGTACATCATGAAATCATAATATCGATATCTTCTTTTATTTAGTAATTATGGCAATTTAATATGATATCCTTTTGACAGCCGAGGACGCTTATCACACTTAAGCTGGGGGGAGGACGAATTACATCATGACATGACGTGTCCATGACCTATGAGCATTTAAATAAAAAAAAAAAGTATGATGATCTTATAATCATTATCATTTAATGATCAATCATGCTAAAAAAGGAATTATACCTCAGACCAAACCTTCCATAACTTAGCATTAATGAGGAAATGATATTATGTAGTATGAACCCTGATTTGAAATCCATGCATTTAACCTCACTACGTCACCCTTCCATTACCCACTACTGAAGCATTGCATCTTAGATAGAAGCGAAGGAGAATAATTTGTAGATCTAGCGTAGTTGAGCATTGTGCTGACTACTTTGGAATTTCCCAAGAGAAGAAGAGAGGAGAATAGTGTTATAACGGTGTAGCAATGGGTGTGGTGAGAATTTGACATGAACCTGGATCAACTGAGGCATTGGAAAACTGTCCTGAAGCATGCCAAATTTTCAAGGATGCAGGGTGGTTTAATTTTTTCCAAAGGCTAGAGGGATCAGACGGAGCAATTGCTATGGACTTTGCTAATAATTTGTAGAGGAATCTAACGGAGGTCACGGGATTGTAGTTGGAAGTTACAGAGGGGGTAATTTCTCATGTGATGACATTGCCAACAGAGGGAAAGAGGTGGTTCAACAAAAAAATCAATGACCCCTCTTTGAAGGAGGATTTTCTCCAAGGGGAAGAACGTCTGGTAAAGAAAGGAAGAGGAATTGATAGGATGTCGCTTCCCTAGCAATGGGAAAATGTTTCCCTTTATGTCATTAAGTATATCACCTATGAGGGAAGGGAAACAATTGTATTCAATTATAACTTCCCATTGTTAAATCACCTCCGACATCAACAGATAATAAACCTCTCGTATTTTCTATTGGCGAATATTAGGCATATGGTTGTGGCCATGAAGACAACTGCACACCCAGAGAAATGCATCACAAACCATATCCTCATCAAGCTAATTGTGTTATTTTCCCTAATTCACTAGGGAAATAGGTGGGATGAATTCATGAGGAAGAAGGCTAGGACTACCTGAAGGAAGCGAGCTTGGACTTCTGAGGAAGCTCTAAAGGAAACCAAGGAGAAACCCCAACCGTGGAAAGTAAGGGTTGGAAAGAGACTAGTTGACAAGCCAATAGGTGATAAGAGGCCAAAGAAGAGAGTAATGGTTAGTGGGCACCCAAAGTCCCCATCCACATCTGAGAAGAACAAGGAGGAAACGAGGTAGGAAGATGAAGAGCAGGCTTGGCTCTAGGAACCTCCCTCACCAAGTAAGAACGAGACTCAATCCTTCCTGCTTAAAATTGAAAGTTTAGAAAGAGAAAATGAAAAGTTAAGATATCAGTTAGTAGAGGATAAGGTAGAAGTAAGGACCTCGGGGTTAGATACTTTGGCTAAGGCTGTAGATAGGGCCAGGGAGGAAAATATTCCAGGTTCTGTGTGCATGGCCTATGCTAAAGAGATAGTAGAAGCAATGTATAGAGTCTATGCAGTGGACACCTTTTCGAGGGAAACACAAACTAAGTCCTGGGAAGCTGATGCACAAAAACCCATTGAAGACGTTGCTGATACACAAGAACTAGTAGCTGAAATGGAGCATCCCACAGAGAGTAATTTGGTAGCTGATACACAGGAACCCTTAGATGACACTGTTGTTACATAAGAACCAGTAGTGGAAGTAGAAGCTAACCAAGGGGAAAAAGAAGAAGTTGATATACACGAATCTGTGGTTGACACTGCTGTTACACAAGAGCCAGTGGTGGAAATAGAAGCTAACCAAGGGGAAATGATACACAAGAACATGTGGATGACACTGTTGTTACACAAGAACCAGCTGTGGAAGCGAAAGCTAACCAAGGAGAGAAATAAGTTGTTACACAAGAACCCATTGATGATGTTGTTGTTACAAAAGAACCAGCATCCGAAATGGAGCAATTTCACCCTTAGGAGGCTATTACACCTTGATTTGTTAGTGCATGTGAGAGAACATTGGGTCCTTATGAAGGATGGTGTTCTCAAAGAATTTTATTGATACTAGAATTACAAAAATGGAAACAACATGCACTCTCTCTGCAAGAGGGAACATTCTCATACAAGGCAAATCAGAAAATGATGAATTCACTCTGGGAGAAGTGGTTAAAGGAAGATTGTGTGAGAGAATGGGAATAGAGGAGGAATAAAGAAGCTATGAAGAAGAAAGAGGAAAAATGATGTTTGTTACAGTTGCATTTTATGGACCTAACAAACGATAAGATGAAGCTTCGAGAGCTTTCCTTGAACCTGTTAGGCTGCAGGAGGCCTTCCCCATCATATCTAGTGTTCCTATGGGAATGATATTATTTGTTTCAATTAAAAGTAGTTTTTGAAAACATATCATATTTGGGTTTTTCTACCTGCACTTTTCTTGAGGTTTTTCGTGCTTGTGATTTTGATGAACAAAGGTTATTTTGTGAGTTGTTTTTACATAATATGATGTGTGAATATGTCAATACAAAGATGGTGGCAAGTATTTTCTCTTATATGGGGGATTTGGAGTTGTGAGCCTTCATTTCTTTTATGATGAATCAAACCGAATGGAATTTGGCCATGAAGTTGGCTGAAACTAATGAGGAAAGAGCAACATTGTGGATTAGGGAAGAACCGAGGATGGTTGCTGAATTGAGACGTGAGTTCAAATTGTTCCTGAGTACCTCAAAGATTAGGGAATATTCGGCCACTTATAGAAAGAGGATTGTAGGATTTTTCCTTAATCTTTATGCACAAATGAAAAACCAAGCACTAACAAGGCGCCTTAGTGTGCACAGAAGACAGTAGTGCTGGATTACAGGAAGGAGATTCTTTCAAGTTCTAGAATTTTGTGGTTTTTGTTACACGAGTACGAAAATATGCTCAGGTGGTGGAAACACTGGGAACCTTTTGGATTTGGCTTAGGTTCAAATATCCTCTAATTTGGTTATCGATGGAGGAATAATAGTCGTATTATCACTTGTGTGATTATGAAGAAGAGTATTGGCCGTGACAGCTAATGGCTACTCAGGGATAGAAGTCTTCTGGTGAAGACACCATTGGTGCTTATAATTCTATAGAATTTCATTGGAGGTATAACAGGAGAAACTGAGGTTTTGCAAGAGGACATGTAATTTCTTCAATTGGGGGGAGATGTTGGGTGTAGTTCTTGTACCTATTTCCTATACATTATTTCCCCATTTTTGACCATCTTCCCTCTAGAAAAAGATAACTTTACATGTTAGCTGCATTTTTCTTATTGTGAACATCATATTTTGCCATCATGTTATTTTGCCATTTTTGTTAGATATAATTATGCAATATTCCTTTTTATGGCTAACTGGGGTGGGAATTGGAGAAGAATTTTTGATATGTTCCTCTTTTTTAGGTGTTTACCACAAGAATGAGGTTATGGAATGAACAACCACGATGATTAGTATAAGACCAGGATGAAATAGATTGTTGTTACAGATCTTGCTGTTACACCACGATGTTGTTACAGACATTGTTGTTACACTGCATTGATGTTACATATTACTATTTTTACACTCCATGTATCGTTACAAGGTCGTTGTTATCTAGTGTTGTTGTTACATCCCAAATCATTACTTGAACGTAGGGTGTTGTTACACCATAGTTAGCAAGCCATGGGTACTATTCCATGCAACAACTATTGGAAGTTATGAATTGACTATTTAGAAAGTGATAGATCCAAGCGGTTATGATTTTAACCGATATATTTAAATATATTTCACATTTAGGAACTCGCTATAACAATTTCTATTTTATGATCAGCATGAGAATTGTGAGATTCTCATCACTGATCTATTCTTGATTTTGGGTATCTAATTTCTATAAGAGAAGCTTAATCCCTCAAGCACGGGGAATGACATAGAGAGTATTTTTATTTTGATCTTGTAACTTTTAATTGTTCTTAATATAAAAGACACTACGGTGATGTTTTTGTTGTTTCCAAGTTTACTTCTTAACTAATCTTGTGTTCATTCCTGCGCCCCTACTAGGAAGGAAGGGTCATCCTCTTTCATAGGGGCTGCAATGGTAGACTAGTTGTATACTATTGTTTCTTTCTTTTATTATTACTATGGCTTTCTATTGTCATTGTATAATTTGTAGAATATATTTGCTTCAGTTCCAGATTTATGTTATGTTGTTACATAGATTTGGTTAGCGGTATGGTAGTTGACCAGCTGGTGTAGTTATCAATACAGTGTGAGGGGGCCTTTTCTTGGGTAATTGTGAAGTGTGATTCCATTTCTGTAGAGTGTTTCACTTTATCCATGAAAGATTAGTTTCTGCAATTGATTCAGTGACATTCTTTACTGCTTTCTATTTTCACTCTTGGTTGTAGTGTATCGGCACAGATAGTGAAAAATCCATTGAAATAACAGACCTACCCTCGGTTGACAATTAAATGGTTACACTATTGGTCAATTAGGATTGATTAAAACAACACTACAATAGGGTAGCCGCTTCTTGTAATGAATAGTAAATCTCTACTTTAGCAAACCTTGTAGTTACCTCTATCAAAAACAGTTCCATCTTGTCTATTGGGGGCATAAAACCAATAAATATATTTGTATATGATGATAGGTTTTCTACGTTGATATAATTTCATGTCAGAAGGTTTTTTTATTCTTTTGTTTATTTTTTCGATCAAGTTACAACATTGTACATGTGGAATTGCATTACTGCTGAAAATGATATGTGCATACAAACTCAAGGAAGATAGGAAAAAATTATGCTTTCCAATCTTCATAATTCATCATATTTAACATTTGAAAATATTTCCAGGTAAGGCCACACATCAAATAAATAAACCTAATGGAACAAAACTCATTTTTCTATTCTAAAGGGCACATGAAGTATCCATGAATGTTATATTCCGCTATTTTTTTCAATTCGTTGATTGTATGTTGTACCGTGGGCCTCAAGAATCAACCGAGTCACCTTGTAATGAAAAACACCAAACAAAAAGTATAAAATATAAGGACTTAGAAAACTAAAATAAAAGACAACATTGAACCTAAATGCACAATAGAGAAGGAAAAATAATTTCTCAAGGTCACTACTAATTTACATACAATAGAAATAATGTGGGTAACAAAGAATAACTTTACCACAATTATCTGAGGTGTGATGTATAATCCTTTTCGTTTTATTCTCAACATCATTTAATTCTCTAATGCACAAACTTGTTGAAGTATATACACAACATGTGCTCAAATAAGAACATGAAAGTATTATTTTCGAATAGTCATGAAAATATTTTAACACAAAATAACTATAATAATAATATTATCTTCAAGTTTTAGATGTTGTTTAAATGGATATGATAACAAGTATTTTCAATTTATAGCTAAAATACAAAACAAATTCAATGTAAAAGTTCAAAATACAATCAAACAATAAAGAGATGATATCATGGAATGGGAATTGTAATTATAGAAAGTTTGTTTTACTGTCCACCAGTGTCTAGAATTCATAAAATTTCCTTCTCGAAATAAACACGAGGTGAAAGAATAACACAATTAAAAAAACATAGGAATTCTTCCTAGAAACATTTCCAAAGTCAATGGATCAGGTGCCTGAAGGATCTGCAACAACAAATGAATCTTTTCTCCAATCCCATTTCTTGTAATATGCCCACACTAGAGTCCAGCAACATTCAAATAAAAGATTTTATATTTTTTAGAAAAAAATGGAGATTTGTCAAGAATTTTAACTGCATGGTATAGATACTCATAAATATTTGTAGACAACAATATTCAAATATTTTGTATTTTCGTATAAAAATTGGAGATTTGTGAAGCAGACTAACAACATGGTACAAAAATTATTTCTGCAAATGTATCCATAAATACGGTGGATCTTACTCATAAATATTTGTAGAAGAATTGTCAAGCAGGAAATAAGTGTGGCTTTAGAGTCCTAGTTGTGTGAATGTTTGTCATATTTGTTGTAGATTCAATTTTGTCCTTCTTTATTTGATATTTAAAGGCCCTTCATCTACTGATCCTATAATAAGAGTACCTCTACCACCATCACTCTAAAACTAAGTTGGTTCCTGACTGGTTCCAGTCTTGCAAGTTGTTGGGCATGTAAAACAATGGAGGTCACACCCATAGATGCTACGAATAGACTTGCCACATAATAACCCTACACTTTTAATATCATTATAGATCTCTTCAACAAGGAATTTGTTGTATTCTTCCTACATAATACAAGACCCACCTATAAATTATTTTAAGAAACAAAGATCCTCCTAATTCACACTACAACCTGATAAAGTTTTTAATAATGCTGCACCATGATCCCAATTTCATACAATCTCTTTGACTCTTTTTAAATAAAAAAAAATTGAATACTTGTGACATCCACCGAATTGTCATCATAGGTCACAATTCACTAAAAAATTGAATACTTTTCACATCCACCAAATTTATCATCACTAATTAAGACACCAAGACTCTATCTAGCTTTTGTTTATCGTTTCCTTTCCAATACTTCATTTACTCTAAGTTGAAGGCATCTTGATGGGATCAAAATCAATATGTGCAAAGAGTCTTCCAAAGCCAACCTCCTTTCCTATTATATTTGTTTGTTTGATTATAATATTGATGCCTTCCCCTAACATCAGAGTTCTAGTGCTTAAAAATTTTAGGCTTACAATTTATCTTAGAATGTGATCCTTTCTTGATACAGTCCATAAACATTTACTACTAAAAATCTCAACATTCCTTTTTCACCATTGGCTCAGTTGAATGAATTACTAATTGAGATGAACAACCATAAGGGAGGTAAAAGGTTGATTCTGATCCCCTCCTTCAATCAGGATGAAGTGGTGTAATAATAGGACTGGACATGTTCATACTACCTAGAATGAGACTTTTCAATCTCATGTTCATGTGTATCACTTCTAGTGCTATAAATTCCAACCAAAAAGAAGCTAGAAAAATATACCTTTTTGCCACATAATGAAATATGAGCTATTTGGTGAATTGAAGGTAGCTCATCTACAAAGAAATTTAAGTAGTTGATATATATATTCACAATTAGGGGTGTTATGTAGCAGAGTTATCAAGGTTATACATTTGGAAAATTTGAGTTTGGTACTCCTCATATAAAGGTAATCTGATATTTGCATCGATGATCTAAAGGAGCTACTAAGGACATTATTTGAGACATACAGATGGGCCTAATGCATATTTGTTATGAAACCATCTCACAAAAAGCGTTATGAAACCAGCTCACAAAAAGATAGAAAAGAGATATAAACGCCTTAGAATTCAGCCTCTTTGAGGGGGCAACCTACTTTACATTACACAAATGAACAATTATTGGATGATTCAAATGAAAAAACCTCCTTTCTATATATAGGAGTCTAAGGGGTCACAATATAACCAAGAAGACCTAAAAATAATAATATAAAGTCACGAAAATAACAATAGAGGGATTCTATGGGGCATAGTAATAACAATATGGGGACAATAGGGGCACAACAATATTAATAAGGGATACAACTACAATAGTAATGGGGGCATCACTAGTATTATAGGGACCTAACGTGGCCCTCTCCTTCAAAAAAGTGTTGTCCTCAACGCTTGAGTAGTTATGGATGCTTCTGTATATAATTCTCATCCTCCCATGTGGAATCTTCAGTAGATAAGTTCTTCCACTTGATGAGATACTCCAAAAGGGATTGATTCCATAGCTGTCGAGTTCTTGTTTTTGTGACTGCTTCCGGTTCCAATATAATTTTTCCTTCCTCGTCAAGTTTTGGCAACATTGTTTGAACTGGGAGCTTGTCGCCTATAACCTTCTTTAAACATGAAACATGGAAAAATGGGTGCCCTCGAGAAGCTGTAGGAAGCTCCAATTTGTATGCCATAGTACCAATCGTTTGTAACACCTTGTACGGACCATAATACTTTGGTGATAATTTATTATCCTTCTTAGTTTTCTTGAGGGACATTTGTTTATATGGTTGTAGTTGTAGGAATACCCAGTCACCTCCATCAAAACTTCTTTCGTTACGATGTTGATCTACTTGTTGTTTCACTCTATTCTTTGCCAACATCAGGTTATCCTTTAAGAGTTGGAGAACTTGTTGTTGATGCTCGATGTGATGTTCCACTGCTTGAACCTTAGAATTTTCTCTTAAATATGATGTGATGGATGGTGGCTGATATCCATAAAGTTCCATAAATGGGGTCATTTTTGTTTCAGTATGGAAGGAAGTGTTATACCACCATTTAGCCAGAGGCAACCATTTGACCCATTGTGTCTATTTATCAGATACAAAGAAATGAAGATATCCTTCCAAAAATTTGTTTATTATCTCAGTTTGCCCATCAGATTGAGGATGATAAGATGAGCTATGAGCTAACTGAGTACCAAAACAAGAAAATAATTTTGTACAAAAATTTCCAGTAAAAATGGGATCTTTTTCACTTACAACAATCTTCGGGTTTCCATATAGCTTTTGAATTGTTTCCATAAATGTAGTAGAAGTTGCACTGGCTTTAAATGGATGTGATAATGCTCAAAGGTGTGCATACTTGGTAAGTCTGTCAACTACCACCATGATGACACTCTTTCCCTTAGACTTGGGTAAACCTGTGATAAAATCCATAGAAACCTCCTTGCAACATTGGCTTGGAATGGATAAAGGTTGTAATAGACCTAGTGTCTTAATTGTTTCAACTTTATTTTGTTGGAAAACCAAACATTCTACCACAAACTTTTGAATATCCGATTTAAGGCCATCCCAAAAAAATGTCTTCTTAACCATGTGGTAAGTTTTTAAAAATCCTGAGTGCCCTCCTAAGGCAGAAGCGTGCAATTCCAGAAGAATCTTTTGTTTGAGTTGGGAATTCTTACAGAGGTATAAGCGATCTTTGTACCATGACAAATCATTTTTCCAGCTAAATGTATCAGATGTGTTGGAATCTTGTTGTAAATTTCGAATAAGTGCCACACTTCTTCATCATTATTCCATTCCTCCCCTGCTTCATTTATCCAATTTAGTTGGATAAAAGAAATGGCACACAGCAATGCTTCCACATCCTCATCCTTCCTTGAGAGTGCATCTTCCACAACATTTTTCTTCCCTCTTTTGTAGATGATTTCAATGTCATAACCACCATCGTTGTGACCCATTTTGGTTGCTCTTCAAAGGATAATATTTGTTCTAAAAGGTATTTAAGGCTATCATGATCTGTTTTTACCTTGAAGTGTCTTCCCATTAGGTAGGGTTGCCATTTCTTAAGTGCATGTAGTATTCCTAACATTTCCTTCTCATAAATAGCTTTATGTAAATACTTTCCCTTGATTGGACGACTTTCGAAAGTAATGGGTCTTTCATCTTGCATTAAAATAGCACCAATTCCATTTCTTGAAGCATCACATTCCACATTAAAGGTTTTTGTGAAGTCTGGTGTAGCTAAGATCGGTGCTTGGCACAATGCCTCTTTAAGATGTTCGAAGGCCTTTGTTGCTTCTCGAGTCCATGAAAATGCATCTTTCTTCAATAATGTTGTTAGAGGTGCTACTATTTTCCCATAATTCTTAAATTCTTAACAAACTTGCGTTAATACCCTGTCAAACCAAGAAATCCTCGCATATTCTTTATGGATTTGGAGATTTTCCATTCCTTAATGGCTTTAGTTGTGCTAGGGTCTACCTTAACTCCTTCATGAGATAAAATATGACCGAGATATTTCACCTCTTGTACTCCAAAGAAAAATTTGTATCTTTTTTCATATAATTGTTTCTCCTCCAATAGTTGTAGCACCTTGTCAACATGTTCAACATGATCCTTCCAAGACTTGCTGTAGATTAGTATATCATCAAAAAATACTAACACAAATTTTCTAAGGAAGGGTTTGAAAATGGAATTTATCAAACCTTGAAATGTAGAAGGTGCATTGGTAAGGCCAAAAGGCATGACCAAAAATTCAAAGTGACCCTCATGAGTTCTAAATGTTGTTTTCAGAATGTCTTTAGTCTTCATTTTGATTTGATGATATCTTGAACAAAGATCCAACTTGGTGAAGTAAATTGATCCATGCAATTCATCCAATAATTCATCAATGATAGGAATGGGAAATTTATCTTTAATAGTGAGCTTGTTGAGCTCCCTATAATCCAGACACATGCACCATGATCCATCCTTTTTGTGCACCAATACTACTGGAGCACAGAAAGAACTTTAGCTAGGTTGAATTATACCAGCCTCTAGCATTTCTGCAACCATACATTCAATTTCACTCTTTTGGGCATAGGGATATCTGTACGGCCAGATGTTTGGAGGAACACTTCCTGGAATCAAATGAATAGCATGATCATGATCACGAATAGGTGGGAGACCTTTGGGAGTCTCAAATACCTTGGAATGATTGTCCAAGACATTTTGGAGATATGGAGAAATAGATGATTTCGATGTGGAAACATCTAGGGAACATAATTGTGCAATTACACCTCGTTGTTCCTTTCTTAGAAGCTTTGTCATACCGTTATAGATTATTATCTTTCTCGGTTTCCCTGCAATACCCCTTAAGTCAACTTCCTTTCCTTCAGCATAAAATTTCATGAAAATTTCTTGAAAGCTAAAAGCTGTTGTACCCGAGGATTGTAGCCATTGGAATCCTAGTACAACATCAGCACCTCCCATTAGAATGGAAAGCATTGGGCTTTTCAATACATATTCTCCGATGGATAGCTTGGTATTATGGCACTTTCCAGAGAAATTTATTGTTCCTCCATTGGCAACCATCACTTGACACTCTAGTGCTAGATATAGGAAGCAATTCAATTCTTTTGCTCTCTTACATTGAATAAAATTGTGGGTACTTCCTGAATCAATCAACACTATTACCTTTTTCCTCTTGATTTGTCCTTCTATCTTGATTGTTTGAGGAGTGGTAATTCTAGCCAATGCATTACAAGATATGGTCAAGTTCATTTCTTCTTTATCTAGGCTTTGTTCGTGGAGTATATCCTCTTCTTTTGACCTTTCTTGCTCCTTTTCTTCTTCCTCTTCACAATCTATGTAAAATAATTTCTTCTCAGAACATTTATGACCTTTAGTGTATTTTCTATCACAACTGTAACAAAGCACTTTTTCTCTTTTTTCTTCCAATTGTTGTGGTGTCAACCTTATAGGTTGTGGAAGGCTAGGGGAAACAACACTTCCATCTTTATAGTTGTGAGTGGTATGCTTCCTGGTTGCCATAATTTTGCTTTCCATTTTTCTTGCTAACCTGAATGCCTTCTCTAATGAATCAGGTTCCCAAAGGTGAACATCATGTTGGATATTATCCTTTAAATTCCCTATGAACACATCAATCCTATCTTCCTCTGGAATATTTTTTACCCTTATGTTCAATTTTTGGAACTCCTCAATGTGCTCCATTATTGAACCCTTTTTTTTGAGACTTATCAATTGGCTAAAACAAGCATTGCTTTTTGTATCCTCATAATGTGCTATCAATTATTCCATAAAAATTTCCTAAGTGATAATTTGTTTACGAGAGCAAAGCCATTGATACCATACAAACTGATTTGGTTCCAAATATAAAGTTGCAATATGTACCTTTTGTGTGTTTGGCACATTATTGAGATCAAAAAATTGCTCCATCTGTAATGTCCATGTTGCAGGATCCTTGCCATCAAACTTCCTCATATCGATTTTTGGAATATGGTAGGTCTTCGATCCAACATTAGAGTCTATGGAATCATAATTAACATTTCTTTTGTTCTCATCATGAGTTTCCTTTACTACCATTTCACCATTAGTGACCATTTCTTGTAGCAACTTATTCAAATTGATCCTCAATTCCTCCATCTTATCATCCATGCCATCCATTTTAGCATCCATGCCATTCATCTTAGCATCCATGCCATTCATCTTAGCTTCCATGCCATCCATCTTAGCTTCTACGCATTTCTTTAAACAATCCATCTTAGCTTCTACACCTTTCTTTAAACCATCCATCTGAGCTTCTACATCTTTATTTAAAGCATCCATCTTAGGTTCTGTTACTTTTTGTGCAAGTGACACTTGTTGCACTTGGTCTCATAATTTTGATATATCATGTTGCATTTCTTCCTCTTCTTCATGAGTCATGCTAGAGATTTCAGGTTGCTTACTAGGTGTTTGCATTTTCTTTCCTCGGGGCATCAATTATCGATAATAATTCTTTACTATGCCCTTTGAATTCCTTCAAACTAATTTTTCAAACCAAGCTTATGCAAAAATTAAAAAAAAACTACACACATTTTTTCACTTTGTAGGACCTTCATATTGAATCTAATGTATCTCTGTAATTTCGGATTATCTAGTTCTAAAATTTTGAACTATAGTAGCCACCATTTTGATCCAAAATGGATTCTCCAAGGAAGAGTTATGCCCAATCTCCCAAGATGACCGGATTATAGACCTTTCCAGAAGAGCGAACTTGTATGAAGTGCCACGTGTCACTGTTTCAACCTTTGCCTCTGAAAAATATATATAAGAAACTACAGTCTGTCCTATTTATATACCTTCTTACACAATTTTAATCTGATGCTTAGAGAGAAAGTTATGATGAGTTTCCCCAGGTCACTTGTTTGGAATGTAATTCAGAAGTTTGCAAAAATACCAAATTCCTTAGATCATATATCCATAAATATAGTGTGAAATGTTCTGAAATTCGGACCCAAGGTTTAGTGCGAATTTGTCTCAAATGGGTTTTTTGTTTTGCTTCTGAAACATTGCAGAAAAAAAGTTATAGAGAAAATTCCACGATGACCTGTTTGGAACAGCAAAACCCTATAATCCAAAGCTCTGATACCAAATGTTATGAAACCAGCTCACAAAAAGATAGGAAAGATAGTTGAACACCTTAAAATTCAGCCTCTTTGAGAGGGAAACCTCTTTTACATTACACAAATGAACAATTCTTGGATGATTCAAATGACAAAACCTCCTTTCTATATATAGGAGTCTAAGGGGTCACAATATAACCAAGCCGACCTAACAATAATAATATAAAGGCACAAAAATAACAATAGAGAGATTCTATGGGGCACAGTAATAAAAATATGGGAACAATAGGGGCACAACAATATTAATAAGCGATACAACTACAATATTAATGGGGGCATCACTAGTATTATAGGGACCTAACATACAAACTGATTTGGTTCCAAATATAACGTTGCAATACGTACCTTTTGTGTGTTTTTCACATTCTGGAGATCGAAAAATTGCTCCATATGTAGTATCCATGTTGCGGGATCCTTGCCATCAAACTTCCTCATATCGATTTTTGGAATATGGTGGGTCTTCAATCCAACGTTAGAGTTTATGAAATCATGATTAACATTTCTTTTGTTCTCATCATGATTTTCCTTTACTACCCTTTCACCATTAGTGACCATTTCTTGTAGCAACTTATTCAAATTTATCTTCAATTCTTCCATCTTATCGTCCATGCCATCCATCTTAGCATCCATGCCATTCATCTTAGCTTCTATGCCATTCATCTTAGCTTCTATGCCTTTCTTTAAACCATCCATCTTAGCTTCTACATATTTCTTTAAACCATCCATCTTAGATTCTGTTACTTTTTGTGTGAGTGACATTTGTTGCACTTGGTCTTGTAATTTTGGTATATCATGTTACATTTCTTCCTCTTCTTCATGAGTCATGCTAGAGCTTTCAGGTTTCTTACTAGGTGTTTGCATTTTCTTTCCTCGGGGCATCAATTGCCGATAATAGTGCTTTACTATGCCCTTTGAATTCCTTCAAACTAATTTTTCAAACCAAGCTTATGCAAAATTAAAAAAAAAACTACACACCTTTTTTTTCACTTTGTAGGAGCTCGATATTGAATCTGATGTATCTCTGTAACTTCGAATCATCTGGTTCTGAAATTGTGACCTATAGTGGCCCTCTGTGTCCTCTTTCTAATGCCATCAGTTTGATCGAATTTAAAGACTCCAAGGTAGATTTATGCACAATCTCCCAAGATGACCTGATTATAGACCTTTCCAGAAGAGTGAACTTGTATGAAGTGCCACATGTCACTATTTTTACCTTTAGATCTAAAAAATATACATAGAAAACTACATTGCATCCTCTTTCTGTAACTTCTTAGAAAATTTCAATCTGATTCTCAAAATAAAAGTCATGGTGATTTTCCCCAGGTCACCTGTTTGGAATGAAATTTGGGAGTCTGCAAAAAGGCCAACTTCCTCATATCATATCTCCGCAAATATAGCGTGAAAAGCTCTAAAATTTGGATCCGAGGTTCACCAAGATTTAGGCCCAAATGGGTTGTTTTCTTAGCGTTTGAAACATCGCAGAAAATTTTTATAGTGCAAATGCCATGATGACCTGTTTGGAGCAGTGAAACCCCATAATCCAAAGCTATGATACCAAATGTTATGAAACCAGCTCACAAAAAGATAGAAAAGAGAGATAAACACCTTAGAATTCAGCCTCTTCAAGGGGACAACCTCCTTTACATTACAGAAATGAACAATTCTTGGATGATTCAAATGAAAAAACCTCCTTTCCATATATAGGAGTCTAAGGGGTCACAATATAACCAAGCCAACCTAACAGTAATAATATAAAGGCACAAAAATAACAATAGATGGATTCTATGGAGCATAGTAATAACAATATGGGGACAATAGGGGCACAACAATATTAATAAGGGATACAACAACAATAGTAATGGGGGCATCACTAGTATTATAGGGACCTAACAATATTTCATATCACATATAGATGGACCTAACGAATATTTCATGATGTATCATCCTTTTATAAGAACTAATTACAAACATAACAAATGCAATGTTTCTGTAAGAACCTAATTAAGACAACCCTAAAAATATCAATCACCCAATGACCCAATATTTTAATCAATTGGGTTCCATGGATGTAAATAGGACTTTAAAAGACAATAAAGGAGATAGTAGTGAGACGCATCCAGAACATTCTCAACCTGAGAAGAGGTAGAGTTAAGAGAAGGGGTAGGTGGAGTTAAGAGTAGTAGGGTCGAAAGGCAGTGAAAAGAAAATGGGAGGAAACAAACACATGTGTGGTTTCTCCTAATGTAGTAGGCAGGCACCAATCTGTGACATGACTTGCTGATCCATGTACAATTATGTCAAACACAAGCCATACATCAAGTACAACCCTTTGTTTATAACTCAAATTCACAATTGACACATCAAAAATATTTTCATGATTATCACACCTCTTTATAAATAGACCAATATAATGAAAACATTACTACAAAAAAACATAATTAACATTGAATTAAAGAGGATAAAATACCTTTCCTGCACCAAGTCTTGATCTTTCTATTTTATATTTTTAATGACTTACCAAATGCAAAACATTAATGCTGACATCACTAGCATCTACACCCTTAATAGTCACAAGAAGAACATTCAAAGATATACAAATATATATGTCACCAAAAAAACATTTATGGCAACATCCCCAATGTCCTTGCTATTAAAAATTTAGCGTTTGTTGTTTATATTAAAGTTCTACAATTTTACCTATTACCTAAGCTAGCTCAGATGATGAAGTGTAACATCACACTATTGAGATTGATTGATTTAAATATTCCTATATGACATCACAAAAAAAATCAAAACAAATATAATTAATTATTTCTCGAGAAAATATTCTTATATGTCATGAGGAAATGCAATTTATAAAAAAAAAATATTAAGGTCAGATATTGCACCTATTTCAGTTTAAAATGTTTAAGGTATGGTTTCCAAATCTTGAGAAATTTAATCAATGCCTCAAGCCCATGGTGAAAAGTAAAACTAGAAAAATAGAAAGAGAACCTAGCCATGGGAAACACTTACAAATTCAAGTCCATTTTCATGAAATATCCACATGACATCAGAGAGAATAACAACATTATCACCAATAGATAATTCAACTCTTAACTCCTATAGATTGGATCATATCATACGCTTCTCATCAGCAACCAACCATATTCTCAATTTTTCAAACAATTCAAGGGAACTCACCTAGAAAGATCACAATTTATGTATCCTTATATCTATTTGTGAGTCTGTATATATCCCTGTCTATCTGTGTGTATACTTATCTAACTATCCATCTATCTATCTGTCTATGAGTATATATCCTTAAAATCTCATAATATATTATTATTATTTCAAAATGCCTATATGAATAATGTGACATACTTTAGGGGCTCTTCTCTCTATTGTTGCCACCAAACATTGGATTACTCATCATCATTCTTCTTCTGAGTTCATTGGGCAACCTTTACTCGCCATCGTTTTTCTTCTGAGGTCATTGGGCAACCATCTATACGTCTGATATAATAATCCTTCAAATCCAAAAAATAGAGGCATAAAGTCCAATCAATATACTAAAAAAAAAATATGAGTAAAATTGTTAAATACTTGATAAAAATGTACTCTCTCAAAGTGGTGTGTCAAAATCTATACCTAATAAGCATGAAGTCCTTTGGCATCAACAATGCCATGAAAAATTACATGTTGCACGTTGGTTAAAGTTCATGCAGTATCAAACAAAAGATTTGGTCTGTCTTTGCACTTGACAATTAATCACTGAGCAACCTTTTCTCAACGGATTTCTACAGAGTCATGACAAATCTAGCTTGATCACTCTTAGACTCTACACTACCATTATGTTCTCTTTCATAGTCATAATTGGTGAGAATAATTTGATGCGCATGCATGTCTGTATGATTAATAACCACAAAAACAACAATATTGCCACCCTGCTTGTCATTATCCCCCTCCATAACACTACAGAGTTGAAGCTTGATCTTTGAAATCCTTTTGGAGTCATCAATTGGAGCCCCAGTAAGTTCATCAATAACATACACCACAAATGCAACCCTTTTTTTGTGAGTGCAAACCTCAACTATAACAATATTACAGTTAAGGTCTCTAAGAACTACAAATACTTCAGAAAACATGCTTTTCCTATCTCTTGCTATTAATTTGATTCTTGTGTGTTAAAAAAAAAACCTTTACTCCAATAGATATCCTCATTGAAGGAAAGACGCAAGAATTAGTTCCTAAGGACTACAATCAAAATATGTATAATTAGAAAGGGATTCCTTAATGGAAATAGGCACTCTTTGAAACTTTTTGAGGCAAGAAATATATCTATAAATACCTGTTTTATATACTCAATAACCTATTCAACTCTAAGTTTCTTTCTATCTTTGTCTATTACATGGAATACAACCATAGAAAAAGGGTAGGTCACATTGGATTTAGCAATGCCAGGTGCCTTCTCTCAATTTGATTCATGGTTTTACAACTGAAGCACTAAAATAAATTATGGTATGGTCTACAAATTTACCATCCATAAACCATCCCCCATCAGAAGTTATGTAAGCATTAGAAATGGTAAGATGTAAATTTGTTAGCACTTACACCACTTCTAGAAGAATGTCATGCTTATTGGCACTGTCAACCTGCAAGGAAAAGCATGATTACAATTCAAATCAATTTACAATTCAATATCTCATCAATAAAATCAGGATACAAGTTTCATTCTCAAAATTGGAAATACTTGAAGAATACCTTCACGAGTGTTTCATTTTTACAAGAAATGTTGTCAATTGAAACCGTATTAGAAAGAAAATAGAACGGAGATAAATTTCAATATGAATATCAATGCCAACGAAATTTTGGCTAAAATTTTGAATCAATATCAACACAACCAATGCTTGAAAACCATTAAAAATGAACAAGCCAAGGAATCTGGATCCAAAACAAAAACTCATATTAGTTTTATAAATTCCATTGATGAATGATCTGTATTGCATTCTACTATTTTATAAGGCTTGCTGCAGGCTTAAGAAACACCCCCATGCTAAATTAATCCTTCACAGGACTAATGCTCGATGACTCTTATGTAAAGCTAAATTATAGACAAACCAATTTTTTAAAAAATCCCACACTTTGCTTTACCTCATCTGCACAAAGTAACACTAGGGTCTTTGAACTAATCATTCACTACCGACGCAAACTAGGAAATCCATATAATTAGTCAACCATTCACAACCCACATAACCACTCCATTTCTGTAATTCCCAAAGACCCATTTTAACAAGAGAGTAGTTGAAAAAATATATGAATAGTCAATAAAAACACACAAAAATGAACAAATAGGCCAAGTGAAAAACAACAGACCTTGGAGGTTTCATTCTGATGATCAATTTCTCATATTCATTATCAATGTCCAAAGAAATCATCCAATGCATTTTTTTAAGCTTAATAACCAAAATGCAAGATTATACTTTGCGACATAAATGAATGTGATAAGAAACTCTCAACACACATTCATAACCTCTATAGCAGTCATATGCAAGTAATTGCAAGTGGGCATGAATTCAAAGACCCGATAAAAACCCAAATGAGGGAGACAAAATACATAATTCGAATAAGAGGCAATACATTATTTTTGGTGTTGTGGGTATCCTACTTTGATTCCTATAAATTCACCCACCTCCTTTCTTTCCCAGATTTTGCATTATCACCACACCCTATTTATAAAACAAAAGACTATTTCAAACATTACTTTTCTAGCAAAAAAATAACCTCAAAAGTACACCTTTAATTTACACTGCAATTTGAGGTACTTTACAACTAATAAAGAACCCAAAACACTTACCTCCAACCCAAAACCCTAACCCTAATTCAATACAAGCAAAAAATTCTATGATGGGCTTTGACTATGATTATCCACCCTTTCATACTTGACAGACGTTATGGAATTCCATCTCCCTCACAACTTGAAATTACATGTGGCGTTCCTGCCATGGTTGATCCCAAATAACTAAGGTTGAGTGCATATTCAATGGTGTGCAGAATTCCCCACATGCCACGAGATGGTGTCTATATATTATATGCCTCAATCAGTTGAATAATTTGTCCATTTTAATCTGGTATTTATGGAATAAAAATACCTAAATAGATGTATGTAACCACCTACTACCATTTAATATGAAAATTTATAGTATTCGTGTATCTCTCTTTCAAGAATGAAGACAAGCTTCTAATAATTTGAAACAGAAGGTTATTTTCATATCATAAGGCAGTTGAGCATGCAATAACGTACCTAAACATGGTAAGGCTAATTCATTTCCTAGATGTTTACTGTATATAAGCTTGTTAGGAACATTTCATAGATTTACTATTAGATTCAAGTACATAAATTGTGCTTAAGGAGATTAAATAATTTTTTTCTTTAATTATGCATGTCCCCGATAACTAAAGAAACAAAGAAATAATTAGTAAAGAAAATAATAAAGAATAGTTAAAAAAATAAATTTTTGAAAATTCTTGTAGAACATTAATGTAAACGTTGTATCAAAAAATTCCTTTCCACTTTTTCCACAGTCTCTCCATTTCTATGTTTAGTGAAAGTTTTAAAAATACAATTTTGAAATTTGTTTACATTTTGAAATTTGTACTTATTTCCTTACTCCAACTGACATAGTCTGGATGTCATTTGTGAGAATGGTTGGTGAAATGACATAGAATTGAGGTAACAAATTAAATTCCTTCTTTTATTTTAACTCATATCATTAGCATTAATATATCCACTCTATGCTTTTAGGGTTTAGTCTTCAAGTCTTAGCTTTCCTCTGCTCTGCATATTCATCAAACTCATCATGTAGAGCTCCCACATTGCATCCATGGCATCCATCGCTAAGGCAGGGGAGAGATGGAAAGAGGTACAAAAAATATAATAGCTTCTTGAGTGTCCTCGGCATTCTTGCAACAATATAGATTGTGATGATCTCCACTTTCCAAAACAAAACATAATTGCATGTCTCATTGCATTGGTATATTTATGTGGTGACTATTGCAGATCTCAATGGGAGGCATTGAAGGAGAATTGAATCCATGTCAT
The DNA here is from genome assembly GCA_031772625.1 of Pinus tabuliformis. Classification (NCBI taxonomy): domain Eukaryota; kingdom Viridiplantae; phylum Streptophyta; class Pinopsida; order Pinales; family Pinaceae; genus Pinus; species Pinus tabuliformis. The sequence continues at coordinate 377,410,665 of CM062810.1, forward strand.
GTGAACTCATATTTCACAAAGAAGGACACCACTGTCTAATGTTTCACTACTACTACTTTAATACTTTGACCAATTTGCCATGCTTCTATACATTGGGTTCTCTCATGTATTGAAATAGTTGGATGATAAGTCCAATTGATACTATCATTCTTATAACTCCATTGTTATTGGAGTTACCTATAGTTGACATTGCAATTCATCTTTCACTAAGGAGTATGTGCAATTGTCCAACATTGCACTTCTCAAACTCACTACTTCCTTGGTACTTTGACCAATTTTCCATGCTTTTGTACATTAGATTCAATCATGTCTTCAACTACTTGGGTGATCAGTGCAATTGTAATGTCCAATCCATGATGATGCAATTTTTCATGCCCAAACAGTGAGATCCATTCACACTTCAATCTATGGTACAACATTTTTGAACAAAGGGAAAGGTCTCCACCCATTCCTCAATGTTGTCAAAGTCACTTCCTACAACTCAATGAAATATTGCAAGGCAACAATACATTATTGCCTCCATGCCTAGTGTTCCACTCCTTAGGAAATAAGTTTCCTAAAATATCCTCAATCAGAGGAAGAGTATGACTATCAAGGACTGATGCGATCACAAGTTTGAACTCCCCGATAAAGAAAACTTCCTCCTCTATCCAACGTTTCACTAAAGCTGGCAGCTTTCCCTTGGTGCACTTAGACTCCATTACTAGTATATAATAAATGAGACACCCTTTTGTATTTGTAAATGGGAAGATGGTTGTAGATGGCCACTACATCAGTTGCCTTCAAATTATCCTACAATGTGTCCCAAGTCCCCTAAGTTTGATGAGCTAACTCAAATATTTCCATACCTCTTTCTCAAGCATTTTAAGAGAGATTGCATCAATTTTATTGTTACCTTCAACCAACAATCTCATGATCTTTGGATTATATTGGTAATCATTCTCAAAACTGCAGGAGTGATCTATCTCTTCTGTTGTTCCCATACATGAAGGTAGGTGAGCATCTTCCTTGTCAACTTAATTTTCTTCCCACTTCGAACCATATAGGTTGAACATAATATATCTCCTTGGTTTAATCCTCTCTTGTCTTTATTCTTCTACTTAGTGATGAATTTCTTTTGTTATCCAAGCAAGCATCAACTACTTTGAGCATTTTTGTTGCAGTGAAATTTAAGTTCACTCAAAGACTAGCAAACTTTTCCTCTAACAAATTCATTGAACCATTGCTCACCAAATGATTTATTGAACTCCACTCTTAAGCCCCTATCGATACTCCTCCTTCTATCCAAAATCTCCACATATTCCATTATTAGGTCACACAATGTGATCCAAAATGGATCCTAAAACCTCTAAGTCTTCATATATCTTAACTATCAGAAACACTATCGGAAGAGAAAATATTGAAAGGATGGAAGAAAACAGAGCTAAGCGAAGAGGAAGTAACGCTGCATAGGAGCCGTCGGATCGGACCGATAAACGGTCCAGAACAAATTAGGATATCGCAATCGATAGAAGTCAGCAGAGTATATTAGAGGCATCCCTATGGAAATCTCAATAGTGATCAGTGCAATTCAATGAGAACCATTGATCGAGCATGCAAATCAACGACCCAGATTAACTCGCAATATCGCATCACTAAAACATGAGGGAGGACTTACCAAAGGCCCGAAGACCATGCGATATGCGATTGTGATATATCACATCGCAATATCGCATCGCAACGATATAGAGGAGTAGGGATGACACAACATGCGACTTGCAATAAGCAAAACCTGATGGGGTTTATAGATGCGACTTGATAAATTTTGAGTTTCGATAAAAAGGGATTTGTTGGGTTTTTCTATGTATTTACGCATTTCTGTTATAAAACCAAAATACAAAGGAAATGCGCCAGAAGCAATAAAACCGGACCCGAAAGGTTTATAAATGTAGATTTATATTATTTGAGTTCTGTGGTAAGTGGGATTTCGGGTGGGCCTCAGGTGGCAAGTGGTATTGGATAGGCTCCGTCCAATCCCATACACTGGCCAACACGTGGCTTGGTGCAGGAGAGAGAAAATTGCCTTTTTGGATAGTTAATCTTCATGCACATAAGCCGCTCAAAATGGATATTGGCCATTGGATCATAGATCACGCAGATCAATGATGGGCTTACGATAGTGATCAAAGGCAGACCTGATAGGGATTATAGGGTGGATTCGATATCATTTGAAGTCCGATAGAAAGCGTTTTGTCAGATTTTTCATTGTTTTCTGTGTATTTCTCTATGTAAATAGAGAAACGACTTTTTGGGATTTCACCCACACCACTGATCCTTTCCATTACGAACAGGTGGCCACCATACCTTAGGGAGTTTAGAAATGATTGTTAAATGCTTCAGAAGGAGAGGAAGGGACAGTGACCGAGAGCCAGAGGGCCCGAAAGGGGAGATGAACAGACAAGCGCCAATAGGATTAAAAGCCATTCAATGGTAGAGACAGAAAGGCGGTTGCTGAGACAGAGAAAAAGCAGAAGATAGAGAGAAAGATGGAGAGTCTATGTACTCTTGTAGACTTGAGGATTTCAAGTAAATCCCTGTTGTTTTGTCACTGTTGTGTTGAGACATATTTTGAGCTCACACATAATAATTTGCTCTTGAAGACATAATATAGAGGTCAACACTCAAATCTAGACCAGGAGACGTAGCCAGGAAGTCTGGTGAACTCCTTGATTATTTTGTTGTGTTAAATGTGTGACTGTTATGTTTTCTAACTGCTCATTATATATATTATTTGCAATATTTTCTATCCATTGCACTAAGTAATATAGGCATCCCTACACATGAGTCTGCAATACCTTTATATTGATTTAAGATCTCATTTTCAAATCAAGTGGTATCAGAGCTTCAGGTTTTGTTAAGGTTAGACAAACTTGTGCTGGATATTGAATGCTAACTATATCAAAGCTCAAACTAAGAGAAGGAGAACTTATTGAGGCTAATCCAGAGATTGGAAGAGTCTATTCTCAGAGGAGAATGGCAGAAGAAACTCCATTTCGATCAAAATCGCAATTTATGGAAGGTTTTAAGGCACTCCAAGCCATGGTGGAAGAAATGTATCTAGAATTTAAGAAGGGTCAAGGTGAAAGCTCCTCAACACCTAAATTAGACAAAGGGGCAGAGAAACCTTTTCTAGTTGCTCTCTAGAAGGCAAAGGAAAGGAAGAAATGCCTCCTCCACCAACTCCTCCACCACCAGCTTCATCATCCTCATCATCTTCTTCACATAAAACTAGCCCTGAAAAGAAAAAGAAGAAAACTTCTTTGATTAAATTAGATGTGAAGTTTGATTTGCCAATTATGATGGAGAACTAAATGCAGAGAAGCTAGATAATTGGATAAGATAGATTGATGTATATTGTAGGGTGCAGAACATTGATTCAGAAAGGAGAAATATTTAGCTGGCTAGTCTTCTACTTGGAGAAAATTCACTAGTATGGTGAGAAGGCAAGACACAAGCTGATATGAAAAAACATGGTAAAATCCTTTCTACCTAGAAAGACTTTTTTCTACTATCAAAAAAGCAATTCTATCCTTTAGTTTACATGCAGCAGGCAATGATGAGTTGGCAAACTCTTCGCCAGTTGAAGGGTCAGAGTGTAAAAAGTTATACTCATGAATTTAGGAAAATATCCTTAACTCTAGGTATATCCTTAGACTCACCTGAGACTTTATTGAAGTATATAAGTGGTCTGCATGGTTATTTAAAGCATACTATACTCATGTTTAATCCCACTAGCTTATATGATGTATCAGTTCAAGCAACACAGCTAGAAGCTAGAGGTAAGAATGTAAACCCAGAGGTTGGGGAAACATCTAAATATTCTGTAAGCAAGAACAAGGAAAAGAAGAAATTGAAATGGAAGGAGAGGAAAGAAAATACTCTAAAGAAGGATAAACCTTCATGCACTCATTGTAAGAAAGAAGGACACAATGAGGCACATTGTTGGTCTTTGCATCCAGAACTGAAACCCAAGAAGTTTGTCGGTAAGGAGAGAAAGAATGATGCAGCTATTCATCGGGACTTGGGATCTAATTTAGGCGATGAAACAACAGTTATAGCCATAGGTATTAGAGGTAAAGATTCTGAAGCATCCACAAGTAATTCTGCACAATCTATTAACAATGAAAGTAATGAGAGATAAAGAAATGAGATTTTTCATATTAGAGTAATTTCCAAGCATAATAAGATTGATACTTTGTTTGATGGTGGATCACAAGTAAATTTGATTTGTGAAACAATTGTAAAGAAGTTTGGATTAGAAACAAAACCTCATGAGAATACATATCGATTAGGTTGGGTGTGTGATAAAACAAATCTACAAGTAATGAGACAATGGAAACTTAGGTTTTCTATTGGATCAACATTTGTAGATGAGGTTGAGTTAGATATAGTTCCATTGGATATATGTGGTATTGTTTTGCGAAGTCCATACTTTTATGATAGGAAAGTTATCTTCTATAGAGCTGAAAATAAGTATCAACTCACTAAAGATGGAATATAATATATTGTAAGAGATCATAAACTCAAAAATAATTATTCTCTCATAAACTCAGGACAGATGAAAAGAATTGTGAATTCTAGTAAGTAGTTTTTACATATGGTTGTAAAAGAAAAGGATCCTGAAAAATCAAATGCATTTGAAGGCTGTGATTCTAAATAGAAAGTTGATTTAGTTAAATTTGTTTCAGAGTATGATGTTCCATTTCAAGAACCAAAAGGTCTGCAACCCAAGCAAGAAATAGTACATGATATTTGTTTGCAGCAAGATGCTCCATTACCTAACACTGGAATGTACAGGTTGTTAGCTTTAGAGAATTCAAAGATAAAGAAGCAGGTATAGGAGTTGCTAGAAAAAGGGTTTATAAGACCAAGCACATCACCATGTGGATCTCCAATTGCACTGGTAAGAAAGAAAGATGGTTCGTGGAGAATGTGCATTTATTATAGAGCACTGAATAAAATAACGATCAAGAAACGTTATCCTCTTCCTTGTATTGATGATCTATTATATCAATTGAAAGAAGCAATTTACTTTTCTAAGTTAGACTTGCGAAGTGGCTATCATTAGGTCAGAGTTGTAGAACAAGCTGCATGGAAGACTGCTTTCAAGACAAAGCAAGGACTGTATGAATGGTTGGTTGTGCCTTTTGGCTTAACTAATTCTCCTACTATGTTTATGAGAGTTATGAATGATGTACTCAGACCTTTTATTAATGATTTTGTAATTGTTTATTTAGATGACATTCTTGTTTTTAGTAAGACATGGGAAGACCATGTAAAGCATGTAAAGCAGACTTTAGATGTTTTAAAAAGAGAAAATATCTATGTAAAACTGTCAAAATGTGAGTATGGCAGAACATATTTAAATTATTTGGGTCATATTGTGGGGGGTGGTGAATTGAAGATAGATCCCTCTAAGGTTGAAGTCATTGTGAACTGGCCTAAACCCAAATCTGCTACAGAGGTTAGAAGTTTTCTAGGGGCAGCACAATACTGGAGAAAGTTTATTGCTAAATTTTCATTGATTGCAACTCCATTACATGCTTTAACAGGATTGAAACAGGTGTTTAAGTGGGGAGGCAAACAACAGAAAGCCTTCAACACCTTAAAATAAAAATTAGTAGAGAACTAGTACTAGCACTTCCAGATCTTCAACATCCATTTGAGATTGAGACAGATGCCAGTGACTATGCCATGGGAGTAGTGTTGATGCAACACGGTAAACCCATATGTTATCATTATGAGAAATTTACTTTTGAAGTAGTTAATTATACCACATATGATAACGAATTGTATGCATTAGTACAAAGTGTGAAAAAGTAGAAACATTACCTAAAGGGTAAGGAAACAATCATACATACAGATCATCAACCACTTCAATATTTGCAGTCACAAACTAAATTGCAGCAATCCAGACATTATAGGTGTTTTCTACACAATAAGGTTGCAGACATGTTATCAAGACCAATCATAAATGCATCTACTATACTTAAGCATAACTCGGTAATGCATGAAAGTTACATTGATAATATGCTCAATATGTAGATTTTAAAGATGTATATGCAACTTTAAGTCATGGCAAACAAGTAGAAGAATTAGATTATTATGTAAAGGACCAACTCTTATATCATTTGGGAAAGTTATGCATTCCAAAAACTGAAAGAGTTAACATGATTCAAGAAGCACATACTTCTCTAATATCAGGTCATTTTGGTGTAATTAAAACAATTTCACAATTGCAGAGGTTCTATTATTGGCCCAGAATGCATGTGACAGTTTCTAGATATATCAAAGGGTGTACTATGTGTGCTACAAGCAAGCCCAATAATAGAAAATTAGGCTTGGACACTCCACTTCCAATTCCTTCTCGTCGTTGGGAAAGTGTTTCCATGGACTTTGTTGGGGGATTGCCAAAATCTAGAAAAGGTCATGATTATTTGTATTTTGTTGTGGATAGGTTCAGTAAAATGTGTATTTTGATACCTTGTAACAAGAAGGTTATAGTTGAACAAACAACAAAGTTGTTCTTTCAGAATGTATGGGTTCATTTTGATTTACCCACTTCTATTGTATCTGATCGAGATTCTCGATTTGTTGGGAAGTTTTGGTCAAATCTATGGGAGTTGATGGACACCAGGTTGAAGAAGAGAACAACATTTCATCCACAAATAGATGGTTAGACATAGGTGGTCAACAGGACAATGATCCAATTGCTCAGAGTCTATTACAGCAAGCATCCCAAGCTTTGGGATGAGCATTTGTGTTATGTGCAGCACGCTTACAACTGTGCCAAGCACTATTCTACTCAAAGATCTCCTTTTGAGACTTGCTTTGGTTTTATACCAAAATCTCCCTTAGATTTTGTCTTTGGTAAAGACATAGCAGTTGATGGACATAGTGTTGTGGACAAAGCAACCAAGTTCATTGAAAAAATATAGGAAATTCAGCAGGTAGTATAGGGATGGCTGGAAAGAAGTCAAGCCAAGTACAAGGCAAGACATGACAAGCATCGGGTTGAACATAGTTTCCAAGTTGGTGATCAAGTCTGGCTGCACATCAACAAAGACATAATGCAAGGTGAAGGTAAGAAGCTAAAACCAATAAGGTATGTACCTTTCAAAGTACTTGATAAAATTGGTGAAAATGATTTTTGCCTTGATTTACCAGCTTATATGCAGATCTGTTCAGTCGTTAATGCAGAAAATTGAGATTGTATGAACCTTCATTGATTGAAAATCCTAAAGAGAAAAGTCAGTTGCTTTCTATTGAGGATTTGTTGCCTGAATATCTCAATGAGTTACAGGAAGATATAGTTCTGGATAGGAAAGTGAGAACTATGTGTGGAGGGGATGTTGGGTACCTAATAATAGGGCTCAAAGGTTCAAATCCAAGCAAAGCATGGTGGATAGAAGTTAAACAAGTGAGGGAGTTGTATCCTCACTTGATCGATGCCTAAAAAACAACTTTTAGTGGTCCAAAAGATTTTCAGTGGGAAGGTGTGATCCAAAATGGATCCTAAAACCTCTAAGTCTTCATATATAATAACTATCAGAAACACTATCGGAAGGGAAAACAATGAAAGAATGGCAGAAAACAAAGCTAAGAGAAGATGAAGTAACACTACACAGGAGCCGTCGAATTGGACCGATCAATGGTCTAGATCAAATTGAGATATCGCAATCGAGAGAATTCAGTGGAGTACATCGGAGGCATCCCTATGGAAATCGCGACAGCGATCAACGCAATTTAACGAGGACTGTTGATCGAGCATGCAGATCAACGACCCAGATTAACTCGCAATATCGCATCGCTTAAACACAAGGGACGACTTACCAAAGGACCGAAGACCATGCAATATGCGATTGTGATATATCACATCGCAGCGATACAAAGGAGAGGGGCCAACACTACGTATGACTTGTGATAAGCCAGACATGATGGGGTTTATAGATGCAGCTTGATAAATTTTGAGATCCAATTAAAAGGGATTTGTCGGGTTTTTCTATGTATTTACGCATTTCTGTTATAAAACCGAAATACAAAGGAAATGTGCCCAAAGCGATAAAACCAAACTCGAAAGGTTTATAAATGTATCTTTGTATTATTTGAGTTCTGTGGTAAGCGGGATTTCAGGCGGGCTTCAGATGGTAAGTGGTATTGGATGGGCTCCACCCGATCCCATACACTGGCCAACACGTGGCTTGGCGCAGGAGAGAGAAAACTGCCTTTTCGGGCGGGTAATCTTTGTTCACATAAGCCACCCAAAATTGATATTATCCATTGGATCGAAGATCATGCAGATCAACGGTGGCTTACAATAGCGATCAAAGGCGGACCCGATAGGGATTATAGGGTAGATTTGATATTATTTGAAGTCCGATAGAAGCCGTTTTATCAGACTTTTCAGTGTTTTCTATTTATTTCTCTGTGTAAACAGAGAAATGACTTTTTGGGATTTCACCCACGCTAGTGGTCCTTTCCGTTACGAACAGGTGGCCACCATACCTTAGGGATTTTAGCAATGATTGTTAAATGCTCTAGAAAGAGAGGATGGGACAACAGCCAGGAGCCAGAGGGCCTGAGAGGGGAGACGAATAGACAAGTGCCGATAGGCTTAAAAACCATTCAATGGCAGAGACAGAGAGGCAGTTGCTGAGACATAGAAAAAGTAGAAGATAGAGAGCAAGAGGGAGAGTCTGTGTACTCTTGTAGACTTGAGTATTTCAAGTAAATCCCTATTGTTTTTTCACTGTTGTGTTGAGACTCAGTTTGAGCTCACACTTGTAATAATCTGCTCTTGAAGACATAATACAGAGGTCAACATTGAAAGCTGGACTAGGAGACATAGCCAGAAAATCTGGTGAACTCCTTGATTATTTTGTTGTGTTAATATGTGTGACTGCTATGTTTTCTAACTACTCATTGTCTATATTATTCGCAATCTTTTCGATCCATTTCACTAAGTAATATAGGCATCCCTGCACATGAGTCTGTAATACCTTTATATTGATTTAAGATCTCATTTTTAGATCACAATGCCTTGAACAACACTGAAGGTTGTTATCCTAGTGACAACATTCTCACTATAAGAACGACAAAGGATTTTTGGGCATTGACGATGATCAAATTTTATGAGGCACCATTGTGAAGCCAACCATCACAATCACTTTTTTTCATTCAAATTATCCATGAACAAAGAAAAATATTAAGAAAATATTACTATTTTGATTCAATATAAATGTGATTCTTCATTCACAAACAAGGACATATGTATATATAACCTTAAAAATACCTAAATTTTTAACTAATGTGAAGGAATATTTTTGGACTGCAACAATGTCTTTGGCCTAATATAACCCAACCAACAACAAAAAGGTGGCATAATGACTTAATTCATGCATCTATAGGCAACATAAAAAACAAAGACTTGCCCAATTCAATCATTTTGATGTCAATAATCTCCAAACCTCCCCAAATATACCCAAAAATTAGAGACTATAACCATTGTTTATGGTTATCTCCAAAAGGCATCAGTATTATAGAGGTCAACAATACTTTCCACCTTAAAATTACCCTTCAAGATTATTTTCTGTCACAAAATATGCATCCTTACATGGTGAGTCAGGAAAATAAGGTCCTTGATTGCAAGGGATAGGAAACTTAGGGTTCATTAGAGATAAGGCCTTAAATTTGAATTTATTATTACATATTAGTGTCATTAGTCACCAAATATGGCTAATGGAACTATAAAAGTTCAACATCCATATTCTACATTGGGAGTTTTAAAGCATCTTAGAAAATTAGTATGAAAAACGTATATATGAAATGTAATAATATGTACAAGAAATACGATGGAGAACAAGAATAGCCCATAGGAAGAAGGGGGTGAATAAAAAAAAGAGGGTTTAAAAACAATCCCCATACATGTAAAACCCAACAAAGATGGTGAGTACAGTGTCACCCAACATATTTCTTAACATCTAAGGCCAGAAAAATGTTTGCCATGAGATTTTCTATAAGCCTAACAACTAGCTTGGAACTCTAAGGTCTACACTACTCAACCAATCTCGTAGTGGTGACTTTAACATAAGGACAAAGTAAAACCGCTAAGATGACAAAAAAAAGGATGTGCAATCATATCTTCACTTAGCAAGTAGAAGGAAGAAAGACACAAAGATGGAGTAATTTGCTCAATTTGTAAATAAGGAACAAAGAAACAAAGTAAACTATCTTAGAAACAACACTAAATTTCCTATTAGGTCTATAATATTTTGAAAATAAATGTTCATGAGACATTCAAGGGACCTATAGACATAAAAAATAGATATAATTTCCAGTCTTAACATTAGAAAGAGGCAACTCATTAAAATTTCTAAAATATTAGGACAATATGCCTATAAGGTTTTTTTCATTGAAAAGATAGAAAATCCTTCGCCATGGAGGGACTCAAATGACAATAGAGATTATACAAGTATGTACTATGACTAGCACATTTTATTTCTTTCTTTTGTCTCACACTTGGAAAATTATCGTAGACTTATCTGAGAATTAGTGACACATTAGAAGCATGAAATCCTCTACGAGCTCAATGATGTTGGATTTCAAAGGGATGATAACATGGAACATCCTATCATAGATAGAATACCATAAATATAGTGAAATATATAGTACCAGTCTAAGGCATACTTGCAGATTTCAATCCCCTTGAAGATAAAATCACACATGGATATCAGTTGTCCACTTTATGCTTCCAATATTCCTTCTTAGGTAAAAAATAATAATACATTAAGTTGCCAAGTCAAAGGGATCAAACTTATGAAGCGAAAGAAGACATATTTTGGTTTAGTGTCAAAAACTGACCAAAATACGTCAATTGGACCATAGAGAATAACAAGGGGTAGTTGCAAATGTGTATCTACAAACATTTTATGCAAATTTCTACATAGAAGAATTTCCAAAACAACTGTTAGGAAGAGAAAATTTCAAACGCCTTATAATAATATGTTTTCATTAGTTTACAAGCATAAGTTGCTGGAATTCTTGATTAGTGAGGATGGAAAGCATAATTTAGCTAAACAATATAAGACAACAGAAAGTGAAGATATAAATCATGCATACCTTTATTGTATTTTCCATTGATGAAACAATTTTATATGGAATTAGGTCATGACTTAAGTGATCCATACTATATTGAGAATGGAATGAAGACATAAAGAAATACATAATAAAAAGGTTATTTGTATAGAACACAATAGTATAGTGAAACCCAAAAATGAAACTTATGGAATCCCCCTCGTTAAATGGAGGTTAATAATGAAGAAAAGAAATAAGGTGGTTGGGGGTTAAAGACAACTCACTTTTGTGGTAAATATTTGGTAGTTGAAAGCCTATGGAGAGAAACTACTCATGAAAGCCTATTGGTTTGGATGGTTGGGGTAGGACAACAAGGGTTTCTATTGACCCAACTTTGATTGCAAAAATGATTTTATGTTGCCTGATAGGCTAAGAGAATTTGTTCAAAATAAAGGTATATACAATCTCAATCAAATTATTTGTTTTCACTATTGGGGTAGGAAAACCAGGATGGTCATTGACCCTTTGATTGCAAAATAGGTTTAGATTTCTTGATAGTCTAAGATAATTTGTTAAAAACCAAGGTATATACAGACTCAAGCAAATTGTAGATGAGATGGCCACAAATATATGGCAATGGGTTGGATGAAGATGGATAAACTAGCGATAGAAGGTGAGGATGTTGAATATAAACAAAATTTGATCCTACTCTCCAACTAGACCTGCTTCTTTATAATGGCCTTCTATTTTAATCTTATCATTATGAAGGGAATTTTTTTCTTTTAACTAATAATCTCTTATAATTTTTTATCAAATTCTTTTTTAAAAAACATACAATATTTACAACATGTTCTACTAGGTCCCTATAATACTAGTGATTCCCCCATTACTATTGTCGTTGTAGCCCTTACTATTATTGTTGTGCCCATATTGTCCCCATATTGTTATTATTGTTCCCCATAGAAGCGCACTATGTTATTTTTGTGCACTTATATTATTATTGTTCTATCAGATTTGATTATATTGTGACCCCTTAGACTCCTCTATATAGAAAGGAGGTTTTGTCATTTGTATTATTTAAGAATTGTTCATTTGTGTAATGTAAAGGAGGTTTCCCCCTCAAAGAGGCTGATTTCTAATTCATTGATCGATCTTTTCTATCTTTTTGTGAGCTCATTTCATAACACTTGGTATCAGAGTTTTGGATTCAAGGGTTTCGCTACTCCAAAACAAGTCATCGTGGAATTTTCACTATAACTTTTTGTCTGAGATGTTTCAGACGCTAAAAAAAACTCATTTCAGCTGAAATCTTGATGATCCTTGGGTTTGAATTTCATATCTTGTCTCGCTATATTTTCGGAGATATGATCCAAGGAAGTTATGGTTTCTGTAGGCTCCCGAATTACATCCCAAACATGTGACCTTGGGAAAAACTTCATAACTTTCTCTTTGAGTGTCAGATTGAAATACATCAAAAGTTATAGAAAAAGGATGGACTGTAGTTTTCTATGCATCGTTTTCAGGTCCGAAGGTTGAAACAATGACACGTGGCACTTCGTACAAGTTCTCTCTACTGAAAACGTGTATAATCAGGTCATCTCTACTGAAGAATAATTATAATTAATCTATGCCCCGAAGAAAGAAAATGGAAACACCTAGTAAGCAACCTGAAAGCTCTAGCATGACTCATGAAGAAGAAGAAGAAATCCAACATGATATATCAAAATTACGAGACGATGTGCAAAAAAATTCACTCCCACAAAAAGTAACGGAAGCTAAGAAGGATGGTTTAAAGAAAGCCATAAAAGCTAAGATGAATGACGTGGAAGCTAAAATGAATGACATGAAAGCTAAGATGCATGGCGTGGAAGTTAAGATGGATGGTTTAGAAGAAAAACTTAAAGGCAACATGGAAGAATTGAAGACATAGTTGACAAAGTTTCTACAATAAATGCTTACTAATGGTGAAAGGGTACTAGAGGAAACTAATGATGAGAACAAAATAAATGTTAATCATGATTTCATAGACTCTAACATTGGATCGAAGACCCACCATGTTCCAAATATCTATATGAGGAAGTTTCATGGCAAGGATCTCGTAACATGGTTACTACAGATGGAGCAATATTTCTATCTCCATAATGTGCAAAACACACAAAAGGTACGCGTTGAAACTTTATATTTGGAACCAAAGCAGTTTGTATGGTATCGATGGCTTTGCTTTCGTAAACAATTATCACTTGGGCGATTTTTATGGATGAAATGATAGCACATTATGAGGATACAAAAATCAACACTTTTTTTATCCAATTGATAAATCTCAAACAAAAGGGTTCAATGATGGATCACGTTGAGGACTACCAAAAATTGAATATAAAGGTAAAAGATATTCTAGAGGAGCATAGGATTGATGTGTTCATAGGGACTACAAAGGATAACATCCAACATGAATTTTGCCTTTGGGAACTTGATTCATTGGAGAAGGCATTTGGGTTGGCAAGAAAAATGGAAAGAAAAATTATGGCAACAAGGAAGCCTACCACTCAAAATTATAAAGATGGAAGTGTTCTTGCCCCTAGCCTTCCACGACATACAAGGATGACACCACAAAAATTGGAAGAAAAAAGAGCAAAAGGGCTTTGTTAGAATTGTCATAGAAAATACACTAAAGGTCATAAGTGTGGTGAGAAGAAATGATTTTACATAGATTGTGAAGAGGAGGAAGAAAAGGAATAAGAAACACAAAAAGAACAGGATATACACTAGGAACAAACCCGAGAGAAGGAATAAATGAATTCGACCATATCTTGTAATGCATTCGCCAGAATTACCACTCCTCAAACTATCAAGATAAAATGGCATATCAAGAAGAAAAAGGTAATAGTGTTCATTGACTTGGGCAATACCCATAATTTTATTCATTGTAAGATAGCCAAGGAAATGAATTGCTTCCTATATCAAGTAACAGAGTGTCAAGTGATGGTTGCAAGTGGAGGAACCATAAATTGCTCTGGAAAGTGCCATAATATCAAGCTATCCATGGGAGAATATGTATTTAATAGCCCAATGCTTTCCATTCCAATGGGTTGTGTTGATGTTGTACTAGAAGTCGAATGACTACAATCCTTGGGCACAATAGCTTTAATTTAAAAAAAAAGTCATGAAATTTTCTTCAGAAGGAAAGGAATTTGAATTAAGGGGTATCACAGGGAAACCAACAATGGTAATCAACTCTAATGGAATGAAAAATATTTGAAAGAAAGAACAACGAGGCATAGTTGCACAATTATGTTCGTTAGAGGTTCCCACGTCAAAATCATCTATTTATCTAGATCTCCAAAAAGTCTTGGACAATCTCTCCAACGTATTTGAGACTCCCAAAGGCCTCCCACCTATTCGTGATCGTGATCATGCTATTCATTTCATTCTAGGAAGTGTTCCTCCAAACATCAAGCCATACAGATATCCTTATGCCCAAAAGAGTGAAATTGAATGTATGGTTGCAGCAATGCTAGAGGCTAGTATAGTTCAACCTAGTCAAAGTTATTTCTCTGCTCTAGTAGTATTGTTTCACACTAAGGATAGATCATGGCACATGTGTCTTGATTATACAGAGCTCAACAAGCTCACTATTAAAGATAAATTTCCCATTCCTGTCATTGATGAATTATTGGATGAATTGCATGGATCAATTTACTTCACCAAGTTGGATCTTCGTTCAGGATATCATCAAATTAGAATGAAGACTGAAGACATTCCAAAAAAAACATTTAGAACTCACGAGGGTCATTATGAATTTCTGGTCATGCAGTTTGGCCATACTAATAAACCTTCTACATTTGAAGGTTTGAAGAATTCCATTTCCAAACCATTCCTTATAAAATTTGTGTTAGTATTTTTTGATGATATACTAATCCACAACAAGTCTTGGAAGGATCATGTTCAACATGTTGAGAGGGTGCTAAAACCATTGGAGGAGAAACAATTATATACAAAAATTCCAAATGTTTCTTTGGAGTACAAGAGGTGGAATATACCGGTCATATTGTATCATATGAAGGTGTTAAGGTAGACCCTAGAAAAATTAAAACCATGAAGGAATGGAAAATCCCCACATCCATAAAGCATCTACGAGGATTTCTCTGGTTGACAACATACTATCACAAGTTTGTTAAGAATTATGGGAGAATAACAGCACCTCTAACAACATTATTGAAGAAAGATGCATTTTAATGGACTTCATAAGCAACGAAGGCCTTTGAACATAAAAGAGGCAATGTGCCAAGCACTGGTCTTAGCTATGCCGGACTTCACAAACACCTTTATTATGGAATGTGATGCCTCAAGAAATAGAATTGGTGTTGTTTTAATGCAAGAAGAAATACCCATTTCTTTCGAAAGTCCTCCAATAAAAGGAAAATATTTACACAAACCTATTTATGAGAAGGAAATGTTGGTAATACTACACGCACTTAAGAAATGGAGACCCTACCTAATGGGAAGACACTTCAAGGTAAAAATGGATCATGATAGTCTTAAATACTTTTTAGAACAAAGACTACCTTCATAAGAGAAAAAAAATGGGTAACAAAGGTGTTGGGTTATGACTTTTAAATCATCTACAAAAAAGGAAGCAAAATGTTGTGGCAGATGTAATCTCAAGAAAGGATGACGATGTGGAAGCATTTCTTTGCGTCATTTCTATTATCTAACCAGATTGGATAAATGAAGCAAGGGATGAATGGAAGAATGATGAAGATGTGTGGGCACTCATTCAAAAGTTACAACAAGATCCCAGAATTTCTGATACATTTAGGTGGAAAAATGATTTGTTATGGTACAAATACCGCTTATACCTATGTAAGAATTCCCAAATCAAACAAAAGATCCTTATGGAATTTCACACCTCTCCCTTATGAGGGCACTCAGGATTTCTAAAAACTTACCACAAGGTTAAGAAGGAAATTTTTTTGGGATGGCCTTAAATTGGATATTGAAAAGTTTGTGGTGAAATGTTTGGTTTGCCAGCAAAATAAAGTTGAAACAATTAATACCCCATGTCTATTACAACATTTATCCATTCCAGGCCAACTTTGGGAGGAGGTTTCAATGGATTTTATCAAAGGTTTACCCAAGTCCGAAGGAAAGAGTGTTATCACGGTGGTAGTTGAAATACTTACCAAGTATGCACACTTTTGTGCATTATCTCATCCATTTAAAGAGAGTACAGTTTCTACCGCATTTATGGAATCAATTCAAAAGCTACATGGAAACCCAAAGATTATTGTAAGCAACAGAGACCCCATTTTCACTGGAAATTTTTGGATAGAAATATTTTCTTGTCTTGGTACTCAGTTAGCTCATAGCTCATATTATCATCCTCAATTTGATGGGCAAACTGAGATAGTAAACAAATGTTTGGAAGGAAATCTTCGTTGTTTTGTCTCTGACAAACAGACACAATGCGTCAAATGGTTGCCTCTGGTTGAATGGTAGTATAACACTTTCTTCCATACTGTAGCAAAAATGACCCCATTTATAGCACTTTATGGATATCATCCACCATCCATCACATCATATATAAGAGAAAATTCCAAGGTTCAAGCATTGGAAGATCACATGAAGCATCAACAACAAGTTCTCCAACTCTTAAAGGATAACCTCACTTTGGTGCAGAATAGAATGAAACAGCAGGCATATCAACATCGCAGTGAAAGAAGTTTTGATGTAGGTGATTGGGTATTCCTACGACTACAACCATATAAACAAATGTCCCTCAAGAAAGCTAAGAAAGATGATAAATTATCATCAAAGTATTATGGTCCATACAAGGTGTTGCAAAAGATAGGTACTATGGCATACAAATTGGAGCTTCCTGCAGCTTCCCGAGTGCACACAGTTTTCCATGTTTCATGCTTAAAGAAGTTATAGGTGACAAGATCCCAATTCTAACAATATTGCCAAAACTTGATGAGGAAGAAAAAATCATATTGGAACCTGAAGCAGTCACAAAAACAAGGACTTGATAGCTTCGAAATCAATCAATTTTAGAGTATTTCATCAAGTGGAAGAACTTACCCGCAGAATATTCCACATGGGAGGATGAGAATTTTATACAGAATCATCCAAAACTACTCAAGCATTGAGGAAAACACTTTTTTGAAGTAGAGGGCCATGTTAGGCCCCTATAATTCTAATGATTCCCCCATTACTATTTTCATTGTAACCCTTATTATTATTGTTGTGCTCCTATTGTCCCCATATTTTTATTATTATGCCCTATAAAAGCCCACTATTGTTATTTTTGTGCCCTTATATTATTATTGTTATGTTGGCTTTGATTATATTATGACCCCTTAGACTCCTATATATAGAAATGAGGTTTTTTCATTTGTAGCATCTAAGAATTGTTCATTTGTGTAATGTAAAGGAGGTTTCCCCCTTGAAGAGGCTTATTTCTAAGTTGTTGATCTATCTTTTCTATCTTTCTGTGAGCTAGTTTCATAACATGTTCTCAAACAAAATCTCAAATTTAAAACTAAAAAAAATTAAAGTATTCCCATGATTTTGACTAGGCTCATGAGAAGATAACTCACTGAAATGTAAATCTTTGCTTCTTTGTTAATAGGATTGTACACTAGTGAAGGTTAGTAATTAGGATTCAAGAACATCAAATCACCTGAAAAGTCACAAGGCATGACCTTAGCAACGTATCACTTGCATAATATTTTATTGAATGAAATGAGTGGAAGTGAGTAACCATTTGCATATCTTAAAGTATAATTCCTAGAGATGCACACCTTCCCATGTTTATTAGTTATTTCTACCTTTCCTACACTAATTTAGGACCCAACAATAATTGATGATGAATCAAAATCATGCATGTTAAGATAAAGTATTTAATACTCATGCATCATTGCTAATGCTTGGGTCAATTCTTACTTTCGAATATGTTTTCTATAATTCATGTTACTTACCTCCATAGATTTTATCCTTTGCCCATATGAATCATACTTTGGTGGAGTTGAGGGTGATATTTTAAAATTTAGCTTAATCATTGTCAATATCTAGATTACCCAACTCAAGTTCTACAACAATTTTCTCTACAAGAGTCTCCTCAAAATGTGTACCACCACAAAGGGAATACTATCCCTTAATGTAACCTCTAAAAACTATCATCCCCAATGATAGTTTATTGTGAATATATGGTCATTTACGGTCATATTTATTCTTGTAGATAAGAAGAAGCACATAACAAAAGATAGGTTAGAATTGTACATTTGGGACTAGAGACTAGACACTAAATATCTAACTAAAGAAAGCTAAAAACAACTAATAAAGAGAATATAAGATAAGATGTTGATAAAATAGAAGTGTCATAAATTGAAAGGATCTAAACGTATTGATACCAAGAAAAAGAGAGGGAGGATGTCATGACTTACTAGTGTTGATGGCCAAGGATGAGTGAGGTGACCAAGATGTGGGCCCACCATCAGAGTCCTCAATCACTATATAAGGACAGATGCACTAGCAGAAGATATCCTTCAGGAAGTGGCCTAGACAAACAACACCTGGCTCTATGATCCTGGGTAGTGCATGAGAATGGGTGAGTCCCACTCTCCAAATTCCAAACTTCCAAGGCCAAAGGGAAGAATATCCTAATGGAAACCTACCTACTTTTATGATCTTGATGAGTAGTATACTGAGGTGGGAACCAACAGAGTATTAACTTTGGAGCTTCATAAAGTCAGTTTATCTACTTGTTTGGTGGTGTATGACCTGTGACATATAATGAAAAATCCTCATAGGCCTTAAAGGGATAGGTCAACCCACTAGAGGAGGAGGTCAGGAGGAAACATGAGGCATCACTTATCCGAGTAAGTGATCTATAAATTTTGATCTGGAAGAGGAAACTCTTGTTTCTTAAGTGTGGGTAAAAATGCCAAATATTTCTCTGGACTCTAGGGCAATGAAACACGTTAAAATCTGAATTAAGATAGGGATGCATTTTGACAATGCTAAACCAAGATCAAGCATGTTCTATCGTGCTCAGATTTGTGAGAAAAATGGAAGAAGGACTTCTTAAGACTATAGAAATCCAAATAGCTAACTAGATCCATGTGTAGCAACTGACTGATGAGAAGTTTCCATTGAAGTGCAATAATTTCCATGACTATGGAAATTTTGAGAATATTTCCCAAAGAAATCCTCCCCACCCCTCCTTCCAACAACCCCACCGAACCCTCCAACAAACAGAAGAAAAAAGACATGTTTTCATAGGGTTAATTGTAGACCCTCTAGTAAAAAGAAAAACATAGGGCCCCTAGCTAGAAAAGAAAGGGGTTGATATTCAAAAACAAAAAACAACTCCAAAGTTCTAGAGAAGATTTTGAAGAAGAGCCACTAGAGAATAATATTCACGCTGAATCAATGTATGTGTATGCATCAATCATCTAAGGGGAAGAGAAAAAAACCAAGGAGAAAAGGGACAAATGGGGCCCTCAAAATATCTCAGCACAACTCTCAAAAAATGATAGCTAGACGCCACCACTCATAGGCTGCCCCCAAGAGAGGATCCAGTGGGAGAATCTCTTCAATTAGATATAATGGAAAAGAAAGGACTAGATGAAAAAGAAAAGCATATTCATGATCGAAAATCCACCACCTCAAGTCAAGGACAAGAATAGGTACTCATAAATTCTTACAACACTTTGAAATGGAGCTAAGGGTAAAATATGTAATTAAGGAAGCTCCCCAACAAAATAAAGAAATGTCTCTCATACAAAAGCTACAAGAGAATCAAGTGGTGGATAGATGCCCTAAAGAGCCCTCCAAGGGAAGCCCCAGTGTCACAGATCGAGTTGTAGACATAGGAATATTTCAAAGCATCTTTCAAAATTGACAAGAAAAATATTTTTGCCCCATATTCAATAGCTCACATAATATGGAGATGCAAGGAGGAATACAGAGAATGAGAAATTGAAAGAAACAAAACTTTCAGATCTCAGAGTACCTTAGCTGCATCATTTAGCAACAGTAAAGGCCTGATCTAGTTGGATATTGGTGGCCACCATCCTATTCCACTTGGACCCCGAACACTGTATCTTTCAGTTTTCGATTTCCTTAACTGTAGCACAGTTTAGTATTTTTGGCAGTTTTTCGGGTCGTGAACTTCCGGAGCCCCAAATTGGTCTTGGTAATTTAGTGTCAGCCTCCTTTTAGATATCTTTGAAATGAGGTATTATGATAGCTAAACGAATATGGTATGCCAAAGTTACAGCCCTGGGACGTTGATGTACCAATTTACCTGAACGGGGCACAATGTTTTGTGGCTTCATCTCCTAGGGTTAGGTTTTTGGATGTTTAGAGTTTTCCATTGTTTCTCAATAATAAATAGGCCTTCGAGCCTCATTGTAACAAAGTTCAGAGGAATGTATCCACCACATCTCTTCTTAGAGATAAGCTACCATCGCTCGAGATATCTTATTTCCATTTTGTTTGTAAGCATAGTTCAATATTTTTTTGTTAATGAAATGAAGTGTTTTTCTGCTGCATCTCTTTATTTATGATTATATCTATAAGTTGTTGCATTCCTGTTTAAGCTCAGATCAGTGGTATCATAGCGGTCTTCTCTTTCTCTCTTTTTCTTTGCATGTCCCCAATGAGGTAAGGGTATAAGGAGTTAGGACTCGATCTGGTTGAACTGTTGCAAGATCAGTCTCGCAAAACCTGGCGACCTCCCATGGTGGAAGAACATAAATATGAGGGGGCAGGAGATCCTTTCAAAATGTGGCTCGAGGAAGCCCTCGAGCGATAAAGGGATGCGATGATGGATAACGTTGCCAAAATTCTTCAAAGACTACCCACAGGCGATGCAATTTCATCCAGCAACAACTTTGTAGGCACCACTCCTTTTAAGGTACAAGTTAACTTCGATATTTCCATATTTGAAGGCTTGATAGATGCAGATGTCGTATATAAATGGTTAAATATTTTGGAAGGATATTTTTTCAGTTCATGACTTTTCCAATCGTGAAAAATTACCTTTACACTTCTCAAATCTGCCCCACACATCAAGGAGTAGTGGGAAACCTATTGTGAACAAATGGACGAGAGTGAACCCTCAATGTTTTCAGTCGCATCCACTTGGGATTCTTTTCGAGATGCCATCAAGCAACAATATTACCCTGTCAAGAACTATGAAGATAAATACATAAAGTGGACCTAGATGTGTTGGAGTTCCCAAATATTTTCCATACCCTTCGCACGAAGCTGGGTATCAAGGACACTGAGCAACATTTGTTGCTCAAGTACTGTGGCTCTCTACACAAGTACATCCATGATGAGATGAAGTTCCTGGACATTTCCTCGCTCCGCACAGCGTACTGGTACACTATAAATATTGAGCATAAGTTTAAACAAAAGAAGTGGGACTTTGGATCTGTGAATCAAAAGCAAGGAAAAGGAACCCCCAAACCATAGAAAAAAGGACCAAGCCAAGGTAGGGCTACCTAGGACAACCCATCGAAGCCGCAAGAAAAGAACAATACCACGAAGACAAAGAATGACATGGGAAAATGGTGTGAGTTCCATAAGACCTCCACTCACAGTACAAGTGGATTGGCCACAACCAGAAAATATTTCAGGACCAACCATTTTCTCTAGAGAGAACTGTGACACAGGCTTTAGCCATATATTTCATGCTCCAAGATGAAGAGAATGCCTCAGCCCTTCACATTATCACTGAGGAAATCATCGATCGATCACTCCCGTGGGATTATTTTGATTGTTCCTCACAATAGGGACATTGTGGTGGAGGGGTTGTTCTCTACATATCTGAACATCATTACTTTCAGTTGAAGTTTGGTCTGGGTCAATGCTCCAACAATTACGTTGAATTACATAGTCTCAAACTACTGCTTCTCTTTACACTTGAGAAACAATGCACAAAGCTACAATTTTTTTGTGATTCAAAACTAGTGATCAATTATTTCACTTCCAAATCCACCTGTCACACACACACTCTCAAAAGTATATTGGATGAAGTGATGAATGGTGATATATCATGTTTTATTTTGTCTTTCATGTAATGCTATCATACATGATTCACTTCAAATGAATTTAAGAAGCAATGGTCATTTTCCGCTATTATTCTTGAGTAGGAACATTGACTAGCTTTGTGGACTATTCTCTTAGTGAATCTTTAGTTCAACTATTTCAGTTGTTTTGTACTTGTATGTGGAGTATTCTCTTAAGAATGTAGTAGAGGTGATATTTATAGATAGGGTTCTCTTCCACTTACTGTGCTTACGCTACGTATGCTTACCTGGCTGGCTATAGATATGCTACACAGACAATAGTAATGGATGGTATGCCTTGGCTACCTTCCTCCCTCGATCAAGAAGATTTCTCACTCTCGATTGCTTTCGTGACACTTTTTGCTTAATAGCAGTAGGCCATGTAATACATACATGCCAAGGTCATACATACAAGCCCAATAGCAGTGGGCCATAGGCACAGTAGGCACAATAATACATACAGGCCTGGTTGTCCTGTACCTTCCTAAGTGATTAATCTCCATTTTAGAGTCTGCAACCATCACAGTGCATCCAATTCGTGAAATTTGAAACTTATTATGCAGCAAGGGAAGGTTGTCATAAGTATCAAACATGTTCAAAAGGAGAAAGTAGTAAGTCTATTTATTTGTTGTGCCTTGAAATTGTTCCTGAAGCTTTCACCCTGGAACCATCCATCCGGAAGGTCCAAGTATGATTTGTTTAAGAGAAAAGAAATTTTGTTTGGAAATTAATTATTCTCTTGCCTGTTGACCCATTCTATGTGCAGAAGCTTCAACTGACTTTTTTCTCTACATGTAAGGGAATATCCCGAGCCATAATTCCTCCTATTACTAGTGTGCATTAAGATTCTTAGTTTCTTTCCATGCGGAGATAATGAAAATATTTGTGTAGATTATCTGTTATGTATCTCTTATTGTGATAAATTCATATATATTTTAAATATAATTGCATCATTTCTAGATGCACTGAAGTTTTTTATAAATTTTCTCTATGTTTTTATATAGCTCTGCATACTGTAACACTGATTGTTTCCAAAGATTTATAGAGATGACCCATATTAGTACTATATATTATTTATGTTATCTATACTATTATATATTAACCTAAATAACATAGATAGGGATGGGGGATGATGGATGCCTGATTGATTTTCCGACTGAAAGGACTGCACAATAGGTATGTAATTTCTTCTTCTAAAGAGAATCTAATGCCAGTTTCACCCGCAACAAAGCCAACATCAGAACCCATTGCTTTCGTGGGAGAAACTGGATAATTTCAAACTGCCTTTGTGCCCCTCACTACTAGGTCTCGATCTCTAAATGGATCTGTTATGGTTTCGGGGTCTTGATATGTTGGGGATGGAGCCTCTTATGACTTTGGAACCAATCAATCGAGATGATATGCTGAAACGTGCGCTAGCTTGAACCACCATAGAACAAAGCTTAGCCATCACCTATGCACTAGAGACTCTATTATTGATCCATCCCAAGATTGATACCAGCAAGCAGAAATTGGTTTGTACTATTCAGTTGTGGTCGCTTACTAATTTTATCAGTGGTGTAGATTTTTGCAAAAAGTGTGATTAAATTTTTAGGCTTGAAATGGAAAAGGTAACCAAAGACTCCCCAACCAGAAGATAATTCTCCCAAAAAAAGTGCTCAATTTATTAAAGACTCTGGTCAGACCCATTTTCAGAATCACAAAGAAGGCAATGATTAGAGTAATTTACATATCGATCGCTTGGCAGACCCATTTTCAGAATCACAAAGAAGGCAATGATTAGAGTAACTTACATATCGATCACTTGGCAAGAGGTTCTGAACCAAATTCCTACAGATTATTCGAACCTACTTATTGGGTTGGGCCCAGACCTGGCCTTCTTCTGAAATGTCCTTCCTAACGAAATGAGGAATCCAACCAGTTTCGGCTACTGGAAAAATTGTACAGACAGAAGGAAGGTTATCCCTTACTTCACTTCGTTAACTAAGTGAATGCCCTTTCACTTTCTAGTGATAGCTATCAGTCACAACGAGTGCGCTCTGGCTTTGGATATACATACAATAAATGGAAAAGGCTATGGTTTTGGATCCACTCAGTCAAGTGCTCAATTTATTAAAGACTCTAGTCAGACCCATTTTCAGAATCACAAACAAGGCAATGATTAGAGGAACGTACATGTCTAACGCTAAGCTATGAGCTGCTGAGCATGGGGACATTTTTGCAAGCTGTCGAGCATGGAGACATTTTTGATAACTGGTGTTTCTAAGAATTGTATTCATAGTGGCTTTCCAGCTGCACACAGAAGTGAAAGAGATCGTCAATAATCGCTGTTATTATTTTCACTCTATCTGGAAGTGCCATGGGACAACAATTGTCTGAGGCATGCAAATGAAGACAACACCTGGTTTCCTTTTTCTTCAGTTTATGCGAGTGCGTTCACAACTGGCATTAATGAAAAATTAATTAATTCAAAATTTGATAGTATAGTGGTTTCTGAGAGACTACGTGGTTTACCAAGGCATTTTCTAGCCCCTTTGGCCATGTGTTGTTCCCTGCCCTAGGTCAATTGCAAAATAATATAGATACTTGGATTTAATTGTCGCACAGGTGTACAAGTACTTTTGAATGTTTCATTTATTCTTGATTTCATTTTTTAATCTAGTTTATCATAACATTCGCACTTGTCTAAAATCTCCAGTGGATGATGGAAAAAAAGTTGGTAAATCTATCATGGTGTTGATGGTGCTCTCAAGCTTATCCCTGAATATTGCTACTAACTCTAGTAAAGATGCACTTGTAACTGAAAATACAACATTGTCACTATTATATATTTATTATATTTTATATCTATGTTGACTCACATTCTGTCAGTCTTAAGATGATAAGACAGAGACAAATGTATGGGTGAGACACGGATTCATTCTGTCAGTCTTAAGATGATAAGACAGAGACAAATGTATGGTGAGACACGGATTTTTAATATGCAAGCATGTGTTATCATTAGGCTTCCCATTTTTATAGAGATTCGAAAATACATAAAGTAATATTATGTTGGTTTGAGGGGTCTAGTTCTCCAAATGGGAAGGGAAATTTACCTTTAAAACTACTTACCAAATTTGAGATTTGAACATCCACGTTGCACAGTGGAATTAGTTAAATTTGAGATTTGGGTATCCACAGTGAATATGATACATGTGGTGGGCTTATTGATTTCGGAACAAAATTTCCCATTATCTTTTGGTACATGTCCTTAGGTTTAGAAAGGGAAATGATTCGTTGTTCCACTGCCAGAATGCCTTAGATGCCGCTATTGGTCCATCGAGTTTGATTCCAAGAATCAACATAAATCCCAGTTTTCTATTCTCAACCAGGTGAGATAGTTCAAGCCTTAGGTACTAGGTTAGATTCAACAACACTTGAAACTACTATTGTAGGCTATGGGGTATGGGTCTGCTGGATCTTGAATTGGACAGCAAAAGAAAAAAGTGATGGCTGGGAAAGAACATTAATTTACTGCTTCAAGGTAACCCCGGAGAATTACATGATCCAACCCTAGATAACCACTTAGACTCACCTAAACCAGCCAAAAAGCTTTGGGAGGGACTTGCTGCTTCACAGCTTTTCTTGTTATATGTTGTGTTCGATCAGGCTTTCTTGGTATCAACCAATCGATACCAAGTGATTGGGCTTAGACGGTCTAGATACTAAGAGTCTGATTCTCGTACGTTAGTCTTTAGCTTATATAATTTCAAAGAGTATGGGGTTTGCCAAGTTGTATTAACAGAGTGTCACTCTTTCTTGACTGCGTTTTCATTAATCAAAAGTTGTTTTTGTTGGGCAGATGAAATATGTCTCCTCCTGTCCAAGTGGAGCCACTCAAAACCATTTTCATGTTCGATTTCTCATTGATTAAGTCGATCCAATGGAAAGGACTCATTTATATTGCCAATGGAGAGGACAAAAATGAAAATCCCCTACGAATGGAAGCTTCTCCCGTAGATGAATTCTAAATGTATGAACCCAAGATTTTTGTTTACAATTATGATGAGACTAACGTTAAAGTTTTCTATATGTATGAGCCCATATGGGGAAGGCTATTATAAAAACCTATTTTTGGGGGTTTCAAAAAAGTGGAAAGGCGTCATAAAAGGGAGAGAAAGGCTCTTTATAAAAAAAATTGTTTTGGGAGTTTTTATTTAAGAAGGGTTTTGTGTGTTTTGAAAATTTGGGGAAAATTCTATTATTAGTATTTTTTCCCTGAGTTTGAAAGTTTAAAAATAGGGGAAGAATTGAGTAAAA
Source organism: Pinus tabuliformis (assembly GCA_031772625.1). NCBI lineage: Eukaryota > Viridiplantae > Streptophyta > Pinopsida > Pinales > Pinaceae > Pinus > Pinus tabuliformis. Next base: position 377,437,154 of record CM062810.1, read on the forward strand.
AACTTTACTGGGATAAAAAAAGAAGAATATGGGCAAATATTATAGGCATTCTTTTAGAAATTTCTAGCAATTTGTTTTACCGAGGTAAAAAGATATTCGCACAAATGGTTTGTTTTTTTGGCATTTTATTATAGTTGTTGTAAAATTGGGGTTTTGATATTATGAAATAGCTAAGGATAATAGATTTATTTACTTGGTACAATTAACGTTCCTAGAAAAGAAAAACACAACAACTGCTACAATCCAAGGGGTTGTGGAAAAAGTTTAGTGAAACCTAGCCCAATTTTACAAAAGAAGTGGAAAGGCCTAGCTAGAAGAATTAACTAGATGAAGGAATGGTGCTCATTGAGTTGCATGTTTCAGAGAATATATTATTTCATGTTGAAGAATGTAACACTCCCAAGGAAAGTTGGGATAAACAAACCTTTGTATTTGGAGGTGTCAATGAGTTTCATGCTTCAGAATTGGAAACTAAATTATCATCCCTAATACCTGATGAGCATGCCTCTATTGAGGATGCTCAATTTAGGTCTTTGTTTTCTAAATTAAAAGAATGTGGCAAGGAGAAAAGAATGATGCATTCATTTTCATGTTCTTGTCAAAACTAAAGGGTCCTTTTGAGGATTTTGCAACTACCTTCTATGGAGAAAGGGATGCCCTTGGTGACAAATTTAAAATGCCTATATTTTATATATTTTGTGATCATCTCATACAAGAAAAATCTAAGCTAGAGCATCTAGATGTTTTATTTGTCTCTTCAAATCAGGCTTTGGTGGCTCATAACCCTGAAGGAAACATAAAGCCTAGCATCAATAGAAGAAAATGTTTTCACAAACGCATGAGTCTCCCTCTAAGCCTTAGTAGAATACTAAGTCTTCTCCTACTTTTTCAAAGAATGAATGATCCTTCTTAAACGAAAAGAAAAAACAGGAAAAGAAGATGACCAAAATAGATGAACCTTGTACTTTTCATGGAAAATAGGGGCATATTGAAGAAAGATGTTGGAAAACGTTGGATGCCTTAGAAGAAGCTATGAAGAAAAACAATATTTCAATAGGAAAAGGACAATCTTATCCACGTAGGCCTTATGTAAATGTATAGATAATTGGATACTTGATTCAAGGGTATCACATCATATGACTCCTTATCAAGATTTGGTTCATTCTACATCTCATAGGAACATTTCAAAAATTGCAGTTGGTGACTCTACGCAAATTGAAGTTTTGGGATTAGGCACTATATAGATTACCAATGGCTTCATTGACAATGTGCTCCTAGTCCCTGAAATTTATGCAAAGTTATTGTCCATTTATCAAATCTATCATTCTAGTGATGGGAAAACAATAGAGTTTTATCCAAATCAAGTAGATATTAGAGAATCAGATGATCCAAAAGTTGTTTTTACTATTGGACAAGTTAACATGCCTCTATATTATATAATTATGTTTTCCTCTAATCTTCCTCTATTTCTTATTTTATAGCTCATGTTGATTTATTGAGTAAGCATTGGCATGAAATATTTGGACATCTAAATTGTAGATATTTACAGTAGATGTACACTCAAAATTTGGTTTCATGACTTCTAAAAATTTCTTTTACTGATGGAGTGTGTACAAGTTGCACTCTTGGAAATAAACACCAAGATCCCTTTCCTAAAGGAAAGTCCTCAAGGGAAAAAACACCTCTTATGTTTGTGCATATTGATCTAATGACATTTTCAGGTCATTTATTTTTAGGGGCCAAATATGTGTCAACTTTTATCAATGATTTTTCATGATACTCTTGGGTGTATTTTCTCAAGTACAAGAATGAAATCTTTGCAACCTTCAAGATATTTAAGGGTATTTTTGTGAAACAATATTCATGCTCCATTAAAAAGATACACATATATAATGTGGGGGAATATGTGTACAAGAAATTTCAAAATTTTTGTAGAGAACACGACATTACTCATTAGCATTATATTCCCTACACCCCTCAGTAAAACTGTGTAACTTAATGGAAGAATAAAACAGTAAAGGAGATGTATAATTGCATGTGTTACATGAATTTTTTTCACATCATCCCAAAAGGGCTACAAACTGGATCAATCAACATCCTTGAACATTTTTCATAATCCCCTCACAAATCCCTAAGTATCACTTCTCCAAAAAAATTGAGTTTATAGGAAAAAAATGCTCAAAAACATTGTTTATAGCCCTAGTGCACATTCCATGTCTGGCCACTTGCATTCAGCACATGTTGTATACTTGAGCACCATCACCGGTCAACACATGTTGCTCATTCTACAAGTGCGCTAATTCTAGAAATTTGGGAAAGTAAAAAATATCTCCAAATCTTCCTCTTCCAGAAGCTTCTAAGGTAGTTTTAACTACTTACCACAGATAGAGATTTTGGATTCCTATATTATCCTACTCTAATTAACCTATCTCTTATCCCTTGCATTCATCCTCCCATTTTTTGTGGATATCAAGCCTATAATGGTAAATCCTAAATTACCATTCTTACCTATATATTTACTTCTTTCCATAACACCATAGTTGGCTTTTGGAGATTGATAGTGCCCTTATCGATCCAGACATAAACAGGAACACAAAAAATTACAGAGATAACCATAAACACAAATATGCAGTGGAAATAATTCGTCATTTCATTAATGTAAAATATTGAAATATGCTTACAAACAGTAATGGACATAAACCAACTAGGGCGATGGTAGCTTATCTCTGAGAAGAGATGTGGTGGCTACATGCCTCTAAACTGTGTTACAATGAGGCTCGAAGCCTATTTATTGTTGAGCAACAATGGAAAACCCTTAACATTCCAAAGCCTAACCCTAGAAGATGAAACGCCAAACTGTGGGCCCCGTTTGGGTAAATTGGTACATCAACTTCCCGGGGTCGTAACTTTGGCATACGATCTTTGTTTGACGCGTACAATAGCTCGTTAGAAATATCTATCCAAGCACTACCACTTTGGGAGGAAACATGTTGCCCCAGATTTCCCAAAAAAGGTTGTTTAGGGGCTCAAAACGGCTCCGGAAGTGCAGGACCTGAAAAATTGCTAAAAATAGTAAACTATGCTACAATTTAGGAAACTGAAAAAGCTGAAAGAGACAGTTGTGGGGGTCCAAATGGGATAGGTGGGTGGCCACCAACATCCACCTGGATCATTCCTCCCCCCTTAGGAAGCAATGGTCCCCATTGCATTGAGTTCCTCCCTGAGATGAGGAAGCTTCTGCTGAGCTGGGTCTCTGGTGAGTTGTTCTGCAATCTCTAATGTGTCCAGAAATGGTGGGAAGCATGGTCAAAGATGGTCCACATTGAACACTCGGTGCAAGCCAAGGAATGGAGGAATGTTGTGCTTCAAAGAATTGTTGCCCGTAGCCTTGGTACTGGTGTAAGGACCATGTCGGAGTCGCCTGAGTTTCTGATGGGTTATGGTAAGGCGTTCTCTCTGCATATGTAACCAGACTTTGTCGCCCACCTGAAACTTGTGCGGTACCCTTGTGGGTGAGGAGAAGTTGTTCCCGTGTTTTGTCATGACTGTATCCCTTTGTTGCTGTTGCTGCATGGAGGAACCCTTCGTGGGGGTCATGGATGTGATGACAATCTTCCCCTTACTTTGGGAGTGAACCAGACAGATGAATTTCTTGGTCTAGGAGATGAGCTTGTTGCCTTTCTTAGCAGTGATCAAAGATGTGGTGGTAGGTGGGGCTACCTCCAGTATCCTGTATAATGAATTATTCAAAGAAATAATGACAGCACGAGGCCTTGACTCATACACAGCATGTCGCCTCCACAAGTATGGTTGGCCTAGTAATACATCACAAACATCCAGAGGTGTAACATCACACAATACCTCGTCTGTGAAGGGCTTGATGCTGTAGGGAAGGCGGCACTGCTGGCGAACTTTGAGATCTCGTCCTTCATGAAGCCATCCGATACTGTACAGCTGGGGGTGTGGTGTAGTCGGTAGGCCCAACCGCTTCACAACCTCTGCTGAAATAATGTTCTTTTGGCTGCCATTCTCGACAATGAATTGCAGCGGCGAACCCTTCACCCACATCTGTGAGTGGAAAAGACACTCCCCTTCCTCTAGATTTTCGGGCTCATTTTTCTGGATCTTAGCAGTGGCAACAGTGGCACTGGGATCCGCATCAATGATTTGCTTCCCTTTTCCATTCCCCTTGTCAGGTTCTGGCTTAGGGTCAGAGCATGCATTTGATTCAGAAGCCTTCAACTCGGCCACCAGCGACTGCTTGGTTCGACACTCACTTGTGTTATGAGTGGGACTTTTGTGGAACTCACACCACTTTCCTGTGTCCTTCTTCGGCTTCATGGTGTTGTTCTTTTCTTGTGGCTTTGACAGGTTGTCTTGGGTCACCCCGCCTTGGCTTTGTCTTTTGGGCTTCGGATTTGCAGATCCAAAGTCTCGCTTCTTCTGTTTGAACTTTTTCTCGATTTTGACAGCGTGTCGGTATGCTGTGCCGAGTGAGGAGATGTTCAAGAACTCCATCTCTTCCTGGATGTATCTGTGTAGGCAGCCGCGGTATTTGAGTACCAGATGTAGCTCAGAATCTTTGATACCCAACTGTGTGCGAAGGGTATGAAAAATGTTTGTGAACTCTGGCACATCTTGGTCTCGTCCTTGCCGCAGTGTGGTCCATTTGATGTATTTGTCCTCATAGCTTTTGACAGGGTAGTACTGCTCCTTGATGGCATCTCGGAATGAATCCCAAGTGGGTGCAGCTGAAAATAGTGAGCCTGTGCTTTCATCCTTCTGCTCGCAGTAGGTTTCCCACCAGTCCTTGACGTGGGGGGCTGCTTTGAGAAGAGCAAAAACAATCTTTTCCTGACTCGAAAATTCATGAACAGAAAAATAAACTTCTAGCAGATTTAACCATTTATCTACCGCATCGACGTCTATTTTACCCTCGAAGATGGGGATTTCAAAATTAACTTGTACCTTAAAGGGCGTGGTGTTTCCAGAGTAGCTACTGGAAGCCGATGCGTCACTTCTGGGCAGCCATTGAAGGATCTGGGCAAATCTGCCCATCATTGCGTTCCGTTGTTGCTCGAGGGCTTCTTCGAGAAAGATTTTGATAGGATCTCCTGCCCCCTCGTCTTTCTTCTCATCCGCCATGGGAGGCCATCGGGATTTGCGAGGTTTCTCTTGCAAAGGTTCGACCAGTTAAAGCCCTAACTCCTTATATCCTAACCTTGTTGGGGACATGCAAAGAAAAATAGAGAAAAAGCAGACCGCTCTGACACCACTGATCCGGACTTAAACAGGAACGCAACAAATTACAGAGATAACCATAAACACAGATATGCAGCAGAAATAATTCTTCATTTCATTAATGTAAAATACTAAAATATGCTTACAAACAGTAATGGACATAAACCAGCTAGGGCGATGGTAGCTTATCTCTGAGAAGAGATGTGGTGGCTACATGCCTCTAAACTATGTTACAATGAGGCTCGAAGGCCTATTTATTGCTTAGAAACAATGGAAAACCCTTAACATTCCAAAACCTAACCCTAGAAGATGAAACACCAAACTGTGGGCCCCGTTTGGGTAAATTGGTACATCAACTTCCCGGGGTCGTAACTTTGGTATACGATCTCCGTTTGATGCGTACAATAGCTCGTTAGAAAGATCTATCCGAGCACTACCACTTTGGGAGGTGGACCAATGTTGCACCAGATTTCCCAAAAAACATTGTTTAGGGCCTCAAAACGGCTTCGGAAGTTCAGGACCCGAAAAACTACTAAAAATAGTAAACTGTGCTACAATTTAGGAAACTGAAAAAGCTAAAAGAGACAGTTGTGGGGGTCCAAATGGGATATATGGGTGGCCACCAACATCCACCTGGATCACTTATGCTCCTACTTTGAGCCTAAATGAGTCACGATATTCATGCATTAGGGTAGATTTTGAGGTGTTCTTTTGTCACATACCTATTCACTACTACGACTTTTTTTGTTTCTTCATTTTTAATCTGTATTAATAATAAGAGGTACCATCTTATGCTACTTACTTGTTGTAATGTTAACCATTTCACACTTGATTTTCGTGGGATGAATTACAAGAATCATAACCTTCGCTTCACTTTAAACATGAACTTATGATGTACGTACATTTCTTACATACTTTGCTCGATACTTTACATATGCCTTATGCCTTACCATTAGTATGAATATCCTACTATAATGTCAAGGAGGGTTTCTATGTATATTTATTTATGGTATACACCTTTCACATTCAATAGATTTAGTGTTAAATGGCGATGATGTAAATTTTTAACTCTAAATGCCCCTAGTTCTTGTAAATGTCATTCTATTCCTTCATGAATTTATTTACTTAACTTACCTACTTGGTTTTATAGTCATTGGACCATATAATTTGTTGGGTGCATGGTCATCCAAAGTTCTCATTGATTATTATACATGTTAACAGTGTGAGCTTGGGAAATTGATAGAATTGTTTATATTGTTTAAACCTCATCCCTAAGGGTTTTTTTCCACAATACCTAAATTAAAAGCTCTAGTGCATGAAAATCATATGGTGTTGGAGGCCATATGCCTAGAGGGTCGAGTGGCCAATCCTCTCGGGCCAACACATAAAATTCCACGTGAATATCACATGGAGGGTTTATACCTAGGTTTTCATAGATGAATAGGATGGGTTGAGGTGATCCAATGGTTCACTCTCCACCTCTCAAACCATAAACCCCCTTCATCGAGTTTTCCCTTGTTATTTGCTAGGTAACCTATCCTTTGAGTGATGCCAAGTGATAACAGGGGAAATTGAACAACTACACTGGTTTATCATGTATTTGTGTCGATGTCTTCATTCCTTGCTTCTGCAGGCACATAACTGATCGAGTAGGGTTTTTATCACTTGTGATCTCCCCTGTTTACACCCCACCCCATCATTATTATTCCCACAAAATATGGCAATGTTGTTTGTAATGAAACTCGTAAATTTTCCCTCTGGAGTTTCGATTTCGACCCCAATAGAAAGAGTGCTTATAAAACAACTCTCCTAGACAAGTGTTACTAGTTCTCCATAGGTAAGGTTTATTTAAGAAATTTTCTTATTACCTCTCTAAAATGGATAATTTGGTGCTCTTTATACTTCTCAAGTTGTTTTTTTTCCTTTATTATTCTCGTCTTGTAATTGAAGATCTAGGTTTCATTTTGATAGGGGAAAATGCATCAAAATTTGGTGTTGCCACTTATTATTGATTTCTTGCTTCTCATATGGCCAAGCGAGCTTATGGATTCTTGTAGCACCTAACCATTTAGTTCATCTATCGGGTATTAATGGCTTACACTTTCCTTTTTTTTCTTCTCCACTTAATATAGTATTTGATGGATTATGTTTAGCTGATGGCATTCTTTAATTTGGTGTACCTCTTTTGACCCTCCCTACAGGTAGAAGGGTAAAACCTTTGTGACAACAATTGTTACAGGTAGGCCATTGTTTGATTTTGGCTTGTAGTTGAACTTGAACCATTTCCTATCTCAGGATAACCTTTCTCACTCATTTTTAATTGTTTTTTTCTTCTACAAGTATGGAGACAGTATCGATGCCTGGTTTGTTTAACTCATTTCACCATAGAAGAAGTTCATCAACTAATAGTGCTTCCCACTGCTACATGTATGTTTGACATGTCCAATCCAATGATGAGTTTTGTGAGGACTTCTTAGATGGCATCTTTGTCTTGTTTATGTTTTTTGTTACATGATTTAAGTCATACTTACAGTCCACTAACAAATACTTCCTATCTCTTCTAGTGAAGTAGTAATTTTGTAGTGTTACTTTCCGAATTTATAGCCCTTGAGGGAAATGTTTCTATAAAATAACTTGGTCATGGTTACTTCTATCTGACATGTTGTTCCATTCAATTTCACGTCCTGTAATATTTATTCTATCATTGGTTATTATTGTTTTCTGGAAATGTATTGGGGCTGAAGAAACAATGTTTTATTCCGACGTGAATCCTGTAAAGCATAACTGGATTTATTACAAATCGAATCCCTTATGTTTTAATATATATTATATACCAGACAGTTTCTTTAAATCTCTTCCACTCATAGTTTTTCGTATATACATGCTTTACCTAATGAATATTGATCATATTGTTCGATTTAATTGTTAAATTTCATCCTCTGCTTGAGGTTGAAATATATTCTGTGATATTCTTAATAATGGTTTCCCAAAACAATTTGAACCTCTAATTATCTGTTTTTTTAATGTATTTGGTATCGAAGATGATATTTAGCAATAGAGCATATATATGTCTAGCTGGCGTGCACAGTTTCATTTACCTTATATCCTGGCTGGAAATTTACTTCCTTATATAGTAAGAGAGAAGTGATTTATACGTTTATATTTGTCTCCAAGATTGAATTTTCTAGAGGCATCTCTTTATGCCCTGGTTACCATAGTTTATGAATATTGCTAAGTTATTAAATTCCCTAAAGGATTCATACCTAATCTCTAGCTGAAACTTGGTTTTCCCTTAATTGTAACTTGTTTCTAGATAATGTTGCTCATCTTCTGATATATATGCTATTGGTCCTCTCCAATTTCTTTTTATTTTTATTAGGGAAGAATTATTATCGATTATGTCCTCTAGTCTGAAGACTTTCCTTTATATTTTCAGTACTAAATTTATAATAAACTAGGTTCTCGATGACCTCAATGATTATGTACTCGGATCTAGCTATTTCCACTTCGTAAGGAAACATAATAATGTTATTGTGAATTTTATAATACTACCGTACTATGAGTAAAATTTTTCCATTCACTGTGGTTATTTGTATGGGTCAATTAGCCTCACAAGGCAGGAGTTAAGAAAATTATAACAAGTTTCCTCGATGGATTTCGAGGCATTCAAGTTGACCCTAGGTGCCCCAAATTCAAGACAAGGTTCATGTCTATGATTTGCGGAGTTAATAATTATTGAATTAAATTATTTTTTCTCACATGATGATTCATGATACGACATTTATCATCTAGTAGAAGTAAATTATTTTTTCATTCGCCTACAATACATGTATATGTACATCAAATCACCAACTTATGCAATCTCAGAAATAGTATTAAATTTGTTTTGTATTACTACACCAAACAATAAATTTGACAAGAGACTTTTCCATGGAACCATTTCTAATTCCTGTGATCCCCTCAATGGGATACAAAACTTATGCGTAGAATATTTGTTTGTAGCCTATCTAAATTTCATTTATGGTGCTATTGTTTGTGTATGTAATTACTTAAACAAGCCACCATGGAACGAAATTTTATTTTGTAAACTAACATAACAACTTTCCTATAAAATAATAAATAATATAAACTTTATTTTAAATCAACAAGCAAAAAATCTAAACCTAGGCCAACGGGATCTGCTTGGGATGAACACCTTTCCACCCAACCATGAACCTTCACCATTGTTCCCCCTGAGCTGAGATCTCATTGCCAATGAATCAACAACCTTTGGTGATTCTAGACAAGGTATTTTATGTATTACTTCCCTAGAATATTTTTCCTTAGTGATGTCCTGCATTCTAGGGTTTTCCAACACAATAGCCTAGGATTTTTCCTATATTTCAAAAAAATTATCTTCCCCTTTTTCATTAAAGCTCTCTTTTTTCTCCATTGGTGCTTTATTCACCCTTTCTTGGTGTTTTTTTCTACACTGAGTGATTTAATAGATTTTCTCTCCAATGATATTAAATCTCATTAAGCAACCCCTAGGGATTTTTAGGAATGATTTTAGGGAATATTGTCTTCATCTTATCCGTCCACATTGGTTTCCAGATTTGGGCAATAATCTCTTTTACTCAAGTGTTTCTTTCCCAAGTAATCTCAGATTTTTCCTTTTTATTCATAAAATATATTTATTACATCATCATACTTTATTTCAAATTGACTTCACTATGGATTTATATCCATCACGACTAAAATTAGTTCCATATAAAATAAAATATATTTACATAGAAACAAAGGGGCATCACATTTCCCCCCCACTTGAAAATAACACTATCCTTCGTGTTTATTACTAAGTTGTCTCATTCTTGAACAATTCTGGCTAGGCTTCTTTCATAGTAGCATCCCGCTCCCAAGTAGCCTCCTCAAGTGTAGAGTGCCTCCACTACCCTTTAACCCAAGTGGTGACTCAATTTCGCAGCACGGTCTTTTTTTTATCCAGGATGTAGAGCGCCTTTGGTAGAAAATCTCCTTTGGGTTCCTCCTGTATCAAGTTCCAACCAATTACATGAGATTTATCATGGATATATTTCTTTAACAAGGACACATGAAAAACATTATGAACTTTAATAGGGCTCAGTAGGGCAAGCTAGTATGCCACAAGACCAACTCTATCCAAGATCTCAAAAGGCACACATAAATGTGGTGCGAATTTGGCATAGGTCCTAGTCCTTAAGGCATTTTTTCTTGGTTTTACTCTTAAGTAAACATGGTCTTCAATATTAAATTATTTATGAATTCTCTTCTTATGCACATAACCTTTTTTTTGTCTATAGTTGTTTTAATATTATGTCTAATATTTCACACCACCTCTCACTCTATCTTCTGGTTCACCCCAACTGAGTGGTGTATGACATTTTTGGCCATATAAAGCTTCAAAATGACGCATTTTAATTGAATTTTGGTAGTTACTGTTATACAAAAATTATGATAAATGAAGAAAATCCTCCCACTTGGTAGGCTTGTCCATGACATACATTCATAGCATATCTTCCAGGATCTGATTAGTTATTTTTGTCTACCCATCCATTTGAGGATGATATTTAGTGTTGAAACTTAATTGAGTCCCCATGCCCCTAAAAAGAGATTTCCATAACTTGGAGGTAAATTTAGCATTTATGTCCGACACTATGATTTTTGCTACACCATGTGGTCGAAATATTTATTTCATGAAAATAATGGAAATCTGAGCAATTCTAAAAGTAGACGACATCAGTATAAAATGTGTTGCTTTAGTCAATGTTCCCACCACCACCATGATGGAGTCATGTTGGAGCTTTGTCCCTGGTAATCCTATAATAAAATCCGTTGAAATTACTTCCCACTTCCATTTAGGAATGGGTAAAGGATTCAACAACCCCGCAGGATGTAGATGTTCCACCTTTACTTGTTGACATTCTATGCATTTGCCAAATAGTATGCTACATCCTTCTTCATACCTGGCCAAAATAAGTTTTTCCTTAATGTTGTTATCATATTTTCGTATCCAGGATGGCGTGCATATGGTTTCTTGTGATACTGATCTAATATCATTTGTTTTAGCACACCCACATTTTGAATATACAATCTATTCCAGTAGGTTAGTAATTCTTCCAAATTTTGAGCATATCCTCGAATTTCTACTTGTTGTAGTTTTTGCTGGATTTCCATATATTAAGGATCTTTTTGTATTGAATTTTTTATTAGTTCCACAAAATATTAATTAATGTTGCTAACAAACATACCTATCAAAGCATGGGCATGTCTACTTAAAGTATTTGTGATTTTATTTTATTTTCCTTTTATATGTTTTATGCCAAATTCAAACTCACTGAGGAAGGCTAACCACCTTGATTCTCTAACATTTAGATCAAGCTAGATAAAGAAATATTTCAGACTAATGTGATCTGTCACTAAAATAAAAAAATTTCCCTAACAAATAATGTCTCCACATTCTTAGACCATGTATTACTATTGTGACCTTTAGATCATACCCAACATAATTCCTTTCATGTGTTTTCAATTTCCTAGACTCCTATTCTATTACTCCATTTTCCTACATTAACAGTCCCTGAAGGCCTTCCAAATAGGCATCAGTAAAAACAATGAATTCCTTACCTGGGTCTGCAATTTTTAATAGAGGGGCTACTGTCAGAAGTTGCTTTGACTTGTCAAATCTTACTTGGCATTTGGCTCTCCACTCGAACTTTATTCCCTTTTTCTATGAAGAAGTAATGGGATAAGCCATTTTTTGAAAATCCCTCTATAAACCTTCGATATTATCATGTGATCCCCATAAATGAACAAACTAATGACACATCTTTAGCTCTGGGCCAATTCATAATAGCCCTAACCTTTTCAGGGTCAACAAATAGTCCCTCTTTGGAAATAATGTGGCCTAAATACTGTGTTATGTCTTTGTAAAACTCACATTTACTGATTTTTTCATATAACTGATGTTATCTTAAAGTTTGTAACACCAATATTATATGTTCTTTGTGTTTCTTTTCATTTTTAATTAGAATACACTAAAATGCCATCTATGAATAATAGCACAAACCTATCAAGGTATTTGTGAATTACAATGTTCATTAAACACATGAAGGTTGTTGGTGCATTAGTGAGAATAAAGGGTAACACTACGAACACATAGTGGCCATATATGGTTCTGAAAGTTGTCTTATGTGAATACTAATCTTTTATTCACAGTTGATGATAGCCAATCATTAGATCATTTTTTGAAAATATAGTTGCTTCCCTCACTTGATTGAACAAATCATCAATTCGCGGCAACAAATATTTATTTTTGACAGTTAACTTATTTAGTTGACGGTAATAGATGCGCATTCTGAATGTGCCATCCTTTTTCTTGACAAAGAGTACAGGGGCCCCACATGGTGTCACACTGGGTCTGATATATCATTTTTTTACCAATAACTATAACTCCAATTTTAGTTCTAGTAATTCTACTATACTCATTCGATAAGGGGATCTAGGTATTGGGGTGACACCTGACATGAAGTAAATAGATAAGTCTATGTCTCTTCGAGGAGGTAACCCTCGAATTTCCTCTGGAAAAACGTCCTGAAAAAAATTCCTTCTTTTATTTGTTGTTTATTGGTTTCCACGTGCACCATATATATCTAGCAGCCTTTCCTTTCACTCCTTTTAAGCTGTAAAGATGAAATTTGTTGGAATGTTATTTTATTTGGTTTGCCACTATTAACCGAGTTTTTCCATTTTGACCCATACAACTCATTTTTTTCTCCAAATAGTTTATAACAACTCTTTGTTTCTCCAGCTAGTCCATCCTTATTAATAAATCATAGGATCCTAAGGGAAGAATATTTAAATTTTCCTCTGTGAGGTAACCATTTAAGTCAATGACACACTATTTAATTTGACTGGTTACACTTCTTTGTGTGCCAATCACTAACTATACAAACTAGGCATTCTTGAATTTTTCAGATCTTAGTTTACATTTTTCAACACTTTGGGGACTAATATAGCTTAAAATATTCCCTCAATCAATTAAAATAGAAAAAAATTGGTTTAGAATGGTACCTTCAATGTCAATCATAGTAGATTGATGCTCAACCTGTCTATGTTCTAGTGTGGCACTGATCCTGGGAATATTTCTGGCAACATCATTTACCATTATTTCTTCATGAACTGCTTGAATATTCTAAACATGTCGTGTATTATGCGTCCAGTCCCTTAATAAATTGGGTTCAACACAACCCCAAAACTTTAGTGGTTATATTTCCTTGATCCCATCATTTTTTTATTGTTCAGTTCCATGGGTTCTGACCCAGTGTAAGACTGTGCGGGCTGATTTACGTTTCCCTTTGCTGAATTTTTTCCTCTACTGATCTTTGCCAAATTCTTACGATAAGGAGTTTTCTATCATTTTATACTTGTTACAAACCTTATTCTGTCCTTATTATGCCATGGTTTTAACCCTTTTCTTATACTTTTGAATTATTGGTAGCACAATCTGTCTTTTCTAACTGCCTCATCCATTGACTTAGGATTGTCAAACTCAATCCTTTCTTTGTAAGGTGCTGGAAAATAGTTAAAAAATCATTGTACCTTAGCTTTTTGTTCTTTAATATAAGGAGCATACCATAATAAATTTGTAAATTTCATTACAAACTCATCCATGGTTAGTTTTCTGAACTTTAACTCATGGAATTCCTTAGCACGGTCATCATAGTGTCGCTCACTTAGGTACCGAGACTTAAGCTGTTTCTTGAATTCCTCCCAAGAGACTATATTTTCTTCCAATAGATGTACACTTTTGGCCTCTTCCCACTAGAGGATTGCTTTGTCTTAAAACTGGTAAATAATTAACCTAGCCCTTAGATTGCATTCATATTCATATACCTAAAAATATTATATCATATTAAAGAGCCATGTTTCCACATCTTTTTCCTTTTCCCCATAAAAGGTTGGGAGTTTGATTTTCCTTAACTCTACTTGTAACTCCATTTTATTCTTTTCTTTATGTGACTTCGGATATGTCGTATCTGATTCACCTCCATTTCCATACTTTCCTGAATATGCTTCCATTTTTTTCCTCTTCAGCCATTCTGGTTCTATGCTTCTATGACTAGAATTTTTAGTTAATTCCATTATCATTCGCTCTTGTTCCTAACTAGCCTTTAACTGGCATTCATTGTCGTTTTTGAGATGATTCAGTTCTCATTGTATAGTTTGAATAACCTTCATAAACTGATATTTTGGTGGAGTACTACCACCTCCCAATTCCACGTATAGTTCTTCACCGCCTGTTATGGACGGAGAGGAATTCTCTCTCATTCCCTTGTAGCATGCTTTTCAACGGTACCTTGTCAACCACATAAATTGTTGTCAGTTGTTCTATATACAATTTTCTTACCTTACATTTAAATCTGATGTTACATTCCAAGCCCAGTGTAGAATTGAGGCTCTGATACCACCTATCGCATACCGCTTCACTACTATGAATTTATATTTTTCCCTCTTTAATCTATATTAACAACAAGAGGTATTGTCTTATGCTACTTACACATAGTAATGCTAACCATTTCACACTTGATTTTCATGAGGTGAATTACAAGAATCATAACGTTCACTTCACTTTAAACATGAACTTATGATGTACCTACATTTCCTACATACTTTGTTTGGGACTTTACATATTCCCTATGCCTTGCCATTAGTATGAATATTAAACTATAATGTGAAGGAGGCTTACTATGTAAGTTGATTTATGGTATACACCTTTCACGTTCAATAAACTTAGTGTTAAATGGTGACAACGTACCTTTTTAACTCTAAAAACCCCTTGTTCTTGCTAATGTCATTATATTCCTTCATTAATTTATTTAATTGACCTACCTACTTGGTGTTATAGTCATTGGACCATATAATTTTGGGGCACATGGTCATCCAAGGTTATCATTGATTATCAAACATGTTAATAGTGTGATATTGGGAACTCGATAACATTGTTTATATTGTTTAAACTTCATACCTAAGGTTTTGTTTCCAGAATACCTAAATTAAAAGCTCCAGTGCATGAAAATTGGATGGTGTTGGAGGCTATATTCCTAGGGGGTCGAGTGGCTGATGCTCTCCAACCAATGCTTCAAATGTCATGTGCATATAAAATGGGGTGTTCATACCTAGGTTTTCGAGGATGGCAAGGATTGGTTGAGGTGATCCAATGGTTCTCCATGCATCTCTCAAACCCTAAACCCTCTTGACTGATCGTTCCCTTGTCGTTTACTTGGTAACCTATCGTATGAGCGATACCAACTGATAACAAGGAAAATTAAATAGCTGCATTGGTTTATCATGTATTCGTGTCGAAGTCTTCATTCCTTTCTTCTGCACGCACATACCTAATCAATTAGGGTTTTTATGGCTTGTGATCACCCCTGTTTATACCCCATGTCATTGCTATTATTCCCACAAAATACGGTAGTGTGGTTTGTAATGAAAATCACAAGTTTTCCCTATGGAGTTTTGATTTTGACCACAACAACCAGAGTGCTTATCAAATGACTCTCCTTGACAAGTGTTACTGGTGCTCAACAAGTAAGGTTTTTTTAAGAAATTTTCTTATTAGCTCTCTTGCATGCACAATTTGGTTCTCTCTGTACTTCTCAATTTATTTTTTTTTCCTTTATTATTCTCATCTTGTAATTGAAGATCTAGGTTTCATCTTTGTAGGGGTAAACACATCAGAATTTGGTGTTGCCTCTTATTCTCAGTTTCCTGAATCACATATGGCTAAGTGTGCTTATGGAATTTTGTAAGGCCACCCATTCAATTCCTCTATCAACTATTAATGGCTCATGCTTTCCTTTTTTTTCTTATTTACTTAATGTAGGATTTTTAGGATTATGTTCAACAAATAGCATGCTTTAATTTGGTGTAGCTCTTTTGACCCTCCCTACAGATAGAAGGGGAAAACCTTTGCGATAACTCTTGTTATAGGTAGGCCTTTATATTTGTTTGATTTGGGCTTTTAGTTAAACTTAAACGATTTCCTATCTCAGGTCAACCTTTCTCACTCATGTTTAATTGTTTTTTTCTTCTATAGGTTTGGAGATAGTATCAATGTCTGGTTTGTTTAGCTCATTCCACCTTAGAAGGAGTTCGTTGACTAAGAATGCTTCACACTGCTACAAGTCTATTTTACACGTCCACTCCAGTGATGTGTTTTATTGGGACTTCTCAGATGAGGTCTCTATCTTTTTTATGATTTTTGTTACATGACTTAAAGTCATACTTACTATCCATTAACAAATAATTCCTAGCTCTCCTTGCGAAGTGGAAATTGTGTAGTGTTACTTTTCAAATTTATAGCCCTTGAGGGAACTGTTTGTATAAAATAACTTGGTCATGGTTACTTCTATTTGAAACGTTGTTCCATTCAATTTCACATCATGTAATAGTTATTCAGTCATTGGTTATTTATTTTTCTGGAAATGTATTGGTGTTGAAGAACCAATGTGTTATTACGGCGTGAAGCCTGTAAAGCATAATTGGCTTTATTATAACTTGAATCCATTCTATTTTGATATGTATTCGATACCGGAAAGTGTTTTTGAATAGATTCTGTTCATAGTGTTTACTAAATTCATGATTTGACAAACGAATATTGAGAAATAGAGTATATATATGTGTAGTTGACGTGCATAATTTCATTTACCTTATATCATGGCTAGAAATTCACTTCCTTATATAGTAACAAAGGAGTGATTTATATGTTTCTATTTCTCTCCAACCTTGAATTTGGCAGAGGTGCCTCGATATGCCCTGCTTACCATAGTTTATGAATATTGCTAATTTATTAAATTTCCTGAAGGATTGAAACCTAATCTCTCGCTGAATCTTGGTTTTCGCTTAGTTGTAACTTATTTCCAGATAATGTTGCTCATCATCTGATATAGATTTTGTTGGTCCTCTCCAATTTATTTTTATTTGTATTAAGGAATAATTACTATCGATTATGTCTTCTAGTATGAGTACTTTCCTTTAATAATTCCAATACAAATTTGTTAATCATGTTTCAATCTTGTGAAAAAATTAAACCATCTTCAAGTATTAGCAAGAATAGTTTCCACATGTTTCAAGCTTGTGTATGAAACCATTCCCACTTTTCTTCTTGTGATTGTGATTTTTATCAGCCTAATTTTTCTAGATGAGCCTTTATTTTCTCATTCCATCGTCACCACTTGTTTGGTTGATCATACACTTTCACTTGGTTGTTACCATTTCCCAAGGAACCGCTACAATCAGTGGTCTTATTAGCCAGCCTCTTCACCTCTACGTCTTTTGAGGAGTTCCATCATAAGCGAAACTAATTTCTACCATTTATACCACTCGTTCCTAGAGGAGGAATTATCTTTCATCTCTTTTCAGACTCCCTAAACATAAAAATAATGTCGAGAATTTGTCTTCTCGAAATCATTAAAGTAAATGAAAAGACATTTACTCAGTATAATTTTAGCCCTTTCCAGGCAGAGATAGAATAATTACGAAAAAGGAATACCTTAGTTGAAAATGTCTAAGAGGTTCTCCTGAGTATTGTTTTCTACCTGTTGGGATAGGGTCCTTATGGTCAATTTTGGGGTTTGTTAACACAAATTTTGTATATGTTATTGTAAAAGATGTAAAGTCTCCATGATATGTGGATACAGAGCACACAAATAGATAGGTGTCAAAGGGTTCTTAGCCCCTTGTTTCGAAAGATAGTTAAGTAAGAAAAGGAGGTAAGTAGCAGATAATCAAGATAGGAATTGTTTTGGGAAAGGAATAAGGTAGGAAGGCTCTGCTTCCTGCACTTAGGCAAGAAGGGGAAGGCTGCTGCAACTGAGTGCGCAGGAGGCCTTGGTGAGTCTGCAACTGAGTGTGTAGGGTAGAAGAGTCTATAATATGAATATTGAAGATGAATAAAGACTAATTTTGAAGAATTAATGTGCATTTCTATAGAATTTTTTTATGTTATGTTCTCTCACTTAATAATATGTTTTTATGAAACAATGAATGAATGTTGCAGGAAATCATTGTATCTATCTTATTTATGCATGATATGAGTATTTATCTATTTTCGCAAAGTTAAAAGCTATTTCCGTTATGTTTTATAATGAATTAAGTAGATCAATGCGAACTCAGATCTAGGGTTGTTTATTGATCTGCAAAAGTAAATAAGTCATCTGGTTAAGGTCCACAAAGACTGATCGTAGACCTTCACAAAGGTCTAGAAGCCATTTTAACTTAGTTACAGTGATGAGCCCTAGAAGAATACCGATCTGCGCGAAGGCAGATTTGAACTGTCAGAGCCTAAGAACCATTTATCACATGTCCCTGGATGTAGAAACCTTGCTCTAGCATCCCCCAATACTGCTTCGGGTGAGACTGCAGCATGTGCTATGCAGGTTGTTTCCAAAAGGGCTAGTAGTTAGGGTGTTGTTGGTTGGCGTGGACAACACCGAACCTGGTTCAGGCCCCCTTAAGCCAACAAATGGTTCCGTTGTCGGGACCAGGATCCGTCTAAGAGATGTGTCATAAATGGTTTCTAATGAAGAAATAACTTGATAAGTGGATTGATCAGAAATCGAACGCATTCATGGCTTAGGAGAATAGGAGGCCTAAATTATACAAGGAGGAGTGGTTGCAGAAAGTTTTTTACATAGACGAGATTGATGTGTTATTTTTTTCTTCCCTAAAGAACTATATGAGTGGTTGTATAAATTAGCTGATAATCAAGGGACATGGAAGCTCAAAGGACCTATAGTGTGTAATGCTCAAGTGGTGTGATGTCTGGAAGCATCAGGAAGCAATATTGTGTGGGAGTGGATCACTAGGTTGACCGCATATTAGGAAGATTTGTCATTTATTTCTCGATTGATAGGAATATTAGCTACATCGAAGCAGAGTGAAGGATAGTTAAAGGACCGCGAGGTGAAGATTTGGATTAAAATGTGTGTATGTGAAAATAGGGTTATGAAGTTACCTTGATGTTTAGGGCTATGTGAAGTGAGAGACTGTTCAGAAGACATGTAGGATCTAGCCTGGAATATAGTCCGCTCATTGAACCTCCTTCAAGTGACAATGAAGGGTCGATGTTGACTACACCATGAAGTGTCATTTTGTTTAATAACTTAGGGTGTTGTGAGGATATATCATCCATCCACTCCACCACCACCTCCACCTCCACCTCATACACCTACACCTTCACCTCCTCCACCTCCCCTTCCACCATTCAACATGGCGAATGCGATGAAGATGTGGATTTTTAAAGGAACGTTGGACGAAGATCCAGAAAAATTTTGGTTTGTTGGAGGAGCTGTTTGGAAAACGTAACAGATTACCGATGACAATATTAAGAAGGCACAATTGGTTGCAGCCTTACAGGACGGCGCATTGACATGGTATATCAAGTATTGCATTGATAACCCCAATGCGTCATTGGCAGATACCCAACTAGATGTGAATAAGGAGTTCAGTAGGCCTAAGTCATAGGTGCAGTCAGTAATTGAATTTAAGGAGATGCAAATGAAAATCAATGAGATGCCTTAGGAATTTGATCAGAGGTTGAAATTCCAGATCAGGCAGGCTAATATGCAAATCTCATATACTTAGCATAATGACTGGTTTATAACATCACTTTTGTTGCATTTAAGAATACCGTTATCACAACAAAAGATAGTAATGCAAGCAAAAGCCTTGGAGATCGAAATGAGGCTACACACATTACATATTCATGATACAAACCTTGGGGTGCAATAGAGTCATTCGTAGCTGGAGAGCCTACACTTGGAGTTGCAGATCTTGAAAAAGGGAAGGGAAGTTTAGTCGGAGGTGCGCTGAGATCTGGTGCCTAAAATCTAAATTCCATGGACATGATAAGGATCATTGCCCCGTCTTTAGTAACTATATCATACAGGGAGGGCCTTTTTCCCTGAAACCAAAGAGAAATGTTGGAATGAGCACGAGAGTTGTGCTATGGTGCGCTATTTTTCAGGTTACATGACAACATTCTATTGATAATTACCATATATTGCAGAATTTTGTACAAACCCCTTAACAATTATTTTGCAATTTCTATAAGTCAGTAGGGAAAGATGAAGGCCATTGTAGAAGTTATGAGTTGATGATGGATAGGACCCCTACCTACAGAATGAAGGTGGAAATTTGGCCTTAGGATTAAGGCGAGGGAGCAATGAGTGGGGGATTCTAAGGCCGAGGAAGAGGAAGAGGTGCTGGACCAGGGCAAGGGCATGGGCAGGTAATTTTCTATAACTATGGTGAAGCAGGGCACTTCACACGTGATTATCCAAATCCCATGCATCCATCATGTCAGTATTGTCGACAGTTTGATCATGTCATAGAGGAATGTCCGGTCCTTCTGGAAAAGATGCAAGAAAAGAAGGTGCAACCCCAGAAACATACACAAAACATTCATATGATGAGGGTTGAGCCCTGTGAAGAGGATCATAACATAAATATTGTATTGAGAAGTGGTATAGCAACTCGCACAGATAAAGGTAAGTAGCCTGAGGAAGAGGGATGGGTATGCAAGGCTGCTAAGAAGGAAGTTGACTTTGATCTGAATCACGCTAAAGAAACATTCTTGGAAGCAAAGAATAACTTCATTGATGCCTCCACCTCAAGAAGTTAGGAGAAAATGCTAGAGACTAATGCAACTCAAGAAGAAGATCCTTCAATCCTAACTACCTTCTTGAAGACTTGTATGAATATTTTGCACTATCAAAAAGCAATTGAAGGGTTGCAAGGCTTAGTAGACAAGTGCATCAATAAGGAAAATAATTCTACGGAGCAGTGCATAGTTAGAAAGATTGGTAAGTATAAGGCATGAATGGGGTGTGAGATGAGGTTAACCACGCAGATAGGTGAATACGAAATGGACCGGGTAATCTTGGATCTGGGGTCTGATGTGAATGTCTTGACTAAGAAAACATTGGAGAGGATGGGGAGGTCTACGTTGTAGTTGTCTCCTATTTAGTAACGGTGGATATTGAGGGAGCGAGTGCGCTGGCTGACTTTGAGTTCATTGAGATAGTGGATGATAGTAACGCATATGCTGCGTTGCTAGGAATTGACTGGGCTATTGATATGAATGGAGTAATCAACTTGAAGAAGTGGAAGATTTCATTTGAGCAGAAGTCGCTCAAGGTAGTAGTTCCATTAGACCCTACAGAAGGAACACGTTATATTGAACCAATGCGCGACTATGTAGAAAGTGACGATAATCTCGATCAGATATACAAGATAATAGCTTGAGATGAGGATTTGATCAATCCTATAGCAGATGGATGAATTGTGTGGGACAGGGATAACTCCTGTGCCTCAGATTCAGATGAAGAGCTGGAGAATTGGCAGAATAGGCTCCATGAAGTATCTACGCTCCGATACAATATGATGACCAAGTCACTAAGATGTGTTTCGACTGAGGTAAGAAACCTTCTACATTATGATGGGTTGGCTGATGTGTAATGGTTTTTAGATTAATTTGAATGAGAAGTACAGGAAGAGCATCGATTACAGGCACTAGAATTGGCGCTGCGCGCTACGTCTTCCCGTTGGTGGGGTATAAACAAGGAAAGATTTGTTGGATGGAGAGAATACCACAGAATGATGAATTTAAGGTTTGGCTATGCTAATAATAGAATGACAGAAAAATATAATGGGAAGGATGATCTGTGCAATCATTTAGCACGATGGACTAAGGCCCCAGGAATAGAACCACAACCAGAATGGGTGCATATATTCTGTCATACGCTAGATACGATCCCTATGAAGTAGTATTTGGAGACAGAGCTTGAACATGGAATGAATGAATGGGATGTTTTAAGGGAGAGTTTTCTATTAAAGTTCAACTTCAAGGATGGGTTTGAGAGCATTGATGAGGTACTCCAAGAAATCAAAGCATATGTATTCAGAACGCCAAAGGAACCAGTAGAATGGACTCAGCCAGATTGGAGTACACAGTTGCACCATGCGTTGGAATGCTATAATGTGACTATTGAAGAAGAGGATGACCTGCGGAATATTACCATCCATGAGACCAAAGGACAACACGAAGTCGAAGGATTGAAGGTGACGAACCCAGATATATTAGAGCATTTGAAACTCAATCGGTAACATTAGGTTTGAAGAAGAACCCCAGTTTGTGAAGATAGGAGATAATTGGGATGAAGATACAGTTGATAAGGTATTTGAGCTGCTACGCAAGTACGAGGAATTATTCGCCATGAATTTTTAATATTTGAAAGGGATTATCAGATATTTATGCGTTGTGAAGATTACATTGAAACCAGATGCGAATCCTATTAAGCAGCGACCTTATCAATTGTATCCAAAGTATAAAGAAACGGTGCACCTAGAACTAGATAAGATGCTGGAAGCTAGCATTATTGAGCCTGTAGAAGAATCTGATTGGGTAAGCCCAATGGTGGTTCAAGAAAAGAAACAGAAGGGCGAAATCTGCATATGTGTAGATCTGCGAAAGTTGAATGATGCCTATGTGCATGACCTATTTCTGACACCGTTTATTGACGTATTAGAAAATGTTGGCGGACAAGAAGCGTATTCGTTCACTGATGGATTTTTAGGTTATCATCAAATAAAGATCGCGCTAGAGGATAGAAGCAAAACAACCTTCACAATTGAGTGGGGGTGCTTCCAATATACAATTATGCCATTCAGATTGAAGAATGTGCCTGCAATCTTTTCCCGGATAGTGATCGCGACGTTCAAGGAATTTATTCATAAGTTCTTGGAAGTATATTTCGATGATTGGACTGTGTTTGGGTTGGTAAAGTGACATGTCATGAGTTTGCGCCTCATGCTGGATATGTGTCGAAGATATCAGATCATGCTTAACTTGAAGAAGTGTATATTCTATCTGGCTTTTGGGATTTTTCTCGGCCACGTTGTATGTAAGCAAGGATTAATGGTGGACACTATGAAGATCATCGTTATTGTGAATTTGGGACCCTCTCAGAATGTGAAACAATTGTGCGCGACAATGGGAGACACTAGATACTACAGGTAATTTATCAAGGCATATGCCTAGATAACCGTGCCAATGGAAAAGTTGCTAAAGAAGGATGTGATGTTCTGTTGGGATGAATATTGTCAGCGCAGATTGGATGTCTTGAAGGAGAAATGGTGATTGCACCTATTTTGGTGTTTCTCGACTGGAAAAAGGAGTTTCATGTGCATGTTGATGCCTCTTGTATTGTGCTAGGAGTAGTCTTAACCCAGGCAGGAGAGGGAGAGATTGATCATCTAATAGTTTTCACGAGCAGGAAGTTATCCAAAGGTGAGAGGAATTACTCCACCACAGAGCGCGAAGCGCTAGTGATGGTCTATGCGTTGCAGAAGTTCAGACATTTTTTGTTGGGCAAACACTTCAAAATGTATACAGATCAGTCCGCGCTAAAGTACCTTGTCAACAAGCCCATGTTGGGTGGAAGATATGTCGATGGTTGCTATTATTTCAAGAGTGTGACTTCAAGGTAATTGTGAAGCCTGGAAGGATGAATGTAGGCCCAAACCATCTGTCAAGGATTGAAAGAGGTGAGGAAGCAAGTAGTTTTGAGGAAGGACTGCCGAACGCGCAACTCTTTGCGGTGTGCATCACTGATGACCATTTTGCCAACATTATTCAACTTATAATGATGGGAATAGCTCCAGAAGGCTATTCCACACAAAAAAATAAGGATTTAGTAGTCCGTACTACTGATTTTTCAGTAATTGCAGGTCATTTGTATAAGATGGGGTCAAATGAGATATTGCGAAGGTAAGTTCTAGAGTTTGAATGTGCGAGTATCCTAGATGAATTCCATGGGGGAGTGGGAGGAGGCCACTATGCGGGGAAAGAAACCACACAGAAGAATTTATGTGTTGGGTTATGATGGCCCATGTTACACAAGTATTCTAAGGCATATTGCAAGGCTTGCAATGCTTGCGAAAGGACGGGGAAGCCTTTGCGAAGGGATGAATTTCCTTTAAATCTCCAAGTTTCATTGTAGGTATTTGAGAAATGGGCCATTGATTTTATAGGTCCCATATGACCACTAGGAAAGAAGATAGGCACATGGTATATTATTATTGTAACAAAGTATTTAACCACATGGGCAAAAGCGCAACCAATGGGGGATTGTACAGTTTCCACTGCTAGAAAGTTTCTCTTCGAATATGTCTTAACAAGGTTTGGATGCTCAATGATTTTGATGAGTGATAGGGCTACACATTTTTTGAATGAAACTATCAGCGCAATGTTGGAATAATTTTAGGTATACCATCCGAAGAGCACACCCTATCACTCATAGTTGAATGACACAGTGGACGCTTTTAATAAGATCTTGAAGCATGCATTAACCAAGGTATGCAATGCACACAAGAATGAATGGGAGATCCACATACTGGTTGTGTTATGGGCTTATAGGATGACCTCCAAGGAGTTAATAGGACAAACGCCATTCAGGTTGGTCTATGGAATTGAAGAAGTCATGTCGATGGAGTATATTGTGCCCAGTTTAAGGATTGTAGCCTCGACTGAGATGGTGGACCACGACACCTTGGAAGAACGGCTTGCGTAGATCATGGAGGTAGAAGAAGACCTTTTCCTTGCACGATTTTATCAAGAAGTGTAAAAGGAATGCGAGAAGGCATGGCATGATCAACATAATAAGCTATGCATGTTCAAGGTACATGATTTGGTGTTGTTATGTGACAGTAAGTTCACAAACTTTCCAAGAAAATTTCAAATGCACTAGTTGGGGCCATATGTTATTAAGGAGATCACAGATGGTGGCATAGTTCATCTCACGAAGCTAAATGGGGAACCATTCCCTAGCAAAGTGAACAGAAGTAGGATGAAGTTGTACATAGGTGAAGTTACCCTTGCACGATGATTATATGGCAGCAGGACAGTCTTAGTAATCAAGGTAGTTGTAAGGGATTGTGGGACTATAAACTATGCTACTCGACGAGGTGAAAAACTTGGTAGGGAGGCTCCGTGACGGATGGCATGGGTGCGATAAGTGAAGCTGCGTTAGATGAGTTGTGACATGGCAGATGGTGTCACGTAGGTGGGTCCAAATGTAGCCGTTGAGGTTACTATTCATGAGTTGATGGCCAAAAATTAGTTAAGAGGAGTAGGTAGGCACTATTTATGGAAAAAATATTTGAAGATTTAACGCCAAAGTAGCATTTATTATCAGAATTTGGGGGAAACAGTCAGATTTGAATTCAAAAATCCCTATAAATCTTGCATGTTGGACCACCGAAAAACACTTTTCATTTTGAGACTTGTGTGGGTGATTTCCTGTCTGCAGTTTATGAGTCGTCAATTCTGGGAGGATTTCGTGGCAAGCCCAGCATTTGCTGCATTACTTGCATGGGATCATAAGGTTATTCTTCAGCAAAAGACTTCAACCAACCCCATCAGAGCCGTGAGTTTTGAAGCCCCTGTGTCTGACACGTCAAGGTCACCAAGGCCATAACAATCCACTGCAAAAGAGAAATAACCCACCGCAAAAGAGAAGTAACCAGCTGCAAAGGATAAGTAGAAGAAGTCGGTGCCAGTGATAATGTCACCAAGGAAGAATCCTGAGGTGCAACAAAAGGAGAAAAAAGGCAAACAACTGAAGCAAGTAGCGGATTTAGAAGAAGAAGAGTACCAATGTTATGAAATCAACTCAAGAAAAGATAGAAAATATAGATCAACACCTTAAAATTCAGCCTCTTCGAGGGGGCAACCTCCTTTGTACATAAATGAACAATTCTTGGATGATTCAAATGAAAAAACCTCCTTTCTATATATAGGAGTCTAAGGAGTCACAATATAACCCATCTGACCTAACAATAATAATATAAAGCCACAAAAATAACAATAGAGGGATTCTATGGGGCACAGTAATAACAATATGGGGACAATAGGGGCACAAAAATATTAATAAGGGGTACAACTACAATAGTAATGGGGTAATCACTAGTATTATAGGGACCCAACATGCCCCTCTCTTTCAAAAAAGTGTTGTCCTCAACGCTTGAGTAGTTCTGGATGCTTCTGCATAAAATTCTCATCCTCCCATGTGGAATCTTCAGCAGAAAAGTTCTTCCACTTGATAAGATACTCTGAAATTGATCGATTTCGTAGCTGTCGAGTTCTTGTTTCTGTGACTGCTTCTGGTTCCAATATAATTTTTCCTTCCTCGTCAAGTTCTAGAAATATTGTTTGAACTAGGAGCTTATCGCCTATAACCTTCTTTAAACATGAAACATGGAAAACTAGGTGCAATCGAGAAGCTGCAAGAAGCTCCAATTTGTATGCCATAGTACCAATCTTTTGCAACACCTTGTACGGACCATAATACTTTGGTGATAATTTATTATCCTTCTTAGCTTGCTTGAGGGACATTTTCTTATATGGTTGTAGCCGTAGGAATACCTAATCACCTACATCAAAACTTCTTTTGCTGCGATGTTGATCTGCCTGTTGTTTCATTCTATTATGTGCCAACACGAGGTTATCCTTTAAAAGTTGGAGGACTTGTTGTTGATGTTCAATGTGATGTTCCACTGCTTGAACCTTAGAATTTTCTCTTAAATATGATGTGATGGATGGTGGCTAATACCCATAAAGTGCCATAAATGGGGTCATTTTTGTTGCTGTATGGAAGGAAGTGTTATACCACCATTCAGCCAGAGGCAACCATTTGACCCATTGTGTCTGTTTATCAGATACAAAGCAACGGAGATATCCTTCGAAACATTTGTTTACTATCTCAGTTTTCCAATCAGATTGAGGATGATAAGATGAGCTATGAGCTAACTGAGTACCAAGACAAGAAAATAATTCTATCCAAAAATTTCCAGTGAAAATGGGATCTCTGTCACTTACAATAATCTTTGGGTTTCCATGTAGCTTTTGAATTGTTTCCATAAATGCAGTAGAAACTGTATTGGCTTTAAATGGATGTGATAATGCACAAAAGTGTGCATACTTGGTAAGTCTGTCAACTACCACCATGATGACACTCTTTCCCTCAGACTTGGGTAAACTTGTGATAAAATCCATTGAAGCCTCCTCCCAACGTTGGCTTGGAATGGATAAAGATTGTAATAGACCCGATGTCTTAATTGTTTAAACTTTATTTGTTGGCAAACCAAACATTCCGCCACAGAATTTTGAATATCTGATTTAAGGCCATCCCAAAAAAATTCCTTCTTAACCCTGTGGTAAGTTTTCAAAAATCCCGAGTGCTCTCCTAAGGGAGAAGTGTGCAATTCGATAAGAATCTTTTGTTTTAGCTAGGAATTCTTATAGAGGTATAAGCGATCTTTGTA
Organism: Pinus tabuliformis; assembly: GCA_031772625.1. Lineage (NCBI taxonomy): Eukaryota > Viridiplantae > Streptophyta > Pinopsida > Pinales > Pinaceae > Pinus > Pinus tabuliformis. The sequence continues at coordinate 377,464,796 of CM062810.1, forward strand.
CCATAACGAATCATTTTTCCAGCTAAATGTATCCGACGTACTGGAATCTTGTTGTAACTTTCGAATAAGTGCCCACGCTTCTTCTTCATTCTTCCATTCCTCCCTTGCTTCATTTATCCAATCTGGTTGGATAACAGAAATGGCACACAACAATGCTTCCACATCCTCATCCTTTCTTGAGAGTGCATCTGCCACCACATTTTGCTTCCCTTTTTTGTAGATGATTTCAAAGTCATAACCCAACATCTTTGTGACCCGCTTTTGTTGCTCTTCAGAGGATAATCTTTGTTCTAAAAAGTATTTAAGGCTATCATGATCCGTTTTTACCTTGAAGTGTCTTCCCATTAGGTAGGGTCGCCATTTCTAAGTGCATGGAGTATTGCCAACATTTCCTTCTCATAAATAGCTTTGTGTAAAAACTTTCCCTTGATTGGACGACTTTCAAAAGCAATGGGTCTTTCATCTTGCATTAAAACAACACCAATTCCATTCCTGAAGCATCACATTCCACAATAAAGGTTTTTGTGAAGTCTGTTGTAGCTAAGATAGGTGCTTGGCACATTCCCTCTTTAAGATGTTCGAAGGCCTTTGTTGCTTCTGGAGTCCATGAAAATGCATCTTTCTTCAATAGTGGTGTTAGAGGCTATTCTCCCATAATTCTTAACAAACTTGCGATAATACCCTGTCAACCCGAGAAATCCTCACAGATGCTTTATGGATGTGGGGATTTTCCATTCCTTAATGGCTTTAATTTTGCTAGGGTCTACCTTAACTCCTTCATGAGATACAATATGACCTAGATATTCCACCTCTTGTACTCCAAAGAAACATTTGGATCTTTTTTCATATAATTGTTTCTCCTCTAATAGTTATAGCACCCTATCAACATGTTCAACATGATCCTTCCAAGACTTGTTGTAGATTAGTATATCATCAAAAAATACTAACACAAATTTTCTAAGGAATGGTTTGAAAATTGAATTCATCAAACCTTGAAATGTTGAAGGGGCATTGGTAAGGCCAAAAGGCATGACCAAAAATTCATAATGACCCTCATGAGTTCTAAATGCTATTTTCAGAATGTCTTCAGTCTTCATTCTGATTTGATGATATCCTGAACGAAGATCCAACTTGGTGAAGTAAATTGATCCATGCAATTCATCCAGTAATTCATCAATGACAGGAATGGGAAACTTATCTTTAATAGTGAGCTTGTTGAGCTCCCTATAATCTGGACACATGCACCATGATCCATCCTTCTTATGCACCAATACTACTGGAGCAGAGAAAGAACTTTGACTTGGTTGAATTATACCAGCCTCTAGCATTTCTGCAACCATACGTTCAATTTCACTCTTTTGGGCATAGGGATATTTGTACGGCCTGATGTTTGGAGGAACACTTCTTGGAATCAGATGAATAGCATGATCATGATCATGAATAGGTGGGAGACCTTTGGGAATCTCAAATACCTTGGAATGATTGTCCAAGGCTTTTTGGAGATCTGGAGAAATAGATGATTCCAATGTGGAAACATCTAGCGAACATAATTGTGCAATTACACCTTTCGTTCCTTTTTTAGAAGCTTTGTCATACCGTTAGAGCTGATTATCTTTCCCGCTTTCCCTATAATATGCCTTAATTCAACTTCCTTTCCTTCAACAGAAAATTTCATGAAAATTTCTTGAAAATTAAAAGCTATTGTACCGAAGGATTGTAGCCATTAGACTCCTAATACAACATCAGCACCTCCCATTGGAATGGAAAGCATTAGGCTAGTCAATACATATTCTCCCATGGATAGCATGATATTATGGCACTTTCTAGAGCAATTTATTGTTCCTCCATTTGCAACCATCACTTGACACTCTAGTGCTGGATATAAGAAGCAATTTAATTATTTTTCTACCTTACAATGAATAAAATTGTGGGTACTTCCTGAATCAATCAACACTATTACCTTTTTCTTCTTGATTTGTAGTTCTATCTTGATTGTTTGAGGAGTGGTAATTCCTGCTAATGCATTACAAGATATGGTCAGATTCATTTGTTCTTCATCTAGGCTTTGTTCCTAGAGTATATCCTCTTCTTTTGACCTTTCTTGCTCCTTTTCTTCTTCCTCTTCACAATCTATGTAGAATAATTTCTTCTCAGCACACTTATGACCTTTAGTGTATTTTCTATCACAATTGTAACAAGCCCTTTTGCTCTTTTTTCTTCCAATTGTTGTGGTGTCAACCTTATAGGTTGTGGAAGACTAGCGGCAACAACAATTCCGTCTTTATAGTTGTGAGTGGTATGCTTCCTGGTTGCCATAATTTTGATTTCCATTTTTTTTGCTAACCTGAATGCCTTCTCTAATGAATCAGGTTCCCAAAGGCGAACATCATGTTGGATATTATCCTTTAAAGACCATATGAACACATCAATCCTATGCTCCTCTGGAATATTTTTTACCCTTATGTTGAATTTTTGGAACTCCTCAATGTGCTCCATTATTGAACCCTTTTGTTTGAGACTTATCAATTGGCTAAAAAAAGTGTTGCTTTTTGTATCCTCATAATGTGCTATCAATTCTTCCGTAAAAATTGCCCAAGTGATAAATTGTTTACGAGAGCAAAGCCATTGATACCATACAAACTAATTTGGTTCCAAATATAATGTTTCAATACGTACCTTTTGTGTGTTTTTCACATTATTGAGATCAAAAAATTGCTCCATCTGTAATATCCATGTTGCAGGATCCTTGCCATCAACTTCCTCATATCGATTTTTGGAATATGGTGCGTCTTCGATCCAACATTAGAGTCTATGAAATCATGATTAACATTTCCTTTGTTTGCATCATGAGTTTCCTTTCCTCCCCTTTCACCATTAGTAAGTATTTCTTGTAGAAAATTTGTCAAATCTATCTTCAAATCATCAATCTTGGCTTCCACACCCTTTATCTTAGATTCCACTCCATTTATCTTAGCTTCTGTTAGCTTTTGTAAGAGTGAAATTTGTTGCACTTGGTCTTGTAATTTTGATATATCATGTAGCATTTCTTCCTCTTCTTCATAAGTCATGCTAGAGATTTCAGATTGCTTACTAGGTGTTTACATTTTCTTTCTTCGGGGCATCAGTTACCGAAACTAATGCTCTACTATGCCCTTTGAATTCCTTCAAAATAATTTTTCAAACCAAGCTTAAGAAAAAATTTTAAAAAATCTACACACATTTTTTCACTTTGTAGGAGCTCGATATTGCCTCTGATGTATCTTTGTAATTTCAGATCATCTAATTCTAAAATTGCGACCTGTGGTAGCCCTCTGTGTCCTCTTTCCAATGCTACCAGTCTAACCCCAATTGGATTCTCTAATGAAGAGTTATGCCAAATCTCCCACAGTGACCTAATTATAGACTAATTCAGTAGAGCGAACTTGTACAACGTGCCACGTGTCCCTGTTTTGACCTTTGGCTCTGAAAAATATATACAAGAAACTATATTCCGTCCTCTTTATGTAACTTCTTACAAAATTTCAATCTGATGCTCAGAGAGAAAGTTATGATGATTTTCCCTAGGTCACCTGTTTGGAATGTAATTTAGGGGTCTGCAAAAATATCAAATTCCTCATATCATATCTCCGCAAATATAGCGTGAAAAACTCTGAAATTCAGATCCAAGCTTCAGTGCGATGTCTTCTCAAATGGTTTTTTTTTTAGCTTCTGAAACATCACAAAAGAAAAGTTATAGCAAAAATTCCACGATGACCTGTTTGGAGCAACGAAATCCTAGAATCCAAAGCTCTGATACCAAATGTTATGAAACCAGCTCAAGAAAAGATAGAAAATATAGATCAACACCTTAAAATTCAGCCTCTTCGAGGGGGCAACCTCCTTTGCATTACATAAATGAACAATTCTTGGATGATTCAAATGACAAAACCTCCTTTCTATGTATATGAGTCTAAGGAGTCATAATATAACCCAGCCGACCTAACAATAATAATATAAAGCCACAAAAATAACAATAGAGGGATTCTATGGGGCATAGTAATAACAATATGGGGACAATAGGGGCACAACAATATTAATAAGGGGCACAACTACAATAGTAATGGGGTAATCACTAGTATTATAGGGACCCAACAACCAAGTTGTCGAAGAAGTAGATGTTGAAGAGATCAAGCCTATCTAAGGGATTCCTGAATATATCCCTTTGTAGAAGGGAAGAACCAAAGTTACCAAGGACCCAAATTCCCAAAAGTTCATGGTGTCGACTCCCTTGCTACCCGTGCAGGTCGAATTTGAAGTTTCTAGGCTAGCATGCATTATGGTATTGAAAATGGAGGAATGGGACTCGCGGACCATGAAATGTTGCCGCATTTAGCAACCCATAAATATATGACAAAGATATATTATGAAGAAATGGGGGTTACACAATTGGAGCCCACGAAGTGTGTCTGTGGTGTTGAGCAAGCAGGGCTGTTGAACATGCTTAGTGCCACACTATCATCGCTCAGTTATCAATAAGGTGTGTGTGTGTGCTCCAGATCCTCGCGCTAGTGCATGATGGGTGTCTGTGGCTTGGACAACCCATTCCAATAACTGACATGTTGAACCATAGAACTCTTCTAAGGAGTTTGGAGGGAAAACCAGGGAGAAAGAATTAGCTGAAAAAATGAAGAAAGAGTATGCTCTTGTGAAAAAGTCACGTGGATACTCCACCCTTTCAATTCAAGACTAGGTAGTACAATTCGCTGCTCAGATTCTTGCAGGAAAGATCATGAGGAAGTGTTGCGTGGACAAAGTTCCGACATTAGTACTGTCACTTGCAACACAGTGCATGAAGGGCATTCAATATAATTGTTCAAATATCTATGCCAAGAGTTCCTCGCGAGCTACCGAGAAGCCCAAGATGAAAGAAAGCCCTTTCATTATGCTTGGTTTTTATTTTCTATCGTGTTAGTTTCTTGGAGGTTTCCGAAGGAAAGTCAGTTTCCTCCGTAGAAGGAAGATTTACCTGAGGCCGCGCGGTTCACCTTGCTGTGGTTTACAAAGGATCTTGCCCGAGTCAAGGAGATGAAGATTTTTTGGATCCTGATGGAGATGGACCTGCGCATGGTGATTAATCAGTGGCTAAGGTTTTCCCCAACCTTGCTCAAATAATTGATGGCCTACGCAGAGTTTAAGTCCTTTTTCCACAATGTGTCAATCCGAGCGCGGAAGGACCCAGAGCACACATGGCATCTATTGCCTTATTTGGTATCCAAGAGGGATGTGTAAGAATTTGTGGGTTATTGGTCAGCAAAGTGGAACGAACCTACAAAACTTGATGTGGGAACATGCAAAGGCATAGAGAGCTTTGTTGTGTAGAAGTGAAAGGATGCAGCTGAGAAGGCCGCACGTGCCTTGGCTGAGCAGAAAAAGAATGAAGATACTAGGGTAGTTGCGGAGAAGGAACAAATGGAGAAAGAGAGTGTTTCCAAAGAGAAGGCAGAAAAGGAATGACATGATACAGAGGAGGGTGGAAAATCAGCTTTGCATCACACTAATGAGTAAGAGATGTCAGAACAGGGAGGAGGTGGTGGTGAGGAGCAAAGCACTCCTTTCATCCTAAAGAGAAGCAGTCAAGAGTAGACTGCTGGATTGTGCAAAAAGCATAAGCCAGACAAGTAGACACATGTTAACCCAATGGTACTGACAGAATTGATCTCGATGAGATCAATGATAAATTTCGAGATATGACGACAGAGGTGCTGCAACATTTTGAGTAGCAGTATATGCAGACATTGGGGAGTTTCCAAATAGATTTGCGCGAGCTGCAGATCTAGGAGAATAGGATCTAGGCTAGTGGAAACCAAGCGAGTGGAGTGAAAGTGAGCATGACACAGGGAATTAGCATGGTGGTGGAACTAGAACAAACTCTGGACCTCATAGTCATTCCATTTCCAAAGGGGTCAGTCCACATAGAATCGGATGAGGATCACACTGTGATCAACACAGTGAAGGATATGGGCCTAAATTTGGTCGTGCATCCACTCCAGACCCTCCATGCACTGCATCAGGGGGTGTCATATGAGTTGAGGATTAGAGAATAACGGGAACTCACCCTCATCATTGAATTTAAGGTCAACAACGAACAATTATTTGCATAGAAAACCCAAGCACTGAAGAAAAAGGAGGAGTTGCAGACACGACGTCAGAGCCTAGTAACAACGATCCAGCAAGCCTACAAGTTAGTAGCTAAACTAAAAATATGAGAGGATGTAGAGGCCTCAACCAAAGTGAGGAAATTGGCTGTTGCAGTACATGCATCAAAGGAGGAAGTCAGTAGGGTGACTTTCGATTTCTAGATGAAAATAGCAAAGTTGCAGTTGAAGTTGTAGCCAACGACTCCGCCAGAGGTTCGGGAGTAGTGTAGAGTGGCAATCAAGGAGGGAATGAATACATTGGATACTGTAGTCAATGACTGCTCCTCGATGTTTGATGCAATGATGGAATTATGGACGAATCTGCAAGAGGACCCAAACCTGTAGAAGTTGAACACAGATGTCCAAGAGACGCAGTGACAGTATGATGAGGTCCAAGTGATTGCATGCACTTTGGCGCCCGCTCAGCGCCTAGCAAAGTTACAGGAGGGCAAGAAGCTACTAACACAGGTGGAGGACTTGCAAAGGAAAGAGGCCTTGCCGAAGGCCAGATTGAAGTTGTGGCTAGAGGAAGCTTGTTAGCTTACTCTATCCCTTCAAGAGTAGCTAAAGGGGCTATAACAGATGTAGAAGACAATGCGCCTAGCATTGGAAGGGAAAAAAATAGAGAAATTGGTCAAAGAGGTACAAGAGGCAGCCACACAAAGTGTTGCTGAAGTTGCAGTGATGTGGGTTGAGTTGGGTGGTCTTCGCAACAAGATCACAATGCCAATTGAGTGGCTCGAGGGTGATTCAAGATATTTGTGTTGGGAGCCTATTGGGATAGGGTCCTTAGGGTCCGTTTTGGGGTTATTTAACCCAAATTTTGTATATGTTGTTGTAAAATATGTAAAGTCTCCATGATATGTGGATGCAGAGTGCACAGATAGATAGGTGTCAAAGGGGTCTTAGCCCCTTCTTTGGATAGATAGTTAAGTCAGTTTTAAGACTCACCCATGGTCTGCAGACCATGGTATTGTATTGAAAAGTCCATATATTCAAGTCATAGAAAGTCAAGAAAAAGAGGTAAGTAGCAAAGAATAAAGATAAGAAATATTTTGGGCAAGTACTAAGGCAGGAAGGCTCTTCTTCCTGCACTTAGGCAAGAACGGGAAGGCTCCTTCATCTGAGTGCGTAGGAGGCCCTTGTAAGTCTGCAGCTGAGTGCGCAGACCCCTGCAGCTGAGTGCGCAGGGTAGAAGAGTTTGTAATCTGAATATTGAAGATCAATAAAGACTAATTTTGAAGAAGTACTGTGCATTAATGTCGAATCTATTTATGCTATGTTTTGTCGCTTAATAATATGTTTTTATGAAACAATGAATGAATGTTGCACGAAGTCACTGGATCTCTCTTATTTATGCATGATATGAGTAGTTATCTATTTTCACAAAGTTAAAAGGTATTTCCATTATGTCTGATGAATTAAGTAGATCAGCGTGAACTCATATCTATGGTTGTTTATTGATGCACGAAAGTAAATAAGTTGTCTGGTTAAGGTCCACAAAGACTGATCGTAGGCCTTCACGAAGGTATAGAAGCCAATTTAACTTAGTTACAGTGACGAGCCCTAGAAGAATACCGATCTACGGGAAGGCAGATCTGAACTTTTAGAGCCTAAGAGTCATTTATCACATGTCCCTGAATGCAGAAACCTCGTTCTAGCATCCCCTAATACTGATTCGAGTGAGACTACAGCCTGCGCTATGCAGGTTGTTGTCGAAAGGGCCAACATTTAGGGTTTTGTTAGTTCGTGTGAACAACTCTGAACCTAGGTTAGGCCCCCTTGATCCAACACTACCTTTTCAGACTCAAGATTATTTAAGGAAAGTAACCTTTGAATTTTTCTTTATCACCTCTTTTTCAAACTCTCTAAACATGAAAAAGGAGTCGAGTTAGACCTTCTTTGGATTCGTAAAAACATCAAACAATGATAAGCTCATCGATCAAGATGGGACCGAACCACTCCTTCTCAGTGTTTGTTAAACATGCTTAGAGGGATCCATCTGAAGGATGAAATTGCATATCAAGCAGATGTCATCCTCCTCAAACTTATTAAAAAAATAAAAAGGTACTGACCAACAATGGTTGGGGAAATTGGGAAAATAGGGTACTTCACTTGCTAAAAGCAACAAATCATTCTTGAAAATGAAACTCTTCCACTTAATCTCTGTGGTTGTTTGGTTGAGAAATATGCTTGTATTTTGGTCCATCACACCATTTTAAAGCCTCTATTTTTAGTTTTGGGTCAAAGATTCTAACTCCATTTAGTGTCCCTGATGTGTTCAAGAGAAGTTATTCAGTGAATATTTTCTACAATACTCTTAAGCCTTTTTTTATCCTCCACAATATCCCAAGTCTGAGAAAGGAGATCGATGAAGGTAACCTCAAACCACTGAGGGTTCAACAACTAGCCCTACCAAACAAGAGAGGGCTCTCTCTATGAGCTCACATCCAGTGATGTCTTGAGTAGGATAAAATATTAGGCTAGGTCTATTTCAGCTCTAGGGTTTTGAAATTCAGGGCTTTGCTGGATCAAGAGTCAAAATCAAGGAACTATGTCAGGTCTCAAGGGTTCAGTTGCAAGAGATAAACAGGAGCAGGGTAGGTATGATTTTGTGATACTTTTTTTTCGATGTAGTGTAGGGTGGAAAAGAAAAGATTCAAAATGAGCATGGCAAGCATGAATTCACTTATCAGAAGATAGGTAACATTAACATGAAATTCCTAACAAAACAAAGCTTAAATTTAAGAATTCTATTTAAAAAATCCTAGTAAAATCACTAAAAAGCATAGATATTGAAAGGAGATGAATTATCATTCATATAAGCTATTAACAGAAGGAAAACATTATCATGAACTCATATCACAAGAATTCCTAAATACTAGCTGCAATTGACCTTTTATTTCATGTAAAACTTGATAAGTACAAGCTCCAAGCCTTTCACTCACTCATGTCCAACACCTAATACTTTGAAACCTAAAGTATTTATACAATGGTTTATAGAAAAATATCTTGAAATAGATCTCAATATTTGTTACAAAAAATCATAAAAATGGATCACAACTACTAAAAATATCATTTGGCTAAGCTCTGGTGCTATTATGGACATTCTGGTGTAACTTAGGCCTCGAATAGACACTTTTTTTAATCCTGTTGACTGATGAACCATGTTTCTATTCCATTTTTCAGGATTCTGTTCTGAAAGTTGTTGTAAAGAATGTGCAATGCTCGCTCCTTTTGCTCCTTAAATTGTGATGAAAAGTTCTTCATTGTCCTTCGAGTGGCAGTGAAATGAGTGATATGGTGCTCTGTGAATGGATTTCATGGTCTTTCAATTGAGAAATTACATAAAAGACATTGAAAAATCATGGTCGAGGGCATGAAAAACTTAACTGATATTGACTATTGGGAAGAAATATGAGTCGTTGATCTGAATTGTCTGATCCAAGCTAATGATATCTAGGTTGTTGATCTGGGCCAATTATATATCACAATCACAATAGGGAGAGGGGCTCTAAACCATGTTCCATAGTGTTTTACTGATGGGTCGGACCCGATAATTTATCAAGAACCATTTTATAATATATCGGATCGGTCTAGGGCTTTCCACATCACAATCGCAAATGGGAGGAAGACCTTGAGGGGGAGGAACTCAAAGTTGATGCGATCTCCAAGGGCCAAGACTTATCACAATCAGGAGCCGAGACTCATAGCCGAGATCCAAAACTCATAGCCAAGGCTTAGGACTCATAGCCGGGGGTCGGGACATATTGGCACTGGGTTTATCTGTGAGTGGGAATTATTACAGGATGAGGAGTAGATTGTTGGATGCGAGATGGGCCCGATTGTGGGATATCACAATCACAATTAGCAAGGGATGAGGAGCGTTATTTCATTGTTTATGTAATATTCTCTGATTGTGGGCTGCAAGCTTTGAAGGGATTTTAATATAGTTTAATGGGTGCAACTAGAGTTAAAACAAATGGAATTTCAGCTAGAGTTTCGATGTATAACAATGGAAATGCGATTAAACGAATATTGAAAGTGATTTTTGGATAAGGCTAGAGTTTGGAATTAATATGAAATTGTTGGAAATACTGAGAGGGGGGTGAATCAGTATTTCCTATTTATTTTTTTAATTGTTCTAGTGATTTCCAAAACCATATATAGATATATATATGCATACACAGAACACAGAGATCAATAGCTGGAATAAATTCTTTTATTAAAACTCAAGATAGTGAAATGAAATAAATACAATATAAGTATATATCTGACTATGAATAGTTTCCAAGCTCCAACTTGGACTACAGTGAGGCTCCAACCTCCAGAGAACCAACTCTGCTTAGTAGTGGTTCTGCACTTAGGAGCACCTACCCCTAATGACTTTAGTCCTGTTCAGTTCTGAGGCTCCAACCTCTTGGGCTTCAACCCAACCTTGGTATACACTGGTATGCTGCTGCACTTTATTCAGCTGATGTTCTCTCACTCCTACTCTCCTTCCTCTGATACTTCTACAGCCTCCACTGCTTCTACTGCCTCTTCTACCTATGTTGCTTCTGCTACCTCACACTCTGGTTCTTCACCATCACAAAAACACCAACAATTCTCTGTTTTTACTATTTTATACATTCTTATGCCTTTGTCCATTCGTTTTCGCTTACTCGCTGGCTCCTTGGCTTCCTTCTCCCTCGCTTGACCTTCTGGCTTCCCTCCTCCATTCGCTTTAGCTTCCTCTATGCTCGAATTAACAAATGCTTCATGGGACACGTTCAAGAGGAAGAGGGGCTGAATTACAATAGAAATGATGCTTATTAAAAAAAATCAAAGAGGTCCCTTTTTTTCTTTTCAAGTACATGCGTCATGAACTGTTATTTGTTCATAACATAGATGCCCAAGATCAATTCTAGAAATGAAGCGTTTCAACATATATATATATATATATATATATATATATATATATATATATATATATATATATATATATATATATATATATATATATATATATATATATATATATATGACTTCTTCCTATCACCAAGGGACATGTTCATAGGGAGGAGAGGCCAACTTGTATATGAAAAATATATATGTCGGAGAATATTTTATTCACAGACTTATTACTTCACGGAAACCATATAAACGAGGCTATAGCCATATAGAGGTCCCACATGCCACGTCATCCTTTTATCACAATCGTCGCTTCCAGAGTTTCGCACATAACATAGTCGATTGCCGATGGCCAATTCCCCTACTAGATGCAATATTATATAAATTGTTTTTGATGAGTCCATCGGGTCCATACCTCTATCGCAATCGGCGGATTTAACATCCCTTCGAGACTAGCGACACAACGGATGCGATATTACATTGAACCATGTTGCAATCGGACCATCGGGTCCATGACTTACATCACAATCGGCGTTCGGGAGAGTGTAATTCCTTTGTGTATTGTTGCGATGGGTGGATGCGATATAGCATTCAACCATAACACAATGCCGCATCGGGTCTGCATGCGTCATCACAATTGGAGGTTTCGGTGGTGACACATAGCTGAACCGCCGATTAGCGTTGTCGCCGATATACATATATATGCTGATATATATATATATATATATATATATATATATATATATATATATATATATATATATATATATATATATATATATATATATATATATATTTTTATATATATAAACTTCTCCGTCTTTCTCCTGTTACATCAGTCAAAAAACACATGAAGTTAAACCTGTCGTTCGATCATTCATCAGGCGATCCAATGATGTTTGCTCCTCCTGATCCCGCGAACTACCCACGCGTTAACTCGTGATAAAGCGGTTTCTGCCCTGTCCCTTCTGCCACGCGTTGCCTGGTGATTGTGACCGCTCGCCCGCGTACGATTACCATGCACCCTCCAAAGGCAGTGTGGACAATACTATTTACCACCATCCCCGCTCGCTATCTCATGTGCATCTTTATCCCCCGGTAGATGTTGAATCTTTTCGCTGGAAATCTGACGGTGCATGTTTGTTTGCTATTAAACGCATCCACTGCTCCTCCAATAGCTCTTGATAACTCTGTCTGCTTCCTCTATGGCTCCGATGGCTCTGTCTGCTCCTCTCGTCTCCATCTGCTCCTCTGGTGGCCTTGTCTACTCCTTGAATATTGCCATATTGACATCAATGATAATCTGTGCCCAACAATATCCCCCTTTGTTATTGATGGCAATATTCTTCTGCTCTCTCCCTCTTTGACATCAATGGTAAAGGAATGCATACGAACTCCCCCTGTCAAACTGCTCCCCCTGTCCTACTGCATCTTTGTGAATGAACTTGAGTGATGATAAAGAAATAACCCCCATCTTTTGATGCAGATGTTCGAATGCTTCTCGTGGAAGAGGTTTTGTGAAAATATAAGCTATCTGCTCCTTTGTACTGATATATTCCAAGACGATGTTTTGTTCAGCTACTTGCTCACTGAGGAAATGATACTTTATTGGTATGTGTTTGGTTATTGAGTGCATCACTAGATTTTTGCTGAGACTGATAGCACTTGTGTTGTCACAATAAATGGTAATTGGTTGATCTGTACATATGTCAAGATCTTTTAGAGCTTCCTTCATCCATAGTATCTGAGTACAACAGTCTTCTGCAGCAATATACTCGGCTTCGGTTGTGGATAATGATATGGATGACTATTTTTTGTTGAACCAGGATACCAAATAGTTTCCTAGGAAGAATGCATTTCCACTAGTGCTTTTCTGATCATCTATACTTCCAACCAAATCAGCATCAGTCTATGCAGTCACAGTCAGTGTTGAGTTCTTTGGGTACCAAAGGCCGAAATCAGAAGTTCCCTTCAGATATCTGAGAATTCTTCTTACGGCTAATAAATGGGATTGTTTGGGAGCATATTGAAATCTTTCCACCATTCCTACTGCTTGCATTATGTCTGGTCATGTAGCTGTTAAGCATAGAAGGGCTGTGATCATTGACCTGTAATGAGCTGCATCCACTAGAGGGGAGTCATCATCTTTGCTCAGTTTGCAGTTTGTGGTCATAGGTGTGCTCATGGGTGCACAGTCCTCCATTCCATATTTTTTGAGCATGTCTTTTAGATATTTGGTTTGAGATATACACAATCCTTCTCTGGTTTGGGATACTTGAAGTCGAAGGAAGTGGGACAGCTCCTATGATTGACATCTCAAACTCTTTTGACGTGTTTTGAGAAAATTCATGGCTCATTTCATCATTATTACTAGCAAAAATCAGATCATCGACATAAACAAGAGCAACTAGTAACTTACCTTGATCTGTCTTTATGTATAGATTGCTTCCAGCCACTCCCTTTTTGAAGCCTTGTTGTTGTAGGTAGTGATCCAATCTTGCATACCAAGCTCTAGGAGCTTGTTTCAACCCATATAAAGCCTTTTTCAACTTACAGACTAAGTCTTTTCCTGCTGTTAGATCAAAACCTTCTGGTTGCTCCATGTAGACTTCCTCCTTGAGTTCCCCATTTAGAAATGCTGATTTCACATCCATTTGATAGATTTTGAATCCTTTTGAGCAAGCAAATGCCAAGAACATCCTGATAGCTTCCATATGGGCCACTAGTGCAAATGTCTCTTCAAAGTCAATTCCTTCAATTTGTGAATAGCCTTTGCAGACAAGTCTTTCCTTGTTTTTGATAACCTGTCCTTCCTCATTCATTTTATTTTTGAACACCCATTTGGTTCCTATTATGTTTTTGTCCTTTGGACGAGGTACCAGCTCCCATGTCTTGTTCTTCTCAATTTGGGACATTTCTTCTTCCATGGCTTTTACCCAATGAGGATCCTTACTTGCTTCTGCAAATGTTTCTGGTTCTATCATAGATAGGAGGGCAATGACTTTTCTCTTGGGTGTGATTGTTATCCTTCTTTAGGTTTACACACCTTCATCTTTACCGCTAATGATTTGCTCTTCTGGATGATGACTTTGGACATACTTCATCTTTGAAGGGGTATTTGGTGGTTCTCTTTCCTCTTCTTGTTCTTCTTCTTCCTCATCTATTACTTCTTCTTTAGGTTCTTCTTCTTCAATGAGAGATTCATCTTCATGTTCTTTAATTTCCCTTTCTGGAAGATCTTCATCAACGTTTACATCAATGCTTTCGACTATTTTCTTCAGTCGATAATTGTAGCACTTGTAAGCCTTGCTCCGTGTAGAGTATCCAAGAAATATCCCTTCATCAACCTGAGAATCAAACTTTCCAGGTGAGCCATCATTTATTTTTATGAAGCACTTGCTTCCAAAGATCTTGAAGTACTTCACCAAAACAGGTCTTCCTTTCCATAGCTCATAAGGAGTTTTTTCACAATTTGGTCTTAATTGAGTTCGACTCAGTGTATAGACAGCTATCCCTACTGCTTCTCTCCAGAATTTAGGTGGTAATTCTGCTGCTAATAGCATAGTTCTTGCCATTTCTTGGATTGTTTAGTTTCTTCTTTCAACTACCCCATTTTGCTGAGGTGTTCTGGTAGCCGAGAATTCCCTTTTAATTCCATGAATATTACAGAACTCACTAAACTCGTTTGATGTGAATTCTCCTCCTCTGTCTATTCTAAGGCACTTAATTTTTTAATCTTTTTCATTTTCTAGAAGGGATTTTAGATTCTGTTGTGGTAAAAACACAAACCCCCATTATTGATGTGCTCACTTCAAATAATGGGGACCCTTTCTATAAAAAATTTGGCTAAACACCTTTTAGGATTTTTATTTAGTTGATTATCCTACGCTTTTGTTAATTTTTCATTTTCTTTGGATTCTTATTTTGATTGCTTTGTTAAAATCGATTTTTTATAAGCTTCCCATTGATGCTTGTTTCGCCTCATTTGGTCAACTAGTTTGTAAATGGCACTCCTTCGAAGTTTAATTATTTATGTCGTCTGGGTTAAAAATGCTATTTTATTCTTTTTTATTTTTGGAATAGTTGTAGTTTAGATAGGCAAATTAGGCTTTAGAAAATTTCATAACTAAACTAAACATCATTAAAATAAAACCAAAATAAAAAATTGATATTTAACATTAAATTTTAAGATTAATTAAATTAATTATTATAATAAAATATAATTAATTTAATTAAAATTAAAACTTAATATTAAAAATATATATTAAAAAAATAATAATAATAAAATATTGGCTCCATCGGAATTTTTATAACATGCATATCTAAAAACCCCGATCCAAGGTATTCTTGCGATATGCGATGCCTAAAAGGCTTAAAACATTAACCAAGGGTTTTTATAACACTTTGTTTTTATTTTAAGATTTCCAAACTCACCCATACGTGAGTGGAATAAACATGAGGTAGGGTAGGTTAATATTAAATAGTTAATTATAGTTTTAATATTATAATAATTAATGTTTAATTTTATATTAATTAATTTAATCAAAATAAAAAAAATTAATATATATAAAATAAAAAAGATTTTTCAGATCGCAGGATCGCATCGCAGGTTCAAACAATGCATTTTCTAACACCGATGGCCTCCTTCCCCGATCGCCGATATGCGATGGCTCAATAAGCCAACATGGCATTAACCAAAGGAGCATTACGCTAGGATTCATGTAAGTTTTGTTTTATTTAATACTCATACGTATGAGTAAAATGAGTGGAACAAATGGAATGAGTTAAAGGTAGGAATGGAGTGGTAGGTTAGTTTATATTTTTTAATAATATTTAGTATTTAATGTAATTAATATATAATAGTTAATGAATTTAATTAAATTTAAATTTAAATATTATTTATATTAATTAGTTTATAAATAATTAATATTTTAGTTAGTTAGATATTAATTAATACATAGTTTATTAATTAATTAGTTTAGTTTATAATTAACAAATAAATTAGAATTAATTATTAGGTAATTAGAGTCTAATTTAGGATTAGATTTTTTATTAAAAATTTTGGCTTTTAGCTCAGCAACAGAAATTCCAGAATTGACTCACTAATTTCGGAGGCCTATAGACTGAGTTTTAGTTGGCCAAATGAGGCCCATGATAGTTCATTGGAAAGATAAAATCAAGGAGAATATTTTTGAGGAGGTTTCACTAACAGATTTGGTCATTAATTGAATAAAAAATCATGCAGAAGATCAAGCTCTGAATTTCTAAAACAAAATCAATTCTCTGAGTTATTTTCTGCATTTTCATTTGTCCTAAACCTTTTCTAATTGTAGATTCGCTCATCAATGATATCTTTGGCCATTTAAACCATCCCAAGCATCAATAGAGAGCTTATATTTTATTTTCAATTATTTATTTAAATAAAATTTGATTGGATTTCTTTTAATGCTAGAAATGGTATTTTGATTTTATTGTTACATTTTAATTCATTTTGATTTCTTTTTGCAGGAAAACAGTAGAAGATATATGGAGAAAAAGATCTCAATCAATGAGAATGCTCTAGCAATTAAAGATGGGAATTTGGAGCAAATAAAATTGGATTGGGCAGATTTCTCTTCAACAAACTTTCATCTCAAGAATTCCTTTGCAGAAATTATAAATAGCAGATTGCATAATGGAATAGTGGCTGCTCTCCTCTGCAATTTTGGAATTCTAAAATCACTTTTGTATTAGGGATTTAGAGTTGTAGGTGGGAGGAGTGGAATCTCAGATCTAGAGATTATTGAGGTTTTTCTTTTACATCCTGAGTTATGTATAATGAACAGAGTTTGCACTATTGTAGCTCTGCTTTTGAAAGCAGAAGCTTAGGCATTGTAAAGGACTATTAGAGACCGGAGCTGGAGAAATGGATTCAATAAATTGGTATTTCAAATACTATTATTTTAAATGCTGGTTTTATTTTATGATAACAAGAATGGTGTCAATTTACTTACATATTTGTGCACTTTTGTCGGTATGGGTAATTTGCTTCTATTTTATGTTATTATTTATCTTTGCTCTTATGAGTTGAACTCTGATTTCTGAGTAACTATTTACTCATAAATCTGTCTTTTAATATTGGATGAATAAATAGTGATATGTTGTGAACTTCTTCCGCATATTATTGTTTAATTATTCAAGTTACTGATTAAATGATCAAGATCATTCTGTGAACTACTTCCTGAGTGTTGTTGATTGATTATTTCAGTTAAAAGGTCTTAATAGGATGTGTTTGGTATCCATAATATTAGTTAATTGAACTATTTCATTAACTTGATATTCATTATAAACGAGACATTTAAATCTCAATATTTTAAATACCTGCTCTTGGTTAGGTTAGATCTATATCTGCCTAATTGAGATAGGATTAAGATAGTTTCTTTTGCTTGCATCTTAGAACAAGTTTGTATTTAGAGTAAATTCTACATTCTTTTAAGTTCTCTTCACAAAGAGGCAAACTTTAGTAGTGGATTGGCTAAGCCCTAAATCAGCTTAAGGATCACTTTCTTGCCTGATCAGCAAGAAGGACGATTTGATGTCTCTTTTCCATTGGCAAATTAAAGTCATATTTTAAATCCATTGAAGATTGAGAGAAGGTAACTGGACCTAGTTGAACCAGTCGGAACCACCATTCCAAACGGAAAAGGAGCTGCTTTAAGGTCCGGACCAGGTGGTCATCTCCCATGTTGTTGCAGCGAATTTCGAGGCTTCAACAGATTCTTAAAACACTCAAAAGTTTCAGATTTATACTTTATTAAATATATCCACATCATTCTAGTATAATCATCAACAAATAACACAAAATACCTTTCTCCTTGGAGTGCTTGATTTCTAGTTGGCCCACACACATCAGCATGGATGATCTCCAAGGGCTTCGATGTAGAGAGCTCCTTTGTCTTGTGGCTGATTTTGGTCTGCTTTCCATGTTGACATGGACCACATACTGCTTGATTTGGTTTTAACAGCCTTGGGATTTCTCGTACAGCTTTGATCTTGCTGATATTGATCAGATTTTTTAAGTTTGTATGTCCAAGTCGCTTGTGCCACAGCCAACTCTCATATGTCTGACTCAAGTAACATTTATTTTCTTGAATCTTGTTCAGGATGTAAATGTTGTCTGGTGTTCTCACCCCTTTTTCCACAAGTTTCCCTGAGGCAAGTTCCTTATTTCACAGTATTTGATGCTGAAAACAACCTTATGTCCTTGATCACAGATTTGGCTGACACTCAAGAGGTTGTGTTTGAGTCCATCAACCAGCAGAGCATCTTGAGCTTTTCCTTTTCCATTGATCAGAGTAACTGTTCCTTTTCCTGCAATTCTTCCAGATCCGCTTCAAAATGACACATTTCCTTCCTTTTTTCTCAATGAGAAAAACTTCATTCTGTCTCCTGTCATGTGTCTGGAGCACCCACTATCTACAAACCACTTGTTTTCATTATTTTGAGCATATAGAGCCAGGCCAGACTTGTCCATGTTGGAGTTCTTGCTACTCGTATTTCTTCCTTTGAGTGGGCAGTCTTGTTCATAGTGTCCATTATTTTAGCAGAAAGAGCAAATCAGATCAAATTTGGTCAAGGGATCAAATGAATTGAAGGTTTTGGTTTGTCCCTGGGCATATGATTTGATTATTTGGTTCTTTAGCTTTGTCTTTTCATTTTTGCGAGCCATACAATGTTTGGCTTGATGACTGAAGTTTTTACAGTGAAAGCAGTGTCCAAGAAAGATGGTTTTGTACTTGTTGACGTAACCACGGTTTGAGTCAATTTCCTTCCAGGGAATTAGTCCTCCCACGTTCTTTGGATTTGTGATGGGCCCTTGGTGGAGTACAGGTTTGTATTTGCTGTAGTGTCCATGATTCAACTCCACATTCTTCTTTGGAGTAATTCTCTCTTCATTCTTGGGATTTGGGATGCACTTTGATAACATACTTTTTCATCTTTTGGATTGCAGGAAAGTGCATCGGCATAGCTTTTCGCACTATTCTTAGTGCTTGAGGATTCTCCTTTGAAACCTATTCCAGACTTGTCATGTTGAGGTTTTTGATTTTTCAGAATAGTTTCAAGTATTTGAGAGCTTTTACAACCCTTTTTAATTTGCTCCAACTCCTTTGTCAGAGACACTATTTCGGCCTCACATTCTTCACAAGTCTCTTCTTTTTCTTTAAGCTTTTCTTCCAAGAAATCTTCTCTCCTTCTTATTTCCTCATTTTCCACTTTGAGAGAAATGAGTTTGTTCCGTAGTTTTTCATTTTCTTCAATGGCGCTAATTAATAGTTCATATACATTTCCTTCCAGCCCTAAGTCATCATCATCTGTGAGTGCCATGAATAATGTTTCTTGGCTTTCATCACGATCACTTTCCTCATCTGATTTCTTTTTGGTGACCATAAAATCATCCTCATCAGACCCATATTGCTTGGAGAAGAAGTTTTTCTTATTGAACCCTTTCTTTTTGTGTGCCATTCTTTTAGAATTTCCTTCATCATCACTGTCATGTTTATGAGGACATTTTGCTACATAATGACCTATTTTACCACATTTAAAACAAATAAGAGGATACTTGCCTTTAAGCTTAGATCCTCTCTTCAGCTTTCGTACAAATTGAGCCAATTCGGATTCCACATCTGACTCATCACTACAGTCATTCCTTTCTTTCCCCTTCTTTGACTTTGAGGCCTTGAATGCTGCATCTTTGGAGCTTGGGCCACCTTTCCTCATTTCATAGGCAGTGAGAATTCCATGGAGTTCATCCATTTTGAGGGTATCTAGACCGTTTGCTTCTTCTATAACACTTATTTTGGAGTCAAATCTGTCTGGAGGAGACCTTAATACCTTTTGAACAATGGTACTTTCTTCAACTTTTTCATCCAATCCTTTCAGGGAATTTACCACTTCAGCTACTCAGAGGAGGTATGCTGCAATATCTTCTTCATCTTCCATCCTCAAACTTTCAAATTGTCTTCTGTGAGTTTGAAGCTTTGCCTTTTTGACTTTTGAGTCTCCATCGTACAAGCCAACTAGCTTCTTCCACATTTCTTTGGCAGAGGTACAGTGCATGAATTTTGTAAACTCAGAATCAATGATTCCACTAGTGATGGAGTTCATGGCCTTTGCATTTGCAATGCAGGCTTTCCTCTCATCTGGGTCTATTGGAAGAGTGGAAGTCGTTCGGTATTCATTTTGAATGAAATGCCAGACTTCAGGTCCAAGGGAAATTAAGTAGTAGGTCATTCTTTTCTTCTAGAAACCAAAGCTAGTGCCATCGAACAAAGGAGGTCTTCGTGATGCTTTGTGAATTCTCATCATGGCTGCGGATCCTTCTTCAAGCTGTTAGGCTAGTATGAAGAAGCCTGCTTTGATATCAATTGTTGGAAATACTGAGAGGGGGGTGAAACAGTATTTCTTATTTATTTTTTTAATTGTTCTAGTGATTGCCAAAAGAATATATAGATATGTATATGCATACACAGAACATAGAGATCAACAGTTGGAATAAATGCTTTTATTAAAACTCAATACAGTGCAATGAAATAAATACAATATAAGTATATATCTGACTGTGAATAGTTTCCAAGCTCCAACTTGGACTTCAATGAGGCGCTAACCTCCAGAGCACCAACTCTGTTTAGCAGTGGTTCTGCACTTAGCAGCACCTACCCCTAATGACTTTAGTCCTATTCAGTTCTAAGGCTCCAACCCAAGCTTGGTATACACTGGTATGCTGCTGCACTTTATTCAGCTGAGGTTCTCTCACTCCTACTCTCCTACCTCTGCTACTTCTACAGCCTCTGCTACTTCTGCTACCTCTTCTGCCTCTATTTCTTCTGCTACCTCACACTCTAGTTCTTCACCATCACAACAACACCAACAGTTCTCTATTTTTACTGTTTTATACATTCTCATGTCTCTTTGTCCATTCATTTCTACTTACTCGCTGGCTCTTTGGCTTCCTTCTCCCTCGCTTGACCTTCTAGCTTCCCTCCTCCATTCACTTTAGCTTCCTCTGCGCTCGAATTAACCAATGCTTCACGAGACACGTTCAAGAGGAAGAGCGGCCGAATTACAATAGAAATGATGCTTATTAAAAAAATATTAGAGAGGTCCCTTTTTTTCTTTTCAAGTTCACAAGTCGTGAACTATTATTTGTTCGTAGCATAGATGCCCAAGATAAATTCCAGAAATGAAGCGTTTCAACATATATATACATATACATACATACATACATACATATATATATATATATATATATATATATATATATATATATATATATATATATATATATATATATATATATATATATATATATATATATGAATGACTTCTTCCTATCACCAAGGGACATGTTCATAAGGAGGAGAGGCCAACTTGTATATGAAAAATATATATGTCAGAGAATCTTTTATTCACAGACTTATACTTCACGGAAACCATATAAATGAGACTATAGCCATATAGAGGTCCCATATGCCACATCATCCTTTTATCGCAATCACCGCTTCCGGAGGTTCGCACATAACACAGTTGATTTCTGATGGCTGATTCCCCTGCTGGACGCGATATTATATAAACTATGTTTGATGAGTCCATCGGGTCCATACCTCTATCGCAATCGGCGGATTTAACATCCCTTCGAGACTAGCGACATAGCGGATGTGATATTACATTGAACCATGTTGTAATTGGACCATCGGGTCTGTGACTTACATCGCAATCGGCATTTGGGAGAGTGTAATTCCTTTGTGTATTGTTGCGATGGGCGGATACGATATAGCATTCAACCATAACACAATGCCGTATAGGGTCTGCATGCATTATCGCAATCGGAGGTTTCGATGGTGACACATAGCCGAACCGTCGATTAGCGTTGTCATCGATATACATATATGTGCCAATATATATATAAACTTCTCCACCATTCTCCTGTCACATCAGTCAAAAAACACGTGAATTTAAACCTGTCGTCCGATCATTCATCAGGCGATCCGATGATGTTCACTCCGCCTGATCCCGCAAACCGTCCACGCGTTAACTCACGATAAAGTGGTTTCTGCCCTGTCCCATCTACCATGTTTCGCTCGGTGATTGTGATCGCTCGCTCGTGTACGATTACCGCGCACCCTCCTAAGGTGGTGTGAACAATACCGTTTACCACCATCCCCACTCGCTATCTCCCATGCATCTTTATCACCTGGTAGTCGTCGGATATTTTCGCTGGAAATCTGACGGCTCATGTTTGTTTGTTGTTAAATGCATACACTGCTCCTCCGATAGCTCCTGATAACTATGTCTGCTTCCTCTATGGCTCCGATGGCTCTGTGTGCTCCTCTTCTTTGGCTCTATCTGCTCCTCTCATCTCCATCTGCTCCTTTGGTGGCTCTGTCTACTGCTTGAATATTTCCATATTGACATCAATGACAATCTGTGTCCAACAGAAATATGAGTGTTTCCAAGGGAAAAATGTGTTTTGACTTAGGATTTAAGGATTTCTCAAGGAAAAAGGGGTTTTAGATGGAATGAGGGGATTTATGAGGGAAAATTGTGGGAGTTATATGAAGTATGAATGGGGATCTTCAAACAAGCTAAAATTCCTTGAACACATTTTTTCCTCTAATTACTACTCCCATAGTTATTAACCATCACTGATGTTATGACTCTTTCGACCTTTTTGATGACTTGACCTATTGATGACATCTAATGGAGTATGAAATGACCATGAGATGAGACTGAGATGGTGATCAAGACATTTACTAATGACTCATCATCATGAGTGATAACAGGACCAAAATGGCATTAGACCATGAAATGGAGCGAGTAGTAACATACCTAGACATACTAACCAGTGATCCAATTTTTATTTCAAATCCTTTTAAACCATAAAAATTTGACCTTGGACCCTATCAAGAAACTTTGAAAGACCACATTTGATCACTAGTGATGGGCAATACTAACAGACACTAACACCTTCATTCCACGTATGTCAATCCTCATCCTGTTTTGTATCCATATGATTCTGTCTCAAATCATGATACTCATTCAGTGTCATTGATGCGGGATACATCAAGGCCCTCCTGCGACAGGTCTCTTCCTGTTGACATAAGCTCATTATCTCAGAATTTTACTTAGAAAGACCTTCTAGTACCTTGGTACTTGAATACATCAATGACATGTTTCCTCACTCTTAGTGACATGTTTTCATCATTTACCTTCGACTGACAGACTCTGTGTGGTGTTCAACTTCAACTCATTCATTCACACCATACAAATTGTACTATAGTACCTTGACATCCATTAACATCATCGGTGTTTTTGTCGTGGTTTTTAATGACTTACATCATTAGTAGGGAGTTAGATGGTGTCTACCATGTTCAACCTCAACTCATTGATTCACATGGTTAGAATCATACATTGGACTATGGAGTGAACGATACCGAAGACCCTAGATTTGGTCTCATATATACGGGCTACAATTTTAGGATTAATGAAAGATTACAAATCATGATGGTTGTGATAATAGAGTCATCCAATCATGGGTATACCCTTTTTCATCAGTGGACGTGTTTTTCTTATCATTGTAGATGTAATGTTATCTTATGTGTTAAGCATGGGTATGCCCCCCCCTCAACAAATATGTCATGACTTAAATGTATTGTAATAGATGATGATATAAACCATTGTTCTTGATCTGGACTTGTCACAAAGTAAAGCACTTCACTCATCAACCACTGTTTCTGACTTTTCACTTTAGGGGGAAATCTGTTATATGCCATTTTGTCACATCTAGTGAATAGGCCTGCAAACTAGATCAATCAACATCCATGAACACTTTTTCATTATCCGTACGCAAATACCTTGGAATGAATCTCCCAGATCCCAGAGTTTATGGGCTTAACTACTTAATTTCCATGCTTTTAAGGCCCAACACACATTTTTCCCTTAGGGACTTGTGTTTAGTGCGGGTTGTTCCATTCTGCACCTAAACGGATGATTAGAAAGTTGTCCCTTGCTCAGGGTGTGTTGATTCTAGAAATTCAGGAGAGATAAAAAACCCTGAAGCTTCCTCTTCCCAAAGCTTTCAGGAGTTTTTTCAAGCTCTTACATTGGATAAGAACTTTGAATCCTATCTAATTCTACCTTGGATATTTCAGCTCTTATCCCTTGAGCTCATCCTCCTATCAAGAGTGGATCTCAAGCCTAGATTGGTAAATGGATAAGAATTCCTAAACTACCATCCTGTCTTATACATTTACTTCCATCCATAAGCTAGGGGTTCAATTTTTTAGATTGATTACCCTCATGTTGTTGCCCTAAATCTAAGAGAGTCATCATTCCATGCACTCAGGTGACATAGATGTGTGTTTTATGGTAAGGAAGGACAAGTCAACTTGGGGAGTTCTCTACATGATCAACTCCTATATCTGGTTGTAACTCGCTCCATTTCTATTAATACAAAGAGTACATTGTTTTCCTATATATGATGTTTACATTCATAAGTTTCAATGCTTTTCTTATCCATTGAATAAATTTATTGTATAATGCTACATAATGTAGAATTCCTACAGAAACTCCAATAGATCTTGAATTCTAGTTAAATTAAACACAAATAATTTGTTGATATTCAAGAGAGGAGAGAAAGAATTTTCTCCACGAAATCAATTTATTAAATTAATTAACAATATTAATACATGAGCAACCAAACCTCTAATCCCAAAGGGAGGTGGTTATATAGAAATTATCGAATCTAGAAAACTAGGAAAAAACTAGTAAAAAACTAGAAAAGGCTAAGAAAAGCTAAAGGGAGGCCTAAAATAGAAACAATGACTCAAGAAAACCTATGCCAAGTATCATCCATGAGGAAAGCATGAGGAGGGGCACATTTCCCAAGCAAGGCAGCTTTAAAACATGCTAAAGTGGTTTGGGGACCAAATCCCTTGATTTAAGGGGGAATCTTCATGTGGGGCACCAATCCTCAAATAACTCAAGTGGATGAGGTGTGGTTAGGTTTGAACAAGCACTTAGATGTCTAAATGGTTTAGGAAATTGGTTGGACCAATATTTCCATAATATTAAGCATTTAAAGGCAAAAAACAAGCGAAAGTTGGTCCACCGAGCTAGTTTACCAAAAACCAAGTATGAACATGATTTTTAGTGCATGTGGCCAAGTCAAGGGTACTTAGGATAAAAAATAAATGTAGATGTTAGGATTATATTCCACCCCCCCCCCCCCCCCCCCCTTCATCCTAACTCACTTATCTAAATTGAGTCCCAGCCAAGATGCCATGTTAGGTACTCAAGTGCAATAAATAAAAGATCCTCATAAAATGAAGAAAGAGGGAAAGCCTCATGGGAGAAACCCCCCCCCCGCCCCCCCTTAATCCTAACTCACTTATCTAAACTAAGTCCCGGACAAGATGCCATGTTAGGTACTCAAGTGCAATAAATAAAAAATCCTCATAAAATGAAGAAAGAGGGAAACACCCCCCCCCCCCCCCCCCCCCCCCCCCCCAAATAAAAGAGGAAAAATGGGCTAATTGGCCAAAAGGGCCTACTCAACTGTCTCAACCACTCCAAGCATAGCTCTTAGTTTTGAAAATTTCTTTTTAGTGAAAGACTTGGTGAAGATGTCTACAACCTGCTACTCAGTGGGGCAATACTGCAGTGATATGACTTGGTCACGGATTAGCTCGCGGATGTAATGCATGTCAATCTCGATGTGCTTGGTCCTCTGCCTCTGAACTATATCAATCAATATCTGAATGGACCCTTGATTTTCACAAAATATGACAGTCAGAAGTGGATATTGAAAACCAATCTCAGAGAAAAGGCCCTGCAACCAAAGAGCTTGTGTAGCTACATTCACTACACCTCTATACTCTGCCTCGGTTGTAGATAAAGCAATCGTGGATTGCTTCTTGCTAGAACAACAAAAAGTCCTTGAACCAAAGCTAAAAACATAACCAGAGGTGGTCTTGTAGTCTGTACCATCGCCAACCCAATCAGAATTTGTGTACCCAATCAATGAAAGTGGGCAATCTCGATCATAAAAGATGCCAAAACTGGAAGTACCCTTCACATATATAAGGATTATCTTTGCAAATTTCTAGTGAAGCTTATGGGGCTCTTGTATATATATGGAACAAAATCCTACTACAAAATATATATCAGGTCATGTGTGAGTAAGATACAACAAACTCCCAACCAACTGTCGATACAGTGTACTGTCCACCAAAGGTGTAGTACCCACATCCTCAAATCTGATCCCTGAAAGAAAGGGAGATGTTGTTGGCTTGCATTCTATCATCTGAAAGTGGACAAGTAGATCTTATGCATACTTAGATTGTGACATATTGATCCCTGAAGTAGACTGAGAAACTTCAAGACCAAGAAAGTAGTGCAACAGTCCCAAATCTATCATGGAAAATCGATCGTGCAATGTTGATTTTGCCGAATCAATAGCTGAAGTAAGGTTCCCTGTCATCATTAAATCATCTAAATAAAGTACTATCAACAAAAGGGAATCATCATGTTGTATAAAATAAACATTCGGATCATATTTGCATTGAATGAATCGAATGGAAAGCAGGAAAGAATCCATCTTTGCATACTAGGCTCTGAGAGCCTGTTTTAGGCCATATAAAGATTTCTTTAATCTACAAACGAGGGAAGAGTTATGAATGTATCCCTATTGCTGCTCCATATATATCTCCTCCTTGAGATATCCATGAATAAATGCACACATCACATCCATGTGATGAACTTCCCATCTACAAGAAGCAGCAATGGCTAAAACTAGTCGAATGGAGTCCATTTTTGCAACAGGTGCAAATGTCTTTGTGTAGTCTATGCCATGTACCTGTGAGTATCCTTTTTCAACAAGTCGAGCTTTTTAATTTCTGATCTCACCATCTGCAGCAATATTTTTTCGATAGATCCATCGGCATTAAACAATATTTCTTCCTTTTAGAAGTGGAACCAAGTCCCATGTGTTGTTTTCCATGAGAGCAGAGTACTCTTCATGCATGGAAGCCTCCCAAAGCAGGTTTCCAGTAGCCTTAGAGTGTGAATGTGGATCTGAACCAACTGTCATATAGAAATGTATGGGAAGAAATGGTTCAGTGGCATCCAGGGCTTGAGGAGCCCCGAAAATCTGTGATCTAGTCCTTCTCACATCCGTAGGATCACTGACTAGTTCACCCACATCTTGCAGGGTTTTCTCTGCCCAAGTTGGCAGCTGAGTTGGAGAAGCCATGACCTTCTCCTCATCCTCTGAATCATACCCAAGAGGCTTCTCTAATGGCTGCTTTGAAGTGCTCAAAGAATTTTAGGACTCCTCCTCATTAGTGACAACAAGCGGTTCCTCGACAGGGTCTGCTGAAAAATCATGCAGTGATTCTTCTTCAAACTTCACACTTTGAGCTACAAGGAACTTTTTAGTGTGAGAGTCCAACAATCTATATCCTTTGACACTATCAGGATATCCAACAAAGATACATTCAACACTTTGAGACTCTAAAGCCTTCATCTTATCTATCAGAATGTGACCCCATGGTCGTGAACCAAAAATGTGAAAGTGCGACACTTTTGGTTTCTTACCGGTCCAACATTCAAATAGAGAGGTGCCTTTGAGTGCTTTGTGAGGAATGTGGTTTTGAATGTATGCTACACAATTAATAGATTCAACCCTTAGGAGCTAATGATTTGGACTGTAGCATACAATTGGCCATCTCTTTTAATGACCCATTTTTCCTCTCCGCGACACCATTTCGTTGTGTTGTATATGGCACTGTGTTGTAGGTGTATACCTGCATCAATACAAATCTGATGCACATCCTTTTTGTCATACTCCCCCCCATTATCAGTACGGAGTATCTTAATCTTGCACCCAAACTCATTCTCAGCAAGTGCTTTAAATTCTATAAGGCATTCAAATACTTCTGATTTTAATTTCAAAAAAAATACCTAAGTAAAGTGAGAGAAATCATCTATCAAGGTGAGTACATATCAAGCCTTGCTGATTGAGGGTTGTGAGAATGGGCTCGTAATGTAACTATGAATCAGCCCAAGAGGTGAAGAAGGTCTTTGTGCCTTACCTTTATCAAAAATTTTCTCCGGATGCTTGCCGAGAATGCATCCTTGACATACACCGCTTGTGAATTTAATAGTGGGCAATCCTTATACCACGTTTTCCTTGTTTAGTTGATGCAAGTACTTATAGTTTAGAAGGCCAAATATTTCATACCATAACCTCCAATATCATTAGATTGTAATAGAAATATAGTGCTAATAGATTTAGGAACAAAGTGGGAGAAGAAATACAAACGAGAACTGTGATCTACAATTCCATGTGCAAGTTGTGAGCCCATGGAAATGTCGGTAATCACTGCGAAGTCCAGAGTGAACTCCACCTTCCTTCCAGAGCCAGAATGAGTGATATGATATATCAAGAGAAGATTTGTGAACAGCGAGGGAACATGAAGCACATTTGTGAAGCAGCTCCCTTCAAGGTCTACAATTCCTTCTCTGCACACCTTTGCGGGTGTGGCATCTCCCCAGTAAATTGGGGATCTCGTGCCTTCTTCGATAGAGGAAAATTCATCTTTTGATGCATCCATATGTTTCGATGAACCTGAATCAAGGATCCAAGCTGATGGAATGGATGTGATAGCCATTAAAGCGTGACCATCTTGTGCTCTCCCTCTCCCATCTCCCATTCTGTTATCATCCTTCTTCTTTGCGTTCTCGGACATGATGAGATTGTGCTGCTGCAATTGCTTAGCCATCTCATTGATTGTTTTCCTCATGCAATTTTCTCCAGGATGAAAACCTTTGGAATAGTAGCTGTAAAGTGTTATTTCCTTCTTCTTCTTACCCTTAGGCAAAGAATAGCTCTCTGAAGATTGTACGAGTCTCTCCTTCTTCGATTCATTAAATTTACCCTTACCTTTTTTCTTGTCTCTTCCACTGCTCTTTCGAGCATTGGTAGCCATAAATGCTTGGTTCCTTGAATGCTTTATGGCACCGATTTGGACTAACTTAGGTTTGTCTTGAATCAATGCTGCAATGAAATCATTCAATGCAGGCATTTTCCATTTTTCTGGAGTCAATTTAGATGCTTGAAAAGACGATACAAATACAGAATATTCAAGGCCTAATTTCGAGAGAATCGAAAGAATGAGTTGATATTCCTCTTTCTTGAATCCACATGCATCAAGTTCAATGAGGAGGGATTTAAAATTGTTGAAGTATTCTTGCAAGTTGCTAAAATGAGTTGGACTGAAGGATATGAGTTCATTCTCCAGTTGATGCACTCTCATTTCATCCTGCTTGTTGAATAGTCCTTCCAATGTGGTCCAGACCGCATCAAGAGTAGTAGCTCCGTTGACATGAAAAAGGAGTTCTCTAGAAATTGATGGGAATATCAGACCAACTGCTTCATATAATTTATTGAAATACTTGATCTTCTCCACTGCAGAAGTCGGTTCATTCTCTGTTCCCATTGTTACCCTATAAAGCCCTTTGCTTTGGAGGAGCAAAGTGATCTTTGTCTTCCATTCGAGGTAATTAAAAGGATTTAGAATGAGTTTTGTGGGATAAGAGAGATGATCCATTGCTACTTGTTTCACCTCTTGACGATCTATACCTACAAATAAAACCATGTACAATCCACTAGATTCGAACTAGCTCTGATACCATGTAGAATTCCTGCAGAAACTCTGATAGATCTAGAATTCTAGTTAAATTAAACACAAGTAATTTGATGCTATTCAAGAGAGGAGAGAAAGAATTTTCTCCATAAAATCAATTTATTGAATTAATGAACAATAGTAATACATGAGGAACCAAACCTCTAATCCCAAAGGGAGGTGGTTATATAGAAATTGCCGAATCTAGAAGATTAGGAAAAAACTAGTAAAAAAATAGAAAAGGGTAAGAAAAGCTGAAGGGAGGCCTAAAATAGAAACAATGAGTCAAGATAACCTATGCCAACTATCAGCCATGAGGAAATCATGAGGAGGGGTGCATTTCGAAGGAAGGAAACTTTAAAACATGCTAAAATGGTCTGGGCGACCAAATCCCTTGATTTAAGGGGGGATCTTCATGTGGGGCGCCAATCCTCAAATAACTCAAGTGGATGAGATGAGGTTAGGTATGAACATGCACTTAGATGTCTAAATGGTTTAGGAAAGTGGCTGGACCAATATTTCCATAATATTAAGCCTTTAAAGGCAAAAAACAAGGGAAAGTTGGTCCACCGAGCTAGTTTACCAAAAACCAAGTGTGAACATGATTTTTAGTGCATGTGGCTAAGTCAAGGATACTTAGGCTAAAAAAGAAATGTAGATGTTAATATTATATTCCAACATATAAATTTCGTAGATCTTTCGTTTGTTGTGATTGTATGTGCAGGTTCTAATTATAGAAAACACAACTAGGATTGGAATGTACAAGCCAAGAAGAGAGTGAAGTTTCTGGTGGATTCTAGGTAAGCCTCATCTCATTGTTCAATTACTTTAAGGGAAACATTATATTCTTTGTTTTTTATTGTTCTAGACTAGGCCACTAGGTCTAGGGAAGATACTTCTATCCGCAGTCATAGATTTTGTATAACAAACATGTTGACAAGGTACTAAAACTATTGGAGGAGTAAAAATTTTATGCAAAACTCTCAAAATGTTCCTTTGGGGTACAAGAAGTTGAATATTTGGGTCATATTGTATCCCATGAGGACGTTAAGTTATACCCTAACAGAATAAAATCCATCAAGGAATGGAAAATACCACCAAACTTAAGGCATCTTCGAGGATTTATTAGGTTGATAGGGTATTATGGCAAGTTTGTTATGAATTATGGGAGGATAGTAGAACAGTTAACAACATTACTAAAGAAATATGCATTTTTTTTACTACAGAATCAACTAAGTCCTTTGAACATCTTATAGAGGCAATGTGTTAAGCTCTGATACTAGGTACACGAAACTTTAGAAAAACCTTTAATGTGGAATGCAATGCCTAAGGAAATATGATTTGTGTAGTTTTAATGTAGGAAGGGAGACCCATTGCTTTTGAAAGTCATTTAAACAAGGGGAAATATTTATAAAAATCTATTTATGAGAAGGAAATGTTGGCAATCCTACATGCACTAAAGAAATGGAGCCCTTACCTAATGGGAATAAACTGCAATGTAAAAAAAAATCATGATAATCTTAAATACTTGTTGGAAAAATATTATATTCATAGGAGTAACAAAAATGGGTCACAAATATGTTGGGTTATGAATTTGAAATGATTTACAAAAAAGAGAAGCAAAATGTTGTTGTGGATGCATTCTAAAGAAGGTATGAGGATGTGGTAGCATTTATCTGTGTCATTTGTATTATCCAACCTAGTTGAATAACTTAAGGAAGGGAGGAATGGAAGAATGATGAAGAGGTATGGACACTCATTCAAAAGTTACAACAAGATCCTAATGCATCTGGTTCATTTATTTTGGAAAATGACTCACTGTGGTTCAAATATCACTTATATCTATGTAGGAAATCCTATCTTAAACAAAAGGTTCTTTTGGAATTACACACCTCTTCTATAGGAGGGAACTCTTGATTTTTAAAATCTCACCACAGGGTCAAGAAGGAATTTTTTGGGGATGGCTTTAAATTTGATTTTCAAAAGCTTGTGATGAAATGTTTGGTTTTCCAACAAAATAAAATTGAGACAGTTAAGACCCCAAGTATTTTACAACCATTACCCATTCCAAGTTAGCATTGGGAAGATGTCTTAATGGATTTTATCATAGGTTTAATCAACTTTGAAGGAAAGAAAGTCATCATAGTGGCATTCGATAGACTTACCATGTATGCACACTTTTGTGCACTATATCATCCTTTCAAATCCAGTACACTCGCTATTAAATTTGTGGAAATAATTCAAAATATGCATGGAAACTTAAAGATTATTGTAAGTGAAAAAGACTACATTTTCACTAGAATTTTTTGGAGAGAAATATTTTCTTGTCTTGGTACTTAATTAGATCATAGCTCACCTTATCATCCTAAATCAGATGGGCAACCTAAGATAGTGAACCGATTTCTGGAAGGATATCTTTGTTTCTTTATATCTGATACACAAACAAAATGGATCAAGTGGTTACCCATGGCAGAATGGTGGTATAACACTTACTTCCATACTGCAACAAAATTTACCCCCTTTGTGAAACTTTATGGATATCATACACCATCCATCATGTCATCTTTAAGAGACAATTCCAAGATTTAAGCAGTGATAGAGCACATTGAGCATCAACACAAATGGGTCCAATTTTTACGGTGATCTGAGTCAAGTATTTATGTTTTATCCTTAAGTATTGAGAAGTAAGAGTTGAAGAGACTTGTATCTCCTGATACAAAATTTATAAAGTTTGAAATAGGAAAATTTGAGATAAATGAAAGGTTCTAGGGTTTATGAAGCCTTCATAGCATCATTATTTGAACAATTCTGATGATAAGTCTAGAGTGACCATCTCGGTGGTATACAATCGCTATGAAGAAGCTAAATCTCTATAATGTACTTGAAATCTGTGAAGGATCTGAATTTATGCTTGAACTAAAATTTAAAAAATTATATATGTTCTATACATAAAAGAAGAATGAATCTTACTACAAAAGACCAACCTAACTATTCTTAAAGAAAATAAGTCAATCAAATTTGTGTTATCTTGAAATCTATCAAGATTGTATAAGATCTCTCCTTGAGTTTTTAAGTGGCATTAAAAGTCAAAACATGTTGCATGCTTGCAAAATGAAAGGATCTGCTAAATGTGAGCCTTGAAGACCATTATTTTTCTTTATGATGTTCTATATGTATCTAAGAGTTGGCATAAATATTGAAGTATAAGCACTAGACCACAAAGGAGACTATGATCTGGTATGTTGACGTTACAATGACAAAAGGAGTTGCTTGAGTTAAATATTTCAAACTCTAACATGAAAAAATGGGTTGAAAATGAAAGCTTAGGGTTCGTGATTGTTTGTTTCTGCTAAAAGAAGAAACTCTAGCTCTAGAAGATTTGACATCTTAATAATGAGGTTAATATGCAGGATGGATGAAAGAATAATAAACATTAATAGGGAGATACCAAGAGCTCAAAAGATAAGTATATTCTATTTATTTTAGTGTTTTAATGTTTATTAGCATTGGTTTGTTTATGGTTTGTAAACCCTAGGTAGGGTTTGGAAAAAAAATCTAAGGCTTATGAACCAAATCTTAGAATTGATTATGTTGGTTTGAAAGAAGAAACCCTAACTCCTAATGATGTGGATTTCGTAATGATGATGTAGACTCCATGATGTTCTTGATGATGTGGATTCCTTTATAATGTGGAATCCTTGATGACGATATGGATGAAGTCAATTTCTTTATGATGACATGAACTCTGTGGTAATATGATGATGATGATATGGACTCCTTATTGATAATATGGATGACCAACTTGTTGATGAAAATATGGACTCCTAGATGATGTGGATGTTGATGATGAGGTCTTCTTAATGTTGATAATGAACTCCTTAATAATGTCAACTTGTTATGATGCAAACTTCTTGATTATGTGAACAAGGTCAACTCTTTGATGATGATATGGACTCATTGATGATGATAAGGAGCCCGTGTTAATATGAACGAAGTTAACTCCTTGATGATGTGAATAAATTTGACTGCAGATCATGAGATAAGTATTTTCTTGATCGCTTCTATTATTATTTCATTATGAGTCTCTTGTCTTTGTATGTTTTTCTTGGTTTTATTTGTTCTTCCATGGCCTCCTAGTGAGGATTGCAGGAACATGATAAAGTGTGACAAGGTTGTGACAATCATTGGAAAAATGGAAGAACAAGTGACAAGAAGACTCATGATTGAATGAGATTTGGACTCAAAGGGAGTAGACAAGATCAACCTTATTGAAGCATGTTTTGAGTTATGATATAAAGAATTTAGTTGAGAAGATGGATTGAAGTATTGAAGATTAATGCTAATCCAAACACTATGAAGGAGAGCCCGTGACTTTTCTTCCCTGGAGCCTCATTGTAACATAGTTCAGAGGCATGTAGTAATCACATCTCTTCTCAGAGATAAGCTACCATCACCCAAGCTAGTTTATTTCCATTCTACATGTAAACAGTTTTAGTATTTTGTTTTATTAATGAATTCAAGTTCGGTTTTTGTTGTAACATTGTGTTTCTGTTTGAATCTATATTTCATTTTGTTCGTACATAAATCTAGATTAGATTTGATCGAAAATTGGTGGCATTGTCAAATTTGTAGCTTTTAACCCTATACAGAAATTACAAGCAGACGAATTCTAAAAACAAAAAATAAACAATGATGAGAATATAAAACAAATACATAGAGATTTTCCACTGAATTTCAAAACCAGGATTACTAGATTGATTTTTCATTATATTCTTTTCAATGTTGCAATATATATATATATATATATATATATATATATATATATATATATATATATATATATATATATATATATATATATGTCGAAGCATTCATAAACCCAAATCCATTAACCTTGGATTAGAACATAACCATAGTTCCCTTGATCAGATCTACAAAATACCATGGGCAGAAAACCATCATACCCAAAACCATGTGTAAAACCCATGCAAAAAACCATAAGTGGATCGCATGGGTTACCACATGGTAGCAACATGGAGTTTCAAATCACATCATTGTGGGTCTTATTCCCTAGCATGAATTCATGGTGAATCATTCAAAATTGTTGGGTGCCATAAATTGCTACTATATTATATAAATGTCAAATGAATTCCATATCACTTGAAACATAGATAAACTAATAGATCATGCTATACACTTTCGGGTACTAGCTAAAAATTTAACAACAACAAAACAAAACCAACAGTAGCAAAGCCATACTTACCCTCAAAAGGCGAGTCACCAAATAAGTGTTATCCCGTTCATGCAGACATCGAGCAACACCAAGTTGGAAACTAATAGAAACATGTGAAGAGATAAAAAATAAAGCGAAAAAAATAACTAGCAAAATATGACTTACGTTTAAACATATTGAAAATAAACACTTTACAAACAAAAGGTAAACATATTGAAAATAAACACTTTACAAACAAAAAAGCATCTACTTACCACTTTCAATCTTCTATGCTTTCCTAAACACTTTACAAACAAAAGAGCATCTACTTACCACTTTCACTCTTCTATATTTTCCTATAGTGCTTTTCAGAGTGTGCAGAAAGAGCCCATTGAATTGTTTGCATTCTGTCAATTGAAAATCTAAGTCTCCGAAGTTGGTTTAAGAGCATCCTATGAGTAGCAACATGACTAGGGCTTGAGGGTTCCTATCTGCCTAGCTTCTATGCTCATATACAGTGTTCTATCCCCATCTAGGGTCCACATTCTCTTTCGCAGGTTCATGTTTTGGTTTCTTTATTGTTTGGTTCTTTTGGTTTTTGGTTCATGGTTATTGCTTTTGTGTGTATTTTCTATTTCATATTGCCCTCTCCAATGCCCTGTGAAAATGTAAATCCACTTCTCAACACCTAGTTTTATACATTAAATCCTAAAATGCATACTCTGTAATTGAGAAGATATTGTGAATTTTCAAAGTGTCTTAATACTACTGAAAAAAATTAATAGTCAAATTTGATAATCAATGTTCTTGAATGTGTAAATACTAAATATAGAATCTACCATCATGACAATACTAAATATAAAATCTAACATCATGTTAAACATACAAACTATAATCGTGAAAAGAAATTGAATGTAAAAACTACCGAAACTCCCTACGGATGTGATGGCGAGAGTAGAACTCGTTAAGTGGAGGCTTAAATACTCTGATTTGATCATGGAAGTAAAGTGTGTATATAATTTTGGTGAAGCAAAATTGACAAAATGAAACGAGAAGAGAAGGGATAGGCATCGAGAAACTACAGCAAATTAATTTAAGCTCCAGAACTCGTATTTTCGAATACATTTGAAATATTAAATAAACCATAACAACCCATATTTCACCTCGAAAAAATAATTTGAGTTTCAATCTCGGTAAAATTGTATTATTGTTAAAATTAGCAACTAGGCCCAAACTCCATGTGGGTCATCTTATTAATGGAAGCTGATATTTTTCTTGGATCCCTCACATTGATTCGTCAAGGTCAGCTAGAAACCAAATAAACGCCACTTGTGCTCAACGTTTTAGTATAAATAGAGGTGGTCTTCAAGTCATTTCAACAAACTTGGGATCTCTTCCTCTCTACTTGTCTTTGGGTTTTAGTAGAAGGAGAGATCCTAAGGGATAATGCTGCCCTAATCTAGAGGGCAGAAGCCAAAACTACTGGGAACTGTCGAAACTGCCAAAACTGTCAGGAAAGCTGATGTAGAGGGCAAAAGCTAGAACTGTTGGGAATAGCCGGAACTGCAGGGAACAACTGGGAAATTTGACGTGAAGGGTAGAGGCCGGAATAGCCGAAACTACCGGGAACTTCCGGAATAGCCGAGAAGGCTGACGCAGAGGGTAAAAGCTGAAACTTCCGGAACTACCAAAAGAGCTGGGAAAGCTGACACAGAGGGCAGAATCCAGAACTACCAGGAATAGCCAAGAACTATCGAAACAACTGGGAAAGCTCATGAAGAGGGCAGAAGCCATAAATGTCAGGAACAACCGAAACTGCTGGAACTGTCGGGAACTACCGAAACTGCCGGAACTACCGGGAACAGTTGGAACTACCGAGAACAACCGAAACTATCGGGAACTACTGGAATAGCTGGAGCATCTGTCTTTGAAGGAGAGCAGCATGCAAGGGACAACTAA
Source organism: Pinus tabuliformis (assembly GCA_031772625.1). Classification (NCBI taxonomy): domain Eukaryota; kingdom Viridiplantae; phylum Streptophyta; class Pinopsida; order Pinales; family Pinaceae; genus Pinus; species Pinus tabuliformis. The sequence continues at coordinate 377,501,758 of CM062810.1, forward strand.
CTAACATAGGGACAATTGTATGTTACATAGCAGCAAATACACCAAGCATGTAATGTTACAGCTAGCATGCAAGGGACAACTAGCATGCAACAGCAAGCATGTTAAGGACAACAAGCATGCTAGGGATAACAAGCAAGCAAGGGAAAACAAGCAAGCAAGGTGCAACCAACACGTAGGTCAATATGGAAACTGGTGCAGCAATGGCACATAATGCAGTACAGTGATGGGTACAGTCATGATTAATGAAGTGTGACGAGATACAACATAGTGATGATAGGTGTAGCATGGTGTAGCACGGTGAGGTGCAGCATGATGGAGAAATGAAGCACAACGATAGGTGAAGAAGTCACCTTGGAGAATCGGTTGAAGCAGTGTGTCTTCAACTGATCTCATGTATCATCTTCTTAGAGATGATCTATGCTCTTATCTAGATAAGTCAAAGTGTTGACTTCTATTGTAAACGTACTATCTCTCTCTCTCTTTGCTGAACTATTGACAAACTTATAAGAAGAATTCATCAAGGGTTTCCACACATTGTGGTTTGTCTCTGGCTAGTGCCACATCTTGTGTCCTCTTGTCTTGCCTTGTCTCCTGTGATTTATATTTATGTTCTATATGCAGTTTACTCTAACGCTGATGTGATTGCTAATCTGGAAAAGATATTTGAGCTAACTGTGAAAATTGAAATAAATTTTTCTAGCATAGAACATACCTAAAAGTAACATGGTATCGGAGCTGAGGTGAAGACAATGCCCAAGCAAGAGTGAAAGAGCAATTGTCGAAAACAGTTGGGAAAGGACAAAAGGATCAGTGGATTCCTCATCCCTCTTCAAATTCACCGAGGGTGAAGTCAAAGCAAAGAATATCATCATAATGGCGCAATAGAAGTTTCTGATGGCCTACCTAAAGATCACTTCATTGGGATGTCCGAATCTAAGGGTGGAAGGAAACGTAGATGCCTTGGTTGAAATAAGTTTGGCAATTATGCGAAGGAGTGTCTGAATGGAAGAGACACATCTCTTGATGAAGATAACAATCATTCCAGGGAAATCTTCAATGATCAAAGGAATGACAGGTAATGCAGGTCAGCAAGGAAATGGCTGACTCTTCAAAGAAAGCAAGGAACCCCAGGTATGAAGAATCAAATGTTGTTTTTGATAAGATAAAGAAGTATTATCTTGTATCAGCCCTCTCATTCAGATTCTTTGGGACTCTGGCTTATTGATTGTAGTGCTTCAAGGCACCTCATCAGATCGAAGGGTGCTCTCTCAAATTTGGTAGAGACGGAAATAACCGTGGGATTATACTTGGAGTCGATGCCACCTATCTCAGAAAGGGTGTAGGGAATGTTACCCCTCAATTAATGAGGGTAACTCTATTAATTTACAAGAAGCACTTTTATGTACCTAATTGTAAGAAGAACATAGTGTCCATCTTGGAAATGGAAGTCAAAGGTTTCAGGGTGGCATTCATCGATGGAAAGGTACATGTTAAAAAAATAGAATTTTCAAAGATGCTTTTTCTCATGGGTTCAGGGTTGGCAATTTGTATCAAGTTTCAGGATGGTCCATTAGGGATCATGTCAATTCACATATCACATCTACAACACCGAAGGTCTACCTATGGGGCCCTACTCGATGTGAGTCAGATGGTGATAGGGATGTCTGAATTCAAGAAGAGCATGAAGGTACATGTCTGAGATGTACCAAAGGAAAATATTATAAGGGGACCATTCCCCTCATGCAGCAAGTCCACAGGTTTGGAACAACCCGAGGAGTTTGAGATTCATGATCGGGAATCTCATATATACAAGTGGAAGAAAGCCCTCTATAGATTGAAGCAAAACACTCCAGGTGTAGTATGAGAGGATTGATAGCTGTCTGATGAAGCTGAGATTCACTAGGAGTGAAACCGATCCAAACCTTTACCTGAAGGTTGTGGATGATAGACCTCTCATACTGGCACCTTATGAGGATGGCCTATTTCTAACAGGTTCAAACCCTATCATTTCCAGAAGTAAGAGGGAGTTGGATTCCCGATGTGGAATGATAAACTGAAAGCACGTGACTACCTTGAGGATCTTAACTTTCAGAAGTTATATGGTGATGATGCCTGACAAGATTTCGGAATTGCGTCTAAGTTTCACAAATTCATTTGCATTGATGTTCTTCATGAAATTCCATCTGGACAATTTTTTTTTTCAGTTAGCATCGTAAGCTCATATTTGGTTGAGCTTCACTAGATTGGTGCCAAGAATCTTCTAAGATATCTTTGGGGCACAATCTCTCATGGATTGAGATACACTGTCGGAAATATGAAACTTCATGATTATTCGAATGCTGACTGGGCAACCAATGTGGAGGATCATTAGAGGACTTCTCAGTGCTGGTTTTCTTTGAGTTCTACTTCGATATCATAAATGAGGAGGACACAGAAGTTGATTGCTATAAGCACTGCCAAGACTGAATACATAGCTACGAGCATGATCTCGTATCAAGCTACCTAGTTGTGGAAGCTCCTCAGTGAGTTGTTTGTACACATGATGAATACCACTATGATTCTCTGTGACAACTAGAGGGGGGATTTGATTATTGAGGAATCCAGTATTCGATGATTTCTCTAGCAGATAGACATCATATACTGCCTTATCTAGGATATGGTAAGTCGATGAGCGAGGAGGCTCCATCACATTGAGACTGATATACAAGTCGCAGACAATTTGTCAAAGCCCTGGGGAAAGGTCAAATTCTTGACTTTCCGAGAACGACTTGGTGTCGTTCAGAGACCCTCTTATGAGGGTCATGTATGATACACACATTGAGCTTTGGGAGCTTCAGGGGGGCGCAGGGTACTTCTTGGGGAGACATACAACCACAAGGCAATTCACCCTCCCCTGGTGGTGCGTTATGTACAGGGTGACAGGTTCAACCTTCCCCTGTGATACCCTATCATGATTGTGGAATAGGATGATTAGTTATCCTGTGGGCTAGGATGATTAGTTTTCTCATGGCGATTGTGGAACGGGATGATTAGCTCTCTTGTGGGTCGGGATGATTAATTATCCCATGGCAACTGCGGAATAGGATGATTAGTTCTCTTGTGGCAACTGTGGGGTAGGATGATTCATTCTCCTGTGGACATGATGATTAGTTATTTTGTCGAGGCATCCTATCCATGCAGTCTAGGACTCATGGGAAGTACCTTTCATCTGTTCAACAAGCAGGGAAATGGGGTTAGGGACCATAGTAGTACTATCGATGGACGCATCGATGTATTTACAGTACTCCCTATGCTAAGATGACCTCCATTGATCTGGGATCAGTATGAGTGGTTTTAGACACTCTCTTGTGTTATTGATCTGGAATCAATAAAACTGACTTCGGGCCAGTAAGAGTGATGTGACACACTCTCTTCAGATGAAATTGACTTCAGGTCAGTAGAGAATGGTATAAGACATTCTCGATCAATTCTTCTTCTTCATGGTTCAGTAGAGTAGAGCAAAGCAGCGCTCAACAAAGTAGAGCAGTGCAGGGCACTGTTGACAGAGATAGTATAGTCAAACATATGGATCAACAGATGGAGTTCTCCCTAGTTAAGACGAAGTGTTAAAATTAGCAACTAGGGCCAATCTCGATGTGGGTCATCTTATTAATAGAAGCTAATACTTTTCTTGGATCCTTTTCATCGAGAGGTGTAGGATTGATCTAAATATCATCCGATTCCGATAAGTATTCATGGAGATATGATTTTATTTGTGTTATGGGACAATTCGTCAAGGTCAGCCCGCAACCAAATAAACCCCACTTGTGCTCAATGTTTTAGTATAGATAAAGGTGGCCTTCAAGACATTTCAACACACTTGGGATCTCTTCCTCTCTACTTGTCTTTGGGTTTTAGTAGGAGGAGAGATCCTAAGGGATAATGCTACCCTAATCCAGAGGGCAGAAGCCGAAATTGTCAAGAACTGCTGGGAACAAGCAGAATTGTCGTGAATTGTCGAAACTGTCGGAGCTGCCGGAACAACTGATGCAGAGGGCACAAGCCAGAAATGCCACGAATAGCCAAAACTGTCAGGAACTGCCGAAGCAGCCGAGAAAGCTGACGCAAAGGGCAGAAGCCGGAACAGCCAGAACTGTCAGGAACTGCCGGAATAGCCGAGAAAGCTGACGTAGAGTCTAGAAGTCAGAACTACTGGGAATTGTCGGGAACTTCCAGAATAGTCGGGAAAGCTAATGAAGAGGGTAGAAGCCGGAACTACCAGTCGAAATTACCCAGAACAACCGGAACTGTCAAAACTGCTAGAAACTATTGGAACAGTTGAAGCATCTGTCTCCGAAGGAGAGCAGCATGCAAGGGACAACTAACTAACATTGGGACAGTTGTATGGTTCTTAGCAGCAAATACACAAAGCATGCAATGTTACAGCTAGCATGTAAAGGATAGCTAGCATGCAAAAGCAAGCATGTTAAGGACAACAAGCATGCTAGGGACAACAAGCAAGCAAGGGAAAACAAACAAGCAAGGTGCAACCAAGGTCAGTATGGCAACATGGTGTAGCAATGGCACATAATACAGTACAGTGATGGGTACAACCATGATTAATGAAGCGTGACGAGATACAACACAGTGATGATGGGTTCAGCATGGCGCAGCATGGTGAGTTGCATCATGATGACGAAATGCAGCACTATAATAAGTGAAGAAGTCACCTTGGGAATCAGTTGAAGTAGCATGTCTTCAACTAATCTCATGTATTATCTTCTTAGAGACGATCTATGCTCTTATCTAGATAAGTCGAAGTGTTGACTTCTCTTGTAAAGGTACTATCTCTCTCTGCTGAACTATTGAAGAACATATAAGAAGAATTGATCAAGGGTTTCCCCACATTGGGATTTGTCCCTAGCTAATGCCACATATTGTGTACTCTTGTCATGGCTTGTGTTTTGCGATTTATATTTATGTTCTATAGCAATATACTTTAGTGCTTATTTGATTGTTAATATGGAAAATATATTTGAGCTAACTATGAAAATTGAAATAAATTGCTCTAGCAATGCCATAAAAATATCTAATAACCAAAACCACACACATTTACCCTTACCCTGAAACCTGAAAAGTATATTTTAAGTTTTAATCTCCGTAAAAAAACCGTATTCTGGAATATTTTGGAATGCCACAACATTGTTCAGTTGTGCAAAGTCTTAACTCATCCAAGAATAACAACATTTTTAATACGGGAACTCTGCAAAATCTATTATCAACGTTCATTCAAGGATAAGGATAACAGTAATGTCAAATTTCTTACTACGCTATTCAACGGACAAAATCTATTACCAATGTTCATTCAAGGATAACATGAATGTGAAATTTCTTACTACGCTATTCAAACGACAATATGGTTATCACTGTTACTTAACTTCAAATCTGAAAACTAAAGGCACCTGTAATCGTCTGTACATTGTGCAGACAAGAGTTTTCTGATTCCTCAATGGCAGTCCACATCCCAATCGTTTCCGCTTGCTTTCCTGCTGCACTTCTTAGAGGCGGGGGCTCATACATATAGCAAACTTTAACATTACTCTCGGCAGTACCGTAAACAAAAATCTTCTCATCCCACACTACAGAACACGAAATCCTTTCAAGGGTTATAGGAAGAGAACACAGCGCATTCATCACTCCCTGCTGCTTCTCAAACGAATACAACCGCCCTGAAGAAGAAACAACCAGAAACGCCCGTGGGCCTTTCCCTGCCCCGATAACCCCCATATTCTCCAGTGTTGTCCATGCCCCTGTTTCTGGATCGTAAACTTCCGCACTCCACCCGATTATATCACCCTCATCACTGACACTTCTAATAACGAAAAATTTGCCGTGAGACTGGCATGTCGGCACCGCGGCTCCACTTACTTGACGAGAAATCGAAGATGAAAACGGTTTTGAATGCCTCCGGTTCATCGGTTCTGGACGGAATCCATCCGCCCAACAATACCAGCTTTTGATTGACACAAACGCACTCTGAAAAGAATGGCAGTCCGTCACGACTGCCGGTGAAATGGGAAAGGGGAGGAAGCGTTTTCCGGGTGCCGCGCAGAGGGTCAAAGACAGAAACCACCATTTGTAGAGTATAAGAAGTGCCATCAAAATATTCCTGGAGTTCCAACGAACATATCAACTGCTCGGAAGTGCCAAACTTTTTTCTGTCTTCATAGAACTGGGGGTGTTTCACAACGGCCTCCCAGGTTTTGCAAACAACTTTGAGGTTTGCATGGGAATGGTAGGGCACTCTTAACAGACACTCTCGACCTAAAGGATCCATAAAGAGATGCACTACCCTCGTTTACCTTCCAGGAGCGAGTGAATATGAAGTTGGCAAACCGGAACTCTTTCAAATCAGATAGGGTAAAGACTAACGTAGCAGAATCACAGTCTTCGTACCTGGAGCGCCAAAGCCCAATCGCTTGGTCGATACGGCAAATATCGAACACAAATCAGAAAGGATAGAGATCGAGCGAAAGGGAGGGACATCGAAAACGAAACACTCATTTTTATATAAGAAACTGAAGAGGGTAAAAATGTCGTATTACTGTTTTTCCATAGTTTACTCGATAGGCTAATTCGGCCCTTTTTTACTTTCTATTTTTTTTAATCTTTTGATTGTTATTTTACGAGTTGTTTTTAGTGTTAATTTTTGGAAGTTTTATGGTGGGATTTTGGGTATAATTTTTCTAAAACTTGTTGGAATTTATTGAAATCACAAGTTTGATGGGTAATCCAGGCACAATTCAAGTGCCCCACAGATTTTTAGGGTGTTCAGTGCATATATACAGTCAAAACCCCAGTGTAAATAACACAAATCAAGATTTCACCTCAAATTTTTCCAGCACCGAAAGTCCAAAAAACCTCACCAAAAACAATTCCATTGTTTTATAATAATAATAATAATTAATTATTTAAATTATTATGGGTTATGGAGTTTTTGATTGGTATTTAGCCAACTAATTTTTGTTCAAATTATAATATTTTATTATTTAAAATGTAATTTTGACTATATATAAATAGGCATAGCTTCATTTATAGAAGAAATGACTTCACGACCATTTTTTTGTTTCTAATTTCTAAGGGAAACAACCTTTTTCACGAGTGCCATAGAGGTTTTCAATGATGTTGAATCAATTTATGCATTCAAAAATATATTTTAAACAACAAAAAGAAATTGAAGTTGTATTGCCAGATTTTGGGAATTCCGGTGAAAAAGACCATTTCGCCTATAAGTTAGACTAGGCCCATATATAAATATAATATCTTCAAAAACATGTGAAACACCTAAATTGTGGAGAGTTTACAAGTCAAACATGTAATTAAAATACCCATATGGGGGTGGATAATCCAAGGTTCTCGTGTCATGTGGGGCCTCCCTCCATACCCTTAATGCATGTCAAAACAAGGTGGGTTGTGACTGTGTGAAATCACCCATTGGCGCTCAAGAGAATTTATGCGAAGGTAGGTGGGAACAGGGTCTCATACGATGAATGATGAGTTTTGTAATGTTATTATGGTGATGGTAGTTCAGGGTAAGTGATCCACGCTGGCACCTCAAGCCAAGCTCTTCAATCACTGATTGTTATTAGGGATTCAAAGGGGCAGTGTGCTATAATTTGAAATGTGACACGGGAGGCATGAGTTTGTAGAAGCGAGCCCAATGCAATTCGGTCTTTTACTTATTTTGTACTCCGTGTGGTGTCCTCCAAATTGGTTGAGCATCTTAAGCCCAACTTGTTGTTGGCTCTCTCTTGGTAATTTGTATGAGCTATAGTTTATCATAGCTCTTGTTCTCTAGGGTGTCGTTGGAATTGGGCAGAGTGTAAATGGAGAATTGGGTAGGCTCCTCTCCTAATTGTCTCTCGTTTCCTTGGCTCTATGTTTTCCTATGACTCTACGACCCACTGGTGTAGAGGTGTGCGACCTTCAGAGGGTATTTGGTTATGGGTGTCACGGTCTTCACTTGTGGTGGTGCACTCCTCAGGCGCTGAGCTAGTTGTGGGTGGATAGAATTGAGGGTGCAAGGGGTTAGTATTTGGAGAGCATTGTGCTTGGTGGTTGGAAATTGATACATTCGTGGCCAAGTCTAGGGTGGGTGTTAAACCCATTAGGGTAGTATGTGAAGGGTGGGCATAACGAGTGGGTGTCAAGGAGGTTCACGTGGTCCAAGGGAGGTCTGAGTTTCAAGCAGGAAGAGGATATGCGTTGCGATGAGGAGCGAATTGGGGGTAGCGTGGGTGCAATAGTTAGAGCTTCTACCTTTGAATTTTCCTGGTATGGCATTGTGTCACAACTTTCGTCTCGATACCAGTGCCAGTGGAACTGCCTTAGAGACTAGGCCTCAATGGAGATATCAAAAAAAGGATCCTGATAAGTCAAACACAGTTGCAAGGGGGTGCACTCTGCGACCTTGTAGAGGTCCCTCTCCACCCTAAAAGAAGAGAGGCAACTCCTCCCATGCAGCCCCAACACCATCGAGGCAGTCAGTGAAGATGTAGCCGAAGAGCTATGAGAAAAATACATCTCAAGGAACATGAGGGAGTGATGTTGGCCTTGTCTAGAATTGAGTATTTCCAGTGCCACTTACGCGAGCGAGTGGTGGTGTTATGGCACCGACAAATACACATTCAAGATGAATTGGAGTAGCTTGAGGCTTGGCTTTCTCACCTAGAGAAACATGTCAACTTCCATTTTCTCCCTTCCCCCACTAGGGATGGGGCAAGATAACCCAACTTTTATCATCTCTCACGATTGAGTATGTCTTTTGTTTATTCTAACAATCTTTTGCCTTTTTTTGCTTCTGTTAGTCAGCGAGCTTGTGTCTTTTTTGGATTATTTGTTATGATGTGGTAGAAATGGTCAACAAACTTGGTCGAGTGAGACTAATAAACTCTTAAGGAATAACCATGTAAATATTTACATTTGTAGTTAATAGAAAGTTCCAATTTACTTATAAAAAAAATTGCAATTAAAATAAAATTATTACTAGATTCTATGCAAATTCAACTAATCAATATGCTCAAAAAACCTCCAAAACATATCAGAAATAGATAACTATTTATTCTGATTTATAAATGTGAAGAAATTATAATTGTAAATACTTAAACGTACATTTCAATTATTAATTTATAATGTGATAAATTTATTTTATATTAAAAAATATAATTTAAATAATCAAATATTAGCATTTTACCAAAAATAATTCTAAATAATCAAATATTATTATTTAGTTATTAAAAAAACCATTTCATCATTAAATTACACTAGGTTATTATTATTTACTATAAAGGTTATTGGTAAGAGTTTGCAAAACTAAGTAATACTAAACCATAATCATTATTTACTATAAAATTTATTGTACACGTACATGAGTTCGGAAAAATGAGCTATTTATTATAGGAGTCTTGCTGGGCGTAATAACTTTTTAAATGCAAGAGATGGTAAAGTTAACTTATAACTGTTTTAGGTAGGGTTGGAAAGTAGGTTCAATAAAATAAAGTATTATTATTTTATTTTTAAAATTTATTTATAAAATAAATATATATATATATATATGAAAATATCAAAGCAACTTCATAATTTTATGTTATAATAAAGTAATTTTTATTTTATAAATTTGTTAAATATATTTTATTTTTAAATGAAGTTTTTAATAATTTTGAAAATGAGATTATTTGATATGATATAATGGTTTCTTATTTTAAGATTGGTATATTTTTATGTTAAAAATTATCAAAATGTTTTAGTAGGTTTTTTTGGTGTTTTGTTTATTCTGTGAGTTTTTTAATATTTTTTTAGTTAGGGTCGGTGAGTTAATGTTTTTTTGGACTATTTGTTATGATGTAGTAATGGTCAACAAATTTAGGCTAAGATTAATAACCATGTAAATATTTACATTTGTAATTAATAGAAAATTCCAACTTACAGGAAAATGTAATTGAAATACAATTATCAATAGATTCTCTGCAAATTCAATTGAACAATACACCCCAAAAACTCCAAAACATATAAAAATTTATTTTAATCCATAAATAAATGTGGAGAAATTACAATCATAAATATTTAAATGTCCATTTTAATTATTAATCAAATATTACCATTTTACCAAAAATCATTCTAAATAATAAGATATTATTATATAATTCCAATTACAAAAACCATTTAAACATTTTAAAAACTTTTACAAAAAATCTATTTGAAATAATAATAAATTATGATCTCATAAAAAAATTAGATTAATGATTAAAAAACATCATCACCAGTGCACTTATAAAAATTAAACAATAATCATTATTCTTGTAGTCTAACTAACACACAAAATAACAATTTTTAAGGTATTAAGGCTTTTGTGATCCATAATGAGTTAGGCAAAGTCTTTCGGTAGAAATCACATAAGAGAAATTTTTGGCCAATTTTTAAGGTATTAAGGCTTTTGTGATCCATAATGAATTAGGCAAAGTCTTTCAGTAGAAATCACATAAGAGAAATTTTTGGCCAAAAATTTTTAAGATATTTTTTCTGGTTAATTTTAACCAAATATTTGAGTCTAAGTTTTTATTGTGCAGAATTTGAGTATCCCAAAAAATCAAAATCTTGCATGAAATAGTATGGTTGGATTTTAGAAAAAAGTCAGTTTCATTTATAAATTATATTACACTATTATTTTTATTGTAACCCTAGTGGGACTACATCTTAATCATGTCCAAAATATCACTGCAATCAAGGCCAGAAATTGAACCAATACCTTCACATCAAGGAGTGCCTTAACATAACACGTGATAACTTCATATCAAGGAATTCCTTAACATAGAACTTGATCTATTTAAATCTCCATAAATTAAACTACCCTATTATAATTTACTATAAAAATTATTATTTACTATACAAAATTATTGACTATATATAAATATTTAGTATAAAATTATTGACTATGTATAAGAGTTGCAAAACTAACTAACATTAAACAATAATCATTATTTACTATAAAATTTATTGGAAATATAAGTATGTAGGTGTAGGAGGTTGGAATACTAACTAATAAGGTTTTGTTGGGAATGAGGTATTTTTTTTATAGGAGAGTTGGGGAAGTAATAATTATTTAAATGTAAGAGGTGGTAAAGTAATTGATAATAGAGTTGTATTTAGTGTAATTTTTTGGATTTTCCAGTGTTAGAATTTGATCGAAAAAATTGAGGTGAAATCTTGATCTGTGTTATCTAAACTGGATTTTTTACTGTACATATGGATTCAACGCCTGAGAAACCCCTAGGGCACTTCGATTGTGCAAGGATTACCCACCAATCTAGAAATTTTAATAAATTCATGTAGGATTTTAGAGAAATTAGACCAGAAAAACTTTCAAAAAATTACACTAAAAACAACTCTATTGATAACTATTTTAGGTAGTGTTTGAACCTAGTTTCAATAAAATAAAGTATTATTTTTTTAAATTTAGTATAAAAAATATTTCCCATAACATAAACATGAAATTTAATATAAAAATAAAGTAATTTTTATTTTATAAATTTGTGAAATATATTTTTATTTATAAGTGAAGTTTTAAATAATTCTAAGATTATTATTTCAGGAAAATTTTCCTTTGGGGCAAACGAAACCCTATGCTAAAGTAGTCTGCCAAGGTCATCTTTTGGCTGGTAATTTTATGACTATGACATAGCGAACGTACTAGGATTAGTATTGCCTCCACAAACTCCTTACAAGTTACATCTAAACCCTAACCCATTTCTTGCTTCTTTTTACACTATTTCTTGGTCGCAAACCTTTCTAACAAGTTTCTTACTATGACAATTACAGGTTCGTCTCTCTTTAGCTTTTGGAGACAAGAATTGCTTTGAATGTTTATTTTCAACTCGTGCGAAGGTTTCCAGGTTCTAATAATCTCTTTCTATAGATTTATTTAATTCAAATTTTTCTGTAAGACCAAGGCCACACTTCGAATAGGGTTTGAAATTGGGATTATCATAACGTCATTCCAACTTTGAGTTTTGTTGTGTATAATTTTGTTCCAAGTTTGGTTGTTGGCCATGCGGCTTGAACACTCATTTGAGTGAATGGCCTATCATCCCTTTCAATTTTCTATTGTAATTATAACTTTAACTGTTATATTTTCAAGGGCTTGAACAATTATACTATGGTTTATTAGTTTCTTAGTGGTAATAAATATTTATGGTGTTTGTTAGAGAGAGGGAAGTTGTTTCACTAAGCTTGATTTCACTCGTGCAATTAGACAAAGGCTTAATAAAATATAGAATTCACTTACGACAAAAACACATAGTAAAATAGAGTAAAGCTTGGAGAAACACAGGATTAAATTCTAATTCATGAAAATACATTCATATGAGGCTGCAGCTTATTTACCAAGTAACTGTTATTTTCACGCCCCCACCAAAATTTGTTCCACTATTTTCTCTTCCCTACCTCAGAGACTCTCCCACATACAAAATGACTTTTACATTCATATTTATGTCAACATACAATTTGACATAAAATTTGTTCCACTATTTTCTCTTCCCTACCTCAGAGACTCTCTCACATACAAAATGACTTTTACATTCATATTTATGTCAACATACAATTTGACATTAAAACATGACAGAGCAAAATAATTAATATCCTATTGTTGTTATCGTCTCGTAGTAAATGCTTGCCCATATTTACTAAACTTCATTAAATTCTTTAACTTCTATGATGTGCTGCTGAATGGTTCACGCGGTACTTCTGTTCTGGCTTCAGTCCTTCCATCTTCAAACAAAGATGCAACTTACAAAAATACTTCTCACAAGTATGGTTGTTGTCATGGTGTTTAAGGCGGTGGTTGGGATTAATATTTCCAACACTCCCCCTTAATCAAAATTGCCGCCATTGAAAATTCCCAAACAGTTTATGAGATAAAAAAAACTTTCACGTGCTAATGGCTTTGTGAAGATATGAGCAAATTTTTCCTGTGACCTGCAGTGTTGCAACACAATTTCATCATTGTTAATCAACTCTCTAATAAAATGATATTTATCATCAATATGCTTGGTCCTCTTGTGAAAGACAGAATTCTTTGACAATGCAATTGCTGAGGTGTTATCACAGAAAATAGTTGTCATTCCCTCTTGGTCATGACGAAGATCCATCAACATCATTCTCATCCAAACTGCCTGACACATTGTTGTTGTTGCTGCAACATATTCAACTTTTGTTGTTAACAATGACACTATAGGCTGCTTCTTAGAGGCCCATGAAATGGCTTCGGAACCCAAATGAAAGACATATCCTGATGTGCTCTTTCAGTCATCGACACTTCCTGCCCAATCAATGTCAGTGTAACTAACCAAACTGAAATCACTTGTCGCTGTGTACAAAATGTTATATTGCTTTATCCCATTGACATACCTTAGAATCATTTTTGTTGCTTGTCAATGTATCTCCTTGGGTGTCTCCATGAACCTTGACACCAAACTTACTACATACATTGTATTCGACCTTGTGGCGGTCAAATACATCAAGCTTCCTATCATGCTTTTGTATAATGTTGGATTGACATTGCTGCTGCAATATTCTTTGCTCAACTTCAAACCCATGAAAATTCGAGTTGGTGCGGGCTTGATATTCTGCATTTTGAACCTCTCCAAAATGTCTGGCTTGAGAGATAAAAATGTCATTTTCTATTTGCTTTACTTATATGCGCAAAAAATATCTTAACATTCCCAAGTGAGTCATTTCAAATTCATTCTTCATGACTTGTTTGAAATCAGCGATGAGGAAATCATCACTACCCAAAAAAAATCAAATCATCTACATATAAGACGAAAATAAGTATCTTACCCTCGCGCTCTTTGAGGTAGAGAGTAGGTTCACCTTCACATTTGTCAAAACCATTGTCTAACAATTAGGCATCTATCCTAGTATACCATGCGTGCGGTGCTCACTTCAACCCATAAAGAGCTTTCCTCAATCGATACACTTTGTCTTCTTGGCCTTCAACCTCATAACCAGGCGATTGTGCAACATACACTTCCTCTTTTAGCACTCCATTCAAGAACGCTGATTTTACATCCATTTGATACACTTTCCATTTATGTTGCGTGACAATCGCCACAACTGTGCACAGTGTCTCCATCCTCGTGACTAGCACAAATGTCTCCCCGTAATCTCTTCCATGTTGTTTCTTGTATCCTTTGACAACTAGCCTTGCTTTGATTGCATCCTCAAAATGGATTGGCTCATCTACATGATAAAACAAGGCAAATAAGGAATTCAGACCAACGTTATTATCAACTTCATCTTGCTCATAAATTTCATTTAAATTTCTGAATTTTGGTCTTCTTGTGCTTGTTGAAGATGGGCTTGACATGTTGCTTGGTGTTGTGCTTTGCGGTGTGCTTGGAGAAGCACTTTCTTGGCTGCGTGAAACTATCGTATTATTTGTTGATGATTTTGTTTGTTGCCTTCTTTTTTGCGCTTGAATAGGAGTAGAGGGAGTCACCATTGAGGAATTACTTGCTGTTGTTAATTCTTCTTTGTCCTCATGTGGTATACATGTTTTGACATTGACTGTCTTTTCTAAACTTCCATCCCATGCTTCCTCTTCTATAAACTGCACATCTCTGCTGATTATGACCTTATTGGTTAATGGATTATGGAGTTTTTATGCCTTTGATTCATCACTGTATCCAAAAAATATACATTTCTCCCCCTTGTTGTCTAACTTCATCCTCAACTCATCCGGGACATGTGTATAAGCCACACATCCAAAAACTGTCATGTGAGTGAGACTATGCTTTCTTCCACTCCATGCTTCTTCAGGATCTATGTTCTAGACACTTTTGGTTGCACATCTATTCAAGATATACACTTCACAAGCAACAACTTCAGTCCAATAATTATTTTGAAAATTCTTTGCCTTCAACATACTCCTTCCCATTTCTAGAATGGTCATATTCTTTCTTTCCGCTACACCATTTTGTTGAGGTGTATACCTTGTTGTAAATTCCTTGTGAATTCCATGTTCCCTACAGAAGCGAAGGAAATCATTTGAGATGTATTCTCCACCTCTGTCAGTCCTAAGGACTTTGATGTATTGTCCGCTTTGCTTCTCAACAACAACCTTGTATTGGTGAAAGTGCTCAAACACTTCACTTTTCTGTTTTAGGAGAAAGACCCATGTCTTCTTGTTTAGTCATCTATGAAGGTAAATAAATAGTGGTTGCCACCAATTGCTGATGTCTGCATTGGTCCACATTAATCTGAGTGGACAATCTCCAAAGGTGCCTTTGCCCTTATTGACATTCCTGCTGGAAATGTCTCTCTATGTTGCTTGCCCAAGATACATCGTTCACATAGGTTGTCTAGTTTTTCTATGAGTGGTAGTCCCTTCACCATGCCTTTCCTATGCAAAAAATGCAAACCTCAAAAGATGAGATGTCCAAATCTCAAATGCCATAACCAATTTTCATCTTTGACCTCTACTTGAAAGTTTACTTGTATGATAGCTGCATCTTTTCTTCCATTCTCTTGTGAATTCATTGAGATTTGTGCTTGTGCACCTTCTTTATGCAAATGTTATTTTAATTTTAAGGGAAACATTCTATTGTTTGTCATCTGAACCTTTGCAATCAGCTATCTTCTTGGAGGCCTTTCCAAAATTGTGCACACATCATTTTTGAAGAAGACATTGTAGCCCTTTTGCATGAGATGTCCAATGCTTATAAGGTTATGCTTCAAACCGGGGACAAAGTAAACATTTGAGATGTACTTCTCCCCCTTTTTTGTTAGGATATTAACTCTTCCTTTTCCCATGACAGAGACTTTGCTATCAGTTCCTAATGTCGCTTCAGATTTCACACTTTCATCTAGATTGGAAAACATTTCTATGTTTTCTGACATGTGGTTGCTACACCCTGAATCTCGATACCATATATCACTTTGTTTCTCTTGTGCTATATTACAAGCTAAAAACATGTTATCATGGTTGTGACTTTCTTTTGTGAAATTTACACTTGGTTTGTTACTAATGTCATATCGCTTCTTTCTACATTCATTTGCATAATGACCATACTTCTTACAGTAATGACATTGAACTTGAGATTTATCATACCTCTGACCTTGTGCTCGATTTTGGCTTGGGCCTTGACTTGGATTTTCATTTCTTCATCTTCCACTTGATCTTGAAGGGTTGCTTCTTCCATCTCTGTGTGGGCTTCTTCCTCTTCCTCTATCATATGATCTTGCTCTGCCTCTACCTTAACCAAATGAAACTTGTGTCTTGAACGCATGCTCCAACGAGGAGCTTATTTCTCTATTCAGTCTATGTTCATGATAAATCAGTGATGCATTAAGCCCATCCACTGAGAACTGTCAGAGATCCTTTGTCTCTTCTATGGCGATAACAATGGCATCAAACCTTGCTAGCAAACTTCTCAAAACTTTCTCAACTATTCTTCTTTCCTCAAGTGTCTCACCATGAGACCTGATTTGAGTGACCAACCCACTTACATGTGTGAAAAATAATTCTACATTCTCAGACTCTTTCATACAAAGTGTTTCAAAATCTCTTCTCAACATTTGCATCTTTGCTTTCTTGACTTTTTCCATGCCTTGGTAGGCTGTCTAGAGGGTGTCCCATGCTTGTTTGGACTTCATTTTTGCTACAACCCTTGGGAAAATACTTTAACGAACTGCTTGGAAAATATAGAATAGGTCTTTTGAATCCTTCTTCCTGTTGTCCCTTTAAAAATCTCTTTCTTCTTGAGATAAGGCATTGTATGCTACTGCATCAGCTGGTTCTTGAAAACCATTCTCCACCAAATCCAAAATGTGTTGAGAAGAAAATAGGGGCTTCATTGTAATAGCCCAATAATCATAATCTTTGCCATTAAAATGAGGTATTTGAGGATTAGTCAAGCTTGTGCTTCATGTTTCCATTTCTGAGTGTAAGAAAAAAACTTTCTACCTGATTGTAAATATGCTAAAAACAATCTACCCTCAAAACAATTTTAACTGCTAGTAAAAAACACTTGTTTTTACACTAACAGAGTTTAACTTTCTATGATACCATGTTAGAAAATATGATTTACGTGAAGAGATAGAAGGAAGTTGTTTCACGAATCTTGATTTCGTGCAACTAGATTTCGCACAGTTAGATTTAGCGCAGGTAGACAGAGGCTTAATAAAACACAAAATTCACTTATAGAAAAAACAGAGAGTAAAATAGAGTAAAGCTTGGAGTAACACAATAAAACTTAGGATTAAATTCTAATTCATGAAAATACATTCATATGATACTGCATCTTTTTCACCACGTAAAAACAAGGTTTACAGTGATTTACACTTCACCAGGGGTTGCAGAGTAACACACAGGATGCGCCCACCAAAATTTTCTCCACGACTTTCTCCTCCCTACCTCACACTCTCTCATATACAAAATGACTTTTACATTCATATTTATCTCAACATACAATTTGACATTAATACATGACAGAGAAAAATAATTAATAGACTGTTGTTGTTAAGTGTGGACAGTGTTGTTGTTAAGTGTGGACAGTAATCGTGTAGGGGTTTGTGGAGTATGGGCAATAGTCACACAGTAAATGCTTGCCCGTATTTACTAAACTTCATTAAATTCCTTAACTTCTATGATATGTTGCGGAATGGTTCACACGATACTTATGTTCTGGCTTCAGTCCTTCCATCTTCAAACAAAGACGCAACCTACAAAAATACTTCTAACAAGTATGGCTACTGTCAGGGTGTTTAACGAAGTAGTTGGGATTAATATTTCCAATAGTCTTCGGAAATTGATGCATAGATTTTATGGTTAACCGTTTCATGTAAGTTTATATATATACTTAAAATTTTTATCACTTGAGTATTATTTTTCTTACAGTAATTGTCATTAAAAAATGTTCATTGATTCAAAATATATATATATATATAGTCTTAGATTTTTCTTTTTAATTAATCCGAAACGGGTTTTCGAGTTTACAAATATTACACCTCTATTTGATTATTGGGTCTCAATTCGATTGATTAAAAGTATTCATTTTGTTATGTAATTATTATTATTATGTAGAACTCACATATAGCCAAAAATCTACGCTTATACTCTATAGAATAAAATTATTACTAATCTGGAAGACTAAATAATACTTCCAGGACTTACCATTTATCTTCTAGACTAAATAATAAAGAATCAAGGATTGTGCCAAATTAATGGATAGTTTTTCGTCAGCACTTAGAACTAACCTGAATCAATAATAATGTATTCCTGCTTCATAATATCATAATTAAATTAAAAACATTTGCATAGAAAAATAAAAAATAAACACATTCTATAAACATTCAAGGAGACATTTCACTTATATGTTTTCAAGTAACTAACCTACCATGAAAATCACAGGAGAAAGAATGCTCCACCCAACAAATGAGAACCAATATCCTCTACTAGGTGTCCCACCGAGCTAGCTTCACATCAAGGACAATTTTCATGAAAAATAGCATACGAGGTCCATGATCTGAACTTAAACAAGAACGCAAAAAATTACAGATGTAACCATAAATAAAAAGATGCAATAGAAATAACACTTCATTGCATTAATATCAGAATATTGAAAAATGCTTGCAAACATAATGGAAATAAACTAGCTTGGGTGATGGTAGCTTATCTCTTAGAAGAGATGTGGTGGCTACATGGCTCTGAATTGTGTTAAAATGAGGCTAAAGGGCTTATTTATTATTGAACAACAAGAGAAAAACCTAAACATCAAAAATCTTAACCCCAGGAGAAGTAACGCCAAGGGTTTGCTGGCCTTGTTGGGGTTAGTTGGGAAACTAATTTCCTGGGGTCGTAACTTGGTCATATTATCTCTGTTTGGCATTGCTAGAAATTTCTCCTTGAGTAATATAGGATTTGCAATAGGCCCCTTCCAATGAATTTGGGCCTGCAACAAACCTCAAGAAAACATCGTTTAGGGGGTGAAAACTGCTATGGAAGTTCACGACCTGAAAAACTGCTACAAATAGTAAGTACTGAAATAAAAAAGGAAATAAATGAAATTGAATAGAGGTACAGGTTGATTAAGCGGGTGGCCACCAATATCCACCTAGACCTATCCTCACCATTTAGGAATAAATAATCCCCATTGCATGCAAAGCCTCCATGAGATGAGTAAATTTCTGTTGAACTTGGTCCCTGGTGAAGGAGTCAACCTAATTGGACAACTCGATATAGTTGGATATGTAGTTGGCAAGTGTTCTTGATCTACGTGTCCATGAGTTGATTAGTTGTGGTATGTTCCATGCGGTTCAGGTTGAGCTCTTTTGGTGTGAGTTGTTCTGCAATGTCAGAAGTGTCCAACAATGTTGGAAAGTATAGTCGATGGTCGTCTACATTGAACACTAGGTGAAGACCAAGGAATGGTGGGATTCTTAGCTCAAATGCATTGTCACAAAGAGCCTTGGTGATGGTGTATGGCCCATATCAAATTGGGTGAAGCTTGTGATGGGGTCCATTGAGGCACTCATTCTGCAAATGTAGCCAAACTTTGTCACCCACCTAGAATTTGTGTGACACTTGATGTTGATCATGGCACTACTTGTAATTAGCATTGGCTCTGTCCAATATATCATGGACCTATTGGTGCATGTTTTGAATGTGATCAATGAAGTTTTTAGCCCTGTCAGCTTCGGACTCGATGTGAGCCGAATCTACCTGAGTGGATGCAAATGGTACCGCCACATATGAGGGTTATGAGACAACTAGATGGAGTCTATACTAATAAGTTGTAAACCGGTTAAAGAATGACTGTGTATTTTTTGTTTCCGGATTATTTGAATAAATGTATGTAATGTATGCATTAAGAGGGGATGTTGGAATGAATGCTTACATCCTACATTTAAGATGTTGGTTTGAGATGGTTGAGAAATTCTATCAACCTATCCTTATAAGTTAGCAATAAGTTAGATCTGAGAAACTCTATATATTATAGTAATCTCTGAATGTAAAGTGTGTGTGTGTTGAGTGCATACACCTTTGTGTGAAATATATTAATGCTTTCAGCCATTTTTTATCAACAATCTCATGCATGCCTTGTCATGGGAGTGACTTTGGGTTTAATTCATGTAAACTCTAGGTTAACTTAGGGGTTGGGAACCGGGAGTGGTGGATTAGCTCCTAGGGGTCCTGAAGCACATAAGGGAGGTTTGTGTGTTATGTTTCCATCGATTTCATTTCCTTAAGGTTATGTAGGAGGTTGGATCATATCATAGTAGCCTCTCGTCGCATGCTTAACCTGACCGACCAATTGCTTGGGTAGATGTGGGAGGAGGGTGTTACATAGAATCATTGTATTATATCATTTGCACACTTGCCTTGAGAAACAAACAATTTCCCATTTCCCTTCCATACTTCCAACCCAAGGAAGTAGCACATGAGACCCATGTCCTTCATTTCAAATTCCCTTGCAAGGTCTTTCTTGCAAGATCTGATCAGTTTCTCATCAAGATGTGATAGAGGTTTTTATCCAATTTTCTTTTGGTGAAGCCCAAACCTATGAGATGGGTGTCAATCCTGGTGTACCAAGAACGGGGAGTTTGTTTGAGACTGCACAATTCTTGCTTCAGTCTACAAAAATGAGACTCCATATCAAATGTCTCAAAACCTTCTAGTTGCTCAATGTACACCTCCTCCTCCATAACTCCTTTGATAAATGTTGTTTTTACATCTATATGGTAGATATGCCACCCCATCTACGCACCGAGAGCAAGAATAAATCCAATGGATGATTACATTGCTATAGGAGCAAAGGTATCCTCGTAGTCAATTCCCACAGCTTGATAGTATCGCTTGGCCACAAATATGGCCTTACATTTCTCTATGATTCTGTCTTATACATGCTTTATTTTGAAGATCCCTCTCAAACCCACAAATATTTTATTTGTTGGTCTTGGGAACACTTCCCCAACATTGTTCTTTATAATGGATTCATATTCCTCCACCATTACATCAACCCATATAGGTTGATCTACTTCTTCCTCAAAAGAGAATGGCTCAGTCTCTACAAGCTTAGTCATTGGAGCCATGTATCTAGTGCACCATTCGGGTGACTTTCTCTGCTTGCGCAAATTTGAAGGACCTCCCATATTATCCCTCACATCTTACACAAGTATATTAGCTCCTCTAGTCCTTTTTCTACCTTCTCTGGATGGTTTTCTTGAGTGGATGTCTCCACTCTCTTCTAAATTTTTGGATACTCTATGACTTCTTGAGGCTCCTCCTTTGGAGTTAAAAGCTCCTATTATGGTGTGGTCTGAAGCTCCCTCTCAAGGGAGCACCACATCACTTTCTCCTCAACAATTTTTACATAGCTTCGCACAACTGTTATTATGAGGGATGACAAATGCGCATGCTAGTTGTGAGGATTTTCTCTATAACCCACAACTAACCCTAATTATGTTGTTAACTCAAGCTTCTTCCTTGATTATTTGTATAAATGGAAGTAGACAAAGGCGCAAAAAATACTCAAGTACGACACATCCAAATTTCTCCTCGAGAAATCCTCCTCTAGTGTAATCTTGCTCAAAATCTGATGAGGACTCTAATTCTACAAATAGGCTATTGTGTTTCATGAATATGCCCACAAATGAAGTGGTAAGCCTTGGTCACGCAACATAGCCCTCGCAGCTCTTGTAATACTATGGCTCTTTCTATCAACCACCCCATTTTGTTGTGGGTTGTGGGGTGTTGTTAGCTCTTGTTGAATTCCTTCTTTCACATCGAAAGTTTTGAATTCATTTGATATGTAATTGCCTCCATTATCATTCCTAAGAGCCTTTACTTTCTTCTCAATTTATTTCTCAACTAGTGCATTGAATTCTACAAACTTGGAGAATTTCTTATCCTTATTCCGCATGAAGAAGATCTAGCACACTCATGAGAATTCATAAATAAAAATGACAAAATATTGGTGTCTGGGAGTGGAGGCTATTGATAAATGTCCACAAACATCAAATTGGATCCTTTCCAATACTTGATGCACTTTTCTATCTCGGTTATGGAACATGGATTTTTTGCACTTCCCCAATGTACATCCTTTACAAATATCTTACTACTCAAGTGCTCATTTGGGCATGAAAATGGTTATTTTTAGCATAATCTTCAAGGCACCATGCTGTAAATGGCCAAGTATTCTATGTCAAATTTCACCGACGTCGCAACCCTGCACTTTCTCTGCCTTAGTGCTTAATGTATCAGAGTATTTTGCATCTAGATTATACATGTTATTCAGATGAACCCTAATCTGATTCACCTGTCCCATGGCTATGTGTCTCAGGAATTCCTTTCCTTTTCTAAATATCACATCATAACCATGGTCTTCCAAAATTGTAACAAAGATGAAATTTTTATTTAGGCCCGGAATGAACATGACATCATTGAGCTTGAGAGGGGAGAGTGACTCCCTCTTAAAGGCAATTTTACCAACCCTGGTCACATTTTACCTTCCATCATCCCCCATATGAATGTGCATATTCAAATATTTCTCCTCTAGGTCACTAAAAATGTCTTTAAACCCTCTCATGTGGGCTGATGCACCATAGTCCAAGTACAAAATCCTCCTGATCATTGTGCTTTCCATGCATGCGATAAGGGTAAACTCAAGCTCGAACTATGAAGCCAAAGCTTCACCTGCTAATTTTATAGCACCATTTACCACCCTTGGTAGATTTGATGCTCTGTGTTATGACCTAGGTCAACCCTTCCCTTCCAGACTTGGTCCAAATTCTAAAAAACAATGTTTTAAATCCCACACGTTGTTTTTCCCTCTATAAAGAGAGTGTCCATGTGGATTAGTCTATACCCAACCCACGTATATGTGTGAAAACATTAAAAAATATATAATCTCCTTAAATTCAGACGAAGTTTACGGGTTTTACCTCTTACTCACCTACTGTAGCCTATGGCCCAACTATCTCCCAATTGAAAAAATAATTTGGAGAAGTATAAATAGATCTCCATGGGAAGGCCTAAGGGAGGAGAAAAGATTGGATATTGATATTATACTTGATTACATCCCTGATCAAGTCGGAAGAAATTCCTGTGCCTTCTTCACTCCCAAGTCATAAGAAACCTATGTTTCCTTCTTGAGAAGTCCTTCATCCCTTTATGACATCCTTGTGTATACCTATGGAGGAGGCTTGGATAGGACGGATCCAGAGGATGGTTTCGCTTCGAGCTGGTGCATGACTGAGGTTGTAGTTATTATTTACTTTCTTTTATTTACATCAATAAAGAGGTGTTGTTTTGTTCCTGTTATTTAAGGCCTTAATTCATTAATCTATTTTATGATTTTCTTATGAATCTTGTGTTAATGCTTATTTTCTTACATCCTTATATGACCTAACACCTATATCGTGAACATTCTTTGTCTTACTACTGTTTTATATGCTTTTCTTGAATGAGTTACAAGTTCTAAAGCATTGGAAGAAGCATAGGGTTTGGACCCTACGGGAACAACCTCAAATGTAGGACCTCCAGGTAATACCTCTTCTTCCTACTTTAGTTGTTTAAGTCCTAGGAATGCCTGTTTGCATGCCTCTTTATGTTGTAATCCCTTTGCTTTGTTGGGGTTCTCAACCCAAGACCCTAGGGTGACTTTACCCTCAACAAAATTGGTGACTCCACTAGGGAAAACATTCTTGTTTTTCTTAGATTGGGTTGTTTCTTCTTGATCAGGGCCTGTTTGATTGGTTTCTTTCTTTTACACTATCTGTGACCTTTTTTCTTCTTGGAAATCAATTCTGACCTTTTGGATCATGCTTGGATTTTTATTTTTCTTGATTGAGATGTAGATATGCTTTTATCAAAGGACACAGTAGCGTATACACGGTAGTTTCTCCAAATAGACATGTATATGCAAGTTTCCTCTGTTTTAGTCACATATACATGCTTTTTTGTCTTTATATAGTCGTGTATACCTTATTTTGAATTAATTTTTCAAAATATTTGGCCGAGTTATGTTTGTTGCCTTGTGGTTTTTGCAATTTTCTGGTCATTCATTGTCTCCAAAGCTTTGCTTTCTTGCAAGTCTTCAATCTCTAATCTTCCTATTGTTGAAAAACGTAGTTAATTCTTTTGAGTAAGGTTTCAATTTGGGCTTTGGGTTCAAGGCTTCTTGTGGAATTTCTTGGCTTTTCTGACTTGGTAGAACAAGAAACTGATTGTAGTTTTGTTTATAACCCAATTTTCAGATTTTTTTACTTTGCTTTCCCTTTTTGGTTGACCTATTTTGTTTTTCATGGTTTTTCAATGCATCTTCAGCAATACTGAAAGTATTTCTTGATGTTCTTTTGGTTTACTAAAGTTCTTCATACTGTTGTTCAGATCAATCTATGCAAGTCTATGATCCTTTGTCATTTGAAGGATCATTACATTGATGATGTGCATAACTTGTGAATTTTGGGACTCTTTATGCTTGATTTTGGTCTTTGAAGTCTAGTAGTCTTTTGTGGTCTCAAAAATATCTTTGGGTTCTTTTAAAAAGAAAAAGACAAAAACATAGTTCTTGCCATTCTTTCTCTTTCAGTTTTGTTTTTTGTTTCTTTGTTGTTTTTGAGCAATTGTAAACATTTTTCGGTTGGTTTTGATTTGTTTCAAGGGAAGATTTTCATTCAATGTATGCCCTCTTTGTAGTCAAGCTGGCCTATTGATCTTGTAAAGAAATACATTTGCTTATTATTCATAGGATCTCTCATCATCATTATAGTTTTCATTACGTTAATTTGCATTATAAGCATTTTTAGTATTTTTGTTAGATTTTGAGTGTGTGGAGTGTATTTCTGAAAAAAAAGAAAAAAAAAAAATTGCTTATATAAGTTTTTCGTAGAACCAAGTAGAAACCTCTTTTGATTAAAGAAAATAGATGCATTTTCATATAGCTAAGTTTCTATTGATTTCTTTTGCATCAAAACATCATAAGTTTCACTCTCATTGTACCTGTGACCTAAAGAACATCCCTTTAAAATCAAGCACTTAAATAAAAAGAACTAGAAGTTCTTTTTAAATTGTCATTAATTACACCAACAAGTCTAGCTCTTTAGGGCCTTGGAATAGGTGAGTGGAGAGTGAAGTCTAAAGGGCCACTCAAACTATTAAACATAGATGTTGAATGATGAGTGAAATACAATGTCTTTAGAAATACCGGGAAAGCTCTGTGACTGGGAGTGAAGCACGAGGGAGAGTGAATACAATGAAGAGAGATACCCCCTCTACTAATTGTTAGATCCTACCCCGAGACTGTTCCACCCATATTTTGATACGAACAGGTGCCCATAATTTCTATTCCTATGGATCAAATAGATGGTTGCATAGGGGAATCGCACATCACCTGAGGAAAACGTTGGATCACATTCATCAGTACTTCTGAAGGGTATCCTTGCAAAGCTTGGGTGCTTGCACTGACAAAGGCTTTTGTTTGGAGGTCAGTGTAATTATTTTTTGTTACCTTCACTAGTAGGCCCAGGCCATCATTATCCCAGACTATGTTCGAAAGGTCCTTGATTTCAGTTTCTTGTATTTTGGTGTTCGATCCTCATCACCCATAGTGGAAATACATGGAATTTTCTTGATTGACTGTATCTTTTAGGGACTCTATTAGAGAGTTCTCTTTTCTCCTAGTTGGCCTAGATTTATAAATTTTTAAGTCTTTAACTAGTTCTCTTAAAATATATAAAATTGGTTGATTGACCAGTTCGTCGGTCTAGGAGGCTTCATAGGATTTCACCTACGAGTGTTGAGCCTTATTCTAGAAGCCGTAAGAGAAATTCTACAGGCGATTTCCAATCAGTGGCAACAGAGGCAACAAAGATTTATCCTCCGGTTCAAGCTACGGATTCACAGAATAGACCTGGTGTAAGTCAAGATATGGAGAGAAATACTCCAGTCCTTTCTAGATTCCTCTTCCAATCAGAAGATATTGTAGAGGTTGAAGAAATCTCTGAGTCTCCTTTAACTCCTTCTCCTCTTCCTCCGGATTGTCCTGACATTTTATTATACATCAAGACTCTGAACCACAGGCCTTCAAGCCCTGGTCTATTTCGATATCTTCCTTCGATCACCTCTATTGGGAGCATGGTTTCAAATATGAGTGCTACTATTGTACAAACTCCTTTATCAGTACAAGGAGGAGGTACAATTTCCCTACCTTCTATCACTCCTAACACTACAATTTTTGGCTTTAAACCCATTCCATCTTCGAGTGGGGGCACCCAATATTTTTCCTCCGGCACTGGTTCTTTCCCGTTTGGAATGCATACCAGTGCAATTCCTTCAATTCTATTAAGTTTTCCATCAATTGCTTTCACATCTGTGACTTCCATGGAAATTGGGTCAGCTTCTTTTTAGGGTTTCCCTTTTGGGAGTGGTCATATACCACATTCTAACCCATATTTAGGATCAATACCTTTTCCCTTCACAGGTCAAAGTTATAATCCTTTCCAAGGATGGACTAACCCAATTGTTAGCGGACTTGGAGCTAGGAATCATTTCTCTTTCGGCTAACAGGGGAATATCTCATATTCCTTCGTGAGTTCATTCTAGTTTTTTTATCCCTATGCTAATTCATGGAACTCATACCGAGGGCTATCTACTCCATTCAACACATCTATATGGGGGGATTTCACTAGATATGGAAATTTTTTGGTAGGAGTTGGAAAAAATCCAATTTTTCTGGGTCACAAGGTTTTCCTTATGGTTTAGGTTTTTCTAAAAACTACTTCAGGAAACATGGTGCCTTCAGAAATTGAGGATATTCTTTTCAAAACAATGGAAATTATTCCCAGACCGAGGGGAATCCTCAAGGTCCTCCACGCTTACCTTTCCTAGCAACTTTAAACTTCCCATATCTATCAAAATTGACGAATGATCTGATCCAATACAACTCGACCTGGCCGTTGATTCCAACCAAACTTCCGTCGGACATACGCAAATTCTAAGGGAAGATTGGTGAAGATTTGGGTGACCATATAACCAATTTCTACTTATGGTGTTCATCAAACTCCTTGATAAATGATTCAATCAGGTTGAGATTATTCCAATGCACCCTCACTGGTAATGAAGCTAAATGGTACATTGAACTTCCAAGGGGCACCTTCGCTTTGTTTGGTGACTTGGCTACCATATTTTTAAACCATTTTTAGTTTCTCATTAGTTATGATGCTGGAGCTAATCTCTTAGCTAATTTTCAACAAGACTAGGAAACCCACAATTTTTTATCATATCCAGGAATGGAGGAGAAGGAAGAGGCTCATTAAAGCCAATATTCCACAAGAATTCCTTCTTGAATGGTTTCTCAAATCTTTGTAGCTTGAAATTTCTAAGGATGTATCACTCTATGATATATTCACCAAAGAAAAGGCTATTTTTAGAGCCCAACAACTAGGACTCATATATTCTTAATCTTAGGATCTTCAAAAATTTGGACTGATGCTCCTAGATATAAATTTTCCATGCAAGTTATTCAATGGTGACCATTTGATTCATATTTTCCCTAAGATTCAAGATGCTCAGCACTTGATGGTTCAACAAGGGTATTCTAGCTCCCATGTTGTGCTAACTAACCCTTTTCCCCAAGGGAAACAATTGTTTGTTGGCACGAATTCTATTACTGGTACACCCGTTGGGGGAAACCAGGAAGGGGACAATACATCAAATGTTTATATGATGAGTTAACATATTGATTTTGCTGTATTGTCATGTGATTATGGTGAATCAGAATCATCTAAGGCGAAGACTACCCCTGATGTTTCAGAGCCACTCCATATCAACAGGCCCGTAGTTGAGTCTATACCTCAGATGTTAAAAGGCTCTGCAAAACATTTGACAATTAACCCCAATGCAAAGGTAGCTCAAAACTACTCTATTGTAGAAGATCTAGATCAAGGTCCTTGGGCCATGTTGGCATTAGAGGTAATGTAGTCATTCCCAAGACAAAGAAGTGCATTATGCATTGAGATCAGAGTAGTTGATGCAAAAAACTCTCTTGTTATTACATTCGGCATGTCGAACATCAAGAAGGGACTCCCACATCATATGTCTTTTCAAATCAAGTCTACATATCGAAAGACCAATATCTTTCAAACCATAGTTGATGAGGGAGATTCTATATGTGTAATGTATATATCGTGTTGGAAGGCTATTAGATCACCTTGCGTTGTTCCTTCACCTACTATATTAACAACACTTGATGATCATTCTCATAGACCGCATGGCATTATTCCAGCCTTTCCCATCTGTGTTGGGGATAAGGTTGTAAATATTGAAGTAGAAATAGTTGATGAAAATTTGGATTACAATATCCTTTTAGGTAGAAATTGGATTTATGAGATGGATCCTATTATATGATCGTTATTCCACATCCTCTGTTTTCTTGATGAAGGGAGAATTGTAATGGTTGATCAGATGGATTATTCTCTGGGTGAGTCTAATGCATCTTCTGAATATACTATTCCATTAGTGAACAACCTGAAGCATCCTAAAGAGAATCTAGGAGTTGGAATGTACTCTTTCTTAATGGATACCTTTGATTTTTCGGCTCCTATTGCTAGCATTAATGCTAATTCATCCTCCAAGGCACCTTCTCGAAGAGAGTTCTTTAGAACTCATTATTTTTCAGATCCTTGGACCTTACCCTCTTCTGCCACGACATTAAATGAGGGGCAGGTGGGTGGAGTGGAATTTCCTATGTTTGCAGCTGAAATTTCTTATCAATCTATTATTAACACTGCAGACTTCAATCCCATTCCTTTTTCACCAAAGGAGATGGATGGGGATGTGGGTTCAGCCTGGACTCTATATTCAACTTCTGCTATGGATTGCTTAGATATTGTTTTTTTTTTGGTATTATGATACAAGTGTTGTCCTTGATGGAAACTTACTCACAGGTCAGTGTAGTTTTGATGAAAGGCAACCCACAGTGCAACATATCCATTCAGATGTAACAGGTCATTGGTACAAAACAACAGGAAGATGGAACTAAAGTCTACTAATCAAAATGAAGAAGTTGAAGGTAAAGGATGGTGAAAAGTAGTTTAAGATGTATATGTAGGTCCACTTAGTCAAAACAACATATACACGGAGGTCAACAGAACAAAAGGTGTGTATATGTATACACGCATTCCCTCAAGAGGAAAAGTGCCTACAATTTGGAAAATTAACAAATTTGAAGAGTAGAGAATTACAGGGGTTAATACCATGTTATTAGTCCACAATATTGACCAGCATAACGACTACTTGATCCCACCCAAGACTACCATGGGTCCTAAGTGGTTTTGGTCTGAGGTATTGAGAAAGGCCTAAAACTATATAAGGAGGAGAAGAACATAAGGCCAAGATGTGCAAGTGAAAATGGTTTCTAAGGCATACTTCTATCTGAAGTATACTTTATGTTCCAGGGGCTATGTTGGTGATTTGATCTGAAATATTTTGTGCACCTTGATTTCAATGTTGGATCAGGATCATGAGACCTAAAATGACTTATCATTGAATGATATGACATTGGTTGGGCTAGATCTAATGGTGTACACATGTTTTATTCTTTGAATGTCATGATCTGGGTTTGTTTGAAGCCTATAATAGCAGCGAAGTTATGAGTTAATATTTGCAGATTTGTACATTGGTCCAATTTGGTGAAGTTTCATATACATGCTAGTTCGTCTCTTCCAAGTAGCACATGCAAAAGAAAAGTATGTTGTTTAGAGATGACTGATCTATTTGATCAGTATTATTGTTTTACTACTATTTATCAATGAAATCTTCTTACATATGAATGTAAAACTAAATTCATAAGGAGTTTGATATCTGATTGATTGATTGCATAAGTGAGAAGGGTGATCTCTGCTACTACTTGTGTAAGGCTCTGTAAATTGATAGTAGATGTTAAGTATATTGTTGGTTGGTACATACTTGATTCAAAATTTTTATGTTTTAGTAGTTTTGAAGGTATACGGAAGTTTGATTAAACGAAGTAGCATATACACACAGGTTGGGTATAGTAAAGTAGCATATACATTATGATGCATGATTTTTGAGGTTGTAGTTGGTTCTAAATGATGATGTAGGTTTCTAGGTTTAGTACAGTGTTCTAGTGACAATGATTTGATTGTTCAGATTAATTGATTGTGGTTGATGCAGTTTGAGTTTCAAAGTTTCTCATGGGTACAATATGAAAATTTGATGAAACGAGGCCTTCATGTGTATTTTTGTGTACCAGGGGCATCCAGTCTGAAAATTTATGAAACGTGGTCCCTGGAGGAAGAGAGAAGGTCGTGGTATTCTGTAGGTCAGTGCCTATGTACTAGTAAACACATTGGCTATTACAATAGCTATGGGGTTGTAGCTCCCTTCTAGTAGAATCTAGAAAATGAGAGAAGGTTGTAGACTTCTGCAGGTGGGTGCCTATGTACTGGTATGAATCTAAAATAGTACAATATTGTAAACATATTTTCTTATTATTAAAAGAAGACAGAGATGACAACAGCAGGTGGTTTTCACCCACATTGGGTTTCCACCTTAAATCTTTGTGTTCATGTATGTTGCTTATGTGTGATGGTTTATTTTTTTTTTACTACACTGTTTAATAATTTACTGATGCACTGGTTATAGATCAACACATGATAAATTAACTAAATCACAATTTCTCTAGGTATACGTTGGTTTCACTAATCACATATACGCTGGTTTCACTAATAACAGTAGCGTGTAAACGCTAGTTCAATTCACAGAAGTGGTGTATATAAATCTGTTTGGGAAATGAAAAAATATTGATCTGATAATACTGATTCACCCCCCTCTTAGTATTATTTCCAACAATTGGTATCAGAGCAGGTCCTTCAGAAGAAGCTTGATCACTTGAAGGAAGATCGCTCAAGATGAATAATCACAAAGTCATGGGATCCATCAGACCACCAATATTCAATGGGAGAAATTTAGTATATTGGAAAATAATAACTAGAGCCTATTTACAATCTCTTAGAGCCGATGTTTGGGAAATTGTGGAAGTAGGATATCAATTTCCAGCAGAAATTCCTACAGACTCTGTAGGTAAGAAGTTATACAAAACCAATGCCAAAGTTGTCAATACATTATTGGGAAGTCTGTGAGAGTCATAATTGTCAAATTCATGCAACTCAAGATAGCCAAAGAGATATGGGACAAAATCATTTAGAGTTATGAAGGAGACTCTCAGGTAAAATGTGCTAAGCTTCAAACTCTCAGAATTCAGTATGAAATGCTTAAGATGCACAGTGATGAGAGTGTTGCTAGTTACTTTTTACGTATAGGTGATATTGTCAATTGTAGGAAGAATCTGGGTGAAGAGATAAAGGAAGCTACTTTAGTTGAGGAAATGTTGAGATCTTTGTCTTCTAAATTTGAGTCAAAAGTGCCTAGCATAGAAGAAAAACAAGATCTTCAAACTATTACTGTGACTCAACTCCATGGAATCCTAACTACCTTTAAAATGAGAAAAGGAGGTCCATTAGATATGAGAGAAGCCACTTTTAAAGTATCATCAAAGGGAAAAGAAAAGGAAGAGAACAATGAATCATAACACATTTCATAAGAAGAAGATGAGGCAAATTTTGTCAAGAAGTTTCAACGGGGTTCCAGAAGATTTAGAGGCAAGCTACCTTTCAAATGCTTTACTTGTGGTAGAGTCGGCCGATATGCTACTAAATTTCCTCATAAAGATAAATATGAAAAAGGAAAGGAATATGCAAAATAATATAGAAAATAGGTTGTGAATAGGAGTTACTATACGCATGAAGGTAGTGATGGCTTATCCAATAGTGATGAAGATGAAAGTGATCAAAATTATACACTACTCATGGCTTATGGTAATGATGATTTTTTGGACACCTTAGAAGAGGAAGACTTTATTGAAGAAATTACGAACTCAAAATCTATTTATAAGAAAATAATATGGTCATCAATACATTGACACACCAACTCACTAAAAGAGAAAAACACAATGAAAAACTAGAATGTGAAATTGTGGATCTAAGAAAAGAATTTGAGAAGACAAAATCTCTTAATCTTAGATTTGCTAAAGGATATGACACTTTAAATGAAATCACAAAGTTCAGCATTCTCCTCTAATAAATACAAGACTTGGATATACTGAAGAATCATCTCAATCACAGGAGTTGTCAACCTCCACCAAAAGCTATTGATGCAACAAAGACTAGTGAACAATATGTCAATCATTAGCAAAGACCCAAATTTATTCATCAGGTAAATCATACCCAATTTACTCCAAGGATGAATATTAGTAGAAGCTTCAACCAACAAGTAAACAATGGAAAAAGATTCTATGATCATAGAAAATTCTTTAATGGGCAATGTTTTCATATCATAACTTTGGGCATAAGGCTGCTCAATGTGTTGCTTACAAAGCCATCATGACTAGAGAAGCAAAAAATCAACGGAGTGTAACAGGAATCAAGAAAAGTTAATATAATAACTTTTCTCCTCTTGAAATTGAAGTAGAATGTTCGATTTGTAACAACTTTGGTCATGAAGAATCTGAATGCAGGAGAAAATTTCGGCCATCGCTTGAAAAGGATAAAACATCATTAAATCCCAAGGTATGGAGAAAGATGGAATCTCAATTAGAAATATTTTGCATAGCTCTGTATACATAAGGACAAGAAAATCAGTGGTACATCGACAACGGATGCTCCAAACACATGACAGGTGATAAAGAGAAACTTCACTCATATAATCCTTTAGAAAAGGAAACGAATGTCTCATTTGGAAATGACACTCCATCTGTCATTAAAGGTAAAGGTTCAGTCTTCTTGAAAGAAAAGGTTAAAGATGGAAATGTCATGTATGTTGATGGTTTAAAGCATAACCTGTTGAGTGTCAGTCAAATGTGTGATGAAGGAAATGAAGTTGTGTTTCGATCAAATGGATGTGTGGTTCGTGAGCTTGATACAAGAAAGATGTGATCAAAGGAACATGAACTCAAAACAACTTATACATAGTCAAAGGAGGACAACAACAATGTTATCTAAGAAAAATTGATGAAAACTAGCTATGACATAGAAGATTGGGACATCTAAGATTTTCTCAAATAAGAAAAACATGCAAGCTCAAGGTAGTTCTTGATCTTCCAAATATCAGCATCCCAGAAGATACCATATCCAAACAATGTCAAGTCGGTAAGAAAACCATAGTTCACTTCAATGAAAATAAAGGATCAACAAGTAATCTGCTTGAACTCATCCATACTGATTTATGTGGACCAACAAGGAAAAAGTCACCTCACGGAGAAGAATACTTTATTTTATTTATTGATGATTTTTCCAGGATGTGTTGAATAGGTCTACTAAATCATAAATATGAAGCATTTGAAAAGTTTAAAGCCTTCAGAGCTTTAGTTAAAAATGAATTAGATTGAAAAATAAAAGGTCTCAGATCTGATTGAGGGGGACAATTCATATTAGACGAATTCTTTGAATTTTGCGAACAATATGGAATAAAGAGGAAATTCTTTGTCGTAAGAACTCCTCAGAAAAATGGCATGGTGGAAAGAATGAACAAAACAATTCAACAAATGGCTCGAGCAATGCTTGATGAATCTGCAACTCCTGCAACCTTCTGGGGTGAAGGTGCATTGGCTGCCTTGACTATTCTCAACAAAGCAAATGTTCAGATAAATAGAAATCAAACTCCATATGAAATTTGTTATAGTAAGCCTCCTACTGTAAAACACTTCAGAGTGTTTGGAAGCAAATGTTTCATCAAAATGACTGATGAAAAACTTGGTAAGCTCAAACCCAAAGTAGGCGAAGTAATTCTTCTTAGTTATTCATCCAGAAGTAAAGGATACAAATGTTATAATAAAAGACTTGAGAAAATTATTGAAAGCATTGATGTTGTAATTGATGAAGCATGCAGAAATCCAGAACAAATGAAACCAATAGAGGACTATGACAGTGAGGAAGTTGGGGAATTCTTTCCCACATCAAATCAAAATGATATACAAGAAGAAACCAATGAAGAATGAGAAGAAGATTCAACAGACAGGGAAAAGACTCCATCCTGGTATGTTCAAAAGAATCATCCAGAATCTCAAATTCTAGGAGAAAAGGGGGCTGGTGTACAAACAAGAAGAACTCTTACAGGGACCTCAAGCTATCTAGCATTCCACCGAACCTCAAAATGTAAATGAAGCCTGCAAAGATGAATGTTGGGTCAACACCATGGACGAAGAAATTGACCAAATTGAAAAGAATGATACTTGGGAGTTAGTTCCTAGACCTCATGATAAAAATGTTATAGGGACAAAATGGATATTTAAGAACAAGCTAAATGAAAATGGAGAAGTTATTAGAAACAAGGCTAGGATTGTCTGTAAAGGGTATTCTCAATAAGAAGTTATAGATTTTGAAGAAACTTTTGCACTTGTTGCCAAACTTGAAGCCATAAGAATGTTTCTTGCTCTTTATAGTTTTCGAAAATTCAAAGTATATCAAATGGATGTAAAATCAGCCTTCCTTAATGGAGATTTAGAAGAAGAAGTTCATATTGAACAACCAGAAGGATTCATTCTTGGAAATGATGCAAAACTTGTATGCAAGATTAAAAAGGCTCTCTATGGTCTAAAGCAAGCTCCAAGGGCTTGGTATTACCGCCTTGACAAATATCTACAACAACAAGGTTTCACAAAATGTTTTGCAGATAGCAATTTATACGCAAAGGTTGAAAATGATAAATTGCTAATTATTGTTATTTATGTTGATGAGATCATCTTTGGTAGAAATGAAGAATCCATGAGTCATAATTTTGCTTCAGTAATGCAGCAAGAATTTGAAATGTCCTTACTTGGCGAACATACTTATTTTCTTGGTCTATAATTACAACAAACAAAAGATGGTATCTTTCTTTCACAAACCAAATATCTCAAGTAGATCTTGAAGAAATATGGAATGGAAGATTCTAAACCAGTATGTACTCCAATGGTAACAAGATGAAGTCTCAGTTCTAACAATAAATCACCAGTAGTAAACTAACCAACTTACAGATCTATGATTGGAAGTTTTCTTTATCTAACAAGTACTAGACCTGATATCTGGCATTCAGTAGGAATATTTGGAAGGTTCCAAGCAAATCCAATGGAATCACATCTCCAGGCATTTCAAATAATTTTCAAATATCTTTAAGGAACTTAGGACTTTGGACTATGGTATCCTAAAGATACACACCTTACTCTTCATGCATATATAGATGCAGATTGGGCAAGAAATGTTGATAATGGAAAGAGCACTAGTGGAGGTGCATTCTATGTGGGTTCTCGGTTAGCGTCATGGTTCAATAAGAAGCAAAGCTCGATTGCCTTATCTACAACTCAAGAATAATATGTGGCGGCTGCATCTTGCTGCACACAACTACTTTGGATGACGCAAAGATTGCAAGACATTCAGATCACATGTACTCCACCCATCTCCATTCTATGTGATAATACAAGTGCCATCAGTATTCAAAAAAATCATGTCATGCACTCCAAGAGCAAGCAAATACCCATTAAGTACCATTTTCTACGAGAACAAGTGCTTGGACAAAAGGTTAAATTGGAGTATGTTCCCTCAAAAGAACAGGTTGTTGATATATTCACTAAACCAATTCCAAGAGAAACATTTGAATATCTCAGACAAAAATTGGGAGTAGTTGCTGCATCATCCTACTATTAAATCCAATTTTGAGAGGAAGGTTATTATATGCGTGTTTCATGAAGTATAGTTGTGTATACACACAGGTTTCTATGGCTGAAAGAGCGTATATGTTTTTCTATTAGAAAAACGTTGGGTCAGACTCAGATATGGGTGCTTTTTCTGATATTGATGATTGCAGTCCGACGATATGATTTGTTCATTGATTTTTATCTGACTGACAAAGATGACTTGATGAATTACTTTTTGACAATGCACATGTAGCACAGGTTTAGGGGGAGTATCCTTCACACACATTCAACATTGTTGGCATCATGGTTTCTAAGTTCATCTATGGCTTTAGATACTTATATTGTTTGTTTCATAAGTCATGTAAAGATCTAGGGTGTGATATGACTTCTTCTTTGATGGTCTATATATCAATGAGTACTATTGGACATATCATATAATTTGTGTCCCCATTGTGCATGGGATGGATGATGTAATAATTTTTGTATTTCTGTCATGTATAGAAAATTGGTATCATGGGTGGTTGAGTAAAATTTGGTGTATCCCTACTTGGTTGGGTGGTTGATGTATGTATGAGTCATTTGTCATGGGGAGGTCATACTCACTTACTTGACTTATAGATTCATGTTATTCTTTTGAAACATACCTTTGCAGACTCGGCATGTACTGAGGGGGGGCATGTACAACATAATGTATATCAAAGGGGGAGAATAACTTGGTCCTTCCTTTTCCCTTGATGTCAAAGGGGGTAAGTATTTTGGTGTTGATTTTTATCTCTAATAATTTCTACAACTTGCAATAATAAACACCAGCATGGTGGCCATAAAGTCCAAAGGGGGAGATTGTTGGCGTTATGATACAAGTGTTGTCCTTGATTGAAACTCACTCATAGGCCAATTAAATTTTGATTAAAGGCAACCCACAGTGTAATAGATCCATTCATATGTAACAAGGCATTGGTACATAAGAATACGAAGATGGAACTAAAGTCTACTAATCAGAATGAAAAATTTGAAGGTAAAGGATGGTGAAAAGAAGTTTAAGATGTATACGTAGGTCTACTTAGTCAAAACAATGTATACATGTAGGTCCACAGAACAAAAAGTGCGTATATGTATACATGCACTCCCGCAATAGGAAAAGCATGTGCAAGTTGGAAAATCAAGGAATTTCAAGAGTAGAGAATACCAGGGGTCAATAACATGGAATTAGCCCACAATATTGAGTGGAGTAATGACAATTTATTCCCGCCCAAGAATACCATGGGTCCGAAGTGGTTTTGGTTCGAGGTATTGAGAAAGGCCTAAAACTATATAAGGAGGAGAAGATCATAAGGCCAAGGTGTGCAAGTGAAAAGGGTTTCTAAGGAATACTTCTATCTGAAGTATATTTTATGTTGCAGGGCCTATGTTGGTGATTTTATCTGAAATATTATTTTCACCTTGATTTCAATGTTGCATCATGATCATGAGACCTGAAATGACTTATCATTGAATGATCTGATATTGGTTGGGCCAAATCTAATTGTGTACACCTGTTTTATTCTTTGAACGTCATGATATGAGTTTGTCTGGAGTCCAAAATAGCAGTGAAGTTATGAGTTAATATTTGCAGATATGCACGCTGGTTTGATTTGGTGAAGTTGCGTATACATGCCGGTGTTGGGAGCGTGATCCCCCAAGGGAATTTTTCGGGCTAAAAGGCCATGTTAAGTCAATTTTTGTAATGTAATTGTAAAGACTCCACATTTTTTGGTCACAGAGCATGAAGTTGTTATGTGTCAAAAAGGGCAGTCCGCCCTTAGTTTTTTAAAGTAAAGTCAGTTGTAAGAGACCTACCCGTGGTCCACAGACCAGGGGATTGTATAAAAAGAGCTAAGCTCTAATTAGTTTAGGCATCAATAATCAATAGAATGGCAGATCATGTAATAGATAGATAGCTCTAAAGAAGAAGTCTAAGTGGTGGGTCGTAGTGTAGATAGAGGCTCTGCAGCTGAGTGCGCAGAGGATTAGGGTAGAAGTCCGTAGTTGAGTGCGTGGACCCTTGCATCTCTGTGTGCAGGGTGGACAGAGTCTGTAACACTTGGGAGATATTAATTAAAGGAGTTATTCTGCAATTTTTGTGTCTTTTTTCTGTTGATGGATTTGGATATATTATGTATGAATTTCCTTTATTATGCTTATATGATGCCTGAACAAATGCAATTACACTACATAATTGAACACAATTATGAATATATGCTTATGCGGTGATAACTAAGTATTTGATAAGATAAGAAAATCACTTAGGATAATTGAGGAATCTGCATGGCACACTGCCATAGTAGTGTGAAAATACCTGTACCATAGGTTAGGGCTGTGTGAAGGTCGATCATATACTTTCACGAAGGTATCGAGGACTCGAATAGAGGATTTTTCTTACAAGCCTTAGAGAGAAACCACCTACGTGAAGGCAGGAATAGAAGAAATAAAATGACATCATAACCATCTCGGGGTGCGGAAACTTGGTTCCAACATCCCCCATACCACTTCGAGTGAGATTTCGGTTTGCGCTCTGTGGGCTGATGCCGAAAGGGATAGTAGTGTAGGGATTTGTTTAACTAATTAACTCTGAACCTAGGTCAAGCCCCCTCAACCCAAAAAATGGTTTTGTTGCCACAACCAAAATCTTCATAAGAGATGTGTGATGTCGTATCATTGGAATCCAACTAAGGAGGAGATTGGAGATTGGTTGGATAGAAAGATCCACCAATTTGCGGCATAAGAAAACAAAAACCCGCAACTGACAAAGGAATAGTGGTTGGACAAATACATATATACAGAGATCCACGAGATCTTTTTCTTCTCCTTCCCTATTGAGCTATATGAGTGGTTCGTGAAGTTGGTAGATAGCCAAGGAAGGTGGAAACTTGATGGTCCTATTGTGTCAACCCCGGAGCTAGTACGAAGGTTGGAAGCATCGGAGGATAAGATCGCCCACGCCGTCGATCATTGGCGCGATCGTGTCATAGGAGGATTTTTTATTGAATTGACGATCGACACCTCAGTCAAGTACAGTGAGGTAGAGTAGTGTTTTTTCAAATGACCACGAGGTAAGTACGTAAAACCTTTGAATACGTGGATTAAAATGTTATTGTGCATGCTATGAAACCAGCTCAATAAAAGATAGAAAAGATAGATCAACGCCTTAGAATTCAGCCTCTTCGAGGGGGAAACCTCCTTTACATTAAATAAATGTACAATTCTTGGATGATACAAATGAAAAGACCTCCTTTCTATATATAGGAGTCTAAGGGGTCATAACATAATCAGAGCCGACATAACAATAATAATGTAAGGGCACAATAATAACAATAGTGGGCTTCTATGGGGCACATTAGTAACAATATGGGCACTACATGGGTACATCAATATAATAAGTGGGTTGTAATAATAACCATAAGGGGTTACACTAGTAGTATAGGGGCCTAAAAGTGCGAAAAACAGGTTATTCATCTACCTTGATGTTCGGGACTACGTGAAGCAAAAAAACTTACAGGAAAAAAGGAAAAAAGGGTCTGGAGTATAGTCCGTTGATTTCACCTCCGCGAGGTGATGAAGAAGTGATAGCGAAGGTTTCTCCGCGAAGTTCTATTCAGTTAATAAGACAAGGATTCCCATGAATATCACCTCTAACTTCACCACCCTCACCTCCAACTTCACCAATACCACCTCAACCTCCACTGCCGTTCAGTATGAAAAATACAGTGAAGTTTCCTTTGTTCAAAGGCTTGGGAGATGAGGAATCAGACCAATTCTGGCTCGTTTTGAGGGTTGTATGGGAAGCACAAGGTGTTATAGATGATCATATAAATAAGGTGACACTAGTTAGTTCTCTACAAGATCGTGCGCTAACCTGGTATATTAAGTACTCTAATGATAACCCGAATGATGGAGTAGCAGACATCCAGGCAGAACTGAATAGGGAATTTAGTAGGCCTAAATCTGAGGTGCAGTTGATTGTGGGATTCAAAGAGATCATGATGCAACCAGGGGATAGGCCTTGGGAACTAGATCAGAGGCTGAAATGTACAATCTATGAAGCCAACATGAATTTGATAGATGGACAACATCACAAGTGGTTTTTGGCTTCACTACTACCACACTTAAGGAGTGCGTTGTTGTAGTAGGAGATAACAAATCAGGAAAAGGCCTTGGATATTGCCATGAGGCTACATGAAACTCCGATGAAAGATCCTAATCTAGTAGTTCAACATATCCATGCGTAGCTAAATAATCTGTGTCTTGAGATGCAAAGTCTGAAGCAGGACAAGACGGTTCGACTAGAGGTATGCAAGGACATATGGTGCTTGAAATGCAAGAGTCAGGGTCATGACAAAGACCATTGCTCAGTCTTTGCAAACTATATTGCAGGAGGAGGATTGATGCCTTTAAGGCTATAAGCTCAAGGAGGACCTAGCATGGGTCCTGCATTATGGTGTGTTATCTGTCAGGTAGCCAAAAAACATGCCACGTATAACTGTCACTTGCTACAGAAGTTTGTACAGACATCGCAATTGCTATTTTGCAACTTGTATAGGTCGGTAAGGCACAATGAGAATACTTACAGGAGGTATGAACTGATGATGGATAGAACTCCCACCTATAGGGTTTAGGCCAAAATGTAGCCCTTTGACCAGAGTGTAGGAATGGCACAGACAGGATTTCAAGGGCACGGAAGAGGCCGAGGCAGAGGAGGACTTGGTAGAGGTAGAGGACAATTGATTTTCTACAATTACGAAGGATCAAGACACTTCCCACAATTGCACTAATCCGATGCATCTGTTGTGCAAGTATTAAACACCGTTTGATCATGAAATGGAAGACTCTCCTACACTGATAGCTAAGATAGTGAAAAAGGGGCGCTACCACCTCCACCGACTTAGAACCTACAGATGATGAGGTTTGAGCTGTGCGAGGAAGATCCAAACATAAATATATTGCTCAGATGTGGAATTGCGACAGGAGATGACAAGGGGAAATAGCCAGAAGATAGTACATGGTTTCACAAAGCCCTAACAAAGGAGGCTGAGTTTGACTTGGAGTGCACATGTGAAACCTTCATGGAAGCTATGAAGAGCTACATTGAGGCCTCCACCTCAAGAGGAAAGGATAAGGCTGAGCAGGAGATGGACCCCTTTATGCTCACAACTTTCCTGGAAACTTGTATGAAGTTACTATGCATCAGTAAGGCTGTGAAAAGGTTACAAGAACTCATCAATATATGCACTCGAACCATGCTAGGTGAGCTACGTGTAGTACAAAATATTGGCAAGCATGAAATAAGGATGGGATGAGAGATGAGACTGACTGCATAGATAGGAGAGTATGAAATGGATCAGGTAATTTTGGACCTGGGGTTAGATGTGAATGTCCTACCAATGTAGACTTGGGAGTGAATGGGGAGACTTGCGCTGCAATGGTCTTGGATTCAGCTAAGGATGGAAAATTAGCAGAAGATCATCCCCATAGGGTGGCTATAGGGTGTGACCTTGGATATTTAGGGAGTGAGTGCCCTGGCTGATTTTCATGTAATATAGATAGTGGATGACAACAATACCTATCCTATGCTCCTAGGAATTGAGTGGGCTACTGATATGAATTGGGTAATCAATCTAAAGAAGAAAAATATGATCTTTGAGAAGAAATTACTGCATGTAATAGTACCCATCAATCCCACTGAAGGATCACACTATACTCAACATATCCACGATTATGAGAGTGATGACAAACTGGAATGTATCTATAAGATAACAACGTGAGACCAATATTGGGTGAATCCCATCGAGGATGGAAAAATTACATGGGACCACGAGAGTTCCTGCACTTTGGACTCTGACGAAGAAATATAAGGCTGGTGTAGAGCTGTAACTAGGGTCCCTCACACCGCTAATTATCCCACATTAATAAGTCAATCCGGGAACGTTTTGTTATTGCAAGGAGTAGCTCAATCCGAGGCTATTTGTCTGAGTAATGCTCGGTAGTATAGTGTCCTAATGATTCGAAAGGAAACAGATGCTAAGCTGTAACGAAACTAACCCAAAAGATAAAACCACACAAGGCAGTTGATCAGTCAAGGGTACAGAAACAATAACCCATCCCTTTAGAAACTGATAAAGAAAGGAAATCAGAGCATGGACTTATAGTTCTGGGGCTAAGCAGTGTCTTGCTGAGGCTCACTACAGCCTTGGGCCTGCTCTCACACCAAGAACAACAAAGGCAGGTAAATCAAGCAGCGAAAAGTAAAATGGAACAGCAGTCTGGAAATGGAACAACAGTAAAGAAATGGAACATCAGTAACGAAATGGAACAACAGTAAAGAAATGGAACAACAGTAAAGAAATGGAACAGCAGTAAAGAAATGAAACAGCAACCCTCAACCGTATGTACACGTTCTCTACTACTACAGCAATCTGAGAGTAATGGATGATATGACTATGTTTTTGAACGAAGTAATATTGCTTTCAAGTCTTACAAATACTATTTCACATGGATCTGATAACAATAACATTCATACCAACATTCCATTACAGAAATAGCTGAGAGATGCAATTCAAATAGATCCACTTATACAATGCAGAGACATGAGATAAAGAACTCATTCAGATATCAGTTATAATGAAGCATAGTATATCACATAAAAGATGTATCAGATTACTTAAATAATGGAAATAAACAAACCACACAGTATAATAATACAAAAGCAAGTGTCCTTCGGAGCTGGGCCCTTGGCTGCCAATGGAACACTGCCTTAAGTTACTCCAGATGCAGAGACGAAATGAACACCAAGTCTTTTATATTAATCGCATCAACAAAAGTATAACAAAGTCAGGTCTCAGTGAGACTCAATGATTACAGTTGGTTCTGAAACTTAGAATTACAAAAATAGTCCTCCCCCGCTCAATGGCGTAGTGCCTTTATATAACAGAAATGATGGAGGTATCTAGATAATCAAAAGATAAGTTAAAGCAGCGATCCCTCAGGATCAAAGATCCTGAGGGATTCGCTAATCGTTCGATTCTTCTCTTTTCCTTCTTGCGTTCTCCGTCTCAGTATCCTGCATTCTTTCTCTGGGTTATTCGGCTCTAATTTTACTTGATCTTGTCCGCATCCGGTTCCCCGTTGGAGGGACAATAGTTATTTTCCCTTTGCTTCTTGCTTTCAATCGCCGATCCTTTGTTCCCACGTCTTCCTGCATAGAAAACATCAATCATTAGCACTTGAGCTTCCTTTATCGATTGTTACACATTTTATCAAAACCCTTTATCTTCTTTGAACTCATAATGCAAAAAAGGTTACAATTATTATTGAAAAACCACTAAATTACTAGTCAAAAGCATACCTTCCAGGTGCTCCACACACCCCCCTGCTTACCCTGTTTCATGGCCTCATGAAAACATTGTAGTTGAGATGCAAGGCGGTGAGAGAATAGGCCGGAGAAGGGATCTCGTGAGGAGGCCGGCAACCGTGATGAGCAACTAGATGGTCAAAGAACTGATCTATTTGATCTGCAGGCATCTCATATAAGGCCTGATATCTGGGTGCAGGGTGCCAAATAATTGGACTGCGAAATCGATACCCTAACCAGGATGGCCCTGCTTGCAGAATCCGTTCCCCATAAAGGTTCAATCGACTGGCAGCCAGCTCAAAATTCTCATATTTGAATGGTTCCCTGAGCTGGATGCTTGGACTAGAGGTCCGGTATTGAAATTTTGCAGCATCGAGGGCAAGATCTTTAATAGTCAGGAAATATTCCAGACCATTTCGGATCAAGTCTTCGTGCATGGGTCCTATTATCTCAATGACACCTGGGGTCCTTATAAGACTCCTATGCTTTCTCCATAGCGTCACTGGGTCTCTAGGTTCAGCTCGTATCCACTGGTCTAG
Source organism: Pinus tabuliformis (assembly GCA_031772625.1). Classification (NCBI taxonomy): domain Eukaryota; kingdom Viridiplantae; phylum Streptophyta; class Pinopsida; order Pinales; family Pinaceae; genus Pinus; species Pinus tabuliformis. The sequence goes on from CM062810.1 coordinate 377,545,464, forward strand.
GCTATTTTCTTGTCTCTGAAAGGTGTTATAAGCTCTGAGCCATTTCACCTGATTAACCCCAAATGAGATGAAGGCTTGGAATTGTATATCGCCAACAAAAGGTGCAGGATTTAAATTAGTTTCCTGGTCTAGCACAAGATTGTGCAGGTAAAACTCGCATAATAACCTTTGAACTCTAACTCCATAGTGCTTGCAACAGTCTATAAAATCATTAACAGTGTTGATATGGATAGGTGCTCCTTCCCTAATGGCTTTTATTTTTAATCTCAGATATCGTTCAAGCAAAAATAAAGCATAATTTTTAGCAGGGGCCCTACAAGTCAAAACGTCATTATATAAGGAACACACGGTGTCCATCTGCTTGACAACACTATCTAATCGACGAGTTACCTTAGCAACCTTTTCCTGCTCCTTCTGCCATCCTTCAAAGGCCTGGCTCTCGGACTGACTGATGTCTCGAAGTTGCTGTTGGAGTTCTTCGTATCTTTCCTTGGGGACTGTCTGTTCTCGCAACTGCTCGGCTTCCTGCTGGGCTTCCTTCATAATTTTATGCAAGGTTCTGGTTTTTGGGTCCTTCTTCCACACAGCCGTAGAGGCTGGAAGTTTAACCTAGATCTTCCTATTACATTGCTTGGAGTTTAGGACCCGAATTACGCCCGAGGGTGGTGTTTCTGTTTGGACTTCTTTGCTTTCTGTTTCTTTCTTAATGCGAACGAAGGGTTGTTGTGGTCTTCCTGCCATCGGAGCCTCTTGCTGTTCTATTGGAATATCCATTCGTTCTTCAAGGCCAGATGGAACAGCAGTCTGTCCTTCCGCGCTATTTGGAACAGCAGTTTGTTCCTCCATGTCATTTGGAACAACACCCTGTTCCTCATTATTATTTGGAACAGTAGACTGTTCCTCGGCAGTAGGTCTTCTGATGGGGTTTCGTCCATCAAAGAGAATTCTTGTCCTCGGGGTTCTTGCTACCGTGGTCCTCTTCCTTTTCCCTGCAGTCTTTTGTATTCTCAGACTGGCTTTCAGCATTCGAATTTGCTGTCGGAGTCTGGCTATAGTGCCCAGCAACCTCTGCTGCTTCTTTCTTAATTTCGCAATTTCCCTTGTCTCGGCAGAGGGTTTGGTTCCCAATCTTGCTTCTTCTTTATATGTGATATCTTCCGGCATCCTAGGGATAGATTGTCCCAGATTTTTATCTTCCATTTCATTATCATAACCAGGCAGGTTTTCTTCCCCTGCCTCTTCTGCATGCATTTCCTCGGGTAATTCTTCTTCTGTGGGACCGTCAGGGACACCTCCTGTGCTGGAGGCTTGGCCATATTCTCCCATATTGGCCAGAACTATTGCCAATTCCTCCTCACCTGGAGGGTCTTGCAACGAGCTACCCCCTGGCTGTGCAATTTCTTCTTCCTGATTGCCCTGTTTGGTGGCCTCTTCTCCCTTAGAGTGTTCATGTCCTTTTTCAATTTCTCCTTCCAGCTGGTCAGTCTCGGCCTCCGATTTCTCAGCATTTCCTTCGGAGGGTCCTTCCTCTGATCTGGAGGTTCATCCGCAATTTCAATTGGCTGGGCCGTTGTTCCCTGAATTCTTTCCAACCTTCCTCGTATCCGGGCCAGCCGAGCTGACTTCCTTGGCCTCTCAGGTTGGTCGGGTGTATCAGCAGGTTCTGTGGGTTTCTCTAGTTGTTCTGGCGTATCGGGAGGTTGTTTCCGTTTTGAAGCGGCATGTCTTTCTGCTACTGACTTCTTGTTTTTCTCTAATCGTTCCGGCGTGCTAGAGGGCTGTTCAGGTTTTGGGGGTGGTGCAGCCGATCCTCCTTCGACTATTGCGACCAATTCCTCCCAAGTACTTTGCTGTTGAGTGAGACCGTGGCTCACTATCAACCGAATCAGCCCATGGTGGCTAACGACTGTATCTATGTGCTGGGCCTTTTTCAGGCTTTGGGCCGCGCCATGTACTAACGAATTTAAAAGTGCAGGGAGATTTACAGAACATTTTCCTTTTAAAACAGCTAAGAGTTTCAGGTGACGAGGTCTTACCACGTCTTTTCTCCCTTCGCAGCTGATATAGCTTTGTACTGTCTTCGCTAGCTCGGTCCAGGGTTCCCCTAGTGCTGCCGGCAGAACTCCTTTCCCTTTGACTGTCAAGCTTTGGCCTTCGTCCTGGAAAATTTCCATAGCTTTTTGTAATCTTTCCTTCTTCGGCGTCCATATGGGTCCAGCAACTGGTAATCCTGAGACTTCCGCGATAATATCCTCTGTAACCTCTATCCGCTTTCCTCCTACTACGGAGTAGTTTTCCTGCAAATTCTGCAGGAATTCCAACGCTACTGCTTCGTTTGATTCTTGCAGGCGGTTGAAGTAATTCAACCATCCTGCGTTTTCCAGGATTTTGCGAGCAGCAGCGGAAACTGTCAGCTTGTGAGGTTCGCTCCGGACCGTCTTTCCACCCATGATTCAACTCAGAAATGAAACTCAGAAATGGAACAACAACTGTTTGCGGTATTTGCGACGCAGAGAGGATGATCGATGCCAATTTTGGAAAGGATCACATAGGGCATGCAACAAAAAGAAAAGATCGTGGACGGCAGTCTCCGTGGGATGGAAGCATCATACCGTTAAATCATGCCATTCCTTTGTACATTATTTTGCCCGAATGGTATGCAGCCACGTAATCCATGGAGTAATGAGGTTACTTCCCCCCCCCCCCCCCCCGCGATCTGATAGGCTGCCCACAGCCGTCAAAGAGAGGAGTAGCAGCCAGTCGGGAGTGCAATCATCAAGTACATCATATGAAATTATGCCATGTTGTAGAAAAACAACAAAATGCCGAAACCGAGGCAAAAAGGTGGATCGCGTTTTATATAAGCCTGTGTGATATAATGAGGAATCGGGGAATTGGACGTCTGTCAACTGTACGAAGTCTCCAGTAGTCATTGTCAGTTCCATTGCCATGATTGGTGGTAATATTCATGCGATAGATATATCGGGGTGTGACATATGATACATGCAAAGGATATAAGAGACAGAAAGATTTAATATCATACCTGTTGGTGTAAATATTACGACTTCGATGCCATTAACAGAGCTCTGTTGCCAACAGGTGTTCATAACTTTGGCAGAGTTGTTTATCTCACCCTCCGGAACCATGATCCTTTGTGTATATTCTGAAGAGTGCTTTGTCAAAATGCAGGCCATTATGCTGGCTTGGCGACCAGATAGCCATAATGCCATTCACAAGGTAGGCGCGAAACGTGGTCAGGCCGGCTCGCGATGAGACCTCCTGTTCCAAGATTTGCTTGTTAATTTACCTTTCGACCATATCCCTGGTGTGGTGGCCATTATGGGAATGCAACTTCGCTTCCACCCTTATGATCATGGTAGGCCGGCTCTGAATGAGACCCCCTATCCTGCATTTGACAACTTTCATATTTTGTTTTTGTTTTCTTTTGCAGAGCACCTTTCTTGTTTATTTTCACATCAGGGTGGTTCCGCACTCCTTAAGAGCGGGGAATAGTGGAAGAAGTCTTACGATCCCAATAGATAGATATAAATCGTTCGTTCTTACTCCCAAGTAGTGATCAAAAAAATATTTTTAGGGAAATCGTCATGATAAAGATCACCAATAACAATGGTACCGGTAATGACAATGACAGCGAAGATGACAAGTTCACGTCCCTCCTCTTGTCCTTTTATACATACTGGCTTTATAGTGATAGCGATTTATGATATGCTGATTTCGGTATCTCATAGTTTATGTTCACCGCATAAGTTCATTGTTGTATCTAAAAGATTGAGGAGACCATGGTCGCAAGTCATCCTCCATAAGGGCAAAAACATGTCAATGGCATTCCTGAGAGAAGAATTCATTCATAGAATACCATTTCTTTGAGAGGAACAACCAAAAAAATCGCAAATGCTGTTCCTTTTGAGAAAGGAGCAGCAAAGACACTCAAATGTTGTTCCTTTTGACAAGGAGCAGTAGACGCACTCAAGTGCTATTCCTTTTTGCAAAGGAACAGCAGGAATACACAAGTGCTGTTCCTTTTCGCAAAGGAATAGCAGGAACACACAAGTGTTATACCTTTTTGCAAAGGAACAGCAAAACACACAAGTGTTGTTCCTTTTCGCAAAGGAACAACAAAACACACAAGTGCTGTTCCTTTTCGCAAAGGAATAGAAAAACACACAAGTGTTGTTCCTTTTCGCAAAGGAACATCAAAACACACAAGTGCTATTCCTTTTCGCAAAGGAACAACAAAACACACAAGTGCTATTCCTTTTCGCAAAGGAACAGCAAAACACACAAGTGTTGTTCCTTTTCGCAAAGGAACAACAAAACACACAAGTGTTGTTCCTTTTCGCAAAGGAACAGCAAAACACACAAGTGTTGTTCCTTTTCGCAAAGGAACAGCAAAACACACAAGTGTTGTTCCTTTTCGCAAAGGAACAGCAAAAACACAAGTGTTGTTCCTTTTCGCAAAGGAATAGCAAAAACACAAGTGTTGTTCCTTTTCGCAAAGGAACAGCAAAAAACACAAGTGCTGTTCCTTTTCGCAAAGGAACAGCAAAAAGCACACAGGTGCTGTTCCTTTTTGCAAAGGAACAGCAAAACACACAAGTGCTGTTCCTTTTCGCAAAGGAACAGCAAAACACATAAGTGTTGTTCCTTTTCGCAAAGGAACAACAAAACACACAAGTGCTGTTCTTTTTCGCAAAGGAACAACAAAACACACAAGTGATGTTCCTTTTCGCAAAGGAACAACAAAAACACAAGTGTTGTTCCTTTTCGCAAAGGAACAACAAAAAACACAAGTGTTGTTCCTTTTCGCAAAGGAACAGCAAAAAGCACACAGGTGCTGTTCCTTTTCGCAAAGGAACAGCAAAAAGCAAAAGTGTTGTTCCTTTTCACACAGGAACAATAAAAACACTCAAAAGCTGTTCCTTTTGAAAAGGAACAGCAAAATCACACAAGTGTTGTTCCTTTTCGCAAAGGAACAACAAAAACACTTGGAATACAAAAAAAATCAAGGAAACATATATACAAGATGTTATGTACAAGTTATGAAATGAATTTCTTAAGCTATAGGTGAGGAAGATTTCGCTTCCTCTCCTAAAATTTTCATATCAGTATCTTGTTGCAGCTGTTGACAAAAGGATTCCCGAGTGAGTGGCTTTCGATAAAGGCGAACTCGGTGGCCATTTACTTTGAATGCATATCCAGAACCGTCAATTGTGATCAGGGTAAGGGTCCCATTATCATGTACCTTCTGGATTTCGTATGGTCCTAACCATCGAGTCTGGAGTTTCCTGGGGAAATCCTGAAACCGAGAGTCGTATAGCAGAGCCCAATCTCCTTCATGAAAGACTTTATTCTTGATAAGTGCATCGTGTCATTTAGATCGCTGCTGTTGAATCAATGCTGTATTTTGTAATGCAGAGAGCCTAATTTCGTCCAATTCATTAATCTGCTGTAATCGATTGATTTGTGCCTCACTCAGATCTAGGCCGACTTCCTGTGCAGTTCGTAGCGTTCAGATTTCGAATTCTATGGGGAAAATTGGCTGCTTTCCAAACACTAATTGATAAGGTGAATAGCCTGTAGTACTTCTCCATGTGGTTCTGTAGGCCCACAGTTCCTCAAGTAGTCGAGCGGCCCAATCTCGCCGATGCGATGCAATGGTTTTTGTTAAAATTGATTCTATTACCTTATTACTACTTTCTACTTGCCCATTTGCCTGCGGATGGTATGGGGTAGTGATCTTATGTTGGACATGGTAATTGTTAAGTGTTGCAGCTAATTTATTTCCAACAAATTGTGGTCCACCATTGGTGATTAATTCTCTCGGAAGTCCATAACGTACAAACAAATGGAACAAGAATTGTATCACAGAGTCTTCTGTAGCCCTAGGTAATGATTCGGCCTCGAACCATTTAGTAACATAGTCTGTCGCCACCAGAATGTATGTCCTCTGATTTGATGATGGATTGATGGACCCAACGAAGTCCAGAGCCCATCGTTCAAATGGCTCAATGACCAATTGTGGTCTCAGAGGTATTTCATCGGCTTGGCTAGGTTTTCCTGCTCGCTGGCAGCTGTCACAGGCTTGTGCAAATTTTTTCGCATCCTTGAAAATTGTAGGCCAATAGTATCCGGTCTGCAATACTTTATGTGCTGTTCTTTTTTCAGCGAAATGTCCCCCGCATGGCCCGTCATGGCAAGCTTTTAGAATGTCGAAGATTTCGTCTTCTCGAATACACCTTCTGATTTGCATGTCTACCCCTGTATGGAACAAATGACCTCCAATCCATGAAAACCGAGTGCTCTTATGAACAATTTGCTTGCGTTCCTGAGGGGTTAAATGTTTTGGTAGCTTACCGACTGCGAGGTAATTGGCGACATCTGCATACCAGGGTGTTTGAACAGCAACAGCAAAAAGGTGCTCGTCAGGAAATTGATCTTCCACTGCTGCTGTTTCAATTGCTTTCGATATCCGTGAGAGGAAATCAGCTACAAGGTTCTCCTTGCCAGGTCGATCCTTGATTGTGATGTCGAACTCCTGCAACAAGATCAACCACCTGGTTATTCTAGCATTCGTAACAGGTTTATTTGCCAAATATTTTATAGCAGAATGATCTGTATATAACACAACAGGATAGCCTATAATATAATGTCTAAATTTGTTAACAACATGTATTACAGCCGGGAATTCTTTTTTAGTAACAATATAATTGAGTTCGGCAGAGGATAAATTTTTGCTGATATAGTAAATAGCATATGGCTTCTTATCCTCTTCTTGCCCCAGGACTGCACCAATTGCTGTGTCCGAGGCATCAGATGAGATTTGAAATGGAAAATTCCAGTTAGGTCCTCGAAGGACTGGAGCTGTTGATAACAGGTTCTTCAATTCCTTAAAAGCCTGGTCGCATTTTTCTGTCCACAAGAAATCAACATTGCCAGTTAAAGCATATAGAGGTGCAGTAATGCGTGAATAATGTTCTATAAATCGTCTGTAATATCTAGAAAATCCAAGGAAACTGCGTACCTCTGTTTGAGTAGTGGGAGTAGGGATGAGCAAAAGAATCTGAATTTTAGCCGGGTCTACCTGGATGCCAGCTGCTGAAATATGGTGCCCTAGAATGAGCCCTTCCGTCATCATCATGTAACATTTTTCGTGGCTCAAGCAAAGTCTGGTAGCGATACAACGTTGTAGGACTTTTTCCAGGGTATCCAGAGCTGGGTCAAAATCATCTCTATATGGTGTAAAGTCATCCATGTACACCTCAAGTCCGTCGTTTATTAGGTCTGCAAAGATGCTGAGAACAGCCCTTTAGAATGTAGCAGGGGCATTGCATAGGCCGAAGGGTAGTACTTGATAGGAAAACGTTCCCCAGGGGCAAGTAAAGGTAGTTTTATCCTGATCTTCAGGGGCAATTTGGATTTGGTTATATCCGCTGAAGCCATCCAGGAAAGAAAAAATTTCTTCCCTGCTAAAGTGTCCAGTACTTGATCTATAAATGGGAGGGGAAAGTGATCCTTCTGTGTGGCCTTATTTAACTCCCTGTAATCCAAGCAAAACCTCCATTTCCCATTTTTCTTGGGTACCACCACTAGGGGAGAGACCCACTTACTGTCAGAGATGGGGTAAATAAAATGAACATCTAAAAGTTTTTGAAGTTCGGCTTTTACTTTTTCTTTTAGATCGGGGTTGAGTCTTCTTTGTGGCTGAAGAACAGGTCTTGCATCCTTCTCTATATAAATGTGGTGGGTGCATAATTGAGGATCAATCCCCTTCATGTCAGGGTAATCCCACGCAAATGCTCCCTTATATTTTTGTAACAGATTAACAAGCTTCATTTCTTGATCTGGTGTAAGGTTGACGTTAATATTTAGAGTCTTACCAGGTTCAATTTCCACTACTTTACTATTGGCAAAAACAGTTACTGGTATTTTTTGGTCATGTGGATCTTTTAAAGGGTCTTCTTCTAGCTCACTATCAAATGCTGCCTTTATCATAAAACATTGTGTGTGAGATCTAGATTCGGTTTGACTGATGAAGTTATTGATGGAATCATCTTCTATTTGATCTTTAAAATCTAAAGCCTTCTGTACAGTCAATGGGGCTCTGATATTGTTAGTAAGGTATGACACAGGATACTGATTGGTTTTGATCATTGGTAGGCTTGGCTGTGTTGGAGGATATAGAACTAGATTTTTAACATCTGGTCCTTTAGTTATAGTCATGTTTCCCTGCAGGCAACCAATGTAGGCATCGGCAGTATCAAGCCAAGGTCTTCCTAATATTAGCGGATGTCCATCTAGTCGGGTTTTTGGATTAATTACTAGGAAATCAGTTGGATATTCCCAGGAATCTACGGAAACCATGACATCATATAGAGTTCCTTCGGGTCAAACTACAGATCGGTCTGCCAATTCTAACAAAGTAGAAGTAGGTTCTACTGATGTGATGCCAAGCTTTTGGCAGGTGGAAGTTGTCAAAATATTGATTGCAGCTCCCAAGTCGACTAAAGCGTTAGTCAGAGTTTGACCATAGATTTGGACAGTTACAATTGGGTTCCCGGGATCTTCGTATTTGATAAGTGTCTCTTTTCCTGATAACAGTTCGGATAAAGTTCCAACTACTTGGACTCTAGGGTTAGTAGTTATATTCCTCCTTGATTTTTTTATATACAGTTCTTTTATAGTTTTTGCGTATATGGGAATATCTTGAATGGCCTGGAGGAATGGAATTTTTATATACAGGTTTTGTAACTCTCCCAAAATGTCAAAGTCTGGATGTTGCACTGGTCGTGGTATGACTAATCGTTCTGGGAAAGGAGGAGAGAATGTATTTGTTTGTTGATGGGTCTGTTCCTTATTTACATCCTTTTGTTGTAGTGATTGTTCTATTGGTAACTGATCTTCAATGTGACCTATTTTGTCTCCCTCTGTTTCTATGATACGTCCAAATCGTAAGTGAAGGTCATTGCACTCCCTTAGGTCAAGTACAGTTTCTGATGTGTCTATGATTTGGATGGATTGGACCGATCTATTATTAGGATTGGGATTGGGTTGGGCTGGGAGTTGCGGCCTTAAATTAGACTGGGGGTTTTGTTGTAAGGCTGGCAAAGTTGGTTGAGGGAGTGGAATAGTTCCTGTTGACTGATATGTCGATCTTGGCCAATTGGTCTGCCAGGGTGAACCTTGTGAAGTAGGGGGAATCCATTGCGGAGGATATGAGTTATTCTGCCAATATGGTGGGGTGTAGGGAAAATTTGGCCATCCGAATTGGTTTGTCTGATTCATCCATGGATTTGGAGAAGGAAATGGTTGTGATGACCAATTCGGGACTGGGGGTGTAGATTGGTTTTGCCACATACCATATTGCTGAGCATTGTATTGTGGAGGTTGAAAAGAAGAAGCTGGATCCGAAAACATACCTGATTGCCTAGGTTGTCATTGGCGACGTTGGTTAACAAAGTATGCTGGTTCTGATTCTTCTTCTGCTTCCTTGTATACAGCCTTCAATCCAGGAAGTGAGGGGCAACTTTCAGTAAGGTGGTCTTTCGTATAGATATCACATGCTTGAACTGTATCTAGCGGACATTCTTTGTGGCTGTGTTTTCTTCTGCATCGGGGGCAGAAAATTGCCAGATTTTGCTTTGCCTCCATTTGCTTTTGTTTAGCCTGCACAATATCAAGCTCAGTAGTTAATGTCCCTAGGATATCAGTTTTAAAATTTTCTAATAAATTCCCAAGTTCTACATGTGTTACCCCTTCTGTTGATATTTTGTTATCTCTAACAAACCTATCATATTCAGTTGGTTTTATCCTTGTGCTACCTCTTGAACTCCTAATGCATAAATTAATGATATCAGCAAAATTCTCTTGGTAAATATCTCCTTTTCCCATGATATTCAATGTTTCAATCCACTATTCTTTCTTTCGTCTAATTAATGCGGTTTTCAACACATTATCAGGCAGAGGTAATGATGCATAGGGGGATCTCTGTAAATTATACTGGAAGCGTTCCACATATTCCTCTAGAGTTTCATTTGGTCTGGCCGTCATTTGGAAGATTTCGTCTTTCAGTTCTCTTGACCTACAGTAATCCTGATATTTCTTGAGAAAGGATTCTTTCATTTGCTCCCAATTGTTTATGACTCCACCACCTAGACCCATAAACCATCTCAGAGCTGCTCCCTTCAAAGTAGAGGGAAACAAATTTAATTTCTGGGGGTCAGTGGTGTAATCATACCCTCTACATAACACATCGAATTCAAATAAGAATGCATCAGGGTCCTCTGATGTGAGTCCGTGAAACCTTGGGATGTGTTGAAGAGGAATTGCCTTCATGGGGGCATTTGCAGCAGAATCTACTATAGGATATTGCAATGTAGAAGTTTGGGTATTTGGCTGATTCTGCGCCATGAGATCGAATATGTGCCAATAACCTTCCGGAATTTCTAGGAGGGTGTTCCTAGGTTGAGAAAGAACGGCCTTGATAGGGGCTGTCTTAATGACACTTCCCTTATCTGGGATTTCTATCTGAAGAAATGGGGTGCCTTCAGTATTAATTCTGGCTGCGCTTCCCTTATCTGGGTTGTTTAACAACTGGATTATCCTAGAAGGAGATTTCGGTTCCTCTATTTCCCCTGTTTCCCCTTCTCCTTCACAAAGGTTGCTTAATTTCCCTTTTTGTAGCCATTCTGACACAAGATTTTCAATTTCTTGGAAGTCCTGTTCAACAGTCTGACTCTGCACCTCAGCGTAGGCTCCAGATGGTGATGCTGTAGCCTGAAGGGAACTAGTAGGCTGCTTAGAATGAATCGTTTTGAGGCCTACTGACGGCTGAGATTCAGTTTTCTTGTAGATCTCGTCTATGATGGTCGTTCGGCCAAGGGTCACCGGTCCTTTGGCTTTCTCAGGTTTGGCTGGGGGTTTGGTATTCTTTTCTAGCTTTTTCTGCTTAGTCATGCACTCTAAAAACTACTAAATCTTATCAACCAGCAATTCTACTAAGAGAGCGGACGGTGGAGCAGGGCTTTTACATGCTCCGTACACAGGTTCTTACCTTCCATTTTTAAAATCCAACTCCCCCCTAGCAGATTTGCGCACTACTCTGTAAAGGGAAAATGGCTATTACTCCTCCCCGGCAATGGCGCCAAAATGTAGAGCTGTAACTAGGGTCCCTCACACCGCTAATTATCCCACATTAATAAGTCAATCGGGGAACGTTTTGTTATTGCAAGGAGTAGCTCAATCTGAGGCTATTGTTCCGAGTAATGCTCGGTAGTATAGTGTCCTAATGATTCGAAAGGAAACAGATGCTAAGATGTAATGAAACTAACCCAAAAGATAAAACCACACAAGGCAGTTGATCAGTCAAGGGTACGGAAACAATAACCCATCCCTTTAGAAACTGATAAAGAAAGGAAATTAGAGCATGGACTTATAGGTCTGGGGCTAAGCAGCGTCTTGCTGAGGCTCACTATAGCCTTGGGCCTGCTCTCACACCAAGAACAACAAAGGCAGGTAAATCAAGCAGCGAAAAGTAAAATGGAACAACAGTCTGGAAATGGAACAGCAGTAAAGAAATGGAATAGCAGTAACGAAATGGAACAACAGTAAAGAAATGGAACAACAGTAAATAAATGGAACAGCAGTAAAGAAATGAAACAACAATCCTCAACCATATGTACACGTTCTCTACTACTACAGCAATCTGAGAGGAATGGATGATATGACTATGTTTCTGAATGAAGTAATATTGCTGTCAAGTCTTACAAATACTATTTCACATGGATCTGATAGCAATAACATTCATACCAACATTCCGTTACAAAAATAGCTGAGAGATGCAATTCGAATAGATCCACTTATACAATGCAGAGACATGAGATAAAGAACTCATTCAGATATCAGTTATAATGAAGCATAGTATATCACATAAAAGATGTATCAGATTACTTAAATAATGGAAATAAACAAACCACACAGTATAATAATACAAAAGCAAGTGTCCTTCGGAGCTGGGCCCTTGGCTGCCAATGGAACACTGCCTTAAGTTACTCCAGATGCAGAGATGAAATGAACACCAAATCTTTTATATTAATCGCATCAACAAAAGTATAACAAAGTCAGGTCTCAGCGAGACTCAATGATTACAGTTGGTTCTGAAACTTAGAATTACAAAAAAAGTCCTCCCTCGCTCAATGGCGTAGTGCCTTTATATAACAGAAATGACAGAGGTATCTAGATAATCAAAAGATAAGTTAAAGCAGCGATCCCTCAGGATCAAAGATCCTGAGGGATTCGCTAATCGTTTGATCCTTCTCTTTTCCTTCTTGCGTTCTCCGTCTCAGTATCCTGCATTCTTTCTCTCGGTTATTCGGCTCTAATTTTACTTGATCTTGTCCGCATCCGGTTCCTCGTTGGAGGGACAGTAGTTATTTTCCCTTTGCTTCTTGCTTTCAATCGCCGATCCTTTGTTCCGACGTCTTCCTGCATAGAAAACATCAATCATTAGCACTTGAGCTTCCTTTATCGATTGTTACACATTTTATCAAAACCCTTTATCTTCTTTGAACTCATAATGCAGAAAAGGTTACAATTATTATTGAAAAACCACTAAATTGCTAGTCAAAAGCATACCTTCCAGGTGCTCCACAGCTGGCAGAATTGGTTACATGAAGTAACTATGCTAAATTACAACATGATGACCTAGTCGTTGTGCTGTGTGTCGTCAGAGGTAAGAAATCTGCCTACTTATGATGGTCTAGATGAGGTAGATATATTTTTTCATGCATTTGAAAGGGAGGTACCAGAAAAGAAATGCTTCCAAGCCTTAGAATGGGCACTATGCGCCACACTCACAAGATGGTAGGGTATGCACAAGGGAAGCTTTGATGATTGGTGCGAATGTAGGAAGATGATGAGAACACAATTTGGGAAGCCTAAGATGTAACTGATAGACAAGTATGATGGGAAAAATGATCCGCGCGTGCATTTGGAAAAATGGACCCAGGCTTGTGGAGAAAAGCCCCAACCTGAGTGGGTGCACTTGTTCTGTCATACCCTGGATGCTATCCCTATGAATTGGTATATAGAAACAAAGCTCCACCATGGGACAGGTGTTGTGGGGGAAAGTATCCAACTCGGAATGACCCTAACCCACTCTAAGGGTGACAGTTCCTTAGCAACAGCTGGAAGCAAAGCTATTTAAAGTTTCTTCTTTATGACATGCAAGAGATAAAAGGGAGAGATCCACTTACCGATGTCTTGCGCAAATGGTCGATCCAATCTCCTTTGTTTGCTGCTTGCTCCTAGCTCCAAGTCTTTTCACGGGCCCAGCTACACGAGATCCTGCAAATAAGACAAGAAAAGGAAACTACAAGAAGCATGCATTCATAATCGATTCAAGGATTAACATAAATCAAAGACGCAAGTAAGACAATACACCATTGAAACACATGCGAATAGAAGAACCTCAAATGCTTTATTAATATATGGAAGTAAGGTTCAGGCAGTGATACAACCATAAGAGGTCCAATCCAGCATCACCTTCCCGACAGAGAGAAATCTCTTCTTCACCTCCCTCAGGCAATCACCCAATACTCACAACTGTAAACCAACAGCGATTCTTTGCACTAAATTCCGGCCTTCAGATCCCATGGGATGAGATCCTTATATAGAGTTTTGGAGTGAAGATAAGTCAGCTTGATGTGTGACTTGTTGTCCTCTTCAACTCCAGTTGTTCTTCAGTTCTTCACTCGGAGTTTCTTCCTTCCACTTGGAGTTTTAGAAGCTCTTAACTCATCATTAGGCGAATCTTTTGATCAAGTGTCTTTTTGGAAGCTTCCTGGGCACTGGCACATTGAGAAAAAGATTCCTCCACATGTCAAAGTACGCCCAGCGCAGGTAGCCTTTTTTGCACTTGCAATGCAGCGCAGGTACACCATAGAGCTCTTGACATTCAGCGCAGATGCTTAGTGGAGCAGCTGCTTTGATCCGAAATTGACCTGTTTTTGAGTGTTTTTCAGTGGAGAACTGATTTGCAGTGCTGTGGTTTGCTGACCTTGTTCCTCTAAGGGTAAGAACAACATGTTTAGGGACTTTGGATCCCTTAGATTATTGACATTTCATGCTCTATGCTGTAAGGCACAAAAATGTCTATAACAGTTGCCCCCTAAAGTATGAGGTCGTTTATCGGGTGAAATGCTTTATCAGGAGGATCCGAAGTTCATTCAATTGTCGAGAGGTGACCTGTAACAAAATACAATACAATACATTATCTTTTCATACTTTCTTTTCATGATCTAGCTGATGCGGGCATTTCCCATGCTCAGCTTTATAAATACATTTGCTGTACATAAACAGACGATCGTTTGATAATAGACTGATAATTCTCTGCTTTTAATTATCATCCTTTTTTAGTAGGATGATCATCTGCTGCACATGTCTATGTTTTTATCTCCTGAATATATATCGCAGCCCGGATGGATGAAACTAGATCCGGGGTCTTCAAACTTGTCTGATATTCACTCTAGTACAAGTCGATCCATGTGAGAATTTCTTGAAGTCGAACATGGAAAGACATCGCTTGATTACCAGTCAATAATGTAAACTGTTAACAAGCGCGAGAGGAATCACTGATAATGATGATGACCCTCAAGGTACTGCAACACAATTCACGTGGTGTGAATGTAGGATCTGACGTCGAACACCACGCAAAGTCTCCTGGTCGAAGGTCATTAATGTATACCTATCGCCGGGAGTGAGAAACTTGCCATTGAGGCATGCAAGCTTCAAAGTACTGAGGGGGTGTTCCTGGATCAACTGTTTGGATAATGAGCTGATGTCGACAAGAAGTGATCCATCAAAGGAGGGCCTTAATGAATCCCACATCAGTGACACGGAACGGAGATAGTGATGATTGGTGAAAACGATCTGTGAAATATGATTCAGGGTGGCGGTCATGGAAGGATGAAAGATGATGTACGGTAGTGATTGGGACCCGGTTGACACTTTCTGAATGACATCTCTTGAACATATAACGACACTGATGTGATGGATTGGTAGCATTACCCCATGTATGGATGGTATGGCGAGACCATGGTGAAGGGACCGGTGAATGATAATAACCCAACCCGATATTTACGGAGGCAAAAGTGTCATGTTCAAGAGCGACTTGCTACTATTTAAGCTTTGAGGTTCTTCCCAATTTTTCCCCAGTCATTTCTGACCAGTACCTCTTTATTTTTGTCAAGCTTGAGGAGGATAACATATGCTTGTTCTATAACCTGCCCTTCGGGCAAGCCCATCGCTATGTTTTAACGAGCCTAGTGATAGGGAGACTCGTTCTTGTCTAAAGACAAGTTTGTCGCTATCTAATATTTTTAACGTGCCCAGCGACAAAGACAACTCGGTCCTTTTCATTTTTAGAGAGTCTGAAAAGTGTACATAAAGTAGACTCCAGGCGTCCTTTTTCATCATCTAATCCCTTAAGTCCAAAAAAGTATAAAACAATACAGAAGGGATGAATATTCGATATCTTTATCGAGCCGAACTAGACAAGCGCTCGATCTTTTTGTGCAATAATCCCTCGGGTCCAAAAAGATTAAAATCTAGAGGAGGGATAGCTCTTCCAGTCCTTTTAACGAGCTGGAAGGCCAAAACTCGGCAAACTTTTCATTTTTTACGAGTCAGTGAAAAGAGCTCAAAGAAGACTCGTATTTTGAGGAACGAGTGATAAACAGGGATAGCAGCAAATTCCAGGTACAGGTTGGAATTTTCCAATCACGGCAGTATTACAAGGATGGCTAGGTGGGATCACTCTTCGCATCTGTTCCTCAAAATAGGTAAACAATCAAGTGGATGTGAATGATCGGCCAAATGAAAAGTGGAGGTGACGGTGCACAAACACGACCAAGGCTTTTATGGCTGATGAATTTACGGTCTCAAATGGTTATTTACCGGTTCATTTTTTCTGAATGAGCTTGAACTCTGGGGCAAGCCTGCTCACTAGCTTATGTTTATTTTTTAACGAGCATGAATTTCTGCATTAAAACTGCTCGGATCTTGCGTTTATTTTTTAACGAGCATGAACTTTGCCAAAACTGCTCGTTTGATAAGGTCAAATTCATATTTTACCATGACTAGTTCTTCTTTTTCAGAGATAGTACTGTTTTCATCAATTGCTGCAACAAACTTGTTAGAAACGGATAACATGAAGTAAAAATACTAATATTTCACTTTGAACTACGTAAAAAGCAATTTAAAAGATGTTTTTACCTCTTATTTTACCATTTCATGTGCATTTGGTTTGTTGGAGCTTTGGAGGTGCCTCTTCCTCTTGATTTTTCACCAGCTGATTTCGGGAGATTCTGTGGACGATTTTCAGCGCTGTTTCCACCAGGTAGGAGCTAAACCCTAGCTCTATCTTTTCATGGTCTTATTTCTCAGTTTTATGCTTGTTTTCCTGCCCCCATGAGCCCCTGGGGTTTCCCTAGGGCGCTCTGCCATCAGCGCAGGTGCCCTATATCGAAACCTGCGTTGGGGGTGCTCATTTCCAAAGGCAGTTTGTCTCCCAACGCAGGTGAGACCCTTCCCCACCTGCGTTGGGCGCAGAAAACTTCTTGGTTGCATATTTTTTCATGAGAATTTTGCCATTTTCTTTACTGAGTCAGGGATCTTACTTCTGCTCTTGTTGGTTTTGCAGAGTTTATTGGAGCAGAATGACTCTTACGTGGCGAGAACGAGAGCATGAAGAGGAGGACATGATTGCCCTCCATGATCCTGTTACCGTGAGCGCGTTGCGGAATTGTGGCTTGCTAAAATTCTTCCGCATATCTAGCATGAGGGCACAGATACGTTTACTGCAGTACCTGCTTGATGCTTGGGATCCTATTAACCAAGTGTTCCAGATTAGGGGCAAGTCCATCCCTTTGACCATAGTGGACATTTACTTCTTGACTGGGTTGTCAAGGCGGGGTGCCGCCATTTCCTTGTCCGGTTCGGCCCGAGGGAGTGATTCTGTGAAAGATTATATCCGTCAGTATTGCAGGGAGGGATCCCAGCCGAGCAGAGACGACAAGATTTCTATCTGTGATGTTACTGACAGGTCTCTCAGGTCTATTCTGTACACGATTTGTAGGATGGCCGGTAGTGCATCCCCTCATGTTGCCAACAGTTCATATGTGCAGCACGCCCTGGAGTGTCTTTAGCCGAAAGTTTTTAACTGGTGTGATGCAGTACTGGTTCAGATGAAAAACCAGTTGACCAAAGTAAAGGACAGGAGACTGAAGAATTTTGGCTTTGGTTCAGTTTTGACTGCCTTCGCTTTGGAGAAGATACCCCTGATGCAACCTCAGTACATTGTCCTCGACTTGCCATCTCCTACTGAGCCACGCATGCGGAGGTGGGTTGACCACATGGCTAGACATGCAGGTCAATCTCGGATTACTTTTACTGATGCCTTCTTTAGGTGGTTTGAGCGGCAGGATATGGATTTTTCCGAGTATCCATATATTGGCATGGATTTCCGAGGTGATCCGGATTTGGTACTACCGGATGGCGAGCAGTGGGGTGATCTTGGTAAATATTTTGACCTTATCACCATTTACTGTTTTTTTTATTTATAATGTCCTTGTGCTTTACTCTATCAAGACTCTAATCAAACTCATGTGTGCATGCAGATGTGGGCCTCGTCCGTCCAGCAGTTCGTCCAGGAGTTCCGGCCGCTGCCCCAGCAGGGGAGGTTCCAAGGAGGGCTATTCTCCGTGACCTTGACTTGGTCGAGACTCTTGCTGCTGTGTAGGAACAGGTTGAGGGACTTACCTTCGGGATTCCGGATGTACGGATTGACGAGTTGCCTCTGCGATTGCAGCGACATACTGCTGGTGTCCCTAGACGATGGTCTCGTCTTCTGTGCATGATCGCACAGGCCGTGGCATGTTATCATGAGCATCACTAGGCTAGGGTGCCCCCCAGCCATTTTTGAGTTTTGGGGTCGTATGACCGATTTTGTCTTGGTTACAGAACATTATATGTAAACCGTAAACAGTTATATATATTTTTGATTTTCGGGGTTTATCTCGGTTTTTATGTGATCCATGTATGAAACATCGATGATGCTTCTCTTTTTATCAAATTTGCAAATGTCTATCTAACACATAATTTGCTAATGAGTCGGTTAATGTGTTTAAGTTTCTGGAAATGTGTTGATATTGGATAAAATCAAACTGTCTTTCCAAGATTTTAACTCTTAGGAACTTGCGATAAATAGCTGGATTTCGGACAGAGTAGGTACCTTTGAGTTGTAGTACCACGAGTTGTGAGTCTAGCCTAACGACTAGCCGGCGTATGCCATGGGTGATGGCATCAGAGAGGAGCTCTATCAACGCGCTATACTCAGCGATATTATTTGTTGATTGACCAATACACACCCCCCTGAAACTCATTAACTCGCCGCTTGGGTTAAAAATGGCCCATGCTGCTGAGGATAGGTTCCTCGAACTATGACTTGCTCCGTCAGCATATCCAACCCATGGTTCCAATGGATTTGACATCTGCAATAAGTGTAAAAAGTGGATTACTTAAACCGGAACAAACGCTTTAGCGAAAACAAAAATGTAACAAAAGCATACAGGTTACTATTAGGCATAGTAACGCTTAAGGTACAACCCGTTGTGGGGTTGCGCCAGTGGAATTCCGTCATAATCTACCAACTCGTAGGCACCTTTTGCTAACACACTTTTAACAATATAAGGGCCCATCCATAAGGACTTGAATTTCCCAGCTCCCAATTTATCGGATTCTTGGTCATAAAGCAAGACCAAATCACCTTCCGAGAAGACACGGGGTTTGACATTTTTGTCGAACTGCGCTTTGACTCATTTCTTATGGGCTTCATTGGCCAAGGCGGCATCACGACGGGTTTCATCCAACTGGATTAAATCCAAGAAACGAGCTTCTTCTTCTGAGGTTCCGGGGAGGAGATCAATTGCGAGTTTAAGGGACGAAATTTCACACTGGATTGGTAGGATCGCTTCCAGGCCATACACCAGTTGAAACGGTGTGAACCCAGTGGCATTCCTTACCGATGTTCGGTAGGCCCACAAAGCTGAGTACAGGATCAAATGCCATCTTCTTTTGTGAACCCCCGCCATCCTTTGCAGCATGCGCTTCAGGACTTTGTTGATCGCTTCAACTTGTCTGTTAGCTTGCGGATAGTACGGAGTAGAGCTGTCGTGAGACAATCCTAGTTTGGCAGTTAATTCAACCATCATGTGATTGCGAAAATGCGATCCATGATCTGTTACTATGGCCTGTGGCACGCCGAATCTAGCGACCACATGATTAAAAAAGAATAGGGCTGTTGTTTCACCAGTGTTATCCAATGTAGGCATCGCCTCGGCCCATTTGGTAAAATAGTCAACTGCGACTATAATATACCCATGCCCCCCGGTCGAGGTGGGGTTACTTTGCATGAAATCGATGCCCCACTTGGCGAAAGGCCCCACAGCTATTATTGGCTGTAGAGGAGCGGGGGGTCTTCTGGTTTTGCTATCATGCATGGCAACTTCTAACTGCGGTTATGCAATCTTTGAACATGGTTGGCCAGAAGTATCCTGCTCGTAAGATTCTTTGTGCTGTAGCATATCCAGATTGATGCCCCCCACAGGTGCCCGAATGACATTCATTCAGGGCTTTTTCAGCCTCCTCATGGGTTAGACACCTTCTCAGGACTGTATCGACACCACGACGGTAAAGCGTATCACCGACGATCACGTAGTCTTTTGCTTGGTATCGAATGCGTTTTTGTTCTGAGTGAGAGGTGTCTGGCCGAAACTTTTGGGTTTGGAGATAAACTATTATATCTCCATACCACTCATCACTTGCTGATATCAGAAACAAACTTTCGTCCACGATCGATTCTTTGGACGTTTCATCGTTGGATGATGATGGGAGATCGCATAATAATTCTGCGAAAACTAAAGCTTTCTTTGATTTGGATTTCACAAATTCCAGATCAAACTCTTGAAGGATAGCTATCCACTTTGAATATTTGCCCCCAAGCAACTGTCGCGACAGTATATAAGTCATGGGGTTGCAATCTGACAATACAGTGGTCTTCCTAAAGAGGACATAATGCCGAAATCTTTGAATCGCTTGAACAGCTGCCAATGCCAGCTTTTCAACATGAGAATATCTACTTTCCGTATCATTTAAGTTTTTACTTAAATAATATATAGTGTGTTCAATTACATCGACTTCTTGAACTAAAACCATCGCAATGGTCGTATCTGCTGCAGCCAGATACAGGTTAAAATCCCTTAGATAGTCTGGGGCGTACATTAATGATGCTTTGACTAGCGCTTCTTTCAAAGCATCAAAGGAAGCTTGTGCAACTTGGTCCCAGACGAAAGGTACATCCTTTTTCAGGAGACGGGTATAACCTTTAGCAAGTTCTGCGTAATTCAGAATGAATCTCCTCAGAAAGTTTGCTTTCCCTTGGAGTTTCTGAATCTGAAGCAAGTTCGAAGGTGGAGGCAAATTAATGATTGCTTGCAGCTTGCAAGGGTCGAGACGAATCCCATCCTTGGAGACTATAAAGCCAAGTAAACGACCAGAACCGATGCAAAACACACATTTGTGCGGATTGAGTCTTATCTTGTAGTGTCGGCAACGTAGAAATATTGCTCTTAAATGATGCGGATGATCAGTCCGCTTTTGCGAATGAGTCGGAAGATCGTCGAGATAAGGTTGAACGATGTTCTTGATGTCATGGAAAGCATAATTCATTGCTCTCTGAAACGTCGCCCCTGCGTTCTTTAAACCAAAGGGTAATTTTCGATAAGCGAAGGTGCCCCACGGACAAATAAATGCA